>OY720051.1:3505092-4142662 GCA_963082485.1 Eudonia mercurella
AACAACAAGCCAACTTTTAAAACTATCATAGTAGGTAGGTAGTATATTAAACGGCAAATACCCAGTCCCCGATTCCCATAATTCCCATAACAAAAATCGTACGAAAACGTAGCGACTTAGCCATTGAAACAATTTTCATACTAACATCCGATTTTAAAGTGGTTCGCACGAAGTTCCAACTAACCGTGTACGGTAGATCCGAATACGATTGGTTGGAATTTCGCTCGAAGGAGTTAAAAATCGGCTTGAATTCTGTTCAATCCAGTCGCAACCCGAATGCGCTATCGCTATTCTATCTAGTTCCAAAATGCTTTAAATAAATGTCCTAAAACAACTGTTCACCTTGAAAAACTAGTAAATTAAAACATATTTAAACATTGCCGCTGCGTCTTCCAAAAAGGAGTGGGGCTAGCTCTTACAATGCTTTTAATAAATATCCTTTGCTGACAGCAAAGCAACTCTGTGCTGTCAGCAACTGGTCCTTTAGTCTCTCCATTATACAATAATAAGTAAATGGTCCTTCCTTACGTCGCTAGAAGTCTTCTTTCAAGGCCCCCTAGGCTTGCCGCTGCCGTCTTGCGTGCAGTCTCGGCCGCCCCGTTGCCCCCTTGTAGCACGTGGCAGCTTGAGCCCTGTGTAATCTGCATGTAGCCCGCCTACTTTTGGGCACACAGTATTCGGTGGAAGTGTCACCTTCTCAGTGCTTACCAGGTTGGTACCAACTGCTGCCTTCTTACAGCATCAACCGGGACTTCGATCCGAACCGAACCCCTCGGAGAATCTAGTAGGGCACGGGGACACGCACTAGTGCGTGATGCCGTTCCCTCCAGATAACGAAACGGCTTGAGAAACCTTTTAAGTTTTTCGCCGCCCGAAGTCAGAAATGCAGTCTGAGGCAATAAGCAAACCTCCAAAAAACAAACAGCCGGGACTTACCGTGTCTTCTGAATCGCCGAAGAGTTGCAAGACATTTGTATTGGGTCACCCATCTGTTCGCAACCTGAACGGTTAAACCCCTGCAACATGTCCTCAATCTAAATAACCTTACAAAGCCAAGTTCTTTGTTGTCAGCAACCTGGTCCTTTAGTTTCTCTGTTACATAATAATAAATGAATGGATCTTACGTTGCTAGATGCTATCTTCCAAGGCCCCCTTTGCTTGCAAGCTCTTACAAGGCTTTTAAAAAATATCCTAAAACAACATCTCACCTTGAGCTGGTAAGGCCACTCTTTGCTGTCAGCAACTGCTTCTTTAGTCTGTCCATTGCACAAAAATAAATGAATAGTTCTTACGTCGCTAGAAGTCTTCTTCCAAGGCCCCTTGGGTTTGCCACTGCCGTCTTGCGCGAAGTCCTCCGATGACTGGTCGCGGCCCGACTCGGCCGCCCCGTTGCCCCCTTGTAGCACCTGCAGCTTGAGCCCCGTGTAATCCTTCACAGGTTCCTCATACTCTTTCCATTCCTCCTCCTCCTGGAAATAACCATAAATTTATTAACTCATTTATTTATTCTATTAATTTCTTACGAGTTAGCACTTGGCCTTATCACACCTGATGTTAAGCGATGATAAGGTCGAACATGGAAGTACACTTTACCCAGAACCCCTAAATTATGGTGATTACATAGATAAAATGGTAGTAGCTATATCTAGCCATGAGAACTTAAAACTAGCCTTACCACCAACCCAATTGAGTAAAACATGTATACACAAACCGCCCCATCAGACCCATCAGCCCCATCAGCCCCATCAGACCGCACATCAGACTACCACTACTGCCAAATGTCCTCGATAGACTTTGAACTTCATGTATACAACACAAATACAAATAAATTTATTTGATAAATGTTTACAAACTAAACAATACAGAAGAAAATAGTGATAAATATCATAAAAGCATAATTTTCAAAGAGACTGAGATCTCCTTTATATATGGCATAGGTTGATGTGTTTTTGTATCTGTACGTGTATAAGTAGCGGCACGAAACTCTAGCGCTGAACGAAACATGGAGGGGATAGCTGCGCATGAGTACAGTCGCGCACAAAATACTTCATTATCATCATCATCATCAGCTCATTTATTATAATACTTAATTATTAAATTAAATAAAAATTATTAAATTAAAAAAAAAAATTAATTAATTAATAGCTAAATAATGTTAATGATATTATTTTAATGGAATGTTATAAATAGTTTACATCTTAAGGACAGTAGCAAAAATGTAATGTATACTAATATTATAAAGCTGAATAGTTTGTTTGTTTGTTTGTTTGAACGCGCTAATCTCCGAAACTACTGGTTCGAATTGAATAATTCTTTTTGTGTTGGATAGTCCAGTTATCGAGGAAGGCTATAGGCTATATAACAACACGCACATAAATTAAAAGCAATATCAAATCAAAATGGTTGTATTGTAGTTTATACATAAGTCTAAATCGTCTAGTCTGAATCAGACAGTGGTATCACGCCTTCAATGGTATCTAGACAGGGCCTTTTGCTTGTTGAGGGCCCGGGCTCAGGGCTACTTTGGTCGTAGGCACTAGCAACGTCATCTCCATCAGACTCGCCAAAGCTTTCCTCAGAACTATCTCCATCAACGCGAAAAATGAATTCTTCGGTTACCAAATCCACGACATGGTCACTCTTTGCATATTGCTTTTCTATATCCTTCACCTTTTTGCATAGCTTTTGCCAATCCCAACCACCCATCAGTAAAACTTTTTCTTGAATTAACTCCATACATTTAATAACACTCCATTTCACATTTTTGCTGCCTACATATTGTTTTATATCGGACCATGCCATCTCGATTGGATTTAAATCTGGGTGGTATGGTGGTAGTCTCAGCACTTGGTGGCCTTGTTCAGCAAGGATTCGGTCGATTGAAAATGTTTGAAATCTTTTCTTGTTCGCTTTTATCAATTTGTTTAACTGAGGTTTCAGCATTGTCTCCTCATACTGTACCCTTTTTTCGGTGAGCCAAGCCTGCATGTCAGCTTTTTTGGCATTAGAGGTTGGTGCAAGATCCCACTGTTTATTATGATAGGACGCGTTATCGACTACCACGACGGAATTGGGTGGTAGGTTGGGCATTAATTGATTTCTGAGCCACTTTTCGTAATTCTCGAAATTCATATTGTCATGGTAGTCGCCTGATTTAGTACCAGCTTTAAAAGTCAGCAAAGCATTGGGTATAAACCCAGTTTCAGATCCAGCATGGACTATGACAACTCGCTGTCCTTTCGATATAGGTTTTTTGAGGCCTTTAGTAGTACCATCGGTCCAAGCTTTTTGAGAAGAGTGCGATGAATCTACGTAAGATTCGTCCGTATAAACAATAGGCCTTCCTTCTTGGCGATATTGCTTTATTTTCTGTAAATATTCGATGCGGTTCAAACGTATATTTGAAGTTTCAATAAGCACTTTTCGGTTGTTTTCGGTATTTTTCCACTGAAATCCTAGACTTTTAATTATTCGCCGAAGACTTTTTTCTGAGCCTTTGAAATTTATGTCTTCCTCTAGCTTCCTTTTCAGCTTTCCGACGGTGGGAAGTTCATTATTTGTTTTATGAAAGTTATGAATTACCCTTTTAATTACACCTTGGTCGAAATTATCGATATTTGTGACCGGTTTTGTTCTGGAACGTTTTTTGCCAGGTGTCCTGAACACTGTGATCAAATCGGAACTATTGGCTTGAGTGGAAATGTTCCTTACCGTGGCAATGGACGTCTTCGTAGACTCTGCTGTCCTTTTTTGAATTTTTCCTAACTCACTGATTATGTCATTTAATTTGAAATTTTCCGCCTTAATATCTTCTGCAGTTTGTTTTATCTGTCCTAAATTTAGAGTGCTACTTTTCGAATGATTGAGTAAAATATTCGTGGCTACGTTGACTACACTTTTGATTCGTTTTAAGGAATCAATTAATTCATTACTTTCTCTTTTTAAAAAGCAATGCACGTCATAAAACATTTTCCGTGCCTGTCTTCTCAAAACAGTATTTCGTTTCGGCATATTCACTGTTTAAAGTCACAAACTTACAATAAAAAAACAACAAGCTCAAACTTAACCAAAAACTACAACAAAAATAATAAAATAATAACAACACAATTTGGAACGCGACTGTACACTAGGAGTGCGCGGGACGTAGCATCAATGCGGGGCACGGAATGCGACTAAAGAGCCAATCGGCGCTGCGAACGCCCGCCCTTCGTCCCTCTAGCCCCCTGTGATACCTTAATTTTGACTTCTGCGCAATAACAGTCAGCGCTAGAGTTTCGTGCCGCTACTTATACCCCCGCTGAGCATCAAACTTGATACCACTGGGTCAGAGTCCGGTGGTCCTAAACACCAGACCACAGATGCGGTAATGTTTTTTATTTTTCAGATTTAATTTGTGAATTGTATACAATTACATCCTCTTCCTGCCTTACAGTTAATCTTTCAACAAAGGCCTGCTCCAAGGTTTCTCATTCTTTCTTATTTCTTGTTCTTTTTTGTCTACTACTCTCCTGCTGTCTACTTCATCAAGCCACAATTATTAAGTAAAGTGAAGTAAGGAGCCTCTTTACACCTTACTCATGTTGCTATATAGTTATATACTGTCTATGTCCGCGAGGAGGTCCTGGTGACTTGTATTTGCAGATTTCTAATGAAACCTATTTCAGGCACCAGTCTCTCAGAAATGATAGGATGCAATGTATCTTAATAGTATATTTTAAGCCCTTTTTTTTTTAATAATAATAATAATTATACTATCTCACTGCTGTGCCTTTGCTCACCACCATCCACCCAATGAAATCAAGACATCGCTACAATGATGAGTATTGACTTAATCACCACACATGCCAGCTGTGGATTAGGGATCACAAACCCTGATTATTTAATGAAAAATCTGAAACACACTTTGTCCTAGCTAGGCTAGCTTGATAGCAGACCCTCCCAAAATCGGGTTGGGGGCTTTGCCATTTGGCCAACGAGGATGTTGTTTTATAATCTTTACTCTTTATAATCTTTATGTAACACTGCAAAAGAATTTACAACTTCATATCAAAGAAGATGAGAGAGGGCTACATATACTCTGCAAATCTTAAATTAGCCAGTCATGTCAATTCAACTCATGAGTCACACAATGTTGTTTGTGTACTTTAAAAGCATACATCAGGAAAATTCTTGGAATAACTAGATACATAAATAATATTTACGAAAATTATTATTATTATTATTATTATTGTTCAGACAGGCAGAGACAACAAATATATTTAGTATCCAGTTTTCTTCGCTTAACGTCTTTCCTCTTTTTTATTGTTTCCTTTTCCTTAATTGGTTTCTGTTTTGTTTTGTTTGTTCTGTCTGATCCAGGCTTTAATTACTCTGCTGCCAAGATAATATTTGTGTGGGTTGTTATGTGACAAAAGTTTTTGATAGCTTAAGATGGTACCCTCAAAGTAGTATATACAAAATTAATTCAGTTCATTTCTTTTCATCATTGAAAACTTACTTACAAAATGTATGCTACTACCATCCAATATAAACAACTAGGAACAATGAAATTAAACACATTTTCTCTAGCTGAAATTAGTTTTAGATATTTAACATGATTCACATCTGTATCTATAAGGTTGGTGGTAAGATAGATAGACAGATAAACAATACTTACACTCAATATTCCTATTTATATATCAACTGTTATCTGAGAGTTGACATTGCTTCCCCTATGAAGTTTAAGAATAATGATAAAACAGCAAAAGATACATCTAAAGGTAAAAGACACAACATTTAAATTAAACTAATTAGAATTAGGTATAAACAGGTTGAAATGCATGACACCGTCATTTGACAGAAATCTATTAACATTTTAATTAAGTATTAATGTCAATCTCCATTAAATTGTTTTGTTGACAATTCTTATCTGTTAGTATAAAAGAAAAAGTCTAAGTAGAACAAACAGCTTTCAACTTGATGTATAAATACAAAATATAGTACCAACTATGGATAAATCAATAGATACCAAGAAGAATGACTAATTTTTATCTGCAGTTGAATGTTAAACAGTTTCATTGTTAATGTGATGTTGTGGCATGACCCAAAAATGCAGGTTATGAGAAAGAATGAAGATCGAAAATTACTGTAAAATTGTTCATGTTCAATCACACGAAACTCTACGTTTTACAGTTGACTAAGCAGATACCAACGTTAGGATATTCTATAAACATTTTCTATAGGTAGTTATAAAGATACCTTCGCAAATTGACACAGAAAAAGGCCCTGACAGTTGACCGACTGAGTTGCAGTAATCTTCGCTAATTCAATGTTAAAAATGGATAACTTACCCCTGCTCTTCCACCCTCTTCTCCTTCCTGAGCAGGCCTTTCTTTCTTAGGCCGTACATCTGATTTCTGTTTTGGGTCATCTAATTTCTTAGCTAATTCATCAGAGGTGGCGAATTTCTTCACTGCCTTCGACTTTTTGCGATCTTTCTTTGCAAAGAAATCGTCTAAATCAGCCATTTCGAATTTTGACTTGTGAATTTTATGTTTTGCTCTGGTAATGAGGTAGTTACAGCAATATTGGAACGAAACAAAGGGGAATTATTCCCCAAAATGTGAAACAATTTCTGTAGCAAGCGTGGCCGACTGTTTCTTTTTTTTTAAAATGGCAGAATCACCGTTGCCATTTATCAAAATTTTGAAACTCTTATGCCTTTATGTCAGTTTGTCGTGCAAATGTTGCCATACTTAGCTAAAATTTGCGGGAAAATCAGAGATGAAACCATCATCAACATCATCATCATCGTGAATGAATGGACCATTTGGTTACAAGCTCTTGTGTGTGCTGTGTAGGTTTAATCAGAACGATAGAATTACAAACTTTCAGGGCGAGGAAAAACAATCAGCGCCATAATTTTTACACGATCAATGCTTCTTGTTCATGGTGTACCTACATGTTCTTTAATTTTTTTACTTTTTGAAACGAGCTTAGTCCAATACCTAAGTCTTGGGTTACGTGATGATGATGAAATCCTGTGATCCCTCATCAGGGACATAGAGCTCGCAGTATGGACTTCCATACGTCGCGGTCTTGTGCTTTGGCTTTAGTATTTGGCCATTAGTAATTTTATTACGCTTTTAATAGTTGGGTTACGTAGGTATACCATCCAAAAACCAAAAATATTTCCTAGAGGAATATTTTTTCCATTCCCTTCGTCTATATTTGTGTGCTACATAACACGTCGCTCCGCGGTTGCTCCCTTTTGTATTGAAAGAGGAACAAACGATAAACACACTATTTAAATTTCCTAATTAAATATTTTCGGTTTAACACACTTTGTGCCAATAATGTTTTCCGTTTCATTAGAACGCTAAAACAAATCAAGTATAATCCAGACAAATAAAATAAACGCTCACACGTTTATCAAACGCATTGGCATGCCGCACGCCAGCCAATACAACGCAGTCGTATTATAGCCGATTTACCTGCACAATCGGACGTTATCAGTCACCACTGAGGGCTAGTTCCATCGATATTGATATCTTATCGGTCTACCTGGCCACAATTGAATTACTGTTCGAGGTATCAAGTCAAAATGCTGGGTCCTGTCGCAAAGATTTCGCACCAGGCTGGAAGGAATGTGCTGAAGACTTTTGTGAGGAATGGCTCCCATGGTGGTGTTCCTGGAGAAGTAAGTACATTTTTCTATTATATTTGTTATGTTACGTAATGCATGCTTTATGGTACCGTGTTTCGTTTGTAGAAAAAAGAAAAAACGTGTTTTTTTTGTTTTAAAACTTTTTAATCTCTTAAAAGTAGGTTTTAATAAAACAAAACAAAGTTTTTGGATAAAACGTCGATAATTTTATAGGGATACGAAATGAACATTGCGTGATGTTGACTAGGCTAACCACATATTATTTTAGGTATTGGCGTGCATACTTAGACCTCAGATTATAGAACGAACTGTATTCTGAGACTTAGACTATCAGTTAACCTGGGTACATATTTTATAACACCACCAGCAAATTTTTTATGTCCTAACACCGCTGGGGTACTAGCCTTCCCTTTGGATGGAAATATAATACCACAGTGAAAACGGGTCATAAACCATCACTCTGGTGCTGTTGAATAGCATAATAGTTAGCATGGCACAATAACCCAAAACCCGCTTTAATGACAAGTCACATTTATATTATGTAGCTGCCTAAGGAAAATATCAAATTTCCTGAAGAAATAAAAATGTGTGTTAATACTTCGTATTTTACCTAAGGAGAAGCTAGGTTCAGTCTTGTTATAGCTCATTGTTTCCAGCATTGCAGCTGTTCGATGAAGCAATGGATTGTAAACATCATACCAAACGATCCATTGTTCTGAGACCGGTCGTAATTCGAAGCGTCGGACGTCGGCAGTCGAACGGATCAATCCAAAGGTTAAATGCGAGATATCAGTGGTTTAATCCCTATTTTTTCTTTGGAGAGAATCTAAGAGCCCTTCTCCTTGATCGGGATAACACAATAACAGTCATTCATCTCAAAACAAAATATAAAATTGTTTGAAATTGTTTTCGCGTTAGCATATTTTTTAACGGGTAAGCACAATGCCTTTATCTCACTTGATGTTAAGTGATGATAAAGCCAATGATGGAAGCGCACTTCACCCGGGATCCTCAACTAGTGAGGCACTGGCTATCTTATCTCTAGCTGCCGGAACACAACAAAATGCTCAAACATTGATGTTATGGTGACATCAAGCTCTACCCCCAACCAAACCGAGTACACAAACATGTACCCCCCGCTGGGAATCGAACCCGGGACTTCTGGGTCTAAACCCGTGGTCTTAGCCACTAGACCACAGAGGCGGTTCCGGCATTTTGGCGCATCGAGAGAGACTGCTTTATTCGCTCTACCCTAGCCTAAAGCTGCAGAGTTTGCTGTTGACCGGCTATGATGTCCTTTGCCCTTTACAGCGTCATCAGACGGCGACAGGTATGTGATCGAAACATTGTCAGAGGGTTTCAGTGGGAATTGCATCAGCGTCGGAGCAAGAGCAATAAGAGCGGAGCGATCGCTCCAGGCGCCAAGTGTCATAGAGTGCCAAAATGCTAAGCGCGAAAGCAATTTCGGGCAAAAAGTTTAATTATGTTGGCGTCTCTGAGGAGTTCAGATCGGATCGAGAGGGTACAATCCCCCATAGCTCCGTTAGGTGAACCAATTTCTAACACAAGCATGGGTATTAGCTTTCTGTATGTATTAACAGGACTATTTAGGACAGGACTATTTAACTATTAGATTTAATTATGCTAAATCTTTTAGAAAAAGGTTTTCCTAGTACTTAGGTATATTTTACACTATCTTATAGTACATTATTAGTTAAGCGACATTCGACGTTACCGTTCTAACAATATAAGGTATAAAATACAATGGTTTATGCACCAGCACCGTAAACCACACACCATTAATGACCAATATAAAATGCGATCTGACAACTATAAAGATACGGACATAGCTTAGCTCCGCTTCTACTGGACATCTGATCTGCGGTTGAATGTACAGTCACGACCTTAAATAGGTTCTAATAAAGCTTAGAAAACAATATCACATATTTCTCTCTCTTTTTCGATCTGTGTTCGATTACTACGATCTTCGATTAACTACATAAAATATGTTGAAGAGAGGGCATGTGATATGATCTCACTGCTGTAGCACGAGTTTTCCCTACCCTATGGATGGAGACACCACAGAGAGAGAGAACGGGCCATAAACCACCACGTGGGCCCAGCGCGGATTGGTGGTTGTTAACACCTCCAACTAATATCCGTTGGACATCGGTCCCCGAGCTATACCACCCAGCTTGGAGGAAAATCTTCCCTTTGGCCTTCCTCAGTGTGGTATTCTACCTACCATTGGCTTCCCTACAGTGGTGACCCCGACGTGATCTACTATTGGTTTCCCTACATTAACGACTGCTAATGCAACCGCGACCAATGGTTTTACATGCCTTCGTAGCACGGAGGAGTTTGAGATTATGAACATTTTGGTCACCCATCCGATGACCGGTCTTTGTGAAAGTTGCTTAACCTTAGCAATCGCAGACCGAGCGCGTTAAACACTGCGCTATCAAGCTCTTCAAGGGTGCCTAGTGCGAGTTTTATTAAAACGACACTTTGTGTGGAAACATTTTATTCTAATTGATAATGTTACGTCTATTGTAATACCTGCATGTATTTTTTTAAAGTTTGTTTCCCAAATATACTAAAATAAAGAATAAAAATAAAATCTTCCGTATGGCAATAGGAGGCGCTGCTTCTATGCCATATAAATTCAATACATAAATAATTCGGTCTGTTTTTAATTCCAGAACCTTCCCTTCAACATCCACAACCGGACACGGCTCACCCTGAACCTGTTCTGGTTCGTCGGCACTGGCATCACGGCCCCTTTTGTTATCCTGTGGCACCAGATGAGAAAGAATTAAAGGTATGACAAAACCTATGAACAATAATAAGCTAACTGACTATACATATCTAAACCATATACTATATATGTATACATATAATTTATATTATATATAATTCTTATCTATCTATTTTTTTTATTTAATATAGCTGAAGAGTTTATTTTTTTGTTTGAACGCGCTAATCTCTACTACCTGTCAGCCCCGATCCGATCCGAACCCCTCGAAGAATCTAGTAGGGCACGGGGACACGCACTAGTGCGTGATGGATGCCGATCCCTCTAGAAAACCTCCGGAGGTGATTCGTTTCACACGGCTTGAGGAACCCTTTAAGTTTATCGCTGCCCCCAAAAAAGCCCGGTGAAGCTGAAAATGCCATCGGAGACATCAGCAAATTCTCTCCAAAAAAAAACTGTCAGAAAAATCTAGCCTATTAAAAATCACGCTATGACCCTATAAATAGTCAGAAAAAGATCTAAGAGAATACGAAGTACTAGCGCAATCGGGCGACGCGATGTTATGGGACGCGGTGGGTCAGGGAACAGCTAGTAAATTGTGACTTTGTTTGTTTGAGGGTAATCTCTGGAACTACTGGTCGAATGGCGAATTAAACTCGCATTAGGCACTACTAATTTCAAAAACCCGTGTTCTACGATAACCGGTATTTTAAATAGCAAAGTGTATAGTTATGTTTAACGCCGACTGTACCTCTTGCGCCGGGTATACATAAATAAACAATGCATGACTTGTTGGCGGGAAAGTAAAGTCATGTCTGCGCTTTTGTTTTATTTTCTAAAATTTGTGATAATATGTCGAATATTAATGTGAAATAATGGTGGATTATTAACCGTTAATCTTCGTAACTGTGCATGAGTGTTGACAAATGAAACAAAAAAGTGCAACGTCACTTTTCAAATTCTCTCAAGAAGTCCGCCCGAGCCTTAGTAAAGCCTCACATCTTTACTGAGATACTCGAGAGGTTGGGGGTATATCATTTCTCACTCTCATTTCTATTATCATTCATCATCCACATACAGGAAAGAAATATTGTCTATTTATGTATTACTAACTTGTAAGGAAAATTACTTTGACACTAGCTAAATGTGTTAATCGCACGAAGCCATCAACTAAAAGAAAAAAAAAAAAAACAATGAATGCACACGTTTAAATATTTGTTCGGACTTCTTGGCGGGAAAGTGAAGAGTCATGTCTGCGGTTTTGTTTTATTTTCTAAAATTTAAGTTATGTCGAATATTAATGTGAAATAATGGTGGATTATTAACCGTTAAGTGTTCGCGAGTGTGCATGAGTGTTGACAAATGAAACAAAACAGTGCAACGTCACTTTTCAAATTCTCTCAAGAAGTCCGCCCGAGGACTTAGTAAAGCCCCACATTTTTACTGAGATACTCGAGGGGTTGGGTGGTATATCATTTCTCATTTCTATTATCATTCATCATCATCATACAGAAAATAAATATTGTTTATTTATGTATTACTTGTTAGAAAAATTACTTTGACACTGGCTAAATGTGCTAATCGCACAAAGCCATCAACAAAATAAAAAAAAAATAAAAAAAAAAATATTTGTTCGGACTTCTTGGCGGGAAAGTGAAGAGTCATGTCTGCGGTTTTGTTTTATTTTCTAAAATTTGTGTTATGTCGAATATTAATGTGAAATAATGGTGGATTATTAACCGTTATGTGTTCGTGAGTGTGCATGAGTGTTGGCAAACGAAACAAAACAGTGCAACGTCACTTTTCAAATTCTCTCAAGAAGTCCGCCCGAGGACTTAGTAAAGCCCCACATCTTTACTGAGATACTCGAGGGGTTGGGTGGTATATCATTTCTCATTTCTATTATCATTCATTATCATCAAACAGAAAAGAAATATTGCTAATTTATGTATTACTTGTTAGAAAAATTACTTTGACACTGGCTAAATGTGCTAATCGCACGAAGCCATCAACAAAATGAAAAAAAAAAAATTTGTTCAAAGGTGCGATGAGCATATAAAGGAGTTACGAGTCGGTATTTAAACACGAGACGATCGACGACGATTACTATGCACTTGCTAATTGCATATTGTTATTTAAGCTGCGGCTCATGTTATGCTAATTAAAAGTATATATTATAGAACCTTACCCGCGACTTCATCCGCGTGGATTTGAGGTTTAAAGTCGCAAGTCTTTTTTATCAAAATAAAATATAGCCTATGCAAGGAATGTAGCATCTATCAGTAAAAGAATTTTAGGGATTGGACCAGTAGTTTCAGAGATTAGCCTCCGCAAACAAATAAACAAATTCACAAACTTTACCTTTTTATTTTGAAATAGTTTAATTTAAGTTCAAATATATATATTTACAACATAATTTAAAAAAAAGGAAATAGAAATAAAAATATACACATAATTTTTACAAATAAAAAAGGGACTCCAAATCGCTGCCAAGCGGGAGAGTGCCCAGGACGCTGGCGGCGTTGCCTCTTTGAATGACCAAACTTAAACGTTGGCCAAAATACGCGCCAGCTCGAGGGTCACCAGTGGTCTCTATAAGGCGAGCGGAAATTTCTTTAAATAGCTTTCGAGCTGCCGGTCCCCATGGTCCCAAAGTTTCAACCCCAAACGGCGCAAATATGTGCCCAAGGCTTAGAGAACTATATTTACGCCTTTTGAGGTCCTCAGCCGCTGAAGCTGCCGCGCCAGCACTAACCGAAGTTGCCCTAATGTGGGATGGAGCTAGGGTGTCCACGCACGTCGCATCCCACACCAGGGATCGACCTTGCGACCAGGCAACGAGCGTCATTCCATCGGGCCTCTTTCCATCGTCACGAGCCAGCCCATTGGGTTCCAATACAGCTGGCACATTGACGGTAGAAAGCGCACGGCGAATGACGTCATTTAGATTCGCGTGTCGCGACAGACGACCAGCGCTTCGCTGGCAAGAAAGACCATGGTGCCCAAAAATATCCACTTCAGTCCCGCAAAGGCAACGATGAGGTTCATTTGTTTTAATGCCCAGGCGTAAGCAAACTGACAAAGTGAGTGTAGGGCCGGTTAAAAGGGTGCCTGTGTTGGGTGAAGGTATGGCGTGTAGCCAAAAACCGGCCTCCCTCTCCGAAACGGCAAGAAGACGAGTTCGTTCCCTATCATTAACAGCACTCTCTATGAGCGCGGAGAAAGTCATCTTACAGAGCGGCTCGTCCCAGTGTCTTTGGGAGTTAAGGAAGGTTGGTAGGTCGCAGTTTTGGCAGATAGCAGACCAGGCATTTCTGGCTTCCGACAGGCACGACACTTCAACGCCGCCCAGGGACGGAAGAATAATTATTTATTAAAAGTATCTATATTTACTAATATTATAAAGAGGAAAGCTTTGTATTTTTGTTTGTAGGTACGAGGGTGTTTGTTTGTTCTTCCTTCATGTCAATGGATCGACATGATTTTTTGGAACAGGATTCGTCATCATCATCATCATCATCATCAGCTTATTTTTATGTCCCCACTGCTGGGGCACGAGCCTTCCCTATGGATGGATAGGGAGAAAGGGCCATAAACCACCACGCGGGCCCAGTGCGGGTTGGTGGTTATTAACGACTGCTAATGCAGCCGGGACCAACGGCTTTACGTGCCTTCCGAAACACGAAGGAGCTCAAGATGTTTAATTTTTTGGTCACCCATCCGATGACCGGCCTTTGCGAGTTATACACTGGATCATCGAGCTCCTATAGTGCAAGTTTTCAAAAACGTTATCGAATGAACTCATTCGATGGTTGCGATATTGTTTTATTATTAGTCAGGTGGGTTACTCTTGAAACACAATTGCAATAATCAATTTCCAATCTCAAATCTAAAAAATTCAAATGGCACTCTTAAAAGCTATAATAGCGCTACATTGGAATTAAATTGCGTGGAAATTGAGTGAACAAATTATTATCGAGATGGGGCGTTCCGAAATTGCGAAACTTATCCCAATATCGATACATAATAATCGCATTGGAATTGTGTTGAGATTGAGTTTGCGTCAAGAGTAGCCTACCAGGGGGTCGACCGCCTAACTCTCTCGCTTTCGATCGCTTTGAAGGCGAGGCGAGAAGGAGGCGTCATCTTGTCATTTCGAAAGCAATATGAAAGTAATATCGAAAGCTATAAGCTATAGCTTTCGATATTATTCGGTATTGTATTTCGATATTATATTAGAAAGCGAGGCGAGGGCCTCGCCTTCAAAGCGATCGAAAGCGAGAGAGTTAGGCGGTTGGGGGGCAGGAAGGAGGGTACACACGCCTGCACAACATCTACCACCAACTGTCAAATTTCCTCAATAGACTTTAAACTTTATGCCTTAAAAATAAGGTTGCAAAAGTATTGAAGAAATTTGACTGTTTTGGATAGCATATTGTTTCCTAAATTTTACGCGAACACTACACATTTGTAGTGTACCTACTAACTGAACTGCGACTGTGGGCTCTCTTACATCGTGCTAACAAATAGAAGTGTAGGAACTCGCGTTAAGGAACATATTATAGCCGACGCAAGCATAGGCGCGAAAATAAGTCTGCAATATGCAAGCATGCCCTAGAGGGGGGGGGAATGGTTGGACCATTACATAAGATTTGATAAACCACAAATACTCGCTAGAGAAAAACGATTCATCCCTAGGATGATACGCGAGACTATTGAAATTAAAATACATCCTAATTTTAATAGAGAAGATGGTTGGAATCTACCACCAGACAGCACTAAGACCATACTGCCAGACCAAAAGATACTGTAAGCTCTTTCTGCATAAAACGGAACGCACCTGATTACATTTAAATGAGGGTATACAAGCTACTAACTAATTATGTTTCCATCTTGTATGATGATGATGAATGATAATAGAAATGAGAAGTGAGAAATGGTATACCCCCCAACCTTTCGAGTATCTCAGTAAAGATGTGGGGCTTTACTAAGTCCTCGGGCGGACTTCTTGAGAGAATTTGAAAAGTGACGTTGCACTGTTTTGTTTCATTTGCCAACACATGCACGCACACTCACGAACACTTTACGGTTAATAATCCACCACTATTTCACATTAATATTCGACATAACACAAATTTTAGAAATTAAAGCAAAACCGCAGTTATGACTCTTCATTTTCAGTGCGAGATTTATTTGTCAATCGTTTAACGTTAAAAAAAAGTGTATCGTACAATTTTAACTCTCCCCTCCTCGTTCGGGATGAAGGCGCTTCTTTAATGCCATACAAATTTTCGTTTTGACTATGATCTAATTCACAAATTCTTAATACACTTTGAGCAAGTGCCCAGGGGCCCCGCAATTGATGGGGCCCCCTTGTTCCTGCCAGATTACTAACCGATAATCGATATTACCGATAAATATATTTGTTTTGTGAAACAAGAATTACGAACTTATTGACGTTTTTTGCTTTTTGTTTCAAATAAACCAGAGGCCTAACACTGGCAACTCTATCAGGCTGCAAATAAATAAAAATACCAGTTGAATAAATCTAGAGTTTTCTCCTTTAGCCTGTTTTACTTAAATTTAGCGTAGCATAAGGACCCCATTATCCGTAAAGTGCCCAGGGCCTCCAATAAGTTAAAGACGGCCCTGTTTAATTCTAAACTCGCTCTAGGAACCCTTGACCGATAGAATATTACCGGAGGAACGTGACAGAAGCATTTGCCGGTGATAAAAAAATCAAGGTCTGAGCTTTATTCATATTCGATCGATTAAAAATAACTATTTGATTGAAGTAACGTTATCTAGTGACGATCATGCGAAACCAACTTGTCACTTTAAGATTTTTTTTGAGCCTTTGAGGTCACACCGACTCACACCACATCCGTTAAAGGGTTCCGAGCGAGGGGTTCGGATCGGATCGCTGCTTTGATTCCATACTATCTATCTATACCAAATTGTTAGTTTTATTTATTTTAGTAATTGAACACGTTAACGAGTTCTACAATGTATAGCAAACTTGTAACTCTCCTCATTTATCACCAGGAGGCGCTGCTCTGTAGTATCTTACAAATTCTCGTTCATAAACTCGCACTAGGTATATTGTCGCGTTTCGTGTAGGTACTTAGGCAATGTAGGTAGTAGAGCCGTTTTCATCATAGTTCTTCTAAGTATGTTATTTATTGATTACTTGTAATTAACATTTTAAAACTTTTCCACTTTCAGGTTAAAAACAGAAGACTTCAATGAAGAAAATATATTGAATGTAGATAATTATATAATATTATAAAGTAATGATAATATAAAAATTCAAATTAAAGTGTTTGGTTTCATTTTTAGATCAACGCAAAGGGAGCGTTCAGGAATTAAAATTTTTGGAACACCCATTTATTTTTGTGAGTTGGTGAACGTTTCAGTAGCTTTTCTAAAAAAAAAAGATCTTGCGAGAGAGGTTATCGAATTTTCCAAGTTGACTTTTTCGAGTCCTGTGAATTATTCCAAAATAACAAAATGTTGACCCCCTTAGCTCGTATTTCTAACAAGCTTGGCAGGAATGTAATGATCAACACTGTGAGGTGTCATTCCCATGGCGGTATTCCCGGCGAGGTGAGTTCCAAATTCAAATAATTTGCCACAATATTACATAACAACTGTTTAAATTTTAATGAAATAGCGATATTCTTTTGTTTTAATCAAATGTTGCTCTATTTTATAAGCGTCACGAACGTGCTAAATTAATATTTTATTACTGATCATTTTAATTTGTAAGTCCAATTTTTATCCATAGTCTTTACAATGATCTATGTCTGTTACTATAATCACAAACCTTTTTGGCTGGTAATCCTTAAAACAAAATTGGGACTAGAGAAATAAGAATAATTAAGAATATTATTCATGCTAGGTCAATGCTAATAATTATATTTACTAATGTGTATCTTCATTTATAAACCATTTACATCTACCTTAACTCAAGTAGGTATTTGTGTTACTTTCTAAAACACATTTAGTGATAATGTGCAATTTAAAAAAAATAAAAAATAATGAAACCTTATTATTGATTGTAACATAAACAACAAAATGTTTCAGAACTTGCCCTTTGGTATCACCAACCGATACAAGCTCACACTTTACTTCATCTTGTTTGCTGGCTCCGGCCTCTCAGCACCTTACCTCATCGCCCGCCACCAACTTCTCAAGAAGTAAACTAAGTAAGTATATAAGAATAAGGTATAGTGAAATAATAATTCATCTTCAGATGATTGATATATGATGAGTCACACATATTTTACAGCCATACAGCATAGAAATAAAAAATCTTTCAAAATCCAAAATTCAAAATCATTTATTCAGTTTATATTTCATTTAGTAGCTCTTATGAATGTCACTATGCCATCGGTTCGTAAGTCTACTGTGGGCGGGAGATCTTGTACTGAGGAGAACTGGCAAGAAATTCAGCAAATGTCCAGCTCTTTTCTCGCTTACAGTGTCAAAAATATTGGAAAATGCCCTATCATAGCAGGACACTTTCCATTACAATAAACACAAAAAATATAGAAGACAACCACAACATGTAAAAAAATCTTTATTTGGTACATTCCATCACACAATATAAATTATATAGAATACTAGTTTTTGCTCACGGCTTTACTCACATGGGCAACACTGACTTTAAAAAAAACATAAATAAGTAATTGTTTTTTTAAAAGCCAAACTTAGTAAAGCTAAATATCTGTAGGGATAATCCTGAAACACTTCATACTTTCTAACCAGGCCAATAGTGACAGACTTTCATACAAACTTTCTCTTTGACCCCCTTGGAGTGTGATTTCCGTAAAATCCTTTCTTAGTGACTGGTTACGTCACTCAATTAACCTGCAGTCAACATTGCATCTAGTTATCTTTAGCGGTTTCGGGTCGGCGACGATGAATCTGACAGTCAGGACAAGTCATTATATGTATAATAGATTACTTAGATTGTTGTGAGTGTGAATGTATGTTATTATTTTGACAACTGCTTTTTTAAAACCTACACTACTAGCCAAAAGAGCTTATAAGTATACTTGAATAAAGATTCATTTAATTTCTAAGGTATTTTAGTGCTAACTTACTACGTCGCCACATTTGGCACTACTCGTCGGTGGTGGTATGCGGGACTATTTCGCATCCGTTGCTTGGGGGCAGCGCTGCTTCAGTGGGATGTACCCGACAGCTATATAGTTTTAGAGATGAAATACTATATTCCGCAATCCTATCTCATCAGCAAAGGCAGGCGCAACCAATGTTTCAACCACGAGTGTGCCAACGCTGTCGATAACAGGCAGGCGGCATACCGCGCTTGAATCAGGGGTAATGCTCTTGGGGATCCCGAAACCCGCTCGCTAAAAGCAGCCTATAATAATGCTAAATCGAACTTCTGCCAACCCTCGCTGCCACCATTGAGATGTCCTGACGGAACTTTAGCTCACAAGCCGCAGGAGAAGGTCGATCTCCTGGCCAAACTCTTTGCGGCTAACTCCTGAATCGATGACTGCAATGCACAGCCACCTACAATTTCTCACTGTGGCCACAATAACCGATTTTAAAATCAGGCAGTGTGATGTCCGTGCGGAGATGCAGTCAATCGATGTCCGGAAAGCTAATGGCCCTGATGGCATCCCTTCAATAGTTCTAAAAATGTGTGCAGCGGAGTTGTTCCCCGTGTTAACACGCCTTTACCGTCTCTCGCTCTTTTCGCGAGAGGCTAATGTGCAACCGGTCCCCAAAAAAGGAGATCGGTCAGATCCATCGAATTACTGCCAATTAGCCATACCTTCAGTTTTATGCAAAATAATGGAGCGCATTTTAAATAAACAACTTGTCCACTTCCTAGAAGAACACCCATAATTCACGATTGCCATTACTGGTTTCGGCCGAAACGGTCAACGGGTGATCTTTTAGAGGCTATTGACAAGCGTGGTGAGTCGGTGGCTGTTAGCCTTGACATAACCAAGGCTTTTGATCGGGTCTGGCACAAAGTTCTTCTCTCGCAAGCTCCTGGCATATGATCTGCCTGCTCAGTTCTGCAACTGGGTCGCTGGCTTCTTGCATGAGCACAGAATCCGTGTTCTATCTGATAGATGCGCTTCGCAGCTCATGTCAGTGAACGCTGGGGTCCCTCAAGGCTCCGTTCTGTCCCTCACGCTGTTCCTTCTGCATATCAATGATATGCTTCCACTTGGCAATATTTGTTGCTATGCAGATGATAGCACGGTGCATGGGGGATATAACGGTCACCCAGCGGCAGGGCGGGTCGAAACCGATGTGAATCGAGTGAATCTTGTCATTGAGCTCAATCGGGTATTGGACCTCATATCTAATTAGGGCTCCAATAATCTGGTTGAGTTCAATGCCAAGAAAACACAGGTATGTGCGTTCACGGCTAAAAAGTCACCATTCCTTCCCCTTCCAACTCTTCAGGGTACATCTCTAAGCCTGCAGAGCAGTATCGACATGCTCGGTTTAACTGAACCAAAGAGACTACATCGAAGCCGTGATCAAAACAGCCTCACGAAAACTCGGTATTCTGAACAGAGTGTGGCGATTCCTTACGCTGGATCAGTTGTGCCTTTTGTACAAGACACAGGTACAGTCTTGCGTGGAGTATTGCTCGCACATCTGGGACGGTTCCGCAAAGTACCTTCTCGATGCAACAGATTGCAGCGTCGCGCTGAACGCATTATCGGCAATGCAGAAGTTGCAAATACTCTCGATTCTCTGCAATTGCGTAGAGATGTTGCGTCACTTAGCGTGTTTTACCGCTTTTACCATGGCGAGTGCTCTGAAGAGCTCTTTGACCTCACCCCACTTTCTCCCTTCCTTCATAGGAGTACACGTGCTGCTCTTCGGAATCACCGCTTCACTGTCTCAAATATCCCATCGCGCAAAAAGAAATTTGGTAACTCGTTTCTTTGTCGCACCTCTAAAAGATGGAATAGTCTACCAGCACACGTTTTCCCTCCTTCCTCTGATATGGGGTCTTTTAAAAGAGGCGCGAAGAAGCACCTTGTGGGCCAACAGAGTGAGGTTAACTGATGCTACGTTTGTTTTCAGGCTGCACCAGTTATCTTTGCGTCTGGACTCCATTTCCACTTAACATCAGGTGGGATGGAGTCATTTGCCGATCTATCTATAAAATAAAATAAAAACAATTATTTTATGCTATTCTGTGCTCGCAGCATAAATGGCGCGAACGCTCAAGGAATGTGTACACCGAAGAAATAAAAATATGAAATGCAATTAATCGGTTTTACCACGAAGGTGTAGATAGTGGTTAAATACTTTTTGCTCGTTTCAAAAATGTTGATAGTGTTAGTCTAAAACCTATATTATCGACATAAATATAGGGATCGTTTTTCTTATGGGCCAAGATATTGGACTACTAATTAACATTTCATGGTTACTATATTTAATGAAACATCGACCTATTATTACCGAACTGATTAAAGGAACCCATACAAAAACCTAATGAGAATAATAATTATCTTACTAATTGTTTTTTTTTCTATTATTTTCCAGGTATCAAGTACTTTCAGTGTCAGTGCTTGTTTTCTTCAATCAAGATCAACTAGGCTAAGTTAGATTGTATCATAATGAACCATTAAAAATTATGTTATAAAAATAGAATTTTATTTATTCATTTTGTTAATAAATTGTATCTTAATTTTATAACCTTCGAGTTGGTAAACTAGCTGCCTAGTATTAATTATCTGTGGCGTTATAATGTTGATTTGTCATTCAATCAGGCGAAGGGTAAGGCACACTAGCGCTACCAATTGATAATTTGACAATTACTAATGGACCGGATCTTTTTTTAAACATTGCGTACCGTCCGACAGGAGGAAAGCATCCATAGTATTTATTTAATAATTGTGCACTACTTTTTGTTGCGTGGTTTATTCACAAAACAGGCTATCGCATTTAATCACAAACAATGGCCACTGTTGGTGTTAGCGAATGAATACAAAAACAAACCTAAAAGTAGTGCACAATTTTTAAATAATAGATGTTTGCCTAGTGTCGGAAGGTCCGCAATGTTTGAAAAAAAACCAGTTTAGCAGTTATCAAATTAAATCCGTTAGCGGCGCTAGTGTGCCTTACCCTTCGCCTTAAACACCACAGCTCGGGGAGAACGGGCTATAAACCACTACGCGGGCCCAGTACGGAAGGTGGAACGAAACCAAGACCAAGATTTGTTTAGATTTTTTTTTAATTGTATAATACTCGTACTGTAATTGTATGTACTTTAATCACCATGCTTATAATAAAAAGCTAAAATTAAAGTAATATGTAATATGCATATTTATAATTCCTTGGTTGAATGAAACCCTAAATTCGAGCGCTTTTATATTTTTACAATATCTGTTTATGCGAGAAGCATTAAAATTTCTCTAATACAAAAGACAAGTGCCACTGAATAAAACTGGGCAGTGAGTGACTTCCCCGATCCGATCCTAACCCCTCGGAGAATCTAGTAGGGCACGGGGTCACACCTTAGTGCCGTGTGCAAAAAAGTGTGTGGCTCGGTCAAGGCAAACCCCTTTCTCTTGCTACTTTAATCGCCTCTATGGTCTAGCGGTTAAACTACACTGCGTTATTATTCTGAGTACACTTCCAAAGACATTTATTACCTACTATATTAAATCTCTTTGTTTCCATTTAGCGATGGATGGACGATATACATCGATGTATTTTAAATACTCGATGTATGTCACGATGCATCGTATTGAACCGATATTTTGATAATACTCAAATATCGAATATATATCGATGTTTTTTGTTCTATGTATCGGATACGCAAAATTTTACACTACGGCCACCTTTAGGGAACGCTGTGATCGTATCGGGATTTATTTGATTTTTTAAATATTTTTTTTCCTTATAGGGACCTAGTTTTCTTTCAGTTTCGGCTTCAGTTTCTTTTGGGCTATTAGACAAGTGACTTAACAAACACTAGTGTAGTTTTTTTAATCACCTTACTGCCTAAACTTTTTCTAGGTTTCCACGGAAGATCAGCGTCGGGACACCTTTGGTGCTCTGACAAATGCTGAGTGGATACCTTTTTTGTGTCACTTTGCATTTTAATTCTATTTTATTTCATGTATTAGGTGTGACACTAAATAATCGAATGAGAAAGACAATCGATGCTTTAGAAACATCATCGGTGCAACAGAGCGATTTATTACATCGAAAAAAGCATCGATGCTTTTTCAAATGTCCATCCCTACTTCCATTGTCATCGAAGGGTACAGTCACGAGCACTAACATGTAAAATCCGTAACTCTTAATACAATGGAATAAGAGTAAAACTGGTCAAAAATGTAATAGTAATAGTAATAGTATACTTTATTGTGAAATGTAGGTTAGTATTACAAAATTTATAAATAGATGTTAATATTTCATATAATGTATCACTACATTTCCACCTTTTACAAGGTACACAATAGGTTCAAACACAGGAATATCAAATAAATTAAATTATATAAAAGTACAAAATATGAGATTTTAAAGTTGCATATAAATCAACTAGATGTCCAAATGATTAGAGTATTAATGCCAAACTTGAAATTATTAGGTATAAATTAAATGTCAAGAATGCAATAATAATAAAAAAAATATATAAATCAAACTGTGCTATAATAAATTCAGAATTATAAATTATTGAGATCATTTTACTATTAGGATAATATTATGTCATTCAGAAATTCAGTGGTCGTGTAATATGCTTTATCAATTAGTAGCCTCATTAAATGTTTCTTAAAAAGTTTAATTGGTAGGTTCTTAATGTCATTGGAAACTTTGTTATATATTTTTGGGGCCATCCCAAAAAAGCTTTTAGCAAAGAGTGCAGTTTTGTGTTTAGGTGCACATATTTTGTGTCCATGTCTGTGGCTTCTATGTGGATTCTGTTCTTCGAAAGTAGTGAAAATATGGTGATTCTGTTTGACAAATACCGCAACTTCATAAATATACAAGGATGGAAGTGTTAGTATGTTTAACTGCTTAAAAACTGGTTTACAACTATCAGTAGATTTTAGGCCCTTAATGGCTCTAATGCATCGCTTTTGTGCCTTAAATACCACAGTCTTATTAACGGAATTTCCCCAGAACATGATCCCATAGCGCAATATTGATTCGACATATCCATGGTAGGCCATTACAACAGTCATGGTATTTGCTATCTTAGAAAGTCTGTACAAGGCAAAGACAAAACTACTCAGTCTTTTGCAGAGCGTCTCAGTGTGGGATTTCCAATTGGTTTGGTAGTCAATTTGAATACCTAGAAATTTAATGTCAGAAACAGATTCAATATTGTCATCATTTGCTTTCAGGGTAATATTTGGTAAATTTGTGTTTTGCCTAAAATGCATTATTTTTGTTTTATTAGTATTAATTTTTAAATTATTCTCTCTTAACCATGCAGTGACATTCCTCATAGCCTTGTTAACTTCTTCCTCATAAGTGTGACTATTTATACATTTAATAATAGCAGTACTGTCATCAGCAAACAGTATCATAGGATGGTCAATGGCATTTGGAAGATCGTTTATATACACGATGAAAAATAAAGGGCCTAGTATGCTACCTTGTGGCACACCAATCTCCGTTTTTCTGCAAAATGATAGGTAGTCCTTCTTCACTCCTGATTCACTGCATAGCTTAGCTATTGCAGTGTACTGTTTTCGGTTGCTGAGGTATGATTTTATAAGATCATGAGCAGTACCTCTTATGCCATATGAGTAAAGTTTTGATAGAAGCAGTTTATGATCGACATGATCAAAAGCGCTTGTCATATCCATATAAACCGCACATATATGTTGTTTGCGATCAACAGAAGCAACAACCGAATTAAGTAAGTGAAAAATCGCCATATTTGTATTTCGCTCACGTCGGAAGCCATACTGGTGATTAGTTAATAAGTTGTATTTTTCAAAAAAATTGTACAAGTTGTTATAAATAATTTTTTCAAATATTTTTGAAAATACATTTAATTGAGCTATAGGCCTATAATTCCTTATATTGGTTTGTGCGCCTTTTTTATAGATAGGCTTTACAATGGCAATTTTAAGGTCATCAGGAAACACCCCAGTGCTCAACATCAAATTTGTAACATGGCTTAAGGGAGAAGCTAGATACTTAGAGAATCTCTTTATCAACTCAACAGGTATGCCATCTACTCCCACACTTTGTGTCATTTTCAGAGATCGAATTGTTTTTAAAATCGTTTCAACCGTAATAGGTGGCATAAATATCGAGTTTGACAAGTTTGAGAGCTCCGAGTAAGACAAGTCACTTCTTCTTCCCTGCTTTATTGAGTCTATAAAGTGATTGTTAAATAAGTTTGCCATTTGCTTAGGATCACACACTCTTGAACCATCATCAGCATAAACAAATTTTGCTGTTTCAGTAGGGTACTGATTTTTATTTTTATTAATTACTTGCCAAGTGGCTTTTGATTTATTAGCCGATGAACTAATGTAATGGTTATTTTGAGCTCTTTGCGTGAGGTTTATTATTTTTTTATATCTCTGTGAATAACTCTTAAGTAAAAGCTTATTTTCAATAGTTGGGCAAGATCTATACATCCATAGAAACCTCCTCTTCTTTCTGCTGCAAACACGAATACCACGCGAGATCCATTTCGGTTTCCTATTACTTTTAATAGTTACTAAGTTAAGAGGAAAGCACAAGTCATGGAATAAAGAAACTGTCGCTATAAAAGCACTATAAGCTTCATTGACATCCTTGGCTTCATAGACATCACAGAAGCTTACCACTCTGATAGCTTCCTCGAATTTCTTCATATTTTCCTTACAGTAGTCGCGTTTACAAATTCGCCATGATTTAATACGACATGTTCTTTTGACAGGACAATTCATTGTTTGAGACGTGTGATCAGACAATGCAAGTTCGGCCACTTCACTCTTACAGCCGCGAATATTATGAGCAAAGTTGTCAATGCAAGTTCCACTACTCAGCCTAGTGGGTTCCCTAATTTGCAGTTTCAAATTATAGTTTAATAAAATGTTCTCAAAGTCAATAGATATTCTGCTTTTCTTTAAAATATTAATATTAAAGTCACCACAAATAACATTATTATTATTATTACTGCACAATTTCTTAAGTATTATATCAATTTTGTTCATAAACAATTCAATGTCAGAGTTGGGTGGTCTATAGATACATAAAACAATAAGATTTTCAGGAGACAAGGCTATGGCACATGCTTCAAGGACACCTTTAATACAGAAATTTGAGACATCAATTATCTCACAATCAAAACCCTGGCGAATCAAAATGCAGGAACCCCCCCTGCGGGTGTCTCTCGTATAGCTTGTTATTAATTTATAATTTTGAACATTTACATTGCATAAATCCTCTTTACGCATAAAATGCTCCGTAATGCATATTATATCCACACCCTTATTTTTCAAGGCAAGTTCATGCATTGCAACCGCCAGCAGATCTGATTTATTTATTAAGCCACATATATTTTGGTGCAGTATTGTTACCGGTTTAGACACGAAAAAAGGATATCTCATTGTCCGAAACCACTTTGTCAGACACTGTGGAACCTTTATGTATTTGCAATTGTAAAGTATTATATTCAAATAATTTTATCATTAATACGTTTAAGCATGTTACTATGTTTTCAAAACCTAAGTTGTTTAACTTACCGTGACTAAAAGAGAAAGCCTCATTTGAGTATGCCAAATTAAGACATGAGTCCAACAAATAAGCAAAGCCGTGACGCGAATTATACAAATACAAATATTTATTAAAAGTTTCAATTCTATTATTAAACAATGTTGCATTTCTATGGACTCTAAATGTTGGAGTAACAATTATAACATTAGTATGATTTAATGAGGCAAGTCTTTCACACAAAATCATTACAAGTTTATCATAGTTTCTTGTCATTTGAAAATCTACTTCACCTATAAAAAATATACAATAATCGCTCCGAGTAAAATCCTGTAATTTTGTCTCAATACCTACTAACAGTTGCTCCATACCTGCACCGGGTGACAAATAGTGGCATATGTTAAAGTTATTACTAAAAACTTTTTGCATTGTTTTAAGAACTTTGTTTGTGCTGTTACTACTTAACACTAATAATTTGTTTTTCCCTTGAATAGACATAGTATTACAATCATTGTCCGGTAGTTTTCTCGTTGTTGTTTTGTTGACATTAGATTGAGGTGAAGTTTCCCACATATTACTGATCTTGACTGTACATATTACTGATCTTGACTGTACATATTACTCGGTTTGGTTTATAAATAGGGTTTACTCTAAGTCCGCCTGACTAGTTACTCTAGACGTGTTCAAACAACGACGACGACATCAATCATTCATCAGCCTTGCACATTGCTTCGGCGTATTTCCCTTTCCGTGTTCAACTGGCGACACCGGTCTCGCGAAATCCGCACGCCTTTGCATTACTACACAATTCAACTAACCCGTGCTTAGCTCGCATCAACTGCGCACGCTTTTGTGATCATCAAGCAACGTTAAAAGAGGTTTTACAAAACAGTGTGCAATTGAATTGAACACGGTTGTTTAATTGGTCTGTTCAAAACAAAATTGAGTCAGAGTTCATGAGAATAATCAAAGTAAGTACTTAAAGAAGAACCGAATCTAGTAAATACCCAAATACCGAAAAAATATTCATCTGAACTATCTCGATTACAGAGTCCTTCCATTATTGTTTCATACATACATGATAAATAAAAATAAGACTTTCACGAAAAATAAAGGTCCAACCTACATCTATTTCGAGACGGCATCAGAAACAATTACCCAGTAGTGGTAGAATACAGTCCGGACGTCCTGTTAAGAAGAAACGTACACACAACATTGCTATGAACATATACCAAAACGAGCGTTCCGCAAAATAGTTGCTTTGTAGTTCGTATTTTTTTGTTATTTTTGTGCTAATAATAAATGTTTCATTTATTTTATTGTTATGTTTCATTGAAATCCCATCCATGTCCACTTTCATACACTCATGAAACTTATTAATTTAGATGACATACACTTTGCAACCTTACAGTCATAGCAGCGGCGGCGGCGGTGGCAGAAGTGCAGCGGTAATAGCAATGAAAGCGGTACCTCAACTAATACCGTCGTCGCTGATTTAACACGCTTTCGAAGACTAAACAGTTGACTGTTTGAGTTAGTCGAAAACGTGTTCAGTTCAACTGCACACTATTTGGTAAAACCTCTCCCGGGCGTCACTTGATCACAAAGGCGTGCGCAAATGACGCGAGCTGAGCACGGGTTGGTTGAATTGTGTAGTAATACAAAAGCGTGCTGATTTCGCGAGACCGGTGTCGCCAATTGATAATACACATTGCTTCGCATCATCATTAAATCAATAATAATTAACTGAAGACTAGGCTGTATAAGCTGAACATCTTCGCTCAAGTTGATTTATATTTTAAAAAAAATGCTTAGTGCTATTGTTTATTTTTGTATATTCATAATTTTAAGCAATTAATACAATATTACGTTTAAAAAATGTACTACGCAATGTGAATTCTCAAAGTTGATTGCCTACAACAACTTTTGAAAGTGTGTTTCAAAACTCTTTTTGTGGTTGCCGGTAACCTTTAAACTTATGGCAATATGACTGAGACTTCTTGCTATATTGTCGATAATGGTGCATATACAGCGAAGGTGGGGTTCTCCTCGATGGACCCGAAGGTTGTACCCAACTGCATCATGAAAGCGAAGTCTGAGAGGCGTCGCCCGTTCATAGGCTCTCAAATCGAAGAATGTCGCGATGCCTCTGGTCTATTCTACATTCTACCGTTCCAAAAAGGTTATCTTATCAACTGGGACACACAAAAGACTGTTTGGGACTATATGTTCAGCAAAGAGTGCTCTCCAGTTAATTTCAATGATACTCCTTTGATAATATCTGAGCCTGTATACAATTTTGCATCAATACAGGAGGCTATGACTGAAATTTTCTTTGAAGAATACGATTGCCAATCTCTTCTGAGGATTAATGCTACAGACTTAGCGGAGTATCATTACAGGAAGACTCATAATAATCAATGTACTGTAGTTGTGGATTCTGGTTATAGTTATACGCATATTGTTCCGTACATCAATGGTAAGAAGTACCGGGAAGGCATAAGGAGAATAGATGTTGGTGGTAAAGTATTAACTAACCATTTGAAAGAGATTTTGTCGTATAGACAGTTGAATGTTATGGATGAGACTTATGTTATCAACCAGGTTAAGGAGGATTCATGTTTTGTGTCACAGAACTTCATGGGAGACATGGAGATTGCTAAGAAGAAAGGTAAATATTGACAATACTTTCTTTATTTAGGGTCTTCTTTTGTGCAAATCACAAAGCATATATACATAATATGGCAATTGAATTTTAAATTAGATAAGTGAAAATTATAGCTGGATAATGAATGTATTCAACATGTAAACATCACTCAACACATTCAACATCACACAGCTCATGCTTGACAGGTAAAAGACAACTGCCTCTGTCAAGTGATTAGAGCCCTGTCTGGTCTAATACCTGTGTAACCCGCAGGGGGTTGGATCCCTTTGTGGCAAATTTTAAGTCAGCCTGGCAAGATTCCAATGTCTGTATCTTTTGTTAGTTGTTCTCCTACAGCTATAGATAACATAGCAAGTTCCTTAGTATAGAGCGCACCAAATTTCTAGTCCCCTCTGAAGTTGCTTCGTTGTGCAGCTGTACAGTCAGGCCCTACCGCTCGTCCCCACCTTCGCCCTACTGACGCCTATTTTTCACTACTGCGACACGAATCGCTTCAACTTCGGAGGGGACTAGAAATTTGGATACATGAGGTACGTTTCCACCTTCAGCCTTATTACCTACACTTAAAACCTTTACATCAGTTGAGATTATAAGCTAGCTTACCATTGGAGGAATAAATTGCTGTCTTTGAGATGCCACTTATATTCATAACAGACCTTGGGTCATCTTCATTTTGACAGAAAACCTCTGTTTCTCGTGCCAACTCTTATCTCATGGGTACCAGAGTGATACCACTTCTTTTTAGTGTTTCTGTTTCGTTTCCATTTCCGTTGGCCTGTCAGTTGTATCCTATGGATGATGTTAGTGTTCCAAAGTTAAGGACTGATCTAGTGATTTCGATGTTTCCGTTATTCTTTCAGATGAAAGAGTAATGCTAAAAAGTTCACAGTCATGCAAATTCCGCAATGACAGGCAATTAAATTAAAATAACACCTAAGTAACACCATGACATTGGTATTGTATTGTTGGTATTCTAGGCCTTTGCCCAGCAGTGGTTCGAGAGGGGCTGATAATGTTGATGATGAACACCTTGACCTTGTAACATTGTCATTGCAATTTACTCTACGTTATATTTTTATGCTATGCATTTTATAGCCTCAGTGGTAGTTAAATGTTATCTGTCAAATTTATATGCATGGTTCTGAAAAAGAATACTTTGAATGTCATGTCGTTGTCATGGAATTTTATTTCGGTTTTCATATCAGTCTTTCAAAATTCTTCCGTATACCAACATTATTTTTATATAGTATCATCAATTGTGCAGTTATTATTTAAAATGAAAAACCTGTATCTATATACAGGTAATTTGAATCCTATAAGAAATATTTGTATCCGGTTCAAATGCTGTTAGGATAAGACCTTTTGGAGTTGCGTTACGCGACAGTGATGACTTGTAGGGTCAGTTAAACAGTCTGATGAATAATATTTATCAGTTAATTTATTTTTTTGCAAGTATCAAGGCAACTAAAATCTATACTAATATTATAAAGAGGAAACCTTTGTATTTTTGTATGTATGTTTGTAACAAATAAATTCAAAAACTACTGGACCGATTTAAAAAATTCTTTCACCATTAGAATGCTACATTAGGGCTGAGTAACATAGGCTATATTTAAAAAAAATGCGGTACGAAGTCCGCCGGGTCAGCTAGTATTAAATAAATATAACTAAGGCACATAATGAGAATAGAAATAAAGCTAATCTTCTAAGTCTTCTACTCCACTCATAGACTCTCCTTCACTCTCTGAGTTGTCTTCGTTTGAAATATCAGAATCAGTATCATCACCTAAAATAATAAAAAAACAATTAATCGTTACAAAAACATTGAATGGGGAAGGGTTGCTTTAGTAATCGGCGGTAGTCGGAGGGGGTGGGAGGCAGGGGGAGATGTGTGCCTCTTTAAAGGGGGGAGACGCGTAAACTCATAGTTTTTGTGATTATTTTTTTTAGGTTAGATTTGTGAAAATTGCTCAATCGTGTTGTAAAGCTCTGCCCCCTAAAAAAAAAATAACTTAACCTAACTAACAGTAGGGATTTACGTAACATAAAAAACGTGTAAAAAAACCACGCATATTCGCGGGGGGGGGGGGGGGGGGGAGAGGAAGGTCGATTGAAAGGGATAACCAACCCCTATAAAAACCAACCTTTATCAATTAAATAACGTGCACTCCCCGCCTTTATTTGAGGCCTCTCAATTAAAGCGACTCTCTTCTGCTTACACCCCTTGAAACGGTATCCTAAATCTTTGATAAGTATTCTGCGCAATGTTGATTTACTGCCTGTGTAATCTAATTCTCTCTGAGCAACTGCGAGTATTTTTTTCAGGGTTGGAACCTCTTTTTTGACCGTATAAAAAGAGTGGATAATGTTTCTCACAGCTGACAGTCCGGAGCTGTCAAGGAATTGTTTTTTACCGCGTGGCTTTTTTTTTGGTGTCCTTATTTTGGAACCGGAAGCCACTGAGTCTGCTCTTTCACCCCGTACTGTGCACACTGTATTTTTGTTTACACCTGTGGCCTTGACCACGCATTCGGTAATATTATTGTTCTTTTTAAGACGGTGAGTGATTTCCAATAATAACTGTCTCGAAATCACTGTTTCTGACTTGTCAGCACTGTCTTTTAACAAAGAATTTAATGTTTTTAAAATGTTTTTACACTGCTCTTTTTCTCTTTCAAAATAATCGTTCACACTCATAAGCATTTCTCGAGCACGACTGTTTAGCACATCTCTTCTTTTAGCACTCATTTTTGTCACAAAAGTACCAATAAATATAATTTAAAAAGAAATACTTCCGATGAAGTTGTATTCGTCACTCACGTGTCTTCTCCTTCTTTTATTTATGGCATGTTTTGTGTCTACAGCCGAACACAATTCCGCCAATATCACGTAGGTAGCCAATACACGGAAGGATTCGTATGAAATAAATTATACTTTTGCGTATTTAAGCAAATTGATCAAAAAACAATTAATAAATATGCGGTTTCTCGACAACGTTGCTAACGGTACTGACATGACAGGCGTCAGTTGGCGTCATATGCCGCTCCATTCTAAAAGGTATTATCCTAACAGCATTTGAACCGGATTTATAACGTTTTGACTTAGACGTTTGAATATTGATTTATTGTTTTTCTCCTTGTAGGTTTTTCTGTTTAGATTTAAATTTTACCTGAATAAATATTTACCTGTGGATCTCCTGAGTTTTACTGGTCAATAGGCCACAACCTTTGCACAAAAGCTTCTGATTTGTCGAAGTACAACTGGGAGAGGGAAGCCTCAGCAGGCCCTAATAAGATAACCATTGTCCATAGTTTTAATAATACCATAACATTTCCCAGGATCAGCAAACACAATCGTCAAGGACTACATCTTACCTGACTACACCACGCTGCGGCGTGGTTACCTACGCGACATCGTCAAACCAAACGAGGATTTGGAACAGCAAACTTTACGCTTAAACAACGAACGTTTCTCTATTCCCGAGTTGCTATTGCATCCGTCAGACGTTGGGATACCACAAATGGGAATACCCGAAGCGATAATGAACACAATCAATGCTTGTCCGGAAGAGAATACAGAGAGTTTACTGGAGAATATTGTTTTGTATGGTGGCAGTACAATGTTTGCCGGATTCAGAGACAGAGTGTATAATGAAGTGCGAGCTCTAGCATTGGATCATTATGATGTGAACGTGTTCTTGCCGGATAACCCTGTAACATACGCTTGGGAAGGGGGCAAGTATATGTTTAGAGATCCAGACTTCTATTCGTTCTGTATGACGAAGGAGGAATATGAGGAAGAAGGTAAAGCTCTCGCGTTCGAAAGATTCGATATATAACGGCGTAAACGAGCGAAGAAGTCTGAATAGACTTTCGCTCGTTAAGCAGTGTGAATTTGTGATGGACGAGGATGCAAACTTTGAGAGTAGGAGTTTTGCGCGTGTGTGTGTGGTTTAAGTTCTATACGACTTTGGGCAAAGCGGCTATCGACAGCGACATCAGCGACTGGCTAACGACATGGCGACCGGCGGCGGCGGAGCGACAAATTTCTCCTTTCATTGCGCGTTCTAAATGCTCACTGCACAAAAGTTGATTGGCATCACACCCAATGTATTAGGAACTCGCTCACCGCACCGCTGCTGGTCGCTCTCTTCCGTGGTCCAGGCTGTTAGTGTCTCTTCACACCGAAATGGCAGCGATCGGCAGCGGAAGTTTTACTGTTAAAAATGTTTAAACTTTATCTCTATTAGATAACGTATAGTATCTTGAAAGCAGTCCCCCGTCATCGCTTTGAAAGGCCGCTTGTCTTCACGCGGGCGCCGCGAGCTGCCATGCGGGATGCGTTCAACTCTTTCAAGCGGTACTACTTATGCGTTATTAAATAGAAATATCGCTTAATAGGTTTGACAGAGATACTGCCTCTTCGGTGTGAATTGATCGTTGGCAACACGGTTGTGGCCAGGCCGTGTAAATAAAGACACCAAACCGCAATGTGAAAGGACGCTATGGTGTTGACTGTTGATCCTAAGGTTGTCCAGAAAAGTTAATAGATTTATATATACCAGTTGTAAATAAATACTATACGGTATCACGATGATAAAGTAGGAATTTGGTAACGACCAAATTCCCACTTTAAGTACCGGTAATTAACGTTACTTCTATGAAGGTAATTTGGTACCGGTAATGCAGGTAACGTTATCTTGAAAGTATCGCTACTTTTTTCGTTAAATATTGCGTTTTAGCCAATCCGCGTAGAGCGGTTAGCTAATTTACCGGTAAAAATGTTACCCAGGTAACGATGCCAAGCTTACCGGTATCTTCGTTTGACAGAAGTACCTATACCAATTTTTTGTTGGTATTCAAACCCCTGCTGTGTAGTTGTTTGTTTTATAATTTTGTCACTAGATGGCGTTGCTTCAAACCCATATAATTAGTTGTTGACTTAATCTAGACTTATGTACATAGTGCGAGTATTATATTAAACCATTCGACTTGACGTAAACTAGAATTATAGAGCATCAAAGCAGTTTCCTCAAAGAGAAAAAACTCATAATCTGTAAATTAATATAAGCCATATATAGTATAACTCATTGTTCAGCCATGTTAACGAAAATGACAATTTGTATGGCAATATTGCAACTCACTTTGTTTGTCACCAGATGGCGCTGCTCTAATAAAGCAGCACTTATAAAGAGTTTCATTTCGGTTCTTAGCTAAGTTAGATTGTAAGATATTATAATCGTGTAAGGTGTCTGATATATTAAATAAATAGAGCAGTAAATAAGTTAAAGTTGTTTTATTTAATTGGACTTGGTATAAGATATATTTTTTTTTTTTTTCCTTTTGTTGATGGCTTCGTGCGGTTAGCACATTTAGCCAGTGTCAAAGTAATTTTTCTTACAAGTTATAAATAAATAAACAATATTTCCATCTTGTATGATGATGATGAATGATAATAGAAATGAGAAGTGAGAAATGATATACCCCCCAACCCCTCGAGTATCTTAGTAAAGATGTGGAGCTTTACTAAGTCCTCGGGCGGACTTCTTGAGAGAATTTGAAAAGTGACGTTGCACTGTTTTGTTTCATTTGCCAACAATCATGCACACTCACGAACACTTAACGGTTAATAATCCACCATTAATTCACATTAATATTCGACATAACACAAATTTTAGAAAATAAAACAAAACCGCAGACATGACTCTTCACTTTCCCGCCAAGAAGTCCTAAGATATATTTTGTTTGTGTAAAAAAGTCCCGTGCTCATAATTTTATTTAGCCTATCGCAGTGCACTACTGCTGAATTTAGCCGATCTCACATTATTTAAAAGAGACAAATCATTAGCTTAGAAGGTAGGTAAAGTATGTTATGTTATGATTCAAGGTTTATTGAAATACCTACCAAGTCACTAAAGAAGAGAGTAGGAGACTGGTGTGTTCACCGTCATAAGCTCATGAGCTGAGGTGAGAAACTCAAAGTTAGAACCATCAAAACAGAAGTGCCATTGGCGATTGTTGAGTGAACTTAATTCGTACGTTATACTCAGAATACCTACTATAATAAATAGCAGATTCAGCCTTTAGGACGGAGTTGGTTCTCGTTCTTGGATAATAGCTTCATGTCACTGATATTATATAAAATATATTAGTTGATGCTACTAACTTCCTTAGATGATGTAACCACTACGTTTAAACTTCCTCCATTCATTGAACCAAAAAATGCCGATGATGATGGATGAAAATGAAGTGTTCGTTTGATTTACCTTCATGGTTTGTTAAAATAATTAAAATATTCAAAATTTAGTAGTTTATATTATTTTCTACTGCGATTTAGTTATGTGCTTTTCGTTGGCAACACTGAGTGGGTAATTGTCAAAAGTCAAATAAATGTCACTTCATTTCAGCTTTCAGCCCATCCCATTGTTTATTGAAAAGGATTTTTACTAAAATCTATTTGCATCTTGAATCTGTGAAGTGATTTTATCGTGAAAAATGGCTATGTTCCCAGGAACGGTAGCCTTCGATGAATATGGGCGTCCATTTATTATCTTGAGAGACCAAGATAGGCAAAAACGGGTAACCGGTACAGATGCCTTGAAGGTAAAATTAGTTTAATATTACAATGAATTCATACATTTTATTTATTCACAATTGTATTTTCACAGTTGTTAGAAGTTAATATTCAATTAAAGCTATTAAAAGGTAAACGAAAAAGTAATAACCTACAAATAAAAACATCGAATTTTTATTTTGCAAAAAGTCTGATTTAGAAGAGTTTTGTCAATTAAACTTTATTTTTCCTTGCTATTTAACTTATTTTATACACAAACACAACCTCTTTTAGTAGTTAAATATTGATTTTTATATTTATTTTCATGTTTTTTGAAACAGGTGATTCTTGCTATGTTGAGTCACATGACGAAAATACAAAGATTGAACACGACTTCTTAATTAAAATTTTATTTAACATGAATACTTTAGCCAGAGGCTCAAATAATATAATTAAATAATTAATTATTTGTTTCAATATTGATATTAATTGCTTTCTTTTATATAATTTAACCTATACCTTTGTTTTAATATTAAAGATTCCTACTACATGGGAATAAAACTTAACTTAAAGCCAATTTATCCTATGTTGTGTTAAGTTTTATAGTAAAAGAAAAAAAATGAAGATTTATGTTAAATCTATTGTCTTTCTTTGTTTTGATGTTGTTTCAAAGATTGTTGAATTATTAACACCAAATCTAGAAATTCATACATATTAAAATGACATATCTATTTCATGATTGTACTATTATTAAAAAGTACTTTTAAAAATGAAATAATAAATAAATATGTATGATTTAAGGCCATTTGTTGTTATTTGGTATCCATGAAACAAGATTAAGCTAAATGTAGGTATAATTTATCCAGCTGTTTACCAATGATGATAATATTATAAAATTAAGATATTGATTTACAATGAAATCTACCTTGGCTGTGTCTGAGGTATTCAGCTGTATACAAATAACACTTTAATACTCAATACTTGAGGAGCTCGATGGCGCAGTGGTTAATGCACCCGGTCTGCGAGTGCTGAGGTTAAGCAACTTTTGCAAAGGCCGGTCATTGGATGGGTGACCAAAAATGTATCATCTCGAGCTCCTCAGTGCTTCGGAAGGCAACTTTTTTATAAAGTACCTACTTGTTTGTGTAGAACAAAAAATGCATAATTAAAAATATAACTTCCTGTAATAGTTATAATAATTACCTACAGAAGAAGAAGAAAGAAGAAAAGACATTTATTGGAATCACAACAAAACACACAATTAAATACAAGGATTATGATTAGCATTACAGGGATTTGGTGCATGGATTAATACTTTTTGGGGCATTATACTATCTACTCTTACTTTATAAGCTACAGCAACCTTATTCAAATATCAACAACTATGTCATCAACTTCTGTTTTTAATATTTCGTCTTTCCAGTCTCATATATCGGCTGCGCGCCAGATCGCCGGCATCCTCCGCACATCGCTCGGCCCCCGTGGCCTGGACAAGATGTTGGTGTCACCTGACGGTGAGGTAACCGTCACTAACGATGGAGCCACGATCTTGAAGCTGATGGATGTCGAACACCAGATCGGCAAGCTGATGGTGCAACTCGCTCAGAGTCAGGACGATGAGATTGGTGATGGGACTACTGGTGTTGTTGTGTTGGCTGGTAAGTTAAAACAGCCTGTTTGATTATTTAATACTGCGGTCTTAATGAAGAATGCAGGAAGGAGGTTAGTTGCTGTTAGTCCTTACCGCATTGTTTGTTAGGATCGTAGAGTAGAGATAGTGCTAAAGTTTTCAACAACTTTTTCTGTGCTAAGCTTTTGCTGCGCCAAACAGGATAGAAATCACAGGCAAACATTTCTCTCAACCTAAACCTGCCTTGAACTGTACCACTTGTCAAACCAATTTATTTCAAAGGCAATGGAAGCAATGTTGCTAGCTAATATAGAATTCTATGCCTTTGGAATAATATTGAAAAGAAATGCATTTTTAATCAATACATCATCAAACACAATACATCATTTTCATACTTCAATTTATCTCTTTCTACAGGTGCCCTTCTTGAGCAAGCCTCCCATCTCATTGACAAAGGCATCCACCCAATCCGCATCGCAGACGGCTTCGAAATGGCAGCAGCCACGGCTCTAGCTCACCTGGACTCCATCAGTGAGGCTTTCCCAGTCAACAAGAACACTAGGGAGAACTTGATCAAGGTTGCTATGACAACCCTGGGCAGCAAGGTGGTGGTGAAGTGCCACCGACTGATGGCTGAAATCGCTGTTGATGTAAGTACAATGTGTCTACTGGCCTTAGCGTACTTGGACTCCATCAGTGAAGCATTCCCAGTTAACAAGTATACTAGAGATACCTGTCCAATAGACGGGTTTACAAACGAGACCAAGACATCCTTCTAGTAGTAGGCTATAGGGTACTCAGCAGCGAAGAGTCTGTTAGACGCTTAGCGGACACTTTCTACCCGAAAGATGATCCATTTAAAGATATAACTGCACGAGGCTGTAAGGGTAGAATCAGGCTTAAGAAAAAACAGACAGATTAATGACTACTAAGATCCAGCCTTCACGTCCACCGAATTAAACATCTGCTACAAATGCCTCGACCTAAGATGTTTCCTGAAGCCTTGGAAGGCTGCAACATTTGTGGTCTTATTCTAGTTTTACTAAGTCCTACAGAGCGCTTTCTCCTTATCATTATATTAGTTCCGTTCTTAAATGTTTTTGTGCATTTGTCAAACTATCAATTTTATTTCACAGGCTATACTGTCCGTAGCTGACCTGGAGAAGCGTGACGTGAACTTCGAGCTGATCAAAGTTGAGGGTAAAGTGGGAGGGCGTATGGAAGACTCTATCCTCGTGAAGGGAGTCATCATCGATAAGACCATGAGCCACCCGCAGATGCCCAAAGTGCTAAAGGTGAGTCTCCGACTGCCAGGTTTTACATTTTTAACCTCGAAAGTACATATCTTAACTTAGTTTCTAAACCTGTAACTAATTATTTCAAATCGATAACCAGATTTTAATTACTTTTTCTATAGGAAATAAATGCTTTTGCTGAGTTTCTTTCTGTAGTGTACTTTATTAATCGTGTAAATACATTTAGACCCTTACAAAGAATCAAAGAATAAAGTCCGAATAGTTATTCCGTGTTTTGTTCCTGTCATGTAAACGTCATTTCAAATTAGAGTAAAAGAGTCAAAACACAGAATAACTATTCGGATCTTATTCTTTGTTTATTTGTTAGACCCATAATGTTTTCGTTATGTTTAACGTTTTCTATTAATAACTGTCTCGTGAGTAACATGACTGTGATACCTAATAATTGATTTTGCTATTGTTATTATTTATGGAAAGCGATGTTTATAGTATTTAAAAAAAAAAAATTAAAATAAACTACCTAGTTTACTTATATTTTTTTCTCTTTATTTTGGCACCAACCGTAATTATCAAATAAACATATGGAATCAACCTCCTCGTAAGTTTAAACGTTATCCTTATCGACAGGACGTGAAGCTAGCCATCCTCACCTGCCCGTTCGAGCCGCCGAAGCCCAAGACCAAGCATAAGCTTCACGTGGGCTCAGCTGATGAGTACCGCCAGCTGCGCCAGTACGAACACGACAAGTTCCTGGAGATCGTGCGGCAGGTCAAGGTAAGATAATCGAGGAATTTTCTTATACTTATTTGTTATCTATACTAATATTATAAAGACCTTTGTATTTTTGTATGTATGTATGTAGGTATGTATGTATGTTTGCAACGAATAAACTCAAAACTACTGGACCAATTTAAAACCATTAGAATGCTACATTAGCGCTGAGTAACATAGGCTATATTTAAAAAAAAAAAGATAATATATATAAAATACTGAAAACGACAATATAATTTTCCAATACAAAATGATTTGCTTGTTTTGTTGTCATGGAAACCATTGATATATTTAACTCAATGATGGAAACTGTCAAAGCGGTACAAAGTCCGCTGGGTCATCTAGTTTTTTATACAGGAGATAATGTATTAGGGTCAGCATAGAATAGAGTGGCGACAAATAGCCAGTAAGATCACGAAAAGTTCCTGGATATTGTTTCAAGGTATACTTACGATAGCTGTGTTAGCTAGCGATGAAAGAGACTTAGATTTTTAAGGCCTATTAAAAAGACTAGACTATTTTTTAAAGCCTTACGACTAGATTCGTCTTTTAAACCTGTGTTGTAAGTCTTTAGTCATAAGACTGCAAACTGACAACTAATTTCAGTCGTAGTCTTTAACCTTATAACGTAAAAGGACTAAAAGCGCCTTATCGCCTTGGGCTAGCGTGTCACATAGAAAATCGAACGTTTTGATAACTCATGAGTAAAATAAAATCGGAAAGCAGCAACATTGTTAATTCTTTTTTAAATAACGGTTGTTGTCTATACTTAAGTTTTTTTTAATTACATTAAAAACTCGAACCTTTAGTCTTTATTTTAGAGTCGAGTCCTGTAAGATGGAGGCTAGTCTTTTTAATAGGCCTTAAAAGGCTAAGTCTCTTTCATCGCCAGTGTTAGCAGTACACCTTTTTTTGTTCTATTTAGAACAGTGTTGGCGAAAAATGTATCGTTTTAATCTAAATAGGACATACTATCGTTATCGATATAGATTGTTGAATTACAGCAATTACATTAAACCCAAAACCATCAATAGTATTGATCCAAGAAGACTAATGAACAGGAAACCAGGAAAAATGTAATATGCAGTTTTGACTTTTAGCAATTTCTAGGAAAGTTCTACTTTTATATCTTGAGTTTTGTTATTTATTTTATTAATTTAGTTAATATTATTACATTAACCGGGTTTTTTAACATTCCTTGACGAATATGAAGATGTCGTTGTAAGGGTTTCCGAAAAATATTCAATTTAGCGCCTACCATCATCATGTCAGCTAAAAGACGTCCACTGCTGGACCGCTGTAATTGTCACCATATTTAGCTTTTAACCAAGTCCAATGTTTCGTAGGACACCGGCGCTACCCTAGCCATCTGCCAATGGGGCTTCGACGATGAAGCCAACCACCTTCTACTATCCTCTGGCCTTCCCGCCGTGCGCTGGGTGGGAGGACCCGAGATGGAGCTGATAGCCATCGCCACGGGAGGCAGGATCGTGCCGCGGTTCGAGGAGTTGACCAAAGAGAAGCTGGGGTCTGCTGGACTCGTTAGAGAACTGAGTAAGTAATGGTGTCTTATAGACTTCTGGTGTTCTTTTCCCTAGCTAGGTAGAAGAATCTGGTTTGGAACTGGATCAGAGGAATGCCGAGTTTTCTAGTGTTGTTTTTAGTGATCGGATAATCAGAAGCATATTTACCTAAAGTTGAGGTGTTGACTGTTATGGAATGCACTTTTGTATCTAAAAAATCCCGGGATTTCGGAATCGACAAATTTTGTGTTTTGTTTTTAAAATCAAATCAGGTGTAGGTATATTTACTTATGTTCAGGTGTTGGCTAATATGGAATGCACTTTTTTGACGAAAAAATCTCTAGAAATAATAACTTAACCTTATGTTTTAAGAAACCGCTTCCATAATTTCCTAGTCTTAAATTAACTTTAAGTAAATATGCATCCGATTATTCGATCACTAGTTATTTTAGTTTATTGGGTTGGAACTGCTCGCTATAGCCACTTGTGTAAGATTTATGTTTTTTATTTTAATGTTAATTTAAGCACAGAAACAGCCTAGGTCGTGTTGATCAGTGTTTCGTGTTTAGTGTCTTTTTATATTTTTTTTTTTTTTGTCTATGTTTGATTGTTTAGTGGTCACGCCACCGATTAGGCCCCTCCAGAATACCAGCGTTGCAGCGGCTTATGTCGCTGTAGCACGTGCTGAGGCTGGCACACTATGTCTATTGTTTTTGCTTTGTATTGTTATTGTAAATATCGTGTAATAATTTTGTTGTGTGTGTCAATAAATGTGTTTTCTTTCTTTTTTTTTCTCTGACCGATAGACCTAAGCGACCGACGCGGGGTTATAGACACGTGCCTTTTTTTACCTTTAGATCAATCCGGTACTGCTTGTTGGTGGTCCTAACCAATAGAATAACTGTATATTTGTTCCCCTAGCATTCGGCACGTCCAAGGAGGAAATGCTAGTCATCGAACAGTGTTCCAACTCTCGCGCGGTGACTCTCTTGATGCGCGGCGGCAACCGCATGATCGTGGACGAGGCCAAGCGCTCCGTGCACGACGCGCTGTGCATCGTGCGCAGCCTGGTGCAGGTACGCCTTTGTAATTAAATTACTCGATAAGAGATCTGTGAACTAAGTGCATGTACAGTCAAGGGCATAAATATATATACGTTCCCAAGGCGTCAAAATATCTATACAGTTGATTAGCCAGAAATATCTGTACGGTAATCCGGGGGTCGACCGCCTAACTCTCTCGCTTTCGATCGCTTTGAAGGCGAGGCGAGGAGGAGGCGTCATCTTGTCATTTCGAAAGCAATATGAAAGTAATATCGAAAGCTATAGGCTATAGCTTTCGATATTATTCGATATTATATTAGAAAGCAAGGCGAGGGCCTCGCTTTCAAAGCGATCGAAAGCGAGAGTGTTAGGCGGTTGGGGGGCCGGTCAAAACTATGTGATCATTTTATTAGTCAAAAAGATCTAGACATTTACATGGCCATAAATAAATGTATAATGTCAGTCAAATATATGTAGGCAAATAGGAAGCCATAAATATCTATACACGCAACCACACTGGTGTTCTGTGCACGCAACTCTCACATACATATGAACAAAACCCAAGCTAAAAATATCTATACAGTCAAGAGCAATAATATCTATACAGTCAAAAATATCTATACATCAGTCAAAAATATCTAAACAAACAAGTTTTCTAATTTTGAATTATGACAATCACCGAAAAGAGTACCGTTCTGTCATGATCGCTTTGTCCTTTTCATTTTGATCGTGACGTCATTGACGTGTCATTTGTTTTACCTTTCACCCTATTATTTTAGATTTTGCTTCACAACCATATACATACAAGATTTTCATGTGGCTTTTCTCGTAAATATTACGTTACCGACCGATGCTGAATTTTGTTTGCAACATATTAATACTAGACGTAGGTTATAATAATAAAGTTCTTTCGATTTCGCAAATTTACCTGATTTCGTAAAATCACACACGTGGTTAAAAAGAACACTTAGATTTTTATTGCATAATATAAAAGATCACATTTTCAATTTTATGAGCTAGTATTTCTTAGCTCATAAGAGCCACTTTGTTATGAATTGTGCCTTCAGAAGTATAAAATGTATGTATGTATGTATGTATGTATGTCTGTTTTGTTGACACCCTCCGTAGCCTAAACGGCTGGACGGATTTTAACCTATGAGGTACCATTAGATTTGTTCTTAACTGCCAGTGTGACATAGTGTAGGTATATAATAATTATTTCAATAAAGCGTCCGTGAAAAAAAATATGGAGATCTAGAAATAATATTTTATAAAATCAAATTGACGCATATCAATGGCAAACTTGACATTCGAATACATTATTATCATTAAGTAAGTACGAGTTAGTGGCCAGTATTTATACAGAAGTGCTGATATAAACCTCTTAAAAATAGTTTTAATGTGAATGATAATTCGAATTATGTGTACAGTAAGGGCATAAATAAATATATATACGTCCCCAAGACGTTAAAATATCTATACACCTTTATACCACTGGCAATGGTTTGCCATAATCGCCACGCTTGGCAGGCGGGTTGGCGATCGCAGTATGGCCTACTGTTTTAGGGAGGCGCTGCTGCCCGTCTCATGAAGGCGGTTTTCCCTTTGTCACCTTCTACGACTCCCACGGGAAGATAGGGGGTATCCGGCATCACACGGTGTTAATGATAAATGATAATGTTCAAATAATTTTTAACGCAAATTTTGTTGCGAACAAATTACAAAAACACAAATGTTGAAGCGCGCGCCGCGCGATTTTGACGAAATTAGACTTTAAATGCACAACAATAAGAACTAAGAGAAGTGAGAATCACATTACTGCCCGGCGGGTTATAATGAAATTCAGTACAACATTACACACCGGCAAAAGACAAGGGCTATAATGATTTACTTTGAGTAAGGTTTGCATGATATATAATGAGGCATTGTCGAGCAGCCCCCCAATTCTGCAATTTATTTTGATCTGAAACGGATCTGAAACGCTATAGTTTCAACGTTTTTGCTATTCTGCTAACTACGAAATCAACTCTATAGTTTAGTAGTTAGCAGAATACGAAAATGTTGAAACTATAGCGTACTCGTATTCTGCTAACTACGAAGTTAACTATATAGTTTCGTAGTTAGCAGAATAATAAACGTTGAAACTATAGCGTTCCAGATTCGTTTCAGATCAAAATAAATAGCAGAATTGAGGGGCAGGTGGTGTGAAAATGATAATGTTGTACGCAGGACTCCCGCGTGGTGTACGGCGGCGGCGCGGCGGAGGTGGGGTGCGCGCTGGCGGTGGGGCGCGCGGCGGACAAGCTGTCGTCGCTGGAGCAGTACTCCTTCCGCGCGTTCGCGGACGCGCTCGAGGCCGTGCCGCTGGCGCTGGCAGAGAACAGGTCAGTGAAGCAACCGACGATGGATTGTATGTGTGTTGGAATTGTGTATTTCAGAGTTTAGGTCCAGCAGTTTCGAGATTGAAGAAAGAAGACGGTCTTGAGGTAGCGCTGGCAGCTTTCGCTAGAGACTAGATCAGGGGGTCGACCGCCTAACTCTCTCGCTTTCGATCGCTTTGAAGGCGAGGCGAGGAGGAGGCGTCATCTTGTCATTTCGAAAGCAATATGAAAGCTATAGGCCATAGCTTTCGATATTATTCGGTATTGTATTTCGATATTATATTAGAAAGCGAGGCGAGGGCCTCGCCTTCAAAGCGATCGAAAGCGAGAGAGTTAGGCGGTTGGGGGGCAGGTCGGTATACCCACTCGCAGCGTCGGTAACTGCCGCTATAGTGTGAATAGCTAGCTGTGCTTTAGCGGTGGGGCGCGCGGCGGACAAGCTGTCGTCGCTAGAGCAGTACTCCTTCCGCGCGTTTGCGGACGCGCTCGAGGCCGTGCCGCTGGCGCTGGCAGAGAACAGGTCAGTGGAAACCGGCGATAGATTGTATGTGTGTTGGAACTGTGTATTTCAGAGTTTAGGTCCAGTAGTTTCGGGATTGAAGAAAGAAGACGGTCTTGAGGTAGCGCTGGCTGGAAATAGGTAATAATAATAATAACTAACACACACTGATCGCAAACATAAGTAGATCTCATTGTACCTGCCTGCTTACATATTTTTAGTAGTATTTTAGCGTTCTAAATCCAGCGGTTTCAGATGTCATTGCTAAAGACTTGCCTAGTAGACGTTTAAAGAGCCGGGATAGAAAGGGGGGGGGGGGATAGTATCGCTTGAGACTGTACCAGTAGATGTTCAAACAACCATCTGGGGAGGGGATTTTGTGGGACAAGCTGTTATTGCTACTAACTGGACCAGTAGACATATAAAGAGCTGTCTTATTTGGGTAAGGGGGAGGGCGAGCGTCGCTGCAGTTGACATCACTTTAAACTGGACCAGTCAACGTCTGAAGAGTGCTTTATTCGCTTAGCTTACGCTAGGGACTAGATCAGGTCGGTATACCCACGCGCAGCGTCGGTAACTGCCGCTATAGTGTGAATAGCTAGCTGTGCTTTAGCGGTGGGGCGCGCGGCGGACAAGCTGTCCTCGCTGGAGCAGTACTCCTTCCGCGCGTTTGCGGACGCGCTCGAGGCCGTGCCGCTGGCGCTGGCAGAGAACAGGTCAGTGGAAACCGGCGATATATTGTATGTGTGTTGGAACTGTGTATTTCAGGGGTTTAGGTCTAGATAGAAGAAAAAAGACGCTTTCGAGGTAGCGCCGGCAGAAAATAGGTCACTATATACACACGATCGTGAAGATAACAGAAGTAGGTATATTGCATCTAACTACACATTTTCAGAGCTTTAGATCCAGAAATATCTGTTGTGTTTGGTGAGTTACCTCTGTGACATATGATAACTCCATTTTCGTAAATTTTGCTGTGTGATTTTTATTTGAACTTTCTGGTTTTTATTGCACTATGATTTGGTACAACTAATACATGTTTTTTGCCTGGCCAAGCTCGCTCGGATGGTTCACACCTTTAGAATCCGCAACCTACCTTAGTATGCATAGGCTGCGTATTAAAGGATATATTGTGAACCATAACCTTATAAAATGTATATGAAATAAAAATCTATTTAATATTAAGTGAAGTAAAAACTTTGTACCCCTTTTTGAGCACAATGCGCGCACGAAAAATGTGACATTTGGCATAGTTAAAGTTCATAAATGGAGATGAGTGCTATGAAGTTATGAGTATTGTGAATACATTTTTTTTTGTGAATAACGTTCAAATTTAACCCACTGGTCGACTACTAGTATTCTAATAATGTTTATTATATATCAGTTTCAAATTAAAACTTATTTATTTCATTTTATAAAAGAGCGTCCTCACTGAGAGCATTTGTAAACGAGCAATCGCCGGCGAGCAACAAATCCTGCCCAACGAACTAAACATTCACTTTCGTGCAAAACTGAACGTTCGAGTCGAACATCCGAGCTTGGAGCATTCGAATACTAAATGTTTCCTTTCAAAATGACGGATAGAGCGGTCGTGATTGCAGCATTTATATTGCTCCGATATACCTGTTTAAATATAAGACGAAGAAGACGTTTTTGGTATAGTGATATATACCAAAACAGAATTAACACTGGTGCATTAGATGTCCTAGAAAAAATTAACCGCCCATTCTCAGGTCAAGGCCTATATAAAACGTTTGTAAGGATGACAGATTTTGAAAATTTGATTTATATGATTGGGTCATTGATAGTGAAAAAAGACACAAATTTTAGAAAGGCAATCTCAGTAAAGGAAATATTGGCTTTAACATTGCACTATAACACGATTTTTATTTTTATTTTAATTTTATTTTAATCGGTACATATACAGCCAAGGCCAATATAAATGTACACAACTAGCTTAGTTTCATAACAAAAAAGAAATTGTATAAAAGTAATGATGCTTAAACACTACAACTTACAATAATCACATTATTCATAAAACGAGAGGACTAACATGAAATCTGAAATCTGTGAAACACAACAGTCGATAAAAATACTGTCATATATAAAAAAAATAAAAAATAGTTACTATATAAGTAGATAATATTAACATTAATGTTTTATTATTTATACTATTATTTATACGATAATACGATAAAGCAAGAAAGTCAAGATTAAGGAACTGCCCCCCAACCGCGTAACACTCTCGCTTTCGATCGCTTTGTAGGCGAAGCCTTCGCCTCGCTTTCTAATATAATATCGAAATATAATATCGAATAATATCGAAAGCTATAGCCTATAGCTTTCGATGTTGCTTTCATATTGCTTTCGAAATGACAAGATGACGCCTCCTCCTCGCCTCGCCTTCAAAGCGATCGAAAGCGAGAGTGTTAGGCGGTCGACCCCCTGTTCCTTGTTACAAGTGGCCAGTAATATTCCTACATACATCATCATTTCATTATCTAAGTATTCGCTTTCGAGCGTTTTGTTTGCGCGAACATGCGAATGCGAGCCATTTCCGCGAACATCGTTGTGGATGTTGCCACACCGGCCGAAGTTCATGCTCGCGTGTAAACATTGTAACGCTCGGCTCAATGTCCACACCACTCAAATATTCGACGCCGAATGCTCATTACACGCGAATGCTCTCAGTGAGGACGCGTCTTAATATGTATGTTTGTTTGCAGCGGACTGTCCCCCATCGATGCATTGTCGGAGGTGAAGGCGCGGCAGGTGGCTGAGAATAACCCCTGCCTCGGCGTCGACTGCATGGGCACAGGTCAGTACTTTCGAGTGGATCTTATATAGGTTGACTTTTTTATCACCGCCCAAAACTTCTGAGATGACTCCCGTGATACAAACGAACAACTCTTACTATTGGACTAACTCTCCAACTCGAAAATAAAATTCAGCTGTTCCATACAAAACATCAATATTCATTCGAACAAAATGTATGGAACAGCTGATTTTTATTTTATTATATTGTATTTATGTTTGCAACGAATAAACTCAAAAACATATACAATCTGTCCGGTCACCGGTGTCGGAGCTTTAAATATCATAAAATATGGTCAACTTTATTGATAAAGCACCCCTTATATGTAGGTTTTCTCTAACCATAATGAAATGGCAGACTTTTAATTATTTATTTTACCGAAAAGTAGGTGTGCGTACAAGTTTGACCATATCTACTCTTCTAGAGGTCCTACGTTTACAAACGAGGTGTCATTAGAAAGCTAAAAAGCTAGGTAAGGAACTGATGCTAAGAATGTTATCACAACAGTTCATAAAAATACAACATAAATTTTTTTATGAAAAAAAAAAGAACAAAAGAACGAGTTTTTTTTAGTTATTATGTTTTAAAAAACAAATTAGGTCATTGAACTACATTTTTTATGTTTTAAATAAGTAGTACAAGGTATGTGCTAAAGGCAGACACTAAAATATTAGACCTAACTTAGATAGTTTAGGTTTTACAACAGTCTGAATATGACCCTCTTAAAAGCGCGTCCTTCATCGCCATAGCAAACTCAACTTCCTTATCGGTGAGTCGGGGACAGGAGCAGGTAAAAAAAAAACAAAAGAATGCCAGCTGAAACGTCAGTTGTTACGGGCTTGTCAGGTCAGTCGTCCCTCGCTCCGCGTTGTGATTACACTACTTGCTGTTTTAAAATCTACCACATACTTTTGTTACGTTTTTATTTTGTTGTTGAACATTTCTTGTTAGTTACAATGGAAGACGGTTACTACTCAAGTCAGCACCTCGCCGATATCCATTTCGTGTACGGATTGTGCAACGGAAATGCCAATGCTGCTGTTAGAGAATACGTAAGAAGATTTCCAAATCGACCTACACCGAATGCCCGGACTTTTATAAGAATACACATGAGACTAGCTGAAAATGGAATCAGAAGACCTGCCAATGAACGTGCTCGTCTTGTGTCTCACCAAGAGGAAGAAGAAATATTAAATTTGATTACTCAAGATCCTAGACTTAGTGTCAGACGAATTGCTAATCAACTGAATTTATCCAGATGGTCAGTGTGGAGAGTTCTTAAAAGGGAAGGATTACATCCGTATCACTTCCGAAGGGTACAAGATATACTAGAACCGGATTTCGCGACAAGGTCAGTTTTTTGTTCGTGGGTTATTAGAAGAGTGCGACACAACCCAAATTTTTTTAAAAGAATTTTGTGGACTGACGAAGCCACTTTCACTAGATCGGGATATACGAACCACCGCAATGATCATCTGTGGCTTCATGAAAATCCCCATGCCGTGAGACCAAGTTCATTTCAACATAAATTTTCTGTGAATGTTTGGGCTGGAATGATTGATGATCTTTTAATTGGACCGTTTATTTTACCGGCGACATTGAATGGCCCAAGATTTTTGGAATTCCTGCAAACTCAGTTCCAAGACGCACTACTGGATTTACCGTTGTCCTACAGAGCTGGTATGATATTACAATTAGACGGCGCCCTGGCACACTTTGCAATAAATGTCCGAAATTTTTTAAACGAACAATTTACGACGTGGATTGGACGCGGTGGAACGATCGCTTGGCCACCGCGTTCACCCGACTTAACGCCACTCGATTTCTTTTTGTGGGGTACTATATGCTGCTGTCTTCAGTACCACGGAGATCACTTTGAGCAGTTGCTGTTATAAAAAATATTAAAATGAAAATTCTTTATGTGAATGATTAAAATGTTATTATCATTAGTTACCAGCTTTTCTTTTTATTTCTACTTTCCTACAAAATTGAACTATTTAAATGGTCATGTTCAAACTGTTGTAAAACCTAAACTATCTAAGTTAGGTCTAATATTTTAGTGTCTGCCTTTAGCACATACCTTGTACTACTTATTTAAAACATAAAAAATGTAGTTCAATGACCTAATTTGTTTTTTAAAACATAATAACTAAAAAAAACTCGTTCTTTTGTTCTTTTTTTTTCATAAAAAAATTTATGTTGTATTTTTATGAACTGTTGTGATAACATTCTTAGCATCAGTTCCTTACCTAGCTTTTTAGCTTTCTAATGACACCTCGTTTGTAAACGTAGGACCTCTAGAAGAGTAGATATGGTCAAACTTGTACGCACACCTACTTTTCGGTAAAATAAATAATTAAAAGTCTGCCATTTCATTATGGTTAGAGAAAACCTACATATAAGGGGTGCTTTATCAATAAAGTTGACCATATTTTATGATATTTAAAGCTCCGACACCGGTGACCGGACAGATTGTAGAATAACTATTAGAATGCTACATTAGCGCTAAGTAACATAGGCTTTATTAAAAAAGAAAAAAAATGTGGTACGAAGTCCGCCGGGTCAGCTAGTGTTGTATTGAAGGTTGATTTTTAAACAATTATTATTTTTTTTCATTTTACTTGACCGGGATATATATTAAAGAAGGGAGTAGGTGTGGTTTAGATCATTTTGTGTTCAAGTCTCAGTGAATTCTAATAGAAAAAGTATTTTAAACCAATATTAAACCGCACTAAGCGGTTTAAAAGGTTTTATACCAAATGGTTTAAAACGTTTAAAACTCTTTTTGCATCTCTTGTCCTGACGTTTCGAACCCCTTACAGCCACAGGGAGACTGTAAAAACATGTAGATTCACAAAAGGTTTCATGTTAAGTTCAATTTAATTATAAATTAAATTAAATTTGGTTTATTGTCAGGTTCCAACGACATGAAAACAATGAACGTCATCGAGTCGCTACACTCCAAGAAGCAGCAGATCGCACTCGCCACGCAACTCGTCAAGATGATACTCAAGATCGACGACGTGCGCTCGCCGGCCGACGCCATAGACTAAACACACTATGCGCCATAGACACATCCACTATGGGCCTAATAGTGTCTATGCTCAGGCACACTGTGGGTCATACACTAAACACACTGTCTATGCTCCTTAGAGTAAACACCTATAATGTCTCTGCGCCATAGACTAAGCAGATTGTCTATGCGCAATACACTCAAGACAAAATCTATGCGCCATAGACTAAGCAGATTATCTGCTCAATACACTAAATTTTAATACAAAATAAACACACTGTGTGCCGTACTCTGAACAAATTGTCTATGCTCCTTAGACTTAATACTAAACAATGTCTATGCCCATAGATTAAACATCGTCTATGCGCCATAGACTTACTAAACATCTGTCAAGGACTGAATTTTGTTGCATTAAATAAGTTTTAAAAGATAGTTTCACAAAACAACATGTCTTGTTAGACTGCATTTTAAATTCATTCTACCGTACAATTGTACCATCAATAGTATTAATGGTACAATTGTATTACATATACTACTTGAAATTGGCTAAACGCGAAGCACTTAATTAAGATATGATAATAATAAATACTTAAAAGGAACTAGTTTTTCATTGTTCGCATATAGTGTGGCCAAGTAATATTTTAAACAATGTTAAAATTACGGCAGGCTTATTACCAAAAGCAGCAACCAACGCGACTGCCCTAGTTGTGATTGATAAATTGGTATAACGGACACAAATCGCTAATATACCAATTATTGGGTATATTATAATACCAATAATAGGCGTGACGAAAGATTTTGAAATTCTCTTCCGTAATGTAGGTACACATTTACTATTTACGAAAATACCTTTATTTCGGTAATTAACTTAAGTTTAACGAAGTTTTAAGCCATTTTTTTAATATACCATTTTTTCAATAGTGCACGAAAACAGCTCGAAGGTGTCATGGCGTCGGCTCTGACGTCACGCTTACGTAAACAGGTATATGCGTAGCGAAAAAAGCAAATCAATCATTAAAAACTAGAGCAATCGCTCATTTGTTCAATTAACAACTGGTTGCTTCTTTCGGTAATAAGCCTGCGGACGTTTATCGCGTAAGTATGTTATGAATATTCCTTTTATCTGGCGTAACAATTTATCTTTTAAACTGCTGTGGGTCAGCTAGTAAGTAAATAAAGAAATTGACATAATCTCATCTACGTGATGCAGAATCATTAATAATTAGGTTCTATGAAAGTAACGTGTATAATATCATTGGATTCAACTAGTTTATCTTTAATTGCAGTCATAACAATGTTTTTTAAACAATAAATTATGAAGTTAAATGTCGAATAAAGCTGTTTCAATAAATTTTAATTAATATCACAAAGTATTATTTAATTTTCTCAAATGTATGTTATGTTTAGAACTGTATTCGCTAGGTGTTAAGACACTAATTGCATTTCGGTGAGCGTGCTAGTACGAGGGTGTACTAAACTTGTGATGAATGCCTTATTGCACTAATAAATTAATAAGCTATGTATTTGTATTGTTTTATTTGGAATTTTTGTTTAGCTTTTGGCAGGACTGTCTCAATCCGCACTTGTATAAGGCCAATCGCACTTTGGATGCGTTTTCGTACGAATTTTACTAGTACGTACGTAAAGTTCAATATCATGTATATGTCGCGCCAAACTTCTAGTCCCCTCTGAAGTTGGCGCGATTCTCGTCGCAGTAGTAAAAAATAGGCGTCAGTAGGACGAAGGCGGGGACGAGCGGCATGTACAGCTGCGCAACGAAGCAACTTCAGAGGGGACTAGAAGCATAGTAGAATGAAACAAGTAGGCCATCTTTATACATACGCACCGAGCGCGGCTTGTATGTGAGCGCAGCCGAGCCAACCCGTCCGTACGCATCGTCGCACGCACACACTGACAAAGTTTATTGCTAATAATGCTGCGCCAGTCGCGACTGAGCCACGTAATGCCGCGCGCGCCTGCTTGTTTCGTCGCTGCGCCCGCCGCGCCGCTGCCGCTCGTAGGTTATATATAATTTGTGAAACGTAAGTCAACGATGGCTACAAAAAAACTCAGGAGATATTGCAGTGTTTACGGATGTCTAAATAGCAGCTTGTCAAATCCAGAATTGTCCTTCTTTACCTTACCTACCGAACAAGAACGGTGAGTACCTCCTGCCTAACCTAATTACATTATTTTGTGTTAGTTATTTACTAGGTACCGAAAGAGTTAAGTTCTGCTTCAGATTTCGTGGATTAGAGAGGTAAATACATACATGTACCTAAGGATTTGTAAGTTTAATTTATTAGATTACACGGCACACCCTACCGTGAAAACAAGGGACTAATTAGGCACTTTGGACTTTGTACCGCTCTTATGTTGTGGGCATAAGTACTAATATCGAACTGCAAGTGTTTACCGTGATGTGCTGTTGACCGTACCTACTTACCTATTGTAAGTTGTTGTGTTGTACAGTTGATAAACAACGTTTAGGTAGATCGGGGGTTCTCTGGAATCCATGAATTCATATTTCTAAGTATGTTCTTATTTTATATGTAGATACCTACCTCATTCTAATTAAAAGCGACAGCCCTACAAGTTTAGGTGATTATCGCTCGCTCGAGGGCCGAGTCGGCCTACTTGTTTCATTTTACTATGCTAGAAGTTTGGCGCGATCTATACATACGTACATAATATTGAACTGAATTGAACGCGCACACAGATTGCGTTTTTCTCAGTTTTAAAAGTGCAGCAGATTGAATGCCATGAAAAATCCAAACAATACACACACACACAGACACCCTCACATACAAACGAACACACACACACTTAAGGTCGATTTTCGTACACGCACGGCTAGTTCGCAGCTTGAGGTAGTCTGTAGATTGAAATATATCGTGCGTCGTACGTTCTTAAAGTCAAATGCGTGCGAAAACTCATCCAAGATATCGATGATAGCGAGCGCGGGCGAAACATTACAACAAAAATGAATGAAGAAATGATAGTGTATTTTTCTTTACTGTCATCATCGCACATACTCACCGGTTCATTATATTATGGCGCCACTGCTGGGGCAAGTCTTTCCTATGGATGTATAAGGAGAACGGACCATAAATCACCACACCGACCCAGTGCGGATTGGTGATAATAACTGCTAATGTAGCCAGAGGACCAACGGATTTACGTGCCTTTCGAAGCACGGCGGAGCATGAGATGATACCTTTTTGGCCACCCATCCGATTCGACCGGCCTTATCAGTCAATGAGTCAAGGCCTCCATGAATAAGAGCCTGGGTATGTCTTACGCCACCCCCTGCCAGTTGTCTGCGTGGAGCACACAAGTCCTTCCCGACCTCGACAGCGGTACCTGGGACGACTAACGCTCGCTCCACCGCGCGATTTTAAGAAAAAGGAGTTGCGGACTTAATACAGTGTTAAGCTTTGCATTTAAAATGTATGAATTTTTAAAGTAAGTATTTCGGAAATCCCTGTCCATTGCAGCGGAGTCGAGATTTTAAGCAATCCTATTGGTTAATATTGACACAGCTCAACTTTTTCTACCTTCTAGTGGAAAAATAGCGTAAGTGCCTAAGGCCAGTTAAATTTTGGGCAGAGTCATCATCATCAGCTCATTTTATGTCCCCACTGCTGGGGCACGAGCCTTCCCTATGGATGGATAGGGAGAACGGGCCATAAACCACCACGCGGGCCCAGTGCGGGTTGGTGGTTGTTAACGACTGCTAATGCGGCCGGGACCAACGGCTTAACGTGCCTTCCGAAGCACGGAGGAGCTTGAGATAATAAATTTTGGTCACCCATCCGGTGACCGGCCTTTGCGAAAGTTGCTTAACCTCAGCACTCGCAGACCGGGCGCGTTAACCACTGCGCCATCGAGCTCCTCAGATTGGGCAGAGTCCGGCTTCAAAATTAGGAACAACCAAATAAAATCCATATTAATTTATAATCATATAATTTATCTCAAGACCCGCCAATCACACACTAACAAACACTAGCAAGGACTACCTTTCCAAGATGGCGGTTTGGCGTTATCGTAGACCGTTGAAAGCACCATAAAAACACCGAGGAAGCACCCTACGATAGTCGACGAGTACAGAACGCGGTCGAGGAAGCCCGCTTTCAGCCAGATAGGTCTCCCATCTTCGCATTGGTACTCTCCTTGCAATTTCTTCAGTTTGACTAAACTGCGGGGGTGGTGCAATACGTTTGTGGTACTAACTGCCCGGCCGAATAGAGGTTTCAGTGCCTTTCTTAGAATAGACATTTTGGTAAATGGAAAAATTTGTTTGAAGAATTTCTTGTCACCGATTCTAGTTATAAATGACAATGTCAAATAAGATTTATTAAGTTTGATTTTACTTTCCTCTTTGGTATGAATGTCATATTTTTGTTGTTTTATAGTAAGCCAGTTAGCTAATAAACTTTGCATTGTCTTGGCCTTTGTGTTTATCACATACCAACTTTGAACAATATTATGCGAATTACGCACTTCGTGAAGAAGTCGTTATTGACGGCTAAAAAGCGGTATTTTCGAAGCGCGATTTATAAAGGTTTCTTTGGGGCCACGGAGCCACAATAACGTTTGTGGCGATGGCAGTAGATGTTAAGTAGGTCCAAATATTTTGCAACCTTAATATAATCTATGTTTAAGTCTTAAGGGGGTGCAGCGCCGACGCAAAACTGCGAGTTTCAAGTTTCTTTATGATAGCGAGCGAGCGGCGCGTGGCAGTGGTGTGACAACGGCGCACGACAAGAATACGCACGCACACTCATATCTGTACAGAGTAGGCTGGTGATTTAATTAGAGCAATGTTTACTTTCGTAAAATTATAGGCGTTTGGGTAAAAAATAATAAAAGTTAATATTTTCATATTCATATTTTTTAATTGAAAAATAAGACAACAGTGGCCTGCGGAATATCAATACCAACATTTTGATGTCGGATCATTGTTTCATTTGTGCTGTATTTACAAAGTTTCTAAAGAAATAAGTTTTTATATATCATTATTTTTACGTATTGTTAATGCAGGTTCTGGGTATTTGTTTCAAATTCCAAGACAACCATGCCTTTGTGAAAGGATCAAGCTAACCCACACTAGTCCTTTTAATGTTTATGACCTATTCAGCGCCTAGCCACTAAGTCACTGATCTTAAAACACGTAAATTTTCGAAATTTCGCGAGGCACCTACTTAAGGTTCATAGTAAGCTGAAGTTGTTGATGCTTTCCAATGTTTTTTATTCTAAATTTAAAAGTATAAGGAATGAGCAAACAGGACCACTTTCGAGGTGCATTTTCGTTCCGGACCAAGATTTGATTTATGGGTGTATCCCACTATTTCCATTGATGGAAATACTGGGACAGGTTCTCCCACTATTTAAATGCTGGGGCGGTACTTGACGGCAAAAACGCTACGACAAAAAAAACCGCTGCATCACCTCCTTATGACAATAGATAAGTCACTATGAGAGACTTATTTATGACGCTTAGTTATATGACTGCGTGCACGTAGAAACTTTTTATATTTATTTCCTCTTTAAATTATTAATTTTTTTTCACTAACAAGTCGTATTTAATTTATCAATAAAAAATTATCTAATTATCAATATCTCTTATTTTATATAAAACCGCCATAAATATTAGAGCCCGTGTACACGACGCCATAAAACCGCCATCCATAAATATTAGAGCCTGTGTACACGACGCCGCGGCGTCGTGTACACAGGCCGCCGCCGCTCGAGCGGCGTTCGTCTATACGCGTCCTTATGCGTTTTTTTTGTCGCAATGGGATATAATAATTATGTAAAAAAACATTTGTCCCACTATCTCTACTGCAGTGGAAAATGGAAATAGTGGGATACACCCTGATTTATTGATCGATGGTAAAAAAACAATACCTTATTATACGTTATAATTAGCATGTTCCATATTATGGGGGAAACATGTTGCCTGCTCGAAATAACTTCTAGGATGAGATCCAACATAAAACTAGACAAAATAAAACAAATCAAATAGAATTAAAATTTATTGAAGTAAATAATGCTATATACACCCCATGTTACCTTCCTGGCAGACTTGCCAGCCGCGCGTTCATACAACACAAAACCATTTTATACAATTAAAACGGATTTTGCAAATCACGCTATCAAGTTATACGTAGACACAATTTCACTGATTCAATTCATTTAAGAACTTTGCTTACATCATAATATTGGTAATGATTTGTGCGAAAGAAATTCTCTGATTGTGTTTGTCATAAGTTTGATGAATTTTTTAGCCACAATATTACATAAATTATCGGTTACAAAAACACTAATGTCTAATTTAAGTTATCCCCTTGTGTGTCGAGCAACCGGACACTGGCCGATAACAATTAAAATTCTATTGTGCCTGGTATTCACGCAGACAAGCTCTTAAATTATAAATGCCAGTATCTTTATTTCACATGTAAAGTAAAACTATAGCAATATCAAGATGTTTTGACATGCCACAAAATAACTTAAAAAATTACCGATCTACGCTGGGTCTAAAACTCCCAAACTATTATTTCTTGCATTAACCTTTTTTTCGTCTGCTTAGTTGCAAATCCGTCCCACAAACAATTAAAATTCTGTTGTGTCAGTATTCACGGCAGACGATAGATTAATTCATGTCAAAACCTATATAGTTGGCGCCAGTCGTATCACAAGTCAGTGCTGATTTGGTATTACGAAAACAGCATTCAAGTCAGTATACAACAAACAACAATACAGGCATGGATTAAGGATGTTTGCAAACATTCAGTGATGACTATGTTGACTAGTGACTATGTTTATATACAATTGTACATACTACATAGCGGGCATAATAGATACGATCGATATTTCATTAGAACAACTATTTTTATAGTTAACAAACTAAATGTAGTATTATAGTATATTATATTTAAGTTTGATAAGTACATATTTCAAAGTTATTATTTTTATTTCATTTCTTTTGATAGCGTAATTTGCTTGGTTCGAACGCGCGACACGTTCTCGAGTTGAAACTTTGGATGCGCGTTGATAGGCGCTCGCTAACACTGACTTAACCTAGCTTGTGACTATGCGCCTACATTGTCAGCTCCTGTGGAAGAAACACGATTGGTTAAGAATAAGGATTACAATTACGAATATATTATACATCATCATAACTAACAAATATTATAAATGCGAAAGTCAACTTTCACGAGTAAACTATTTAAAGATTTTAATTTTTAATCGTAATGTCGATGTTGACTATGTTGACTATAATTAAGTTCTTTTACCCTTTAACAGACAGAACCTGTTTGAATATTTCATTGAAATTTAATCTTATCTCAATCACATAAAATTCAAAATGTGGTGGGAATATACATCCCTTTGACTGTGAAAGCGCCTCTTGGAACTACAACTAGTGATAAAGTAAGTCTACTATGATTGTCGACCGCGCTGACTATGTTGACTACGGTCACTATATTGACAACAGCGTTCACAATGATCGCGTATACGACGCCGATGTTAACTTTTTTTTTACTATGTCGACTACTAGCGGGGTAGTCAATATTGGCTACCCCGTTGACCATGATCGCGTTGAAGATATCCGAATGGTAATACTCACGCGAAGTCCTTTTACTTGGGACAAGGATTAGCCCTTACCTTTGAGACTATAACTAAAGTGATGACTATGTTGGCTATAATGACTATGTTCGCGTAGACGATGCATATGTTGAAGTTTCTTTTTAAACTATGATTTTTTTTCTAGTTTTTTATGCTAAGTTGATTTTTTTTTAAATTTTTGCTATCTACGCTAAGCGCTGACCATAATCGCGTTGACGATGTCAGAGAGGTTGTCCAAGAGCGCGCGCACGGCGCACGCCCGCGAGACTTTCGCCTGGGTCATCACTATTTCGACGACTTTCTACAACGGCTGGGACTACAACTAGTACTAAAGTAACTTTGTTGATGTTGACTATGTCGATTATAAAGACTATGGTAGCTACTATGATTGTCAACCGCGCTGCTATAATGATGATTGTCAACCGACCTATGTTGACTATGCTAGTTAATGACTGTGGTGACTATATTGACTATAATGACTATGTTAACCATGTTCACGTAAACGATGCTTATGTTAGTTTTTTTACTATGATTTTTTTGACTGACTGCAAATTTGAATTTTTTATTTAGTTTTGCTGACTACACTAAGCACTGACCATAATCGCGTTGACGATGTCAGAGTGGTTGTTCTTGAGCGCGCGCACGGCCCGCGCCCGCGAGACGTTCGCCTGGGACATCACTATTTCGACGTCTTTCTCGTCAACGCCGGCTTCGTCTGCGCCTTCCTCGTCATCTTCTTCGGCTATGGGGGCTACGGTCTGTTGGGGCGAAAGACAAGTTTATTTTAAACATGAAAAATGGTCTATTCTTCGTATAGTCTTAGTTCACATATTACTCATATTTTATAGCGATTGCAATGGTCCGCATATTAAAAAAATATGATTTTGAACTGAAATGTATATCTATAAATCAACATAAAATATTCTTAGCCACTACAAAATCGTATTTTTATAGTGGCTAAGAATATTTATTTTAATAGTATTTTAATAGTGATAGTTTTTTTTGCAATAATTCTACATAAATCAAACAAACATCAAACTCACCGTGCCAGTGGCAGCAGCATCGTTGCCAGCCGCAGCAGTCTCTGGTGCCTTGAATCTCTCAGCCGCAGCCATCGTGGCCTGCTGAGACAGATCCTCGATCTTGGCCTCCCCGAACACAATGTACGTGTCCGAGTGGGGGTTCTTGTATACGTCTGGTGAGTTGATCACAAACAGAATGTTCTTGGATTTCCTGATTGTTACTCTGTTCACGCCTTGCACCTTGAAAGGAGAGATTTTATCACCATCAGCAGCTTTTATTTGTCCACTGCTGGACAAACGACAAAAGAAGAAAATATTTATTTAGTGTTCAATTTCTATTGAATTTTAATATATTGGGCACAATAGTTTAAACTTTATTCCTGTAACATAAGGTCGAAATCGAAAATTAATTTTACAAACAGTTGAAACGTTTTTGAATGTAGAAATATTTCTTAAATGTAATTCAGTGGGCGCTATGTACCGTCTCGTCTTCATATGCATCTATTTATGAGTTGCCGAGCGATACGCATTTTTCGGTCCAGCTCCCCCGATTTCCATAACAAAAACTGATAATGTAACAATTTTAAAATCGGCTCGATTGATGGATAGGAATACGAAAATAGTTTTAACAACTAAGTCGCTACGATATTGTTACGGGAATCAGGGCACAGGTTAGGAATAATAAGTGACATATTGCAGTTAGGAGCTGAGTCCACTCCTTTCGACAGTTATTTCATGAACCTACTCCTACTTCCTTCATATAAAGTTTACAATTAACATTACACTAGATTATATGTTCTTTTGTTTTCCTAACATCTCTAGTTTTAATCTATAAGTATTTGTGGAATTTATTTATTTACTTTTTTTGATGTTATAAAACAAAATGTGATACTAAAAATTTAAAGGTAAGACAGAAAGTTGAAACCCTTAACTATGTACATAGTTTTAACATCTACTGAGCAGACAATAATGTTATCTTAAAAAATAATTACGATCAAACATTTACAAATAAAAGCAATTAGTACATTGTAATAAAATGAGAAAAAATTAAAATAACATGAAATAATGACCTAGTTAATTTAATTACTGAATAAAGTTAAACTATTTGCGACAACTCTTTATTTTATTTTTGAACCTCAGTTGGCAAAAATATCAATAATATTACTTAAGAATAAAAATAACTGACACAGCGCTACTCACTGGCTTCAGACCCAGTTTGCTCATGATCTTGCGCGCCTTCTTCTCGCCACGCGACTGCTTCGCTTTGGACACGATGCCGATGCCAGCGATGGGGTTGGAGATACCGCCGGCTCCAGGCGCGCCTGTGAACAAAGTCATGTCGTCAGCTAGTGCTAAATTAAAAATCATTTATTCAGTTTAAGCTACAAGTATGTAGCTCTTATGAATGTCACTATGCCATCGATTCGTAAGTCTACACAGGGCGGGAGACAGTTTACAGCTTTAAAATATTGGAAAATGCCTTATTTATAGCAGGACACATAGCCACAACACGCAAAAAAGAAATTCAGAGAAACTTGAAAGGGTTCCTTAAGTTGAGTAAAACGAAACATCATCAGAGTTTCTAGAGGGAATGGCATCACGCAAGCGTTTGCCATTCCCTCTAGAAACTGGGCTAGAAACGCCTTTCCCAACTAGATTCTCAGTGGGGTTCAGATCGAACCCAAGGGCACCTAAAGAGGCTAGGACCTTGGCTCGGGTATATTATCTTGATCACGTTGTTACCATCTGGAGCTTCTCTGTGCATTACATTAGCAGTCACAACCAACAACAACCACCAATCAGTCACCAAACATACTTAATAAGTAAAAAAATTGTTAATATAATATTGTTTGTAAACAATACCCTTCCTTTGCAGTCGGGTAAAAAGGCTTACTTTTTTTTAATATTTAGAACTAGTAAGAACTTGACCTTCATCTCACCTAATAAGGCCGAAGGTGGAAAGTGCACTTCACCCGGAATCCTAACTACTATGGTTATCTTAACTCTAGCTGTCGGAACACAACAATGATATATTAAACAAAATATATAAAATAATTGTATTTTTATTGTGTCAGGGACTCAGGGCTTGTTGATTGTCAATCTGTTAATAATAAAACAAAACATACCAGCATCTTCCAGCTCCGGAATAGTGTCATCGGAGTCACTGTCCGACGAAGCAGTCTCCTCCTTACGCTTCTCTGTCATGGAGGCAGTTGCCTTGTCCAGTTCAGTCAGCTCTGGCATCGTGGTTTTCTGTGTGTTGGCAATTGTGGACTAGATATCAATCTCCTGGAACAATCAAAATATATGCACTTTTAATTTGTTTTCGTCTAAAACTTCAGGTAATCAGGGTCAGACTGACATGGTGGTTTTCTTGGGAGATTAGTGCAGTAGTTTCCCATTGCCTTCTGTACCAGAACATTCTAGTGGTAATTTATTCCTGGATATATATATATACATATATATATACTTCAGGCTAAATATAACTTTAGTTTGTATTTTGTTTCAGAAGTATTTCATTATTTTGACAATCAATGCAGTAACTGCAGGTATCTCAAATTATTTAGTGAGAAGCACACACTCACAAAACCCTTGCATAATCATGCATGCATTCCAATTGTAAATACAGATATTAGAAGACAACTTTGGACAAATCTAATTATGTTTATTTATTTATATTCATCCTTGGGGGAAGCCTTTGTCCAGCAGTGAACTAGTATAGGCTGATGATGATTTATTGTTTATTGCAATAATACACCAAAAGGCAGACATAACGCCTATATTCCCATTATGATTATAATTAATTTTGTGTGATATCATTACAAATATTGAATCATTGAATTGAATGGTATGATTCATGAGTAAAAAGGTTGTACAGGAGAACTAAAAAAAATTTACTATTATTGACTGTCGTTAAGTAATTTTTTGTTCATTTATTATTATTTGTGTATTAACTTATTATTATTTTATTTGTCTTTATATTACATTGTAATTTAGCATATAAACTGTTATATTAATTTATGTTTTGATTTATATTAACCTTTTGACCGCCAGGTAGTCGCTCAGAAGAATGTGCTCCTAGCGCCGAGTATGTATTTTCATGCTTAACCTATAGTGTTGTGACACATCACTACGACAAATTTAGGTTACAAGGTTAAAATAACAATTTTATATGAGAAACTAATGTTTGTTTTACTTGTTTCCCCTCATATAATTTATGAAATTTTAATGAACGTCATCAACAATCTATAATCTTGCAAGCAGACACTATCAAAGCCAAGATAAAGTTAATCCGATACTTCTACAAAATATCGATCTTGGAATCCCTATTGTTGTATATATACAACTCCGGCGACACACACAACAACTATTTTAGTCTAGGATTATTCTAGACTAAAATAGTGATGTGGGTAGTGATTCCGCAAGTAACATAATTTCCGGTTATAGATATTACCTATTTTTCAAATTATTAATTTTATAGATCAAAATGCCTGCTTATATTGTATACAATAAAGTATAATAGAAATTATTAAAAAGTTTTTCTGTTAAAACCCAATAAAAAAAGAATCCCTTAATTGATGTTGATGAATCGGCATTTAGTTGCAATAATTTTAATAGCAACTGAAGTAGAAAGCAGAGGGTAGTCGTTGCTTTCTTAGTGTTAAAAATGGAAAATCTTCCGTCAGGTTTGTATTTGCTTTCATTATCTATATAAAAATATCTTACGTGATTTGGTTTAATATAACGTAAATGGCAAATTCTCTATCACTTCTTTCCTAAAACAAAAATTCTGAATGTGAAAATGTAAAAGTAGGTAGGAAAAACACGCTAGTAAGCAGTAACATTTTACTTGTACTTTTATACCTTATATTTTCGATCTAAGAATAGTCAAATTTGTGTACACACCTCCACTTCCAACTCATCATCGGTAACAAATTCTTCTATTTCTTCGTCGTGACCTTCCAAAATCCGAACTCGACATTTTGTAATTCACTTACAGCCACAATACACAGTAAATTAAATCAGGTACCCACTATAATAGATTTGTAATTCTCAACACATTCTCGACACATCTACCCTCCCTATTATTATATTGCGTCCGCTTGTGACGTCACAAGCGGTTGCTTATAAGCAACTCCGGCGCTGGACACTTCTGATAACATTAAATGTGCTAGTGTTGTAAATAAGTTTCATTTTAGCAACAACTAGATATATTATTGTATTATGATTCCACCTTAAATCTTGTAAAGTATTAGATATTATAATTAGTTAGCGGGTTTAAAAAAAAGACAATAATTGTATAACTTACTAATTCTGCATTTCCAATTAATTTACATGATATTTGTGTATGATAAAGTCGATATCAAGCAATAATAGTAGTTAATTTGTTACATCACTACTGTTGTATTTGTACAACCGTGGCGGTACATGTCTAGAAATAATCTACAATTGGCGATGAGTTTTATTAATTTTTTAACCTGAAATTTGACGCTTAGCATAGGTGTCATTAGGAAAAATGAAAGAAGGGCTCTTATCGCGAAAGCGTGGCCTTTATTATTATTATCAAATAGTCGATATTCAATTGAAATTACGCTTAAAAATCGCTTCGGAAACTTTAGTTGCAAATTTGCAACTGCGGCGCTAGGGGCACAACAATCATAAGATTCATATATACAACTCCGGCGGTTAATGGGTTAAACTTAGACTAAGCCCTCATTCGCCTGAAAAAAAGGGTTTACCTAGCTCAGGCAACAGCATTTAATTTATTTTAGATTATTAGTTTAGAGCTCATTGTAAACAATACATGTAAATGTATTTTAATAAAGATTTTATTATATTATTATTATTATTTAACATAATTTAGTGCCATCTTTATATTTAATTTTGGAGATTAACCCATCATTGGCTGTAAATACCAGACACAATAAAATTTTATTGTTTGGCTCACAAAGGGTTAATACAGAATTTTCATTTGCTACAATAGAACAGAATATAGTAGAAAAGCTATTGGAATTTCCAAAAATATGTTTTTGTAGAATTGGTAAATACATATTTTTAGCTACTAGGGTATCACTTTTAAACTATTCTACAGATTCGTAGGTAAGAAATTTTCAATCTATGCAGTTTGCCATAGCTTTGCTATTTGGTGAGACATCCATTTTGATTACCAAGCGTTTCTAATTACTTGTACTTGTGTGATTAAAAATCAATTAGATGTCTCTTCTTATCTTTCATAACTAATTTTTCTTACAAAATGGCCTAACATACCAAGTAACTTAACAAAAATATAAATCTATTCATTACCCAAGAAATTCAACAAGTGAACAAAAATAAACTTTTAAACATTGACTACCTACTACTTGAAACTACCATACCTGAATAAGATGAGCAGAATGACGAAAATTTCAATAAATTAAGAATTCAAGATGAAATGTACAACATGGGCACCAGAAAGAATCTATGTATCACTGATATCTCTCTATCTACAGTGCATCTGTAAAATCAATAAAGCAATCTAGACCTGCGCTCCAGGGTTATTTAGTGCATCTGTCAAAATAGGCAATCGCTAGATACACTAGGATTTAGGTTATATAGTTTTGGGTATGTTGGACCATTGAGTACAGTAATTTTAGGTTCAACTCATATTTAAAGCACAGAAATCATGGATATAATTGTATAGGTTTATTATTTAACCAATTTAAATAGAGTATTTGGTATTTACAACCAAAAATGAGGTAGTGAAAATATAACTTTATTTTCTCGCAACAACATTGTCGATCAAAGGATAAATGATATCCTATGACAATATCCTACTATAAAGACGCGAATAAGGCAGATAATCAACAGTAGCTTCACAGGATAATGCATGAGAAACATTCGTCTTTAAGGATCCAGTGCCGCAAATAATTTGTGAGGATTTTACACTGGCACTATACACGAACTTAACGAAATAAACAGCACAAAAACCTTAAATACTCATAAAGACACTGCAAAATGTTTGTATTGCACAATCACTTTAGGATTTTATCGATATTTGAGGATAAAATTACCTTCGCAAAGGAAAATTCGGCAATATGGACGCGAGAAAATGATCTGCGACAATGACAAGTGGGTGTCAGTGTTGGCAGATTAAAAAATTATAAGTAATTTTCTGAAAAGAATATAAACCTCATATCATTATAAATCATCATCAGCCTATACTAGTCCACTGCTGGACATAGGCCTCTCCAAGTGCATGCCACTGAGCATGATTTGCGGCTACTCTCATCCAGCTCTTGCCTTGCGAAGATCGTCGCTCCACCTAGTCTGAGGGCGTCCTACACTACGTTTGCCGATGCGCGGTCTCCACTCGAGAACTCGTTTACGGTGGTCGGTTTTGCGGCTAATTTGACCGGCCCACTGCCACTTCAGTTTGGTTCGGGCTGTGATGGGTATCCCGCCATCGGTCGGTCGCCAGAGCCTCGTCTGTTGATCAGCAAGGTGCACCACGTGCAGGAGAGGTTGGCTTGGGCCCCAAATGGTGTACGTTGGGACCCCTTACACTTTTGAACTTGTCTGTACTTCTAGTATGAATAGAACTTTACATATTTTTTTTACATAGCTCCACTGCGAATTCACATAAACTATTTCTACTGACAGAGTCATTTCACGCACTAAAACAACATATAACAATCATAAAAAAAGAAGTTTGCTTTCTGCAAGCACTAATATGGGTACGCTGTATAAGGGTGATTATCAGATTTCGTGCACATCCAAGCAAAATTTGATAATTTTTTTAATTACAAAAATTTACTGATATTATCAAAATATACATTATTCCTTTCTGATTCGCTAAATTTATAGACAATTGCACTCTCAAATTGAGAAGCTACGAGCTTTTAAAATTTTATTTAGAAACGGTAATGATTCAAAGTCGGATGGTAATGATAACAGTACATACCTGGTACTATTTATCCGCTCCAGACCAGTAATGCTGCTATCATTAGTAATGTAGATATTAACCCCGAAATAATTATTAAATATTTATCGCGGTTGGATGAATCTAAAGGTAGTGGACCTGATGGTTTACATCCTGTTTTTTTAAAACAATGTCGTAAGCAACTTGGTCTCCCAATATCTATTATATTTTCAGCTTCCTTGGCTAGCGGCACAATGCCTGAGTTCTGGAAACGCTCTCTTGTCGTTCCTATATTTAAGGCGGGAGATAAACATGACATAAGAAATTATAGAGGAATATCAAAGCTATCTGTATTACCTAAATTATTTGAAAAAATTATCTATGATTCAATGTTCCCGGCAGTTCGAACATTTTTAATTTCACAACAACACGGATTTATCAATAAACGATCGACCGAATCAAATCTTTGCGAGTTTCTTGAGGATACTCTTGCTACAATGGATGGGGGATCTCAGGTGGATGCCGTGTATACCGATTATTCCAAAGCATTTGACAAAATTTCACACTCATTATTAATTTCAAAAATGGAAAATATTGGTATACACGGTGACCTCTTGAGATGGTTATCGTCCTATCTCCGTGAGAGGTCACAGGCTGTCGCTGTAAAGGGGTTTACGTCCACATATGTACCTATAACATCTGGTGTTCCACAGGGCTCCCATCTCGGTCCGTTGCTGTTCAACATTTTTATAAATGATATTTATGGTATTCTACAAAATTCTAAAATTTTACTATATGCTGATGACACTAAAATATTCAGAGAAATAGCATCCATGTCTGACTGTCAATTACTTCAGGATGATTTGGACAGGTTAGCACAATACTGTTTGAACAATAAATTACTCTTAAATACAAGTAAATGTCATGTTATAACGTATAGCAGAAAAAAAAACCCAATAGTTCATAATTACTCTTTTCTAAATAATCAGCTTAGCCGTGTAACCGAGATGAGAGACCTGGGGATTATCCTTGATAACGAACTATTCTTTAGCTCTCACATTAATAAAATTACTGCCCAAGCTTATAAGATGCTGGGTTTCATATTTCGACAGAGCCCTGATTTTAAAAATCCCAATACGTTGCTTTTGCTTTATAATGCTCTTGTTAGACCGATTTTAGAATATGCTTCGGTTGCCTGGAATCCCCAGTACTTAACGCATATAGACTCCATCGAAAAGATTCAAAATAAATTTATTAAACGCATGCGACATAGGTATCCTAATTTTAATATCGAATCAATGACATCTTTAAAGCAGCGTCGTGAGCAACGAGATATGCTGTTTCTTTATAAATTGATAAACAATATGGTCGATTCACCTTATCTGACTAGTAAGATCTATTATAAATGTAAAAAGACTCACCTGCGATCTACTAAAACATTTTCACCACCATTGTGTCACACCAACTATGCTAAAAATCGATTTACCGTAAGATCTTGCTGTACTTATGATATGTGCTACCAACAATATGATATTTTTAATCTCAATTTTTATAAATTTAAAAAATCCATTTGTGCCTCACCAATTTGATAATTATTTCAAATTTACTTTTATGACTTAGTAGATTTATTTTTGGCTCTTTTGTTTAGTTTTCGTCATTCTGAACCAAGTTTATAATTTATAATTATATAAAAAAAATATCAGTTATCCCTGTAGATTTGCTTTTGTATAGTCTACTCAATTATTATTCATTTAGTGGAAACTGTTAGCTTATGTATAAACTCATAAATTTATTTGCATAAGTGTCATTGTAAGCTGTTTGTTTCCCTGAACCAATAAAATAAAAAAAAAAAAAAAAAAAAAAATACGGTAGTGATAACTGTATATTGGTAATGATTACAAGCTATAGCTATAGGTGTTTCAAAGAGTAATGATCTTTTTAAAATAAAATATATTGTAGAACGCGATCACGCTGGTAGAGTCGCTCATGCCTTTGCTCTGACACAAGACCTAAAACAACTGGTAGACCAGCCCACCAGGATACCCGATATCGTAGGTCACGCGCCCTCTTTGTTGGACTTAATGTTGACGAGTTGCCCTGCAGGGTATAGAGTGTTGGTGCTTGCACCTCTAGGCTCATCAGACCACTGCTTGGTCATTGCCACAGCACCGCATTGCGTTGGTCCACCGAAAACAATGGAGACCAAACGTCGTCTGTTGCACTACTCGTCGGCAGATTGGGACGGATTGCGTGATTACTTTGCATCCGTCTCATGGGGCCAGAGCTGCTTTCTTGGAAAGGACCCGTCGGAGTGCGCTTCCGCCATCGCTGATGAGATCTTGTTGGGTATGGAATATTATATTCCGTTCACGGATCTTGCCAGCGTTGGTAGACAGCGGCCTTGGTTCAATCGCGAATGCGCCAAAGCTGCTGAATGCAAGCAAGCTGCATATCGTGCTTGGACGAGGGCTTGCGCATTAAATGACCCTAGTGCCGGCTCCCTGAGGCGGCTTACAACAAGGCCTCTAAGTCTAACAAGAGGGCTCTCGCAAGAGCAGATGGACAGAGAGTGGCGAGAGTAGGGCAGGAGTTGATCTCGCACCCTGCGGGTAGCCGTAGCTATTGGCGGCTCGCTAAGGCCGTGCAGGTCAACTTCTGCTCTCCCTCGCTGCCCCCGTTGAAACATCCAGATGGCTCGTTAGCTTACCAGCCGCTAGAGAAGGCGAACTTGTTGGCAGAACTTTTCGCGGCTAATTCGCGCGTTGACGATTGTGGCACCGCTCCACCTATTATAGCACATTGTGGCGCCACCATGCCTGATATTCGTATCAGGCAGTGTGATGTACGTGCCGTGCTGCGGTCGCTCGACGTGCGGAAGGCTAGCGGGCCGGATGGTGTTCCGGCAATTGTGCTGCTCAGATGCGCGGCTGAGTTGTCTCCAGTGTTGACACGATTGTTTAGGGTATCTTACGATGCCAGTATTGTGCCGGTATCTTGGAAGGAAGCAAACATACAACCCATCCCCAAAAAAGGGGATCGCTCGGATCCAGCCAACTATCGACCCATCGCTGTAACTTCTGTGCTGTGCAAGGTGTTTGAGCGGATAATTAACTCTCAGCTCAATCACTACCTAGAGGATCACTTGCTGCTCCATGATCGCCAGTACGGGTTCAGACCCAAGCGATCAACGGGTGACCTTCTAGCGTACGTAACTCACGTATGGGGTGAAGCGGTGGACAAGCATGGCGAATCTCTGGCAGTTAGCCTTGATATAGCCAAAGGAACTGAACCCAAAATGCTACATCGAGAGTGTTATTTTAACTGCCTCCCGTAAGTTGGGTATTCTCAATAAGGTGAGGCGGTTTTTCACTCCCGAGCAGCGCTGTTTGCTGTACAAGACTCAGGTGCGATCGAGTATGGAGTATTGTTCCCATCTATGGGACTACTCCGCTAAATACCTCCTCGATGCACTTGACAGACTGCAAAGGCGAGCGGTACGCATTATTGGAGATGCTGAGGTTACAGCCTCTCTAGAGGACCTCCAGCTGCGAAGAGACATTGCTTCTCTCAGTGTCTTCTACCGGAATTACTACGGTGAGTGTTCTGAAGAACTTTTTGATCTAATCCCGCCTTCTCCTTTCCTCTCCCGGACTACACATGCTGGTCTTAGGAACCACCATCATACTGTACAGTCAATCAGTACTCGTACCAAAAAATTTGGCAAGTCGTTCCTCTGTAAGACCATTCGGCTTCGGAATTCTTTGCCGGCGCATGTGTTTCCCAGCTCCTATAGTCCCGGGTCTTTTAAGCGGGGCGTGAAACGGCATTTATGCAGGCCCTCATGAATGGGTGCGCTTGTTACCGTGCTTGTTCCACGGTGAGGAGCGCTCTCATTATTTTGGACTGCATCGGCTAGTCTTGTTTTATATTTTTTCTTGTTTAATACTTTGTGTTTTTTTTATCCTTTTATTATAAATGTGGCGAATTCGTCTCAATTGGCCCTCTGTTTTAGCACATTTTTCACATCCTTTACTTTCTTTTGTTTTATTTTCGTCCATTTTGGATGATGAAGGTCCTGCCAAAGGATCAATTTCATAAAAAAGCATTAAAAAGCCTACCAGTAAACCTACAAAATATACGGTTGCGGGTTCGAATCCCGCTATGGGTGTAAAGTATTTGGGTGAGTATATTATCATAAAATATTTAATCACTACCGTCAGTTTGAAGTCATTACCTTCAGTTCAAAAGCTGATGGTAAATGAAGGTAATGATACAGAGGGTTATGATGTTTTAGCGCATTTTGGTCTATAGTTGTCTATTCATAATTGTAATATTTATGACATTTATAAGTATGTTATTAGATCCTTATAGCCTTAATTATTCACGAGAATGTAAGGAAAAAATGTATTACTTACATCAAAATATAGATGATGGTAAAGACACAAACTTCGTGACAAACGACGACGTTGCGCTCAATTTATTTTTTATTTTTTGAACTAGCAAACGTATTTCCCTTCGATGACGTGTGGCTGACTGACCGACACGTGAGCGTGGGGAAACGGGGAGTGGAGGAGTAAGATGACCGCACGCCTAGGGCATTTTGTTGTTTCAATTTCTGTTGAAGGTGATGACAACTTTAAGATGACAAAACTTTATATATTTAAAAAAAAAAATTTATTACATTCGTACGTGCGAAAATGCGGATAACGTTTACTTACGATCAGTATAATAATATGTATAAAATCCAGATTTGTTGAACAAACGTTTCTTCAAAATTAAAGTAGTTGTTCTGCAGAATCTATGTTTGGGACACTGAGGGTAGTGACATTTTAAGATATAAATATTGATTTTCTTAAAAACCTTTCAACTTAGCAGTTCATATTTAAGTAAACATGTAGCTTACTGTATAGTATTTCGTTTATACAAAACCCACAACTTGAAAGTAAAATACATATTTTTATACAGCCACGGACATAGGGTTTGCACAAAATCTGATAATTACCCATAAACGCCACGCGCCAACTCGAAAAGTCATTCACAAGTCTTGTTCAATATCTCTGTTCCTTTAAGAGCACTCCTTATAACATTTTGCATAGCGGGGGCACTAACTAGGCACTAAAGGTGTGTGTAAATTTCGTTGCTATAATATAAGTAGTTTTCGTGAACGATCACGTGTACGCAAGCTTGATCGTGATGCCAGCGTACACACTAAAAAAGACTTTATTTCTTAAACTAAGGAGGCGGCAATAATTATTTTATGTTAACAGTAATTACATACATACATACATCACGCCTTTTTCCCGGAGGGGTAGGCAGAGATCACAAAAACAAAACAAAACAAAACAAACAGTAATTACCCACAAATTACGCACTAAAAGAGGGCATAACAACAAACGTGAATTAGACCATGTGTACAAATATATAGGAGAAAATTAACACTAATAATAATTATTCTGCTTCGCTCAGGCTGAGTTAGGGCTGTATGGGCTATATATTCCTTGTATTCCTAAGATTGGAGAAATAACTAAAATATCAATCTGTCATTGTCAACTGTGTCGTGTCAAATATTTTTCCGTCGCCGTCCGTGGTTTTCGTTTTGCGAGCGTAGCAATCACGTTGACCTTTTGTTGTCCTCAAATTGAAACCTAATTCCGTGTTTTTAAATAATATTCCAACTTCAGTCTTATTTGATTTTCATAATAAGTTTTCTGAATTCCGTGTACGTACCGAATATTCCTAAGCTATCGCTCTGTGATACGGTGATGAACTGATGAGACTTACCCTAGTAAGTCCAAAGTGCGATCATTTTTTGTGATTCTATCACTATTTTGTGACGAGTGATAGTTGTTATTGTATTCATTATGTCTCTGGAGGATAAGTTCAATGCTGCAGTGAACGTCATCAGAAGTTTGCCGAAAAGTGGTTAGTACATTTATTTATCTTAGCCCTTATCATATTTTTTGTGTTGTTTAGGTAGGTACGAATATAACAAAGTAAACAACATAGATCTAATTATTTTTGAATACATCCAAATATAACAAAATTGTTTTCATCCACTATCTAAAATTTACTCAGTTATTGTTTATTAGAAAACGAATTAATTTTCATAAAGATAATATTAAACTATTGTAAACATAAAAACAGCATTCACAATTACACAACAAACATTATAAGACTTGATATAGTGCAATTTTGCTGTCTAAAGGAGACAATAGACTGTTTTATTTTATTTTGTCTTACAAATAAAAATCCATGTGTCATGATGATTAAAATTGATTGCCTTTTTCAATAGATTTAGGCATAGTAGAAGTTATAACTATAAGTCTGCATATATCATCCCCCGCCCGATCCTCTAAATGTCACTACGCATTTATAGAATACACTAAACATGCACACTAGCTTAGGTCCAAGACACCGTACTCGTAGAACAAAGGTACGAAGAACCGGTTCACAGGTACCAGGTACAGACATGTACCTGGGCGCTTCTCTCCTCCTCAACGGCCCAGTCTACCCGAGCCAAGGTCCGAGCCTTCAGAAGCGCCCTCGGGTGGTTCCACCCCCGATCCGATCCGAACCCTTCGGAGAATCTAGTAGGGCACGGGGACGCGCACAAGTGCGCGATGCCGTTCCCTCTAGAAAACCTCCGAAGGTGATTCGTTTCACACAGCTTGAGGGACCCTTAACGTTCCTCGCCACCCCCAAAAAAGCCCGGTGAAGCCGAAAATGCCGTCTGAGGCAATCAGCAAACTCTCAAAAAAAAAATGTATCATCCACATCATTTATCATAATCAAAGTAAGGCTTCAAGGGGGGTACACAACATCAGTGATAAGTTGCTAGTCCATCGCCTGATGTGAGAGTATCATAGAACCATTGTCCTTTAGTTGGTTCTTATGACATGCACGGGAAGATAGGCAGCTGATACATTTTTTTTATGTCCCAGGCCAGCATGGAAAACTTTAAAGTTATGTTATAAGTTTATTCTTTCTTTCTACTGTGTAACTACTGACTACAAAAACCATCACAAATTGTTGCCTGTAATGGTGATATTTATCTATCTAAACAATTCACTAGGAATTGTGAGATTATGCGCACTATATTCCTGAATTGCTACATGACTTAACCTCTCAAATACTAACTGGGCTCAATAAGGCACGGAGCGAAATTCCGTTAAAGCCCAATCGGGCCTATTGGCCCGGACCGACCATGTGACTTAAAACTTAATATCGTCTATTTAGAGCCTATTTTTTATGATGAAGTTAAGCTATAAACAAACTAGAGTAACACGCAACAACTTTAATTTCTTTGCGTTTTCAATTTTTTTTTCAATTTTAAATATTTTTTTTGCAAATTACATCATCGGCGCAGGTGCTGTCATTTGTTTTGTTCGCGATTTTTAAACCTATTGTTAATAATAATAAAATTAATTGAGTAAGCTTAACATTCTTTTAATTGAGATAAACTTGATTGATTATTTGTTTACTATTGCCTTTATTGATAACTAGCTGTGCCCTGCGGTTTCACCCGCGTTAATTAGCGACTGTTCCACTCCTATTAATCATAGCGTGATGTAATATAGCCTATAGCCTTCCTCAATAAATGGACTATTCAACACAAAAATAATTTTTCAATTCGAACCAGTAGTTCCTGAGATTAGCGCGTTCAAACAAACAAACAAACAAACAAACAAACTCTTCAGCTTTATAATATTAGTATAGATATTAATACGACAATTTCCAAAGATTATTATTATAGAGTCCAAAGGTTAATTAAGTGCAATGAGAATGAACCACCTATCAAGGATAACATTAACATAACATTCACTCTCTGGAAATTCATCCTTTGTGTCTTTGTGTCTTGCACAATAATTGAATACACATAATGTATGTTCATGTTTATCATTTTCAACATAAATTGTAATAGTAGGTACCTATTTTAGTGTTGCCATCATCACCACCAGCGTATATACGTCTACATGCTGCTGGGGTACAATGCTTGGGGTACAATGCTTGGGGTACAATGCTGGGGTACAATACTGGGGTACAAGCCTGCCCTATGAAAGGATAGGGAGAACGAGCCATAAACCACCACGCAGGCCCAGTACGGTTGGCGGTTGTTAACGACTGCGACATGCAGCCGGTACCAACGGCTTTACGTCGCCTTACGCCTTCTGAAGCACGGAAGATGTCCAGATGATAAATTTTTAGTCGTCCCATCCAATGACCGGCGTTTGCGCAAACTTAACCTTAGCAATTGCAGACCGGGTTCGTTAACTACAGCGCCTTCGAGCTCCTTCAGTGTTACTATATACTATTGTAATGTTGACGTAGTATGCATTATCATCTGTCATCTGGATATCATCTGGAACAGACCTAGAAGTCTGGGTTCGATTCCCAGCTAAGGGTAGATGCTGGTACTGGTTTGATTGGTAGCAAGCATTGTTTTGAGTCTGCCTGGCTAGCTACCGCCTGGTCAGTTAGAGATACGATAGCTAGTGCCTCAGTAGTTGAGGATTCTGGGGGAAGTGCGCATCCTGCCTTATCATCACTACCCATCAAATGAGATGATAACTAAGTGCTAACCAGTAAGAAATATAAACGCTTCCTACTCATATTCCAATTCCAACCATTTACAAAATAACAAATAATTATATGAAAAATCAAGGTCTTAACTTTGTTTCTAATATACCGAGTTTCTCTAGTCTACACTCAGAGGCACATTTAACCGCCCACCCCGTTATTTTCATATAAACATGCTTACTTTGCGACTCTATACATAAAAATGTCAATACATTTCTGCAAAGATCTGTATGCTAATGTTTAGTTTAAGCGTTCAACTATGCAATTAGCACTTTGAACAGTTTTAAAAATTTCTTCCTGTTTCCAAACCTTTATTTAAGCACAGCATTACTTAGCAAAGTGAGCCTGTTTGTATGAAAATAAGGGGGTGGGCAGTTAGATGTGCCCTGAGTGTAGTAACCTTAAAAGATTTTCATTTAAATTTAATCATCCTCAATCTGTGCTTGTTTTTAACACTATCTTTTAAATAGCTTAACCATTGTTATCTTATCATGGTTTAATACAATAATCATTAATCTCGTCCTTATTAAAAGCATTTCATATACCCTTGACAATGTTATTATGTATGTATAGATAGAGGATATTTGGCAATACGTGCTGTCATCATCACCAGCTCATTTTGGGTCCCCACTGCTGGGGCACAAGCCTTCCCTATGGATGGATAGGGAGAATGGGCCATAAACCACCACGCAGGTCCAGTGCATATTGGTGGTTGTTAACGGCTGCTAATGCAGCCGGGGCCAACAGCGTTACATGCCTTCCGAAGCACAGAGAAGCTCGAGATGATACATTTTTGGTCACCCATCCGATGACCGGCTTTTGCGAAAGTTGCTTTAACTTAGCAGTCGTAGACCGGGCACGTTAACCATTGCGCCATCGAGCTCCTCATACGTTTTATACACGTATGTTATACTTACTTATACACGTCGTTCGTACTATTATAATCCAGAATATGTCAGATAATGGGGCCTCTGTAAATTGTGAACATGCCTGATAAACATCACACGGCCTAGATCCCCGATCCGATCCGAACCCCTCGGAGAATCTAAATTCAAATTCAAATTCAAAATCATTTATTCAGTAGAGGCTACAAGTAGCTCTTATGAATGTCGCTATGCCATCGGTTCGTAAGTCTACTCTGGGCGGGAGATCTTGTACTGAGAAGAACCGGCAAGAAACTTAGCAAGTGTGCAGCTCTTTTCTCCCTTACAGCGTCAAAAATATTGGAAAATGGCCGATCGTAGTAGGACACTTTCCATTACAAATAAACACAAAACATAGGTACTTATAGAAGACAACCAGAACATGTACAAAAAAACAAAAAAATGAAAAATCTAGGTTAACAAATTTACATCAGGTAAAAGTTTCAATTTCCACAATGTCATACAGTACCACTACAGTACTCTAGTAAAAGTCAAAAATTGTTTCAGAAAAACGAAAGTCAAATTATAGTAAATAATACTAAAAATAAGATAAGTATGCAAGAGCAGACCAGCCTCCACAGGCGGCACCCGTTCACGAGTATGACATGAATCAGCCAATTCAGCCATCGCTTTTCTCAACCATATTTTAGGGAACGTTACTACCCGACGTACACGCCACCACCGCAGAGACAATAAAGAGAGCATGACACACTCAAGATACTCTAAATAAAAACTCAATGATCTATTTAACGCAACATTGTTATCAGTATAAAAATTATATAAATTAATTTTATTATTGTGAAATAACATGTGCAGGCGAGCAGACTAAGATGACCACACATTCTTATCATTAAAATAATCATTAATTTTATAATAACCTTTTTTCATTAGACCTTGTTTTATTTCTGTCTTAAACTTGTGTAGTGGCAGTTCCGTTATAGTGAAAGGCACTTTATTGTATATTTTTATACATTTCCCAACAAATCTAGTAGGGCACGGGGACACGCACTAGTGCGTGATGCCGTTCCCTCTAAAAAACCTCCGAAGGGGCTTCGTTTCACACGGCTTGAGGAACCCTTTAAGTTTCTCGCCGCTCCCAAAAAAGCCCGGTGGAGCTAAAAATGCTGTCTAAGGCAAAATCAGCAAACGCTCTCCAAAAAAAAGGCCTATAAAATGATGATATACTGCAAACTAACAACCCTAAGTCTATAGGAAGGTAATATAATACATAAATTGTATCTTTCCCTGCTGTTTCTCCATATTATTATGAACTTTATACCAATTCTCACACTCCTCCTTGATTGAGTTTTCTACAATGTTAGATTATTTTTATTCCTATTCTACTGTATATTATTGACAAACAGTCCAAATATTTTCTGATCCTTTAATGATACACAGCATGTTGAAAATTTTCACCTACACCTACGACCTTATGAGATAATATAAGATATATAAGAATATAAAATATAAGAGAATATAGGATAATAAAGTTAAAATGATGGTGTCCAATATGTCGACGGAGCAGAGAGACTCAAGTAAGTAGTTAAATGTCTTTGCGACAGAGCCCTAATTTTCATTGGTGTACGACCTTATGATATGAGATAATATAAGATGTATAAGAATATAAGATATAAGAGAATATAAGATAATAAAGTTAAAATGATGGTGTCCAATATGTCGACAGAGCCCTATATATGTCTCGTCAAAGTTCGTGTATTTGGCTGTCGTCGGATTTCTAACAGTTATAGAACATATATCGAGTTTCTACTCCTTTTACTAGTTATTAATTTATTCTAAAATGAGGGGAAATTCTATTGTGTCATATCATACGTAGTTGATTTACGATTTATAGTTTTAAAACTCTATTAGTTCACACGAAAAATCAAAACAATTCTTTTTTAGAGCAACAGAGTGGTTGATGCATGGAATAAACTGCCCAAAGAAATTATTACAGCATAAAGTGTCAACCAGTAGACCTATACGAAATAAGAAACAAATAATTTGAGTTTACATTGGTTGGATACAGTCAACTACCAGTTGTTCCAACTGCCTGCCTGAATTACCTATAATAATAATAATCTATATCTATACTAATTTATAAAGAGGAAAGCTTTGTATTTTGTATGTATGTATGTATGTATGTATGTTTGCAACGAATAATCTCAAAAACGACTGGACCGATTTAAAAAATTCTTTCACCATTTTTGAATGCTACATTAGCGCTGAGTAAAGATAAAGACTATATTAATAAAAAGAAAGAAAAAAGAAAAGAAATGCGGTACGAAGTCCGCCGGGTCAGCTAGTATAATAATAAAGTACGTTGTTCTGATTTCAAATTATTAATCGAATGACAAATCTAATAATTAATGGACATGGAAATTAATTTTCGATTGTATTCGGAAATGCGATGATTGCCGAGAAACATTAAACTAGAAGCACTGTACGTGACATACTAGGTAAGTTACCTATTCGATGGGAAATGAACAGCTGTGCGTAAGGACATTTAGTAATTGATGTGCCACATAAGTTGTTACCACGTCTGGTAACTGGTTAGGAATGAGATCGGGGGGCGGAGCAGTTGTCGCCGGTATTCCTATAAGTGCCCTGCCACGACCTTGCCGCTGTGAGTGGCGTCTAACAGCACGGCTACGACTTTTAGCTAGGGCCGAAACACATACGATACGACGTCGCACCGTAAAAATAAGCGTTGCGCCAGGCTTGTATAAACCTTATTGCCTGTCAAATACTAGACAGACTCCGCATCGTGGTACGACGCGAACTCGTGTCGTGTTTATGTGTGGGATAGGGTTGCCAACCGTAATCACTATCACATATAACCTATCATTTGCACAATCTCATGTTTTTACTATATACAAATTTTCATCAAGATCGGTCAAGCCGTTCTTGAGTTATAAAAGGACACACAGACAAAAATTTCAAAAATCGTAGAATTGGTGTCAGTGAGTCATAAAACGAATATTTATCCCAAAATTTGTCAGAAAAATTGCATCTACAGACAGAGCCTACAGATTTATATAGTAGTGTATAGATATAGAGTATAGATAAGGGAAAAATGTGACTGCAGTTCACATAACATTGCACATAATATACACATAATAACAGTGCACATAACATTGGTTAGTCTGCTACAATATATCTGACGGCGACTGTACAATATGCGTATGTACATTTTTCCATTGGTTACGTTTTGCGTGTAGCTGTACATTTTGCTCCGAAGCGGTTTGACCGGACTTTTGGTTAAAAAGGCCGGACACCCTACATTATTGAGGATTTTTTAATGTAAAATCCAGCTTTTTGATTATTACCATAAATCTTGTTAAATTTTAGAATTTATTTTATTATTATTTTATTTATTTTTATTTGTGAAATATAAATAAAATAGAATGCCAAATCAGTCTAAGTACTTTATTATTAATCAGTCAAATAAAGTCATCAGTCAAAAAGTTATTTTGGCCGGACACGCAATCAAAAAGCCTAACTATGTCCGGCTTTATCCGGACGCCTGGCAACGCTCTAGCCGCAGCATCTCAAAAGGTCGTTGCTCAGCGTGGTATTCACTCGCATAGCAAGTGAATCGCTGGTTTTCAGCAACAACCAGAAGTGCCAAGAAGACGGTGCCCATAACAATTATCAATAATGTGCCCATGAGCGTAACCTTGAAATATGTAGTAACAAATTATAGAAAATTAATAAATAAAGATTTTTTTATATGAAAGCTGTGTAGTGTATATTACGTACTAGTGGCAGGGCACTTGGATGGGTAATCTTTAATTCTTTAATATTTTCTGTGCGTGTGTATGTTATTGAACTCCTAAACGGCTGCACCGATTTGTATGAAATTTACTGTGTGTGTTCAAGTGGAATCGAGAATGGTTTAGATTTACAATAGGACCTGCTAGGTGGCGCTGCTATATTGGTCCATCATGGGATACGGGTGTTCTTAAGCGGACGAATGTTTTGTTTGTTTTGTTGTCATGGAAACTGTCAACGTTTTGTTTGTTTGGTTGTTATGGACACTGTCAAAGCGGTACGAAGTCCGCCGGTCAGCTAGTGAAAATATATAATCTCGAGCTCCTCCTTGCTTCGGAAGGCACGTAAAACCTTTGATCTCAACGGCAGGTTGGTTAATAATCACCGCACCGCACTGGGCTCATGTGGTGGGGTTATTTACCGTTCTCCCTGTTGTATTTCTTTAAAATGTGAGGTCCATGCCCCAGCTGTGGGGACATAAATTAGCTGTGGCGACAGAAGTGCGTATCAGCTTAGTTAATTTAAATTTAAAAAACTAAACTTTAACCGTCTCTGTGGTCTAGTGGCTAAGACCACCGGTTTAGACCCAGAGGTCCCGGGTTCGATTCCCAGCGGGGGGTACATGTGTGCGAACTCGGTTTGGTTGGTGGTAGGGGTTTGTCCGCCTGGCTAGCTACCATCATCTTATCTAAATATGTAGCCATAACATCAATGTTTGTAGCATTGTTATTGTGTTCCGGCAGATAGAGATAAGATAGCCAGTGCTTCACTAGTTAAGGACCCCGAGTGAAGTGCGCTTCCATCATTGGCCTTATCATCACTTAACATCAGGTGAGATCAAGGCACTGTGCTTACCCGTTAATATAAAAAAAAACTATTGACTGACTTTGAACAACCTTACCACATGTAGTTCCGTGTAAGTACATATGTACCTATATGTACCGTCTCGACCAAATAAAAAGTACTAAAAGAACATACAACTTAGATTACAACCCAGAACCCATCCATTAGGGAAAACAGAGTGTGGTAATTATTATTTTACAAACTGCATAATTTGCCGACATACTTGTGGTATCTATAGGGCTGACACCTCTTCTATGAAAACTTTTATATTACATTTTTAGTATGACTTGGTTTTTTTTAGCAGCTCGATGGCGTATTCGTTTACGCGCCCGTTTTGCGAGTGCTGAGGTTAAGCAACTTTCGCAAAGACCGGTCATCATTATCATCTTTAGCTCCTCCGTGCTTCGGAAGGCACGTAAAGCTGTTGATCCCGGCTGCATTAGCAGTCGTTAACAACCACCAATCCGCATTGAGCTCGCGTGGAGGTTCTCCTTATTCATCTACAGGGAAGGCTGATGCCCCAGCAGTGGGGACTTAGAATGAGCTGATGATTATGACTTGATTTCAATGATTAGGTTTTTTATGGTCTCCCGATGGCTTTTACAGCGTTACCGGACTTCTTGAGCGGCGAGAAACAAATGGTCTCAAGCCGTGCTGGTTGAACATCCTCAGATGGTTTCTAGAGGGCATGGCATCACGCAAGCGTGTGTTAATCGGGATAGGGAGCCCAACAACCCGATGCCAGTCCTATCGCAGCTAATGCGAGCAGGGCTGTCTTTAACCTACTAGAGGCCCTGGGCACTTACGGATAATGGGGTCCTTATGCTACGCTAGATTTTAGTAAAACAGGCAAAAGGAGTAGAAAGCAAAATAGAATTATTCAACTGGTATTTTTATTTATTTGCAGCCAGATAGAGTTGCCAGTGTTAGGCCCCTGGTTTATTTGAATTAAAAAGCAAAAAAAGTCAATAAGTTAGTAATTCTTGTTTCGCAAAACAAATATATGTAACGGTAATATCGATTTTATCCGTTAGTGATCTGGCAGGAACAAGGGAGCCCCATCGATTGCGGGACCCTGGGCACTTGCCCAGAGTTCCCAATGGTAAAGAAGGGCCTGATTGCGAGATTCCGTGTCAGTTAGGGGTTGTCTGTGTGCGTTGCTTGAGCGCGGTATGTATCAAGCACAGACCTATCAAGCTTACTTTCCGGATCTCCTTAAAATAAGTAAAAAATGTACCGATGCTCTAAATGACTCGAGAGACTAATGACAATGATCTTGGCTCGATTGACCGAGTCGTGGAGTTCCCAATGCCATGTTATATTACTAAAACTTGCTTAACTTGAAAGCTCATTCATTCATTTTCATTAATTTATTAATTAATTCATTTCCCTTCATTCATTTCATTTATTCGTTCGCGCAAGCCGCTGCATTGTCGGACTTCTCAATAAATGAATCGATGTAAGTACCTAAGTAGTTTGTAGATTAGGAGCTCGTTGGTGCAGTGGTAAACGCACTCGGTCTGCGATTTCTGAAGCTAAGCAACCTTCGTAAAGGCAGGTAAAATGTATTATCTCAACATTCTCCGTGGTTCGGAAGGCACGTCAGGCTCTTGGTCCCGGCTTCATTAGCAGTCGATAACAGTCACCCATCGCCCTGGGCCCGCGTGGTGGTTCATGGCCCGTTTTCCCTGCCTTGTTTTCATCATCCATAGGATAGGCGCATCGGGACATAAAATTAGCTGGTGATAGAGTAGTTAGGCATTGACAACCCTACACAGTAGACACAAAAGCTATGTAATCTCAAACTCATTAGCTTGCGACACTATTACCAAATCCACTAAAATATACCTTTCTCTTTCCGGCAACACCATCAGACGTACGCCTTTCTCTTTCTAACGCGTGTTACGTGACATGTGACGGATATGTATGCCTCTTGTGTTTTTAGGCTTAAGTTTTAGTCTTAGATTTACCCATCAGGTTTCCATGCCATTGAGAAAGTTGCTTAGTTTGCTCTAATGAATTGGCCACTGCGCAGGCGATAGAAAAAAATGTTTTGATAACTTTTTTATGACATGTGTGCATTAAATAAGAGCAACACTTAAATGTCCCTACTGCCGTGGGACGAGCCTTCCAAATGGATGGAATCACCATAAGAACACCGCGCCATAAACCACCACGCGTGCCCAGTGCGCTGCGGTGGTTGTTAACGACTGCTAATACAGCCGTGGCGGGACCAACGGCTTTACGTGCCTTCCGAAGCATGGAGGGAAGCTCGAGATGAAATATTTTGATCACCCATCCGATGACCGGCCTTTGCGAAAGTCGCTTAACCTTAGCAATCGTAGACCGGACGCGTTAACCACTGCACCATCGAGCTCCCAACCTAATGCTTTAAATCTACTCATAGACCTTATGCTAGTTATCACTAATTTCGTTGTACGCGCTTTGTAAGTAGCTATTTCAAAATAATGTGAGGTCTGTACCTTTCTGCCTCTATGGTTTTATGTTGGCAATTTGGCACAAGCAAACTTCGAGTATTGACGAGTGGCACTGCCCCTTAAGTGTTTATTTGTATGCCATCGATCTCTACTAGCCTTGCTGGCTATCGATTGCAGTCAATGAGCTCGGCATACTGATGGCTTGTCCCGAGTAGGGTTACCAGGCAGTAGAATTCAAAAGCCGGACTCTTGGTCCTTGGAGCCGGAAAGTATTTTTAAAGCCAGACATTTTTGTTTAAGCCAAAACTTTTATACTAAAACCGGCCAAGTGCGAGTCGGACTCGCGCACGAAGGGTTCCGTACTTTATGACGTATTAAAAAGAAAACTACTTACTTACTAGATCTCGTTCAAACCAATTTTCGGTGGAAGTTTGCATGGTAATGTACATACATCATATTTTTTTTTTAGTTTTATCATTCTCTTATTTTAGAAGTTACCGGAGGGGGACGGACACATTTTACCACTTTGGAAGTGTCTCTCGCGTAAACTGTTCAGTTTAGAAAAAAATGATATTAGAAACCTCAATATCATTTTTGAAGACCTATCCATAGATAACCACACGTATAGGTTTGATGAAAAAAAATTTTGAGTTTCAGTTCTAAGTAAGGAAAACCCCCAAAACAAAATCTTAATGCAATTCACAGAATACATCTACTTAACAGTATAGTTCTTATAGTTTCGGAAAAAAGTGGCTGTGACACTGGACGGACGGACAGACAGACAGACAGACAGACAGACAGACAGACAGTCAGACAGACATGACGAATCCATAAGGGTTCCGTTTTTTGCCATTTGGCTATGGAACCCTAAAAAAGACCTGTTTCCTATCTTCCTTTTGTTTAGGCAGACAAAAAGCTTAAGAGATTTTAAATAAAACAACTATTACGGATCTACTCGCGTTTATTTTACACTTTGATTTGAATTTTATCCCCTGTCGTTTCACTTAATCAAATACTCGCAAGAGAACAACGATTCATCTCTAGGATGATGATACACGAGGCTATTGAAATTTAAAAACGTTCTAATTTCAATGGAGAATATCGTTGGAATTTCTCATCATACAAACAATGAAATCCCAGCCCCAACACCATTCTGCCAGACCAAAAGATACTATAAGCTCTTTCTGCGTAAAACGGAACGCACCCGATTAAATGAAGGATGCAAGTTACTTATCATATCAATTATGAGACGCCCAATACCTCAGATCTCCCTGTGACCACTGACCTCGTAAAGGAATCGAAACGTCAAGATGAAATTATCTAAAGCAATGTGTTAAATAAACGCGAGTAGATCCGTAAAAGTTTTTTTATTTAAATGTTTAGTGTTCGTTTAAACTTTAGAAAAAAGCCTAAAAAAAGCCGGAAAGGTCGTAATTAATTGTATTATTGACGTGTCCGTCTTATGCCTGGCAACCACAGAACACAGAAAGGTGTTCTGTGCTGGCAACCCTAACCCCGAAGTATTTATATTAACACTTATTAAGGCCGGCATTCTGTACCTATTTCGGTTGAACGAACCCTCTTTGTGGGAAAATAAACTTTATTTGTTGCCTCACAAGTGTCACTTTTCTACGCTATACGAGTAGTACGACGTTTTGTGGTTAAGTTTTGGAGACCCATGTTTATAAATACTCGTAATCATAATAAAATGTTTTTTATTTACATCGCAACGCAACCTCTTTATTGCTTAGGAGAGAGTTTGCTATTATAGCCTTTACAGTGTAACTGGAGTTAATGGGCGCGGAGGGAAACCTAAGGTTTTTTTTAATAATTAGCGCGGAGAATGACTTCTAAAAATAATAATTATATAATATTATAATCTATATACATATAATGACTTGTCCTGATCCTGACTGACTGATTCATCATCGCCGAGCCGAAACCGCTGGAGCTAATAAGATGAAATTTGGACAGTAGGTTAATTGTATGACGTAAACCAAAAAAGGATTTTCCGAAAATTATCCCCTAAAACGGTCAAACAGGGGGTGAAAGTTTGTATGAAAGTTCGTCTGTTTTGAAGTAAATTACATAAAATTTGGTATACTTACGGCTTTCCAAAAAGAAATCAAGAATGACTTGACTCAGGATTTTTCGTTTTCTTCTTAAAAAGAGTAAAAAAGGGATGAAGGTTTTTTTTGGAAAAATCGTTTTTTTAAAATAAAAAATATATAAATGTATTATTTAAATAATTATACAGGGTTATTTGTAAAACACCAACAATCTCGCAAGACCCTAGTCTTCCATACAGATACCTATAGCTAACATCATAAACAACAACATTTGTTCTACGACTTTTGATAATTTGACACATTTTACTTTCATACAAAAATAAATATTAATTTAATTTTACGTCTGAATGTTCTTATCTCTGTGCGCATCGCATCGCGAGCGTTGCGCGCGTCGCATTTTCGTATGTGAATGGAACATAGACTTACGAACGTCACGACTGTACAATAAAAGCTTGGAAAATAATTTTTAATTAAGGGGATGCAGCGCGGAATTTCGAAAATTTACGTGTTTTTAAGACACTGGTGCTAGGAGCTGAATAGGTCATATACATTAAAAGGACTAGTGTAGGTTAGCTTGATCCTTTCACAAGGTCATGGTTGTCTTGGAATTTGAAACAAATACCCAGAAACTGCATAAACAATACGTAAAAGTAATGATATCTAAAAACTTATTTCTTCAGACACTTTGTAAATATAGCACAAATGAAACAATGATCCGACATAAAAATATTTATATTGATATTCCGCAGGTCACTTAATTTTCAATCAAAAATATGAATATAAAAATATTAAGACTTTTATAATTTTTTACCCAAACGCCTATGATTTTACGAAAGTAAACATTGCTCTAATTAAATCACCAGCCTACTTTATACAGATATTAGTGTGCGTGCGTATTCTTGTCGTGCGTGCCCCGTTGTCACACCACTGCCACGCGCCGCTCGCTCGCTATCATAAAGAAACTTGAAACTCGCAGTTTTGCGTCCGCGCTGCACCCCCTTAATGTATTGAGTTATGATAAAACTCGTAGAACAAATGTTGTTGTCTATGATGTTAGCTATCTAGTCGTGCGAGGTTGTTGGTGTTTTTTCAAATAACCTTGTATAGATTTTTAAATAAAAATAAAGAATGACGCGTTTTAGCATTTTTCGAAACACATCCCCTAGAGAGGTGTATAGGGGTGGAAAGTTTGTATGGAAATCTGTCACTTTAAAAGTGAAAATAAAAAATTAAATGATATAACATGATCCCTTAAGTATGCCGATTTGTACAGGAGGTTTCAAAACGGACCAAAATAACTAAATTAGTAATTTTAAAACGGACAAAAATTACTTAAGCAGAACAAACAAAGTCGTGTAGCTCACGTGGGCAGAGCCGCGAGCAAAAGGTAGTATACAATAATATAAAACGTACCAAGTCAGCAACCGTGATGACAATCAAAAAAAGGAAAAAGCAAAACAAAAGAAAATAACACTTAGAAAAGAAGAAAAGGTATAAAACATAGAAGTATTTAAGCCGTAACAGTTTTTTTTAAATATATTGACACGTCATAGTGACCACATCCTGCCTGATGGTAAGCAGCCGATGCAGTCCAAAATAATGAGAGCGCTCCTCACCGTGGAACACGCATGTTAACAAGCGCACCCATTCATGACGGCCTGCATAAATGCCGTTTCACGCCCCGCTTAAAAGACCCGGGACTATAGGAGCTGGGAAACACATGCGCCGGCAAAGAATTTCAAAGCCGAATGGTCTTACAGAGGAACGACTTGCCAAATTTTTTGGTACGAGTACTGATTGTCTGTACAGTATGATGGTGGTTCCTAAGACCAGCACGTGTAAAATTATGCTCTTGGCTGTACACACGTCTGCTCATCAAGCCTATCCAAAACTGTCTTTCTTCAATATATTGTCAATCTTGCTTTAGTCATAAAATTTTACTATTATTTTTAAGTGTTAATTTCTACATTTAAGCTGAATTAAATATTTTTTTATATAAAATACAGTGAAAAAATTAAACACCCACCCGACCCAGCCAGGAATCGAACCTGGGTCTTCCGCAATCCGGGCGGCTGCACTGACCGTTATGCTACCGGGAAGGCTGACGTAAGCGTTTTATTTTATTTATTTTAGTTTATTCGGGATAACAACAGCTTAAATACTAAAAGCTTTACAAATGTGTCTAATCATAACGAAGCCAATAACAGTTATCCACATAATATTAGTAAAAACAGATACTATGTGTCATTTTAAATAGAAAAATTTATAGCATAGGTACATCAGTGACACAAAATTAGACTAATTATAATTTTTAAGCTAATACAAAAATAAAAAACTTACTTGCTTGCAAAATAAGATCAATTACAGCATCTATGTTAATATAATACTTTACTTATACTCATTTATTTACATACTCTTTTATATACATACAATATTTAATTATGTTTTTTAAAGGAGTATGATGGTTTATGGTAAAGAAATTAATATGTTTAAATATCTAAAATACAATACTTATCTTATATTTAACTCGTCTTACTTATATCTTTCTAGTTGTAACAAGTCTTAATTAGCACCTACCTATTAATGACACCTATACACCTAGCATATAATAACAAATGTTGACTTATGATTACAACTGCAACATACATGCATGCCTCACACGCGTTACTTTAGTACCAAATGTTAAGATGAATAAATTAGTTGACAGCAAAGCGAAAACAAATTATATTTTAAAACAACAGGAGAACTAAGCAAATAAAAAGCGTTGAATTTTGTCACTGCTTTTTGATTTTTAAAATGCTTTAGAGCGACGTTAGTGGTAGGTGGGTGTTTAATTTTTTCACTGTATTTTATATAACAAAATATTTAGTCATAAATTTCAAAGTCTATGAGGAGATTTTACAGTTTGTAGTAGATTAACGTACCACAGTGCAGGCGTCTATAACATAATAGAATATAATATTGAAATGTTTCTAGTTTTAACTATCACAGAACGCTATCGGCGTGCGTCATTTTGATACTATATTGAGTTCACTGCTTCAGCAATGCAAAATAAACTTTATCGTAGTTTGTTTAAATGTTGAAATAACTTGATGATTTTCTATTGCTTGTGTTGTTTAATTTGTGTGTGGTATAGGGTGGTAGACCTTTGATCTTTTAAACTAGTTACCGTTTAGACGTGTATATTAATATGTACCTATTGATTGTTGTCATATATATATAGATATTGGAAAGACTGTTGGATTGGAAAAATTGTGGACTATTTATCGCTACATTCAAGGGAAATAGAATTTAAAAATTGAATGAATTAAAAAGACAGATGGAGTAACCACTCTAAAAGATGGGTATTGGCTTTATTATCAATTGACCACTATACACCTCACAATGTTTTACACCTCGTTAAAAGAACTCCGGTCAGAACGCCTCGGTAATGCCTTCTTCCCCTCTAGAAATCGTCTTAAGATTTTTGATCACGGCTTAAGGGACCTTTAGTTTCTTGTCTCCAGCTCTATAGCCGAACTGCTGGGGCACGAGCCTTTTCCCTTGATGGAAAAACCACATGGAGAACGGGCCATAAAACAGCACGCGGGACTGATAATGCAGCCGGGACCAACGGCTTTACGTGCCTTCCGAAGCATGGAGGAGCTTGAAATTATACATTTTTGGTCAGCAATCTGATGACCGGCCCTTGTGAAAGTTTTAACTTCAGCAGTCGCAGACTGAGCGCGTTAACCTCTGCGCCATCGAGCTCCTCGAGTTTCTCGCCGCCCTCTAAGGTCCGGTTACGCCCTGTAAAGGTCTTCGGCGGTCAACAGCAGTATCTTTCTAAAGAAGTAAAAACGTATGTTGGAAGGGATAAGGTTTCGGTCAAGCATATGGTCCGCCCTTCTATCTGGTATTCCGTATGCTCTTTTGTCGCCTGATATGTATTTGAAGAAATAATTTTCCTTGTTCCAGGTTCATATCAGCCCAGCAATGAGCTGATGCTGAGGTTCTACAGTTACTTCAAGCAAGCGTCGGAAGGACCGTGCGATAAACCAAAGCCTGGCTTCTGGGATGTGGTTAACAGGTACACTCTTTAATTTTTTTATTTAGCGCGTAGGAAGCATGAGAAAGCGTTGGAGGGACGAAAAAAAAATGTATAAATGATATTGGTGGGTGACCGCTGAAGTATGGATGGAGATATTTGGGAGAGACCTGGCCAGGTTTAGCCAGCAGTGGGATGAAATAGGTTAAGTACCTATATTTTAACCGCCTCTGTGATCTAAGGCTCGACCATCGGTCTCAGACCCAGAGCTTCCTGGTTCCATTGCTAGTATAGAGAACATGACTTATTGTACTCAATTTGGTTGGTGGTAGAGCTTGTTCTGGATAGCTGAATGTTATTTGAATCTGTCGCTATAACAACCTTGAATTGTTGTGTTCTACGATAGTTAGTGGTAAGATTTCTTAGTAATTTGGACAAGAGGTCAATCAAGTTATTGAAATTTTTCTTGACTGGCAAAGGCGTTTGACACGGTCTCAATTATAGTATTAATTAAAAACCTTAAGGCTTCAGGGTGTATAAGAAAGCAACTTGATCTTTATAAAGACTACGTTTTGAATAGAACGCAAAGCTCCAAACTTGGTAGGTATACAAATGATGAGACACCATTCAGATATAGCGTACCGCAAGGCAGTATTCTGAGACCGACTCTTTTCAGGCACTTGCTTCTTACATCAATCACAATTTATTGCATTTTATCATGATTGTCGTTTTATTAATTTGTTAATTGTGTGAAATCAAATTTATTTATTATTTATATATGTTACCTTGCATTTCAGAGCGAAATGGGAGTCATGGAACAAATTGGGAAACATGTCAAAAGACGAAGCGATGCAAGCGTATGTAGAAGAACTACACAAGGTACAGCAATTTCTTTCTCTACATCTAAATCCTCTAAGACGTCCTACTGTTGGGGTCAGACCAGCCCTTTCCAGATGGTACATTGGTTTCCCTAATATAGAATAATGAATTACAAGAATACAATATATAAATGCGCTTTAGTCAGCGTTGATTTATCAATATTTATGTATTACACTTTAAAATAATATTTTAAGAAATATTTAATGACTTCTTGTTTAGCACAGTCGCATCCAATATTATTAGTACTTTTGTAGCCTGTCAAAGTAACTGCAATCAACTTTATATTCCATGGCAACCGTTAATACAATAAAGCGACATGGTTCTATACTGTTATATAGATATTATTGGACTCACCTGCACATATATTTTTAAGTCTGTCCCCTCTTTGTTTTTGGGAGATCGTTTCTATTGTTTCTATATACGTGAACCAACGATTGTTTTCCCTTTTTTATCTTGACTGTCTATTATCCTACAGATAGTGGAAACAATGTCATACAGCACCGACGTCGCCTCTTTCCTCTCCGTGGAGGATTCGGCTGGTGATCTCGAGCTGGTGGCAGGCGATGTGCTAGCAAGAGCCAAGTCGAGCCAAGGCAATTCAAACGACTCCCGTTCAGACAGTGGTGCTTCAACACCAGCGGCGCGACGTCACGACTCAGACGATGAATTCATTGATACCATGGATGTGGCTATAGAGCAGGAACAAGTCCAGCGAACCGCACCGCGACTCAGCAATGGTCACGCACACCAGATTACGTCACAACTTACCCATTTGAAAGTACTCGAGCAGTTGCCAGGTACTCTAGCGAGGTTGGAGGCTGATGTTGCTGCTCTACGGAAAGCTGTTGAGGGAGACAGAAGATCTCAGCTAAAGCTGGACGGCTGGCGATGGCCGTGGCAGGAGTTGAGTACGCCTACCCTCGTTTTAATGTTTGTATGGCCATTTGTAGCTTTCAAGATAGCGTCCGGGTTGAGACGTAATAGAACCACATAACGTTGTATGTCACAAAGTTAGTTTAGGTGGGAATTTGGATGGATATTCTGTTATGGATGGAGAGGATTTGTTTACGGCTATTTTGTATCTGTGTGGCGGTGTGTATGGTAAGAATAGATGTTCGATCTGAAAAGGTAGAAGTACTGCATTTTTTTGGTAATTTTGTTTTATGAGTTAATTTAACAAAAATAAACTTTAAATAGACGTGACTAGATTTAAATATCTCTCAAGATACTCTTCAAAGTATTTTCAACTATAGTTACCATGTAATTATTATTTTTCGTACTGGAAACGAACCAACATTTTTTTTTACCATACGCATTGCTTATTGTGCTAGATGTAATAATAATTGTCAAACTAAATCAAATATATGGTCCGATAACAAAGATATAGCATTAACTTCAACATTTCATAAAGAAGAACAATCCAATCAATTTTCGTCAATACAAAAAATTACTATTATATTTTCAAGACAAGTAGGTATAATAACAGCTGGTTTGTTTTTCGATGTTTCAAATTTAAAGTCGCATAGTAAAAGATGCTCATATAGATGGGCATTTGCACCCATAAACAGGATGGTGGATTGAGCTATAGGTACCCTCACAAAAATTACCTATAAGAGAGAGATAAAGCGACTGTGACTTGTATCAATCAGAATTCTAGAAAGAGACATATGTTGGCCGCATCGTTACGTTGTCACTCTCTCTCATAGCTAGAATAGGAACTTGTTTTTTGGAAAGAGTTTTCTGATTGCCTCAGGCGGCATTTTCAGTGTTAACGGACTTTGTTGGGGGCGGCGAAAAACTTAAACGGTTCCACAAGCCGAGTGAAAGAGGTTGTCAGAGAATGGCATCACGCACCTTTCCCTATCAGATTCTCCTCCGAACCCCTCAGGGTTCGGACCTCGGCTCAGCTTGACCTGGTCGTGAGGGTGGGCGAATAGGAAACGCTCTTTCCATCTCTTATGTATATATATTTAATATCATCATGTGACGAAAATTTTACAAAAAAAATTAATATGTTTTAAGTCTGCCTGTCTAGCTGCAATAGTCTTTTGCAAAAGTTGCTATGATAATAATGTAAGCGGCAGATTGTTGGGTTCTGACAGTTTATAAAATAGCCAGTTCCCCAATGGTTGAGGGTTCTGCGTGAAGTGCGCTTACATCTTCGCGCTTCTTCTTCTGCGCTTCATCTTATCGTCATATCGTTTATTTATTTGCAGCCAGATAAAGTTGCCAGTGTTAGGCCCTTGTTTTATTTGAATTAAAAAGCAAAAAAGTCAATAAGTTAGTAATTCTTGTTTCGCAAAATAAATATATTTATCGGTAATAAATATCGGTTATCGGTTAGTGATCTGACAGTAACAAGAGGGCCCCATCGATTGGGGTGCCCTGGGCACTTTCCCAGAATGCCCAATGGTAAAGAAGGGCCTGTGTGTGCGTGGCTCGAGCGGGGTATGTATAGCTTAGTGTCTGGGTCTGCTCATTTTGTGTAAAGGCCCAATGCTACAGATTTCTTTATTAATGCAGGTTGATCGGAAATAGTGATATTAATTTTATTTTATCTGTTTTCATTCCAATTTAGATGATATAATATTTATTTTAACACGAATTGTTTCTTTCTTATGAACAAAATCACAATCACTATGTTTAGATTTGATGATAGAATGATTTATCGAATAAGAAACATTTCTATCAGTTTGACAGAAGTTTAGAAAAGAAATATCACCACGGTCGACATTGTTCGTTGATGCAAGTGAATGCAAGTGAATCTTATAGTTTAAGTAATTGAACTGTATCTCGATCGTCAGTTGGTGTACTAATTCTTTGGCGGTTTGGACTTATGTAAATTTGGCACTAAGTGTATGCTCAAGTTCCCTTGTTTGTAGACGTACAGTCAGCAACGAAAATCGTTGAAAACTTAATAACTTTATCAAAGCTAGTTTTTTTAAAGTTTTCTGACGGCCTCAGACGGCTTTTACATCGTTGTTTGGGGGCGGCGAGACACTTAAAGGGTTCCTTAAGCCGTGTGCTCGAAACGAAACATCGTCAGAGGGTTCCTAGAGGGGGTGGCATCACGCAGGCGTGACGCGTTTCCAACTAGATTCTCAGAGAGATTCAGTTTGGAACTGGAGCGAAACAACCCGAGGATGCATCTAAAGGCTAAGACTTTGACTCGGGTTAACTGGGTCGTTGGGAAAAGCGCCCAGGTATATATATATAGTAGTAGGTAGTCTGTACCTGGTATAGAGCGCGTGCGAACCGGTTCTTCGTACTCTTTTCTAGGAGTATGGTGTCTTGAGCCTTTGCGAGAGAGCATGTTAAGTGTATAATGAGGATGTGTAGTGGCATTTTGAGGATCGAAAAAGCAAGTAATTAATCGAACTGGCGCTTGTCAACCTCTAATGATGTTGGGACCAAGTAATAAAGTGTTTGCGACTTTCGTTGCTGACAGTACCTAATGAAACAACACAAAAAGTATTTATTCAATATCAACTTTTAAGAAAACCTCTTTGGTAACTACGTAATCAAATCTAAAATATTTACGCCCTTAAAATAAACAAAGAATTAGCTCAGAATAGTTATTCCGTCCGTGTTTTGTTCCTGTCATGCAAACGTCATTTCAAATTAGAGTAAAAGGGACAAAATATGGAATAAGTATTCGGAGCTTATTCTTTGTTTATTTGTAAGGCACTTAAAGTACAAATTAATGATATTGGTAGTTTTTCTTAACTTTAACCATTTTTTTTATTTGATCTAAAAGCGAATTTCAGTGAACTAAAAAATTGTTAATAAACACTAGCCTCCTTATTCATAAAAACTATTTAAGCATTATTTAGTTAAATATTGTTTTGTCAACGTCACACAAACGTCATTTTGAATTTGAGAAAAAGAGACAAAACAATGATTAACTAAATTATGCTTAAATAGTTTTTATGATTATGGGTTAATTGATGTAATATTACAGTGACGTCATAATTCGCTATTATAAGGGACACACGTTTATCAAACAGTATCTATACTTTGTCTCTTTCTAAACCTATACACGTGACAAAGATAGATAGAACAAAGTCGTAATTTGTACAGTTTGCAAGGATCTGAAATAAAGGTGGCAGATGTCTTGATGTCAATTCGTGATGTTCTCTACCTATATTGATAGTTATTTGCTTGGTATCCACAAAAGAGCGGAGACGGGGGAAAAGAGCGAGAGAGGGATTGTTGTTATTAGTGATGTGCTGGATAACCGAGTCAGTATCCGTATCGGCGGTCCGCAGATATCCGAGAGAGAAAAAAGACCTGTAGACCTTGAACGCATGTATATGAAATTCTAAAATAAAGGTGGCAACTTTTTTTTAAAATTCTTCTTCATATTTATTTATGCTGCCTCGTATATAAAATAAAAACTCGCGAAATGCAGTCAAAGCATGTCATGTCACTGTCATAAAGCGACAACTGTTTTAACCGTCTCTGTGGTCTAGTGGTTAAGACCACCGGTTTAGACCCAGAGGTCCCGGGTTCGATTCTCAGCGGGGGGTATCATGTTTGTGTACTCGGTTTGGTTGTTGGTAGGGCTTGTTTGTCCGCCTGGCTAGCTACCACCATCTTATCTAAATATGTCGCCATAACATCAATGTTTGTAGCATTGTCGTGTTCCGGCAGCTAGAGATAAGAAAGCCAGCCACTAGTTGAGGATCCTGGGTGAAGTGCGCTTCCACAATTGGCCTTATCATCACTTAACATCAGATGATATTAAGGCACTGTGTTTACCCGTAAAATAAAAAAAAATAAAAAAACTGTCGTTTCAAGGTCACGCGCATCAGTGAGTAATAAATAGTTGAGGTTCGTATCCGTATATCCGCGTATCTGGGTGTCGTAATTTTCTTATTGGTTATTTGGTTGTATAAGAGACACCTCCCCTCTCCGCTTTTATTTTTATAGATACCAGGCCTTATCCTATAGTTTATGTAATTATGTGATATATAGATTGTAATATGTAATGGGTTAGATATTTACACAAATATAATTATATTTTGAGTTGGTATTGCATACAATAGATGTTGTCGATATGTGAAGACAAAGCTTTGTATCTATTTTTAAGCACATTGCGTGACGCAGGAGTATGGGAATTGGCATAGTTTAAGTTCGTATGGAAGAGTGCAGAAATATTATATTGTATTGGGAGTGTTCGACACATTTTTAGTCACTAAAAAATTAACATTGGTCGTTATTGAAATTTTACGGAATAACAGCTAATGGCCCAGTCTAAATAGACATTGACCCTTGCATTAATTCACAAGCTGAAAAGGGGATTGAAATAATCTGACAAGTCGACCCGCCGCCATTTTGATTTTTTTTCGAAATCGCGGCGCACGTTGAAAGTGGTGTCTATGGGTAGAGGATACATAGAGCAACAAAAAATGTCAAGTAACATGGTACCCTAAAGTGACACGTTACCGAGATATTTGGAGGTAAAGATCGACATATGAGTACAACGACAATCATTAAAAATGTACTTAAGTATTATGTGTCTATAAGCGTCAGATTGTATTCAAATAATGGTTGCCAGGTTGATTATTATTATTACTGTTTATTGTAAGAAAAAAGATGTTGATAACTGGTTCCTGTTGAACACTGGTGCCCTATATTGTGAATTACGGTCATATCTTGACTACCTGTTTGAATAAATAAGTGGACGTTGAACTACGTAATGAGTTTGATTAAGGCTTAAGGCGAAGGAAGGGTAAGGCACACTAGCGCCGCTAATGGACTTAATTTGATAACTGCTAAACTGGATGTTTTTTCAAACATTGCGGACCTTCCGACACTAGGCAAACATCTATTATTTAATAATTGTGCACTACTTTTAGGTTTGTTTTTGTATTCATTCGCTAACACCAGAAGTGGCCATTGTTTGTGAATAAATGCGATAGCCCGTTTTGTGAATAAACCACGCAACAAAAAGTAGTGCACAATTATTAAATAAATACTATGGATGCTTTCCTGTTATCGGACGGTACGCAATGTTTAAAAAAGATCCGGTCCGTTAATAATTGTCAAATTATCAATTGGTGGCGCTAGTGTGCCTTACCCTTCGCCTTAGGTCCTGGCTGGCTACCACCATCTTATCTTAGTCTGTTGCTCTAACAAAAATGTTGATAGTATTTAGAAGTAAAATAGCCATTACATGCGCAGTTGCGCATACTGTTAAATTCGACCTTATTGTATCTTTCCATAAGGTAAAATTTGGCCAAGCGCTATTACTCTTTTTATTTTGTTATTATGATACATACATCGTATGTCAGATAGAAGATCTATAGAAACCACTTTAGATTATTTAAAATATTTTTCTTTTATGTCACAAAGTATTGTCATGTGCTGCCTGATATTATAACGAAATTTTAATCTTTATATGACCTGTAATTGTATCTAGTAGGGCTTACCAGTGATCGTTTTTTTTTATTCAAAAATTTTTCAAAATTCAAAATCATTTATTCAGTTTAGGCTACAAATAGCTCTTATGAACGTCATTATGCCATCGGTTCGTAAGTCTACTCTTCGATTCGGGAGATCTTGTACTGATTAGGATAGCCTATTTTGTGTCCCACTGCTGGGCAAAGGCCTCCGCTCTGCTCTATCATCGGCCCCCGTCATACTACCCCGACAAAAAGTTTTTTCCTTTAAACATTTAAAATAGAAGTCAACTTATTTCAGTCTTCAGCATACAGACCACCTGTTTCCTAGTTATCATGCCATAAAATATTAACCCTTTAACGGGCGCAGCATGTTCAAATTTTTCATTGAAATTAGACCTTATCTCAATTGTATAAAGTTCAAAATACGGTGGCAATATATATGCCACTGCCTTATAAGGGTTAATGAAAATCTGTTATTTTTGGTGTTGCCACTATTATACAACTTTTATATATCATTTGAAAAGGAGGAAAAGGATTTCTATGGCTAAACTAGAACTATAACGCTCTGATGCCATACAAATTCTTGTTTTCGTGACCGAACGTACTGAACCGTACGTGATCGAACGGCATATAAAACTCACACTAGGTCAAAGTCAAAGTAATTTTTTTTATTCAAATAAACTTTAAAAAAGTTATTTTGCATCGTCCATAATTTTTTTACTACTACCGATTCAGTACAGTATTTTTTAGCTGTGGAGAAGAGTGGGCGCAAGAAACTCCACAGCTTTAACTCTCTGCATTTAGATACTTATCATGAAATGGTGTAACTGACCTTAAATAGATTCGTTACTATGGATTAAAAACTTTATTTTCTCATAAAGAATTACAATATTCACTTACTGAGAAAACATAAACATTATAACTTAAAATTACAAAGCAAGACATAATGAGTATTAATGAGTGTGTACACATTAAAACACAAAATTAAATAAAAAAATTATGTCGAGTAAATTACAAAAATGTCAGCGATGATTGTATGCCGGTGCATACAATCGTCGCTGACATTTAAAATCGTCACTTTAGATCCGTGGTTGTACGTACAACCACGGATCTAAAGCGCGCAGAGCGTACTTGCATTATGGATGTGGCAGATCAATACTGATAGTTTAAAAGTTTGATTAGTAATTTTATATGTGTACTAAATGAATTCAAAATACTATGTACTCATTTAAACCACTGGAATGCAAATTGTTATTTTTTTTTTTTAATTTTGATACTGCTCTCGATATAAAGTTGACATTCGAATGGTGCCTGATTGTATTTTAAGGTGATATTTGTTTTTTTATTTAAATATATAATATGGTTGGATAATGGGCTTTTGTTAATAATTAGCTTAAGAAACAGAAATGGCTAGCTAAATTGAACTATTTAAGTGTATAAATTTTTTTGTTATTTTTTATATATATTTGGTAGTAACCACGGGATAAAAAAATGTATCTTTTGAAGCGTAAATATTATCGAAAGGGGTTATAAATTGACTTAACTTCGCTGTTATAGGATACACTGTCATAAGAGTTGATAACATCAAGAATGAATTCCAAGTCGTTAAAAGTACAAAATAAATTACATAATAGGTCTTCAAAACATAAACGATAAAAATCTCATTGGTGATCTTAATATTAAAAGTAACATGATATTATACTTTATGGTATACAACGTGTAAAATGATCTAGCTAGATCTTTTATGTTGTGTTGACATAATTATTAACTTTAATTTGTTGTGCAATTGTAAATTAAAAATTTATAAGTAAAGTCATGCGCGTCAGGCGCGCATAAGCAAGCAGCAGTGATCATAAATGTAAGTACACAGAGGTTACTAAACCACTAGGGCTGTCACTTGTTTATTTCTATGTGACGTCACAATAGAAATATTTCATTAAAAATTGCTTAAGAAACTAAAGATAATAATTATGTCTTAGTAACTCTGCATACAAAATCTAGAACGGATACCGGATTTTTTTTTCATTTTTACCACACATTTCTGTTACACGTTGTCTATTAATCTTTACAAAAAAATCTTGTATATAAGTTTTTGTCTTTGTCTTTTTGCATATTCACAATTTGATTATTAAGATACATACTCTGTTAGAACTTTCGGTGTGTGTAAAAAAAAAAAATACCAGTAACTTTGAATAAGTGAAGTGAGTTCAAAAACCCTCTTGGGCTGTTTTTTTTTTAAAGTTTGCTGATTGGCTCAAATGGTATTTTCAGCTTCATCGGGCTTTTTGGGGGGCAGCGAGAAACTTAAAGGGTTCCTCAAACCGTGTGAAACGAATCGCCTTCGGAGGTTTTAGGAGGAACGGCATCACGCACTAGTGCGTACCCTCGTGCCCTATTAGGTTCGCTGAAGAGTTCGGATCGGATCGGGGCTGTGTTCTTTGAACCGGTGACTTAAATTAAAAACAAATTTCTCCATCCGTAGATGTCTCAACAAACACCCACACACAGATGTATTTTGCGCAAAGGCTGGAGAGATGCGATCGCTCGCTCTAAGTAATTTGTTGGTTGCAGCCTATTCATTCATTTATTTATTGTTGTACTGATGTCGTCATAGGAATATAATTTTTAATTTTATGTTGAGTTCTAGCATACCGGACAAACCTCAGTGGTTTTTAGTCTGCTAAAATGTAAAACGATTGTAACTATGTTTTAGTGTAAAATGAAAAAAAATAAAAATCTCACGCTATGACATCAATTACCAGTGCTCCTTTTTATCTTATTCAATGTAACTGGCAACTTATTTTACAAGCTGAAAATTCACGAACAACGGTGCCTATCTAATACCTTTAAACGAGCAATTTTTGTATATATAATTTCACCCGCGTTAATTAGTGAACAATCTACGCAGCGCACGCAAAGAAAGCTCTCAATTTTTTTTTTCCCGTTTTTGCAACATTTTTCATTGCTGCTCCACTCCTATGAGTCATAGCGTGTTGTAATATAGCCTTCCTCAATAACTATTCAACACAAAAATAATTTTTCAATTCGAACCAGTAGTTCCTAAGATTAGCGCGTTCAACCAAACAAACAAACTTCAGCTTTATAATATTAGTATAGATTTGAATCTCGGAAACGGCTCCAACGATTTTCATGAAATTTTGTATGCAGGGGGTTTCGGGGGCGATTAATCGATCTGGCTAGGTTTCATTTTTAGAAAACTTCGTTTTATCCGTAAAAAATACCGAACGCAGCTCAGTCATCTAGGTACTGTATCTTATTGATCAGATTGTAAAATACCAAAATTTTTTTATTTTATTTTATTTTATTTTTGCATTATGGGAAACATACAGCATGTAATAGTTCAAATTACAGTACACAAAATATAATACAAAAATTTTACATAAGTGCTGAGTTCACACAACTGTTAAGAAAAAAAAATATACACTACACTACAAAACTTTAATATTGTATTGTAGTGTAGTGTATATTTTAAATTATATTAAAATTATAGTTAAATTATATTTCATAATGTATTTCAAGTCACTTTTGGTTTTGAGATCACCGGTGAGATATAAAAAATGATCTATCGACTAACTTATCTAATTATCCTAAAGTCACAATACTGAATGTTAGGCTTATTGATGATCGTATATAAGATAAGATAAGACCACAAACTGTCAAATTTCCTCAATAGACTTGATCTTTATGTATATGACATATGGTTGAATATTTATTAAAGAAATTTGAATTTTGGATAGGTTTTTAAGCAGGCGTATGTACTGAAATTCAATGTTTGTCCTTTTTTTATCTCAGTACCAACTCAATATTAAACTTAAGTGCATCTACCTTAACACCTAAGTCAGATTTATTTTACTTTTTGTAACAAAAGGACGAGTTGGGAGTTAATTTTGTGAGTTCTATAGCTCGTTTATGTGTTTTAATTACACTTTACGACTGCCATAAACTATCTTTCCTCTATATATAGAGTTTGCACATGTCTATGGCATAAAATGGCTGAACATTTTATTGAAGGAAACAGAGGGCCTACCACGAACCACGATCGACGTGTTGCCTCCCTGTCACACTTACGCACGAATTTACAAGTGCGACAGAGAAACAAGACGCCGAACGTGGTTCGTGGTAGGTTCTCAGTTTTGGATGGTTTCTGATGTAGTCACTAGCTTTAACATGTAACCAATTTTGACTCTTACTTCATCGTAATAAGAGTTACAATGTTTACATGTTAATGTCTGTACCTAAGTATATTATTTCTTTCAAAGTTAAATTATTAAAGCATATCAATATATTTTTTTAAATCATTAAATTGATGAAGAATAATTTTGCTCAAAAGCTTTCGAATTAATGATTGGTAACACACATATAAAAGAGCTATAGAGCAAAATCAACTCCAATTTATGGTAATGTTTGCGGAAAATGTAGTACCATTAACTTAAAGTAATATATTTTTACCAATTTTGTTATAATGTAATAATTATGAATAAATGGGATTTTTACTGACATTTTGTTTTTCTTGAATTGTGGTAGCGCTTTAACAGGCCTCAAGTTTGCTAGTTCAATAACGATCCGTGGTGTAGTGGTGTGTGTGCTTTACAACTTTAACCTTTTGAACGCCACGGTCGGCACTGGACGACAAATGAAAAAGTGCCCAACACGCCACCGTCGTGTATAGCCGACGAGAAAACGAAATTTTTAAAATACAAAATAAATATACTAAATTAACTTTTTTGTGTTTCTTTTTCCTATTATTTAAAAGTACAGTAATGATATATTGTAAAATGGCACGAAGATATATCCATTAGTTACATTTCACTAGCAAAAATTATCATTAAATATTGCTAATCGAAATCCTTAAAAAAGGTGTTCTCCTCACGCCACAGTCGGCAAGATACGACAGCTAGTGAAGGGTAAGTTAGGTAAATTTATTGAATAGTGCAGAATAGCTATTGGCATATAATAGTTCGTAGCGGCCTCGCTTTTTGTAAATTTTGCTTACCTTTTTAATGAAAACCAAAATAGTAGAGAAAGATTTTCATAAAATGCGCGAAGGCACTTATTTGAGCTCCTAGATTGAACTACTGTTCTAAACAAATAAAATAAAAAAAATAGAATGTTATCTCTTATATAGTCGAATAGTTCGTAGCGGCCTCGGAATTTTTAGATATCATTGATTTTACATTTTACATTTTTACATTTTTAGATTTTACAAAACTTCTAAAATCGCTTTAAGATCGATGTGAATTTCTCCTATCTACGACAATATTATTGAGCAAAATTTATACCAGAATAATTGTTACTTCATGAGGAATAAACATTTAATAATGAATTTATAATCCTATTTCGATAAAAACGATAAATACAACTGCAAAATTACTATAAAATGCGATGCGCCGGCCGTCCGAACTCAGCTTTTTCTCGCAGAGTGGAAATTTGTAATACTATGGATGAATTTATTATTCGATAAAAACGATAAATACAACTGGAAAATTACTACAAAATACGAAACTGGGCATTTTACGCAAAAATCACAGTCGAGATGTAATAGGCCTCTTAATAATTAGTACTCTAATAGACAACCTTTTCTTTACCTTGTTGTTTATAATTTTTAGTTTACTTGAAATGTCACATCCCTACCTCACACGCGAGAAAGTTGTCAAAGGTCGTGCCAACCACGCCATAGTCGGGTCTTCCCGACAGCGGATGACTTCACGAACGAGATTAGTGATGTACCTTATTATTATCTGATTTATTCGTTTGCAGTTCTAATGTCTACTTTTACTTTGTTTAGAATTTTGTAACTGCTGTTAAATGATACGAAATAGTGTCAAATAAAGATTGATATAACGAGTAATATTTTATTTCAAAAATATGTGACGAATAGCAATTATTAAATTGGTTATTGACAAATTATCGATAAGATCGTTGGCATTCCTATTTTATTTGTAGGTATTTGCTCAGAATTTGTGGCTTGGCGTAGAAGGGGCGCCAATGCGTTTGCGCTCTGGCGTTCAAAAGGTTAAGAAAGGATGAAGGATTTTGAATGAACCCCGTCCCCACCCTACAAGTCATGGGATACGTGTCAATTTGTTCATTGGGACTAAATTTGGTTACTGTAAATTAAAAGTTACCATAAATGAAAACGTTATAAAAATCACCATATTCCAATCATTTTTATTGCACACAAGTAAATGTGTAAGTGAAAACGAAAAAATATAAAAAAAAGCTAACCTAAACTTTTTTTTTATTCTGGGGAAAATTCCCTACGGAATCATCCCGCGGGTCGGCGCTACCTGTGGGGGTATGTGGGAATGTGCGGCCGACCCACTAAAAGCCCAGGGAAAAACCTAACCTAACCTTTTTTTTACCCTGGGGAAATCTGCTCTCAGACCGTCTCGACCGGGCTGTTGCAAGCGCCGGGAGGTGTGCGGGGATGGGCAATGGTCTGCCCGACTCACTAAAAACCTAACCCAACGTATTTGAAATATACACGATTTTGGGCGTTTGGAATTAGCAGAATCACCATTAAAATAAGCCAAGTAATCCATGTGCGTATGCATTTTTTTGCATTAATAACGTACCAGAGAGGTGTGGTAAAAATGAAAAGATCTAATGTGTATCCGATCTATATCTCGTAAGACATAATCTATATTAAGACATAATTATTAGTTTAAATTTTTCATGCAATTGTAAATTAAATATTTGTTTGTGAAGTCAAGTCGCATAAGCAAGCAGCAGTGATCATAAATGACCATGTAAATACACAGAGGTTACTAAACCACTAGGGCTGTCACTTGTTTATTTCTATGTGACGTCACAACAGAAATATTTAATTAAAAGTTTCATAACAAATTAAAGTTGGTAGTAATGATGTCTCATACAAAATCTACTTCGGATACACTTTGGATCTTTTAATTTTTACCACACCTTTCTTTAGGACATTATTATTAACTTTAATTTGTTATGCACGTCACAATCAAAATAAACAAGTTACAGCCCTAGTGGTTTAGTAACCTGTGTATTTTTACACTTATGATCACTGCTACTGCTTATGCGCGCCTGACCCGCATGTATTGTATTGTATTATATTATATTCAGCTATCATGTACACAAAATTAAGGTCTTATATATGTTATAATAAGGTCACATTTTATTAACTGCAAATATTTTGAGGATAAATTTAACAACATATATGTTTATATTTATGAAAAAACCTATTTTTATTAACCTATTATTATAGGCCTATTTTTATGAAAAAAACTTAAATATTTATACGCTAGTTTTCAAAAAAAAAGCCAAAAGACATTTCGATTAAAAAGAAAAATAAAGCACTTTCGGTAGTTTCAATTCAAAGGAGCCAAATCAGAGAGGCCGCAATGTCTTCACCGCTTACACGTGCCCCTAGTTTCATTCAAAAGAGCCGACAGAGAGGCCGCTCTTAAAAATATTACAATTTTTGTGTCAGGAAAAGTAAAAAAAAACTAGCCTGAATTTTTTTTAAATGCTAGGGTTTTATTTCACTCATATAATTTAGATGTTTTGTCAAAATATTTGCAGTTGATAAAATGAGACCTTATAAATTGTTAGTAAGCATGACTTCACTAACATAAATATTTAATTTCTGCAACTTGCAATAAAACTACAACATTTATAAAAACATAATTAATATATTTCGTAAATTCACATTTACATCAATAATATCAACAAAGCTACAAGTGAACTGTAGGGATGGCGGACAGCAGTCTGTCCCGCTCACACACAAAGCGTGGAAACGAGAGAGAAGAACCGTTGAACACCACCAAAAAGCTTGTACTAGGGAGAAGACGTAACATATTTCGCAACAATCTATTATAGGTACGTAAGTTTATATATTTCTTGCACTATATTTTTGTATGTAGCTATTCGAATATATACTATTTTTATTTTAATGGGTAAGGCATCTTCACTAGTTTTGGTTGGACCAAAATTGATCGGTACATTCCCAACAGCCTATATTAAAATATCAACAGATTTTTTTTCAAAATTTAACGTTAACTGCTTTAATGTTCAAATATTTTTAACACAAATTTTGTTGCGAACAAATTATAAAAACACAAATGTTGAAAAAATTTCCACGAGCAGGATTTGAACCTGCACCCTTCTGACATTCCGGGTCAGGTGCTCTTCCAATTGAGCTATCGTGGTTCTAACCAGCCCGCCGAAATTATTCAACACTTTTTACTTTGTAAGCCAAAGGCGCCCATTCAATGTCAACAACTACCGCCACTAACATCCGATCATAATATTTTTACAAATATTAAAGATCAGTTAAGAAGTAAGCAAGCTATTTATAAACGTTCAAATATTTTATATTATATTATGATCGGATGTTAGTGACGGTAGTTGTTGACATTGAATGGGCGCCTTTGGCTTTCAAAGTAAAAAGTGTTGAATAATTTCGGCGGGCTGGTTAGAACCACGATAGCTCAATAGGAAGAGCACCTGACCCGGAATGTCAGAAGGGTGCAGGTTCAAATCCTGCTCGTGGAAATTTTTTCAACATTTGTGTTTTTAACTGCTTTTTATTATAACTGATGTATGACATATAATTGGGGATAGCTAAAAAGCGCGTAAGTAGTAATGGGTAATACCGTATTACCTTTGTTACAAATGGATAAAACAATATGCTATGATTGACGTACTTTTTATAGAAAATAACTTCATTATTATATGTAGGAGCCGTAACAATTTCTGTTTTTTTTACGGGTAAGTACTGTGCCTCGATCTCACCTGATGTTAAATGATGATAAGGCCAATGATGGAAGCGCACTTCACCCGGGATCCTCAACTAGTGAGGCATTGGCTATCTTATCTTTAGCTGTCGGAACACAACAATGCTACAAACATAGATGTTATGGCGAAATATTTAGATAACATGGTGATAGCTAACCAGGCTGACTAACAAGCCCTACCACTAACCAAACCGAGTACACAGGGTATGTTCCGATATACACTACGAGCACTGTCCAGTGCTCTTACTGGTGAGAGATTTGTTCCGTTATGGACTGACAGTATACTGCCGCAGTATCCTAGGGAAATATATGACCTCATAAATCGTCGCCGTTTTTGTACTGTAAGCACTGGTATTTTCGAGGTAAGGTGCTTTCAGTGTTTTGATCACGTGACCAACAGCGTCCAGAAATAAGATGGACGACAGTATACTGGACTGCGTTCCGTTTTAAACAGTAACCAGTATAGCTAACTATAAAGAAACGGCTTCGCAGTATACTAAATTGACGTCACACCTTACAGTGCTTGTGCAGTGAACATACCCACGAACATGTAACCCCCGCTGGGAATCGAACCCGAGACCTCTAGGTCTAAACCGGTGGTCTTAACCACTAGACCACAGAGGCGGTTGAGTTGATGTTCTAATAGTTACCTAAAACTATAAACTAAAATTAAATATTCAGTTTTCATTCCTCCTCTTTTCTCCTAAAAATTGTGTTTAACACTAAACTCGGTTTTTTGTGTGTCTCCGTTCCCTGCTAGATTCTCCGAGGGGTCCGGATCGGATCGGCAATTACGCGGTATTCACCAAATGCTACTTACACGCTTTGAACTATCCCAAGTAGGTAATTAATGCGGGTTGGTGATAACATACTCCGGTTATATTTATGGAAAAGTCCGTAACAAACTTAAATAAACAACAAAATTTATATAAACTCAATATGGCTGTTGGGAGAGCAACGACGTCAAACACATACATACATGACATACTATTCCATTTATCGAGTTGACATACAATATACATGGAAAGTGCTAAACATAATCACAAAATTAAAAAAATAAAACAAAAAAAATATTATATTTACAAAGAAACTTAACAAAAACATGGCTCACGTTAGGAACTCAACTATTTACAAAATTAAATCACATAACGTATTTGAATTAATGAAATACTTGTTTGGATAAACTAAATTATAATTATTGACAATGAGGGATTTGAGGATGTCAGGTTTGGAAAACGTCAACCATTTTGATGTTATTTCAAAATGGCGTCCATGGATAATTCTTATAAAAATTGGTATTAATAAAACATCTAGCAGTGACAAATTTAAAAAATGCAAGCACAGTTTAATTATTTTGTTTTATTATACAAATTACGAAATTATATTTTTTTATTATCAATAAACATTCGTTTGAGAATCACAAAACTTTCATAAGAATGAGCATGTGCTAACCCTTTTTAACTTTGAAAGTCAAAACTTACGCCATAACCTAACAGAGGGTACCATTTTGAAAAGCTAAACCAAAATGGCCGACATTTTAAAGTACCTTTAAAGCCGTCACTCGCGTAAATCTTTAACCCTATAGGGTTCTGTCGATATAATAGAACCATAATTCTATTCTATTGACATTAAGTCGAAAACTGACAAAAATGACATACGCCAAGTTAAAGGTCAATACTTCATATGGCATAACCATATGATAAAAAAAAAAACCGGTTTATTCCGGGCATTAAATCCTCTTTCCTTCAAAATTAAAATTATAAATGTATCAATACCAACATTTGAGTATAACGCTGAATATAAACTCTTGCGCTATGGGGAATAAAGTTCACAATTTAACTTTTACATAAAAACATAGTATTAAAAACAAATTGACAACATTGGAATGGTGAATTAGGAATACTTTGTACTTATACACAATTCGACAAGTTTCGCAAGAATAAAAAGTTATGCGAGCAAATTAAATAAAAACTCTTAGGTACTCTTAAAATAACTTATCTTGCACAATTAGTTTTACAATTTAATCATAAAACTAGATTCTAAGCTAGTCTTGTTAGTGTTGCTATATTAAAATATCAAAATCATCATTAGGTATCATTTGTTCAACATTTGAGATTTACTACATCAATCGATTTTTCTTTCATCACCATCATCATCATCCTAGCCTAAGGTAGACGTCTACTTATAAACACTTTGTTATCAAAGTAATTACTTATATCGACAAATCAACGTTGGTTTCATGAATAGCCAAGGTGGGAAATTATCAAGAAAATAACACATCTTTATCGGATAATTGTAAGCAGTCATGCTATTTGTTATATTTAATACAACAAAATTAAAATTGCATATAAATCTCATCATCAGCTGATGCTGATGCTCACCAGCTCATTTCATGTCCCCACTGCTGGGGCACGAGCCTTCCCTATGGATGGATAGGGAGAACGGGATATAAACCACCACGCGGGCTCAGTGCGGATTGGTGGTTGTTAACGACTGCTAATGCAGCCGGTACCAGCGGGTTTACGTGCTCTCCGAAGCACTGAGGAGCTCGAGATGATACATTTTTGGTCACCCATCTATGACCAGCTTTTGCGAAAGTTGTTTAACCTCAGCACTCGCAGACCGAGCGCGTTAACCACAGCGTCATCGAGCTCCTCTGCACGTAAAATATAAATCTAATTATATTTTATTACTCTGAAAATCGATGCATTTACTAAAGTATCTCTAAACCTTTAGCGAAAACCGCGAAACACCCACATGCGTATGAGTGCGGTAATACACGTTCGTCGTTCAAATACAGTTAGCATTAGCAAAATATTTTTTTGTAATTATCAATTCATAATTATCTAACTGTTATTATCAAGATAATTATCCTTTTGAATCCTGGTAGGCTTACACGATACATCACTTTTAGTTAGTTCAATTGAAACATACGGAGCCGAAACGTGGACACTCACGGTAGGCCTGGTCTACAAATTTAAAGTCGCTCAGCGAGCTATGGAAAGGGTTACGCTCAGATTTTCTCTGAGGGATCGGATCTAAAACGAGGTGACCCGACAGAGAACCAAAGTCATCGACACAGTCCACTGCCACTTCAGCTTGCTGGCTTCAGTTGCCAGCAAGCTGAAGTGGCAGTGGGCCGGCCATATTAGCCGCAGAACCGATAACCGATGAGGTAATCGAGTTCTCGAGTGGAGACCGCGTATCGGCAAACGTAGTGTAGGACGCCCTCAGACTGGGTGAAGCGACGATCTCAAGGTGGCTGGCAAGAGCTGGATGAGAGTAGCCGCGGATCGTGCTCAGTGACGTGCACTTGGAGAGGCTTATGTCCAGCAGTGGACTAGTGTAGACTGATGATGATGATGATGATGATGATGATGAAGATGATGATGAAGTATTGAAGTAAGATAGTATATATTTCGAGCTGTTATTCTGCGTTTTGTTTCTTTTACTCGAATTTGGAGATAAAATGAAGTTCATCCAATATCTTAACAACATCATTCAGCATGAAATAAAAGATGTTTTTTCACAAACAATCACTAAAATCGTTCTTATATCGTCAAAGCGATTTCAAATTTAAATCACATGAAAAATTCTTATATTAAGTGTGAGGTAACCATTGTATACTTGGATCTTAGCAATTAAAAGTACTTATTGAATTAAAAAATAAACCTTAACTTTAAAATAGCTTGGCTAACATTGAAATACGTTCAGGCGTGTGTGTATGCATCTTAATGCATCATGTAAAGGTATATTCACATATAAGGTATCTGTAAACTTATGATTGCAACAGTTTAGATTATATTTATCTAAAGTTTACGACGGGACACAACATGAGCTGTTGATACCACTGAATTTGATACTAGTATCTCCCAAAATTATGAAAATTTCTAAATCTACGATAGAACGTGTTTATTAAATATTTAAATTTGAAAATATTAAAAACGATAAACGAAGAAATAATTACCGGTTAACGAAATACCGAATGAGGAGTTCGACAACGCGCCCGGTCTGCGATTGCTAACGTTAAGCAACTTTCGCAAAGGCAGGTCATCGGATGGGTGGTTAAAAATCTGTGTGATGTAATTTTATGTAAATATGTTGATGTGGTGATGTGAAATACCGGTATTTAATTCGGTGGTACTACAGCTCTATCTTATATCTCTTCGTAAAGTTTCGATAGTTATATTCTTTCTATTTCGATCACTGGTAAACTAGCATTAAGAGATATTTAAATTAAGTTCATAATACACCTAACATTAACTCTAAAAGTACAACCGGCACTAAGGGAAGTGTTACAATACAAATGGGAACATATCACTTTGCTAAATATAACGACACGTATTAGGACAAGATCGGTTATTATCATAACGTGATTTTAACAATTAGATACTTTAATACATTTCGACATCCCATACAAACTTCTATTTTGTCATACCAATAAGCTAATTTGAATGAAACTTTCTATGCTTAAGGAAAATATGGAGATCGTAATAGAAGAAGTACGTTAAGTCTACTATTGAAAGTTTATTCGAGAAAAAAAAACGATTTTATAAAACTGTATTCTACTAACCATTTACCATAAGCAAAGAAATTATCATTAAAAACAGCTTGATCGTTTAATAAAATTTGCAACTATCAAGTTTGTATGTATAAACGTTCAAACATTATATTTTTAATGTAATGCCTGACATGTTGCCGATTGTACCACATCAACATTACCACTATGTGTATAAAGTTTTATCTTATCATTAAGTAAATCATAATAATTGTCAGAATCGAGATGCACCTCAGAACCAATTGCTACAACAAAATCATCTAAATAAACAAACAAACATTCAGGCAACGCAACTTGTGTTAACTAAAAAAAAGTTATAAAATTATCACAAAAAATACAAATCGGAAACTTAACGAGTCATAAAACGAGAAAATGTTAAATTTAAAACACCAATACTACTTAAGTAATTTTAAATTAATCAAATCACATCTCAATGGATACATGCATACAGTCAACTTCTAAGTTCACAGACTATTTCCAAACATCATTCTATCGTCGTACAAACTCAATCTGTTACTTTCACTGGCCCTACCTTTCTTCAAAGCCCTATCCCTTCTAGCCCTCCTTACAGCAACTGGCAAATCGCCAGGAGTTTTAACCCTACCAGCCGGATTCTGCAAATGCAGATCTCCGGACGATGAGAAAATCTCAGATACCTGCTCCAAAGAATGCTGCCTTTTTATAGAAAGGCTTTTCAAAGACGGCTTAGGGGATTTCGTTTCAACCTCCCCGAGATATTTTATATCAGTGGTATCAATTTCGCCGTTCAAAGCAGCTAAGTACACTGGATTGTCGCCGCTAAAACCTAAATTCTCTTTATCGTTCGAATAGCTAAATTCATTATCGAAATTCGTATATTTATTCTGGTATTTGTTAAAACCGAAATCGGTCACTTGGCTAGCTTCTTTCAATACATCGTTTTGAAACTTCTTCTTCTCAATATCTTTCGGTATCGTTTGCATTGTGATTTTCGAACCGCCGTTTTCTGATAGCAGCATTAAGTGCTCGTCTTCGCTGCTAGAACAATCGGAGTTCAAATCGAAGGGACTGTCGAAATTCTCAGTTTGATTGTTAATGTATTGAAGTTCCAAATTGATGCTAGCTCTAGAAGATCTTCCGCTGTTTATGATTTTGTTATCACAACTTAATCGTTTCTTCACAGTAGAATCTTCAGATTCAGAATGATTTTTAAATATACTTTGTGAGGATATGGAGCTTTTAAACTTGTTTATACTGTCGTCACTGCTTTTAGACGTTTTGCCGTGAGGGTCGATGTTGGGTTTCGCTTTCGGCACAATCACAGCGAATATCTGATTCTGACCCTTATCATCGTTAGGCAGTTCTCGGAATCCGAAAACATTGTTCTCCCTATTCATTTCCGATTCGATCATCATAGTTGGAGATAGCGTCCTATTAGGTGGGGATAGAGTACAAGGCCCTTCAACATTATAAATACTGTCTTGATTCAAAACCAAATTGGAAGGTCTATCGTAATTGTTGCACTTTTCTATTATCGTCGTTTTGGTCTTGCCATTCTGCGTCGACGTCTCCGGTACCAATTTGACTTCGGTATCCATTTTTTTGTTTAACTTTTCAAAGAATCTTCTGATACCCCATTTCGGTTTTTCAACCTTGACTTCTTGAAGGAGATTCGTCCTTTTGGGGCCTCTGTCTTCGCTACAAGAGACGTCATTGGGTACGTATTCTAAAGGTCTTTGATACGATCGGATCTCGTTAAGTCGATCCGAGTTTTCTGGGACTACATGACGAGTTTGCACGCGAGCAACGGATAGACAATTTTCCTCCACCCTTGGCGGTCTCACTTCCGTAGCAGTGATGTCTTTCAAGCTTTTATGTATGAGTTGAACCGTGTGTGTTTGTATGTTTGTGTGTGTGTTGCGCTCGATGCAAGGGTTCCTGCCGAAGTGGGGGCGAGATAAGAGGGGGACTGCTGCGTCGCTTGTCTGGCCGCTAGTGCAATTCGAGTTTTTGTCGGGCTCAGGAGTGCTCGAATCTGGCGGCAAATAATAAGAATAGAATAGAGAAATGTTGATACAAATACAAAAACAGAACACAACAAAAAATTTAACCTAAAAATAGGTTTGTGTCAAAAAGGTCCTATCAGATTTAGTCTGGTATTCTGCGGATGCCGAGTTTTATTAAAGTAATAATATTGAAATCAGTTAAATATGTTTTCTTAAAGACACAAGGTATTGTTACTTTTGTCAATGGCAATATAGATTTCGCTATAAATTAAATTTTATACAATTACATAAAGATCAACCAGCAATAAATATTACCTTGTTCTCCTTTAACATAAATAATGAATGAACGTTTAAACTCACCAGGGGGATGCGGGTGAAGCTTGTTGTCGTGAATGACCGGTCCCTGAGCTTGTAGCATCTGCTTCAACTCAGCCATTCGTTCTTCTACGCACACCGCAGTAAGCCTGACAAATAAGAGAAAACATACAACACCATAAGCATGATATGTCAACGCAATCTACTTAATTTAGGTGTCAGTGCAAAGGCGCACTTTATTCATACCGGAACATTTCTAAAAAGATATTCTTTAAAACCTAAAATGAGTAGTGATTTTAAGAATGTATGCAGAAAATATTTTATAATTCGCCTTCATACTACGTATAATGTGGGCACACTGCCCACTAACCTTTTTTTTTGACCCAGGGGAACTCGTTTAGAGTACCCGACCTTAAGGAGACCTGACGGTTATGTGGAAGTCACCCGGAGTCACCTTTGGGAATAAGGCCGTCCGCCTTTCCACATCCCACTGATAAGGAGAGAAGCTCCGGGAGGGCGAGACGGAGGGGAATACCCACTAACCCCTGGGGGCCCAAACTCCGAAAGCAGAAGGCTGAAGTGGTAGTCACGGGACCTGATCCACTGGGGAATTGACCTCGCGGGAGCCACCCCGTCATCGCCCCTGTACCACTGAGGCGTACCCATTCAAATAGTATTTTAAATGAAAGCGCGACAGCAGTCAACTTCGAGGAGCTCGATGGTTAACGCGCCCGGTCTGCGAGTGCTGAGGTTAAGCAACTTTCGCAAAGGCCGGTCATCGGATGGGTGACCAAAAATTTATCATCTCGAGCTCCTCCGTGCTTCGGAAGGCACGTAAAGCCGTGGGTCCCGGCTGCATTAGCAGTCGTTAACAACCTCCAATCCGAACTGGGCCCGCGTGGTGGTTTATGGCCCATTCTCCCTATCCATCCATAGCGAAAGCTCGTGCCCCAACAGTGGAGACATAAAATGAGCTGATGATGATGATGATGAGTCAACTTCGCGCACGGCACGACAAGAACGACATGCCCAGCCTTTTAAAGGCATGCGGACACAACAGAACCTTAGCTACTAGGTATTTAACTATGTAGGGTACCCTCCTACTGAATAAATTAGATTAAAATTAAGTAACCTAATTACAAACTAACTAGTACGGGACTCTACCACGATTGCCCCGACGCAGGCCAGACAACACCGACCAATTAGTCATCCCTTTCCTTATCGAGCCTCTCATGCAAAGACACCGTATCGGTTCCACAAGAACTGTCCGTCCACTAACCTGCCCCCCAACCGCCTAACTCTCTCGCTTTCGATCGCTTTGAAGGCGAGGCCCTCGCCTCGCCTTCTAATATAATATCGAATAATATCGAAAGCTATAGCCTATAGCTTTCGATATTGCTTTCATATTGCTTTCGAAATGACAAGATGACGCCTCCTCCTCGCCTCGCCTTCAAAGCGATCGAAAGCGAGAGTGTTAGGCGGTCGACCCCCTGGCCCGATGCAGGTCGGTGTTATGTTACGACAACAACGGGGGCAAACAGATTAACGTGCTTTCCGAAATACATGGAGACTATACTTATACAAGCATTTAAGGTGTAATTGAAAAAGTGCGAATATTTTATAGTCTTGTTTTAAACCTAAATAACTTAACTAATAATATACAATAATATACAATATAAAAAAAAATCAGCTGTTCCATACATTTTGTCGAATGAATATTGATGTTTTGTATGGAACAGCTGATTTTTTTTTTCGAGTTAGGAAGTTGGTCCAATAGTGAAAGTTGTTCGTTTGTATCACGGGAGTCATCTCAGACGGTTTGGATGGTGATAAAAAAGTCGACCTGTATATTGTAACAACTCATGTATACTTATGGAGAGCAATAAATAATTGAATTGAATTGAATTAATTAATAATAAAATAAACAAATAATCTTGTCATGACCTACACTGCGCCTACCATGTCATCTCTGCACCACCCTGTGGTTGACTGGTAGATAATGTCTCAGGCATTAAGTTCAGCATGTAATTTATGTTGCAAAAGTTTAAATTAAATTTAAATAAAGTATGCAAGCGTTTTTTGAACAATTACATTCTTTCTTATGTTATACTTATATTTACATCTTTATTATATATTATGAGTTACTCAACAAAAATAATTGTTTGATTTTAATTCTTGAACTCCTCTCTTTCTGTTCAACCCAAAACAAATAACTACAGTACCTGGCTTCAGCGTCATGGTCCCAGCATTCCTCGCAAGTGTCGGTGGCTATTTTGAGCGCCCTCGCTTCGGGCACCGGGCCTTTAGGCAGCGGCGGGCGCGTCTTGTTGCGGGAAACTAGAGTCTGTACAGTATACAATAAGAGCTGTTTTAGTATACAAATAGAAAATGATGGGACTCAGTTCGGATGTGTTATCGGCAATGATCGGAATAGGTAGAGCAATTTTATGTACTTGCGATACGTTGTATTAATATGGACATTCCCGAAATATTGTCGATAAACAATTTTGATGCTGTAGAAAGAGACAAAAACAAGTGTGTTCTTCTAGCGGCGGAGCCCGGTATTGTATTTTTTTGTTTCCAAAAGCCGTGTTGCGCGGCAAAATCGTGCGGCAACATCGCGCGTGTGCGCAATGGAAATTGGCACCGCGTCGCTAATGTAAGTTTGACAACGACGTCGTGGCGCCCACTGCCAATACGTAAGACAAGCCTTCTTTTATCATGTTTATAAAAAAAGTTTCAGTAAGAATCTCGCGGAATGTCCATATTAACATCAAGGTTTACGGTCAATGAACCAAAATAGCTCTACCTATTCCGATCATTGGTTATCGGTAACGAGGCACTTTAAAGTAAAGAAAAACAACTTATAATGTCTCACTTTTTGGGGGCAAAAGCCTTCATCATTGAAATCAAGTCAGCGTTACAATTTGTCATTGGAATGATTGAATTTATTTATTTCTTCAGTTTGAATCAGCATAATTTGATGAGTATTGGCTTACAGCCGAAATTAATAACCTATCCTCGGCAAGAGATAGGCTTACTAGAGTTTTGTTGCTTAGTTATTTCTAAAATGTTTAAATAATTTTAACGCAAATTTTGTTGCGAAACAAATTACAAAAACACAAATGTTGAAAAAATTTCCACGAGCAGGATTTGAACCTGCACCCTTCTGACACACCGGGTCAGGTGCTCCTCCAATTGAGCTATCGTGGTTCCAACCAGCCCGCCGAAATTATTGAACTATTTACTTTTTACTTTGAAAGCCAAAGGTGCCCATTCAATGTCAACAACTACCGTCATTAACATCCGTCATTTTTTTTTTTTAGTTATTTCTGTTAATTATCGGAAAATAACAGCGGTTGCTTGGTAACTAAACTAAGATAGGCCTATCTCTTACCAGAGATAGGTTATTAATTTCGGCTGTAAATCACCACGCTGCCAAATGTCTTGCCCATGTAATGTCTAAATACCTGGATGACTGAGCTTTGCTCGGTATATTTTTTTATATGGATAAAACGACGTTTTCTAAATATGAAACCTAGCTAGATCGATTAATCGCCCCCGAAACCCCCTGCATACTAAATTTCATGAAAATCGTTGGAGCCGTTTCCGAGATTCAGATTATATATATACATATTTTTTTTTTTATATTTACGGGTAAGCACAGTGCCTTGATCTCACCTGATGTTAAGTGATGATAAGGGCAATGATGGAAGCGCACTTCACCCGGGACCCTCAACTAGTGAGGCACTGGCTATCTTATCTCTAGCTGCCGGAACACAACAATGCTACAAACATTTTTTGTTATGGCGACATATTTAGATAAGATGGTGGTAGCTAGCCAGGCGGGCAAACAAGTCCTACCACCAAACAAACCGAGTACACAAACATGTACCCCCCGCTGGGAATCGAACCCGGGACCTCTGGGTCTAAACCGGTGGTCTTAACCACTAGACCACAGAGGCGGTTAAAAATATATACAATATAATATAATATATACAAAAATTGCTTGTTCAAAGGTTTACCTTTACTTTAAACGTACACAATTAGACCAAATCTAATGATTTAATCAAATTGTGTACGTTGTTTTAAGTTGCACCCCAGTTTAATATTTTGTCTATCTTTACTTATGGATGTGTGTGATCTATTAATAAACCTTTATAAATAAAGAAATAAATAATAAAATATAGGTGGGCGCTGAAAACTATTGTCTAATAAACATAAACCACCTCTGTGGTCTAGTGGTTAAGACCACCGGCTTAGACCCAGAGGTCCCGGGTTCGATTCCCAGCGGGGGGTACATGTTCGTGTACTCGGTTTGGTTGGTGGTAGGACTTGTTTATCCGCCTGGCTAGCTACCACCATCTTATCTAAATATGTCGCCATAACAACAATGTTTGTAGCATTGTTGTGTTCCGGCAGCTAGAGACAAGATAGCCAGTGCCTCACTAGTTGAGGATCCCGGGAGAAGTGCGCTTCCACCAAATGGCCTTATCATCACTTAACATCAGGTGAGATCAAGGCAATGTGCTTACCCGTAAATATATTAAAAAAAAAATGCTATCACGTCAAATGCAACCTTAACTACAAATGAAATAGAGTTGACTCTCACCGGTGTTGGCCCTATAAGTGCGCTAAATCTTTTCTCAGCTGACATACTGCGAACTAGTAATATACAACCATAAGAGCTCGAGCACGCGAATACCAGACACAATAGAATTTCAATTGATATCGGCCACCTGGTGGTCGATCAACGCTCAAGTAAACTACTATACAAATAAGAGCTGATTCTCACCTACATACTTTGCAGCAGGGTTCAAACTTTGAGAAGTTTGGACTAACAGATCCAGTACTAAGAAGCGGCGAGAAACTTAAAAGAGTTAAGGTTTTCTAGAGGTAACGGCATCACGCACTAGTGCGTGTCCCCGTGCCCTACTAGATTCTCCGACCAACGCGAGTACACGAAATACAACCTTATTACTATACAAATAGAGCATTTTCTCACCTGCATACTCTGCAGGGTAGGTCTAGCCGGCAACAAATGCTGATATGGCAGCATATATTCTGGCGTTGGTCCAATATGTGCGCCGGAGCATCGCCACAACGCTTCCCATAGGACGAGGCCCAAAGCGAACACGTCTACTGCGCATAAAGCTGCGCGGGCGCCGCTTAAGTCGAGAGCGCCTTCCAACGCTTCCGGTGATAGGTAGCGAAGCGTTCCCGCCTATGAAAGAACATTAAATTAAAGTAAATAAAAGTGAAGAAAATATTCTTTAGCTGACCCACTGCTGGGCAAAGGCCTCCATCATTGATATCACGTCATCACTATAAGTAATACATAGCTTAATCACCACGCTTGCCAAATGCGGGTTGGTGATAACAAACCCGGGCTATGCGTCGAAAAATACGAAACACACTTTGCCCGAACTGGGAATTGAACCAGGGACCTTCGGGTTTCGGGCCGGACGCTTTGCGACTCGGCCACCGAGGCGTTAAAAGAACATGAATTGTCGTGAATAAACTCTTCGGCGGTCCTAATCGGCAGCATAAACTCTTTTTTGATGAGCGAGGCCGTACCGTGGCACCTCAATGCACTCCGTGACACCAACACTGATTTTGATTTTTCGTTTGATAACTGGTCACAAATTATGCCGGCATTATTAAAATATAGTGAAGCATTAAGTGACCAATGGAGCTTTACTGGCATCTCGGATAGCGAGGATGCCGAATGATTATTTTGTTCAGTATTGACAAAATTATTGAAAAATGTATAGTAAATCAGTCTTCGCTCGGGCGCGGTAGCGTACGTGTGTGGAAAGAAATGGCTTCGGTGTTGTTAAAGTGTTCTCAGTGCAATATAGTAATAAATGAGCTACTATGCTTTGTACAAAACAAAATAAGTGTAATGGACGAGGAAAGTATTGTGAGACTATGTGTTGGCGCCTTTTCAACCGCTGATATTGAAAGTGCTAAACAGCTGTTGTTTAGCACCATTTCTACAACACAAAAGCAAGTGTCAAGGCGTAAAAACAAAGAACAAAAAGGTGTAGAGGACATTATTTCTACTCTCAAGAGTATCGATCCAGATAGAACACCTATTTTTGTAGCAAAAGAGTTACACAAACTACCACCGGTCACATTTGACCATATAGATGTGACTCGGCTATTGAAAGATATCGTTTTGCTTCAATCGGAGGTGCAGAATATTAAAAGTACATACGCAGAAACCGATTGGGTTAAGTCCGAGATAGATAACATTAAACACGCATCCTTAATCAACACAGATTGCATTGTTAACACAAACACTGATTTCAATGTTAACACGAGAGGAAAAAGGGACTGTTTATTAGACAGTGGCCCGGTTGGGTTTTTAAATTTTTCTGCTACCACCAACACAAACATTTCATCAAACGGCTACTGCGAGAGCTCACCCGACAGAAAACGAACTCAACTTAGAAATAGTTCGCGGTCTCCCTCTCCCCCACAGAAATCACCCGATCGTGCCGTTTCAATCGCGCTCGGCGACGGCCACGGCGCGGGCCAATCAGCGCTTACGAATGCACCGCGCGTGGAGGCCACTGCCGCGGTTTCGAGTGTTGCTGCGACCGACCGGCTGAGGTCGAAACCGCCGTGTGAGGCCCGCATCCCAATCAACGCGGGCGCTGCGACAGGCGAGCGCGAGTCGCATAGCGGTGCCGATTCCGCCGGTACTAAGAATGTAAACAAAACTATGGCCGAGCTAGCGAGACAGCCCGGTGAGTGGAAGGACATGGACATCCACTCTGAAAAATGGATTAAGGTGCAAAAAAGGCGATATAGAAACCAATTGGATGGTGTACGTGGTAAAGCAAAAATATTGCCGGAAGATAAGTTTAAGGCAGCTGACATTAAAATTCCTTTGTTTGTGTCGAATGTTCATAAGGACACTTTGGAAACTGATATAGTGGATTTTATTTTACACAAAACAAGGGAAAATATTTTATTACAAAAGATAAAAATGACAAAAGATAGGCCCTATAATGCCTATAAAATAATGGTATCTAGGCATAAACTGGACACGTTTTTAAATAATGAGCTTTGGCCAGATGGCATAACATGTCGACGATTTATGCCATACAGAAGTGCAGAGCTTAGAGGCGAAGAAAAATTGGACTCCAATAATGTGTAATACAAATTTTGTTACATTCAATTGCAAGAACGTGAAGCGCTCTGTGGAAGGTATTAAACAGTTATGTGGTTTTGCGGATATTATTGCACTCCAGGAGACATGGCTGCTTCCACATGAGTTACCATTTTTATCCAGCATTCACGATGAGTTCGGGAGTACAGGTACATCAGCCGTCGATACGTCTGCCGGTATTCTTAAGGGACGACCATATGGAGGCGTTGCGCTCTTATGGCGAAAAACAGTGTTTCCGTGTGTGTCTGTTGTGCCCTGTGTGAACCCGCGAATCTCCGCCATACAGATTAGGACGAATGACAGACCGGTGTTAGTTGTAAGTATTTACATGCCAACTGACTCTATTGAAAACGTTCCCGAGTTCACGGATTGTTTGAGTATAGTTAGTGCTATGATTGAGGAAAGTAACACTGAATCAGTTTTTATCCTTGGGGATTTTAATGCACATCCAAGTGAGCGTTTTTACAAAGAGCTAGTAGATTTTTCGTTTGAACAACAATGGGTCTTTGCTGATATTGAGAAGCTTGGAGTAGCATCAGGAACTTTCACATTCGTGAAATTAAAATTAAGTGTGAAAGTAAAATTCGTGGCTTGGCAGTGTGTTGTTGATGTCTATGTTAAATATGATGTGTTTCGATCTGACCACTTACCACTAGTTATAAGCTGTAATCTAGATGTTGTAAGGCAAAAACGTGTTATAAAATGTTTCGAAAGTAACAAAGTAAAATGGGGAGAACGGGTAGAGAACCAAATTAATTTGTATCAAAATATGTGTAATAGTAAGCTAAAGGAAATTGATTTTCCAGACGACTTACGAGAGTGTTGTAATTTGAATTGTGCTAATGAGTGCCACAAAAATATTATAAATAATCTGTATAAGCAAATTGTAAATATTCTGAGTCAGGCTGCGAGTGCCACTTACGAGGAACGTGAAAGTAGGGGTAGGAAAAAGACTCTCGCTGGTTGGAACAAGCATGTAGCCGAGGCCTACGGGAACGCCAGGCTTAAGTTCCAACTGTGGATGTGGTATGGCAAACCGAACACTGGTACGCTTTTTAATAATATGTTACTAGCTCGTAAAATATTTAAGAGTAAATTGAAATGGTGCCAAAATCATCAGGACCAGATAAAAATGGACTTGTTGGCCAAACATAATGCAAATCAAGATTTTAAAAGATTTTGGAAGTGCACAAACAGAATGAATGTAGGGCCTGGCGTCCCTGTAAATGTCGGTGAAAGCTCTAGCCCCAAAGAAATTGCTAACACTTTTAAAAATCATTTTTCTGTGCAATCGCCCCTGGGGCTTCCCGGTAGGGTGTTGGATGCTGAGACCCATGGTGCTGCCTTTTCGATAGTTTTATTAACGAAAGATGTAAGAAACGCTATTAGGAAAATGACGAGAGGAAAGTCACCGGGACACGATGGGCTCATCATTGAACATCTGCAATACGCTGGCTTTCACCTTCCTCGTGTGCTAACATTATTATTTAATTTATGCCTTAGCCACTCATACCTACCGCCTGATTTGATGGAGACTCTAGTTGTTCCTATTGTCAAGAGCAAGACCGGGGACGTATCAGATAAATCGAATTATAGACCAATCTCGCTAGCGACTATTATAGCGAAAGTGCTTGACAGTGTGCTTAACTCATTTTTAAACCAACACATAAAGTTACACGACGCTCAGTTTGGTTTCCGACCTGGACTGTCCACGGACACTGCTATATTAAGTTTAAAGCATACTGTTAGGTATTACACGGATAGACGAACACCAGTTTATGCGTGTTTTCTCGATCTGTCGCGGGCGTTTGACCACGTTTCTTATGACGTTTTATGGCAGAAGTTAGCAGCAACAGGTCTCCCGAAGGAGTTACTCCATCTTATCAGGTATTGGTACCTAAATCAGGTCAACTATGTGAGGTGGGCGGGTGAGCTGTCGGATCCGTTTAGGCTTGAATGTGGGGTGAGACAGGGGGGGTTGAGCTCGCCTATAATCTTTAGCCTGTATATAAATGAGTTGCTTGAGCGGCTCAGCAGCATGCCTGTCGGGTGCTATGTTGACGGGGTGTGCGTCAACAACATTAGTTATGCTGACGACATGGTGCTGCTGGCCCCGTCGGTTGGTGCGGTCAGGCAGCTGCTCGCGGTCTGCGAATCCTATGCTGCCTCGCATGGGCTGACTTACAATGTAAGTAAGAGCGAGTACATTGTCTTTAGGTCGGGAACCAGGAGCCCGTCCGCTTTTGTGCCCATTATGCTGAACGGGGTGGCTTTGAAAAGAGTCCAACTGTTTAAATATCTTGGGCACTGGGTAACCGAAGACCTAAAGGACAATGTGGACATAGAGAGGGAACGCAGAGCGTTGGCGGTTAGAGCAAATATGTTGGCACGCAGATTTGCTAGGGGTACGGACGCAGTCAAAATAACTCTTTTCAGAGCTTACTGCACGTCGCTTTACTCCGGTAGTCTGTGGGTCAACCATACCCAAAAGTCGCTCAGCGCTCTGCGGGTCCAATATAACAATGCCTTCAGAGTGTTGTTGGGGAGGCCTCGTTTCTGCAGCGCGTCTGCAATGTTTGCAGAGGCGCGTACTGACAGTTTCTCATCTGTAATGCGCAAAAAAAATGGTATCTCTGTTGCGCACAGTAAGGGGTAGTACCAACACCATCCTGAAGGTTATTGCTAGCAGGCAAAATGTTTGTCCCATCATGTGGCACTTATGTCAGGCGACTACATCTATGTTAAATATAGAATACTAACATAAGTAATAAGGTGTTTCTTACTAACATTTTATGAAAGCGATTATTATTATTATTATTATTGTTGTTTTTAATTTTTATATTGTGATCAAATTAATTAATTTATTTTGTGACCGTCGTTTAAATTTAAATTATAATTATTAATGATAAATTAAATTATACACAATGATAATATGTACTACTTAACAATAGCTCTTAAGTTCCTTTGTTACTAACCATTATGAGTCTTTGTTACTTGAATAAATAAATGTATTATTATATTATTATTATTTTTGTTTTTTTTAATATCCTGTATTTTCCAATTTTGTAGTAATTTTTTTGAATTTTATTTAATTTTTTCTGACTTGCATTGTATATGAGCTTGCATTTTAAATTTTTAATGTTTAATTTAATTTAATTTTCTTTTCAATTGTGTGTTAAATGTAATAGATGTATGTCGTTTTTATCACAATAAAAAAATATATCTTTCTTATTCTTATTAACTTGCGTTTAAGTTTTACATTTGATTACCGAAACACAAATGTTGAAAAAATTTCTACGAGCAGGATTTGAACCTGCACCCTTCTGACATACTATCAGATGTATGTCAGAAGGGTGCAGGTTCAAATCCTGCTCGTAGAAATTTTTTCAAAATTTGTGTTTCGGTAATTTGTTCGCAACAAAATTTGCGTTAAAAATTATTTGAACATTTTACATTTGATTTTTAACAGACTTCAAAAAGGAGGTTATATCATGACGTTACGAACCCTTTTCAGGGTCCGTGTTCACAGGGAATGGTCTTTTTTTGGAGAGAGGTGGCTGATGGCTTCTAATAGTGTTCTTTATAGCGTCACCAGATTTTTTTGGGGCGGAAAGAAACTAAAAGGTTTGGATGGTGATAAAAAAGTCGACCTGTATAGTGTCAAAAAATACTTTTTTCATCCCCTCATCTCGGAAAGAGTATTTTTGCTCTTCGATATCTGAGTGCAAAAGCCGTTTTTATTCGCTAGAGGATAAAGTAAATTGAATTTAGAACATCGTGTGCACTAAGTTTGTGAATTCAAAACATCATTAAACCTATTTACTTCTGCCTCCATAGTGCCGAATTTATCAGTACACAAGTCACTAACACCAACATTACAGTACCTAACAAAAATATTACACTCAACTTAAGTAAGTGTAGCAACGTTACTTTAAATTTTTTTTAATTATACGTAAGTATAATTTTATAATTTAAAGATTATTCTGTAATACTTACCTATCATAATGTAGTAGTTAATACCTAAATTGAAATAAAAGTATCTTGTGATTGCAAATGTTTTTTTTTTGCATTTAGTCATTTCCTCGCTGAGGTGGGATAAAAAGTTACGTGTTGCACTCGAGTGCAAAGATTTTTCACCTCGTGCTCTTTTGATTCCCTCGCTAACGCTCAGGATTCTAATTTTTGAATCACTTGCTGCGCTCGTGATTCAATTTTAGAATCCTTCGCTTGTTCGGTCATCAAAATTGAGCACGCGGTTAAAAAGCAACTTTGCACTCTTGTATAACAATAGTTATTTGTGCACTCGAGTGCAACACGTAACTTTTCATCCCACTTCAGCGAGGAAATGACTAAATGCAAAAAAAAAAACATTTGCAATCACAAGATACTTTTATTTCAGTTTAGGTATTAACTACTACATTACGATAGGTAAGTATTACAGAATAATCTTTAAATTATAAAAAATAATACTTAGGTATAATTAAGAAAAATTTAAAGTAACGTTGCTACAGTTACTTAAGTTGAGTGTAATATTTTTGTTAGGTACTGTAATGTTGGTGTTAGTGACTTGTGTACTGATAAATTCGGCACCATGGAAGTAAAAGTAAATAGGTTTAATAATGTTTTGAATTCACACACTTAGTGCACCCGATGTTCTAAATTCAATTTACTTTACCCTCTAGCGGATAAAAACGGCTTTTGCACTCAGATATCGAAGAGCAAAAATACTCTTTCCGAGATGGGGGGATGAAAATAACTATGTCCACCTATCCAATAAAGCTACATACCTCAGTGATCCTGCTCGGCTGCTTCTCCCTGCGCGCGTGTAAGGCCTGCGCCAGCCCCAGGTCCGCCAGCCTCGCCTGCCCGCCGACGGTGATCAGCACGTTGTTACTGTTCACGTCGCGGTGCACTATGCACGGCTTGTTGCCCACTGTGCAACGGAAAGTAACAGAATCATTATTAATTAATTAGGGTTGAATCCCAGTTCAATATTTGTTCTATTTTAATTTTTGTAATGTAGTTTTGGTTGTGACCTGTTATTGTACCTAAGTAAATAAATAAATAAAATTAGCACAGTACTATGGCGGACACAGTCGCGTTACCAGCATTTAGGTGAAAATCCTTTGAAATAGAAATATAAAAAAATCTTTCATCATCATCGTCATCAGCTCTTTTTATGTCCTCACTGCTGGGGCACGAGCTAGAGAACAGGCCATATTTCGCCACGCGGGCCCAGTGCGGATTGGCGGTTGTTAACGACTGCTAATGCAGCCAGGACCGAGACGGCTTTATATGCCTTCCGAAGCACGGAGTAGCTCGAGGTGACAAAATTTTTGGTCACCCATCCGATGACTGACCTTTACGAAAGTTGCTTAACCTCAGCATTCGCAGACCGAAGCGTTAATCACTGCGCCATCGAGCTCCTCGATTTATCTAAACACCCCTATTTTTTTATTATAAAAACTTTAAGGATAGCCTCTGTTTGTACCTCAATCAACAAAAAAAATGCACAATACTCTGGAAACAACTCTAAAATCGTAAAAACATATCAGTCGATCCTGTAATACTAACTCGATCAAAACGTATGGAACAGCTGATTACTTTTCACGATTTTACAGTAAACTTTGTACTAGAAAACAGTGTTTAAAGTTAGTAATAGCTAAATACGTGTTTAGAATATAGTGTCTCTGTCTAAAATTATTAGGTGAAAAGTGACAGCATCTGTTTTAAACAATGTCTACCTTTAGCCATCGTTTTGTGATAAAGCAGAAAAAGTTTTGGATAATTATGTGCAACGACTATCCTTAACTCTTTATAAGGCAGTGGCATATATATTGCCACCATATTTTGAACTTTATACATTTGAGATAAGGTCGAAAATCAATGAAAAATTTGAACATGCTGTGCCCGTTAAAGAGTTAAAGTTTATATAATGCGCTACAGCGCCAAATGTACCTAGTTATGGTACACAACAATGATTAAAGAATAGTTATATTTTTAGAACATTAAAAAAAATAATTATAAATGTCCAAATAAATTTTATCGCAAATTTTGTTGCGAACAAATTATAAAAACACAAATGTTGAAAAAATTTCCACGATGCAGGATTTGAACCAGCACCCTTCTGACATTCCGGGTCAGGTGCTCTTCCAATTGAGCTATCGTGGTTAAAAATAATTAATCAAAAACCGCCACAAGCAATCACCGAACGCCTATCACACAGTACCTGGTGCATGCAGATGCGCCAACGCCGCCGCCAAGCCGTGCGCGTACGCAGCGTACTCGTGCCAGGTGAGTGGCGCACGCCGCAATCTGTCCCTAAGTCCGCCGCAACACAACTCCAGTACTACCAGGCGGGATTGGCCGCCAGACGTTAGAGAGGCTCGGGTGTCGCTACCTATTAAAGTAAAAGTAATCATTAAAACATTTATTAGAATTGTAAAAAAAAAACTGATCGGAATTTCCAGCTTTCGAGCCGATCCATTTTAAACAGGTTTTTTAATTTTTGGGGTCTTACAAATAAACAAAGAATAAGGTCCGAATAGTTATTCCGTGTTTTGTTGCTGTTATGTAAACGTCATTTCAAATTAGAGAGAGTAAAAGAGACAAAACACAAAATAACTATTGGGAGCTTGTTCTTTATTCATTTAAGCATTATTTAGTTAAATATTGTTTTGTCAAGGTCACACAAACGTCATCTTGAAATTGAGAAAAAGAGACAAAACAATGATTAAGAGCGTTTACACCGCACACTAGCGCCGCCAATGAAAAAAAAGCATATCTAGTAATTAGAGATAAAAAAACAAATTATGCTCATCAAACTATTTGACGTTATAGTTAAAAACGGCCACTTTTAACTATAACGCCGTATTTAACTAAACCATAACATGTCAGATGTTCATTAGGTGACGTAAAAATGCTAAATTACTTCATTCAAATAGTTTGTTGAGCATAATTTGATTTTCTATCTCTAATTACTAGATATGTTTTTTTTTATTGCGGCGCTAGTGTGCGGCGTTAACGCTCTTAACTAAATAATACTTAAATATTTTTTTATGAATAATTGGGTTAGACTTTAAATGTTATTGTGTGTGTCGAATAAATGATTACTCTATGCTATTTTCAAAATAAATGACCAAACGCATTTATTATAAGAATTTAAAGGAGCTAGAAATAACATCATTATTGTGTAATTTATGAAACAAATCTATCAGAAACATTAAGAAAATAATTGTGCAGTATATACTTACCATAGTACTTCAGTATGTTGGGATGAGCGAGATGGGGCAACGCATATATAGCCGCCTCTTTCTGCCACGCGTTCGCGTTCGAATACAGCTTGACCGCGACGGGAGTCGAACCTAAGCTGCCGCGCCATACCGAGCCGAACTTGCCTTGACCTGGTAAATATCAACTTAAATTAAATATTTTTTAACAATACACGCATGTTACGTCACAATAAAATAACTATAGAGCTGGGTGCCAAGTGAGAGTTTTATTCGCTATTCGATCACGTAAACGAAAACGAAAATTGTATGGCGAAATGTTAACTAAAGACTAAATGTTTTTATTAAAAAAAGTGTTAATGACTTTTAGTAAAATAGCTTTAATAATAATAATAATAATAGTCGTATCTGCAAACGGCCTTATAGCGAAGAGTCTCGACCAACATCTCAAGAGACTTTCGCTGGATGGCTGGATTAAGGGTCAGATACAGAAGGCAACACTCCTGGACACGGCACGTATTGTCAGGAGGTTTCTCACTCTGCAGCCCTGACCACCGGTAGCTTGGGCTCTGCCCCGCTGTTGGTGGTACTCTAGGATTAGGTTTTTATAATGTTTTATTGCTTTTATATTAAAATATTGTAAAAATCTAGTTTTAAGAAAGAAAATAAATAAAGAGAATAATAATAATAATAATAATAATAATAACTCTTTATTTGCATAAAACATGGTACACAGAGATGGTTAACAATAAGATAATCCTCATGCCTAGCGATATAAAATTGCATGCAAATATTTATTGTGTAAAGTAACTTATTTTTCTACTAGTTCTCTCACATCATAAAAGTTGTTTTCTAATAACCATTTATACAATTTATTTTTAAATAAAGTGAAATTTAATTGCTTTATGTCATCTGGAATCTTATTGTAGATCCTAACACACATAACATTTAAGTACACTTATGTAGCAATTATTTACGGGGCTCTGGTCTCTGTTTTCTATTTTACATCATTATCATCATCATCATCATCATCAGCCATATGACGCCCACTGCTGGGCATACGCCTCCCCCAAGGATCGCCACACCGATCGGTCCTGCGCTGCCCGCATCCAGCGGCTTCCCGCGACCTTGACCAGATCGTCGGTCCACCTTGTAGGGGGCCTGCCTATTTTACATGTAAAAAGATTATTAGGTTACATTGATGTTCATTTACATTTGAGCAAAGCGTGATAACAACAGAACATAAATCATCCGGCTCGAAGGACCAAATGAAATCTGCTATTTGCTGTTTTACCTAAACACATGTGAGTTTAATCCAAGCAATTAACTACTTAATGATTTTAAGTTAAATGACTAATTGTTTAACCCCAGCCGCTTCAGGAAATCTAAACACAATAGATAAACAATGCGTACTGAACTCGATATCGAATCATCGGGACGTAAGAGGTTAATGAACCATAAATCTCACCTATATGTTCTATCAAGGTCAAATTGTCTACGCAAAGTAAACCCGTAGCTAGAGCATCCGGTCCAGTGCCCATCACTTCACCTGTAAAAAAAACATTTTTTTTAAATTGATAGATATAGATATATAAAACATTTATTTCAAAAACCACATATACACACACACATAAACCAATAATAAAATGGATATAAGCAAAACATATTTACAAAAACACAAATCCACGAGCAGGATTGGAACCTGCACCCTTCTGACATACCGGGTCAGGTGCTCTTCCAATTGAGCTATCGTGGTTCTAACCAGCCCGCCGAAATTATTCAACACTTTTTACTTTGAAAGCCAAAGGCGCCCATTCAATGTCAACAACTACCGTCACTAACATCCGATCATAATATTTTTACAAATATTAAAGATCAGTTAAGAAGTAAGCAAGCTATTTATTCAAATACAATAATAGTTCACATTTGTGTTTTTGTAATTTGTTCGCAACAAAATTTGCGTTAAAAATTATTTGAACAAAACATATTTCTCAAAATTAGGCTACATATTGTGGCATGTGTGTGTGTATACTGCAGCAGTCAAAAACGTTAAAGTTGTTCATTGATACATTTGCCTGGGAGCAAAAGGCTGATTTTCAGCAACATCCACTAGAACAACACGGAGACAGTTATATCAGCTTCACACCCCACCACCATTCTCAGCACCAATGGCTAATACATACCTACAATACATAAAATCCTAAATCAATTCGGTTTTGCACTATTGTCACTTGACAATAGTACAAAACATAATTGAAGAGCTGGCGAACAAAGTCGGATTAGTCAGTGAAAATAAATTTTACACACTGGCTAAAAAACTAATATCAATATATGGAGGTGATTAATAACTTAACATTGTATTATTATAGGTAGGTGGATAAGATCTATTGTTGCAGGAGTAATAAATTTTTTATTCACTGTTATATTCTAGAAGTTATTTAAGAAATAAAAATGTACTAATCTGGTTTTGTTTGAAAAGTTTGAAAAATTCTGGGTTTTTTTTTGGACATATCCGGTTGTGACTACAAACGTGTGACAAGTCCGGTTTTATTAGTTTCGGACAAATACGGTTTTGAATAAAAATGTGTTGAAGAAATGAATACTACTAAAGGAAAAGTCCGCTTCAGAATGAAAATAGATGAAATTTTTAAAAATTTTATGTTGGTTATCGGACTGATCCGGTTTCGTTTGAAAATGCACTTTTTAAAGCCTTTTTTGCCCACTTAGAGCCGGTTTTGATTGAAAGTCTTAACAAGGATCGAACGGGGTCAAGACATCACGATTCGAAAAAAAAAATGCTTTTCAATTATAGTGGTCTACTCCGGTACTGTTCGCCAGCTCCTCAATTGATTCTATTGACTCATCAAAATATATTGATGACAAGCGACTAGAGAAGTTCGATGGCGCAGTGGTTAATGCGCCTGGCCTCCAAATGCCCTAGGATTTTTAAAAATAAACAAAAATAAATAATATACCTTGGTCGTTAGTTATTGATGTAGTCACAGACTATAAAAATACAGGAATAATATTTATTATTGAGGAAATGCTTGTAAATGCTCATTTTATCTGGCAACATATTGTCTATGCATTAGTGTTTTTTTTTTTGGCACTTCCGGTAGCCATAGTGTGTGTTTTAAACGTGTCGAGCGCTGCTAAAAATAAATTACTAATTGAGTAATCAGCGTTTTAATTACATTCAGACCCATTTACCTTAACAGGTTATGGGCCCAGAGTACGCGAATTAAAACAGTAGTGTTTGTCGAGTCGAATTGGAAGAGTTCTGTGTTTATCGTACACGTGCGTATTGTTAGCGCGGTGCCGGTACGACGCATCAAAGATGGAAGCTTTCGGCGCGTTGAATCTCGTCAAGCGCTTTGGTGGCGAAGGATATAGACAATGGAAATTCCAATTACGATGTGCCCTGGTGGCAAAAGGTTTAGGTGTACATATTACTGAGACACCGACAGACGACGTTAAGAATACCGAGAAGTGGAAACAAAATGACGCCAAAGCAATGTTCACTATCAGTTCGGGAATGGAGTTGTCGCAAATAACTTTGGTAGAAACGTGTGAAACTGCCAAGGACATGATAGATACGCTCGATTCGATTTATGAACAAAGAAGCGAAAACAGCAAAATGTTGTTGTTTGAGAAATTTCATAGTGTAAAATTTCAAGGAAGCAATATGGCGGAACATATTTCTTCGATCGTAAACATCGCTCAACAACTCAGAGACGCAGGTGAAACAATATCGGAGCTCGCTGTTGTAACGCGAATTATCGGAGCGTTACCCGAAAAATACAGAATGGTTCGGCAAGCTTGGTTATCGCTAGATGTAAACAAACAAACCGTGGCTAACCTCACCGCTCGTTTGTTAGACGAAGAGAACCTTCATCCTGCACGTGTGGAGGAAACTGCCCTAGCAACAGAAAAACCGAAGCCTAAAAATAATAATAAGAAAACATTTCGTTGTTTTAAATGTTCGAAAAAGGGACATTATGCTCGTGATTGCCGTACAAAAGTCAACGAACCAAGTACTTCGAAAAATAGCAAACATTGTGCGTTTACGGCTCAACTGCAGCTCGACGAGGCGGCTTGGATATTGGATAGCGGTGCATCGGCCCACATGACGTATCAGCGAGAAGTCATGATCAATTTTCAACCACGTACGAGTTGTGTGAGACTTGGTGACAAAAGTGAACTAACAGTCCAAGGAGTTGGCACTGTGAAAATACACAAACTAATAGACGGCAAATGGTACGATTCTACCATAAACGACGTGCTCTATGTACCAGAGCTGAAGCGGAATCTGTTCTCCGAGGGTGTCATTACATCGAAAGGTTTTAGTGTGACGAAAAATCATGACTATGCGGTTATCGTGGACAATAACGGAAAAGTTATGGCTACAGCAGCTAAACAATCAAATAACTTGTACAATCTATTGTTCCAAACAGTGAAAGTGTGTAGTGATAATGACTGTCAACAAGCAAATATTGTAAGCCTGAAGCAATGGCATGAGAGACTCGGACATGTGAATGTGAAAACCTTACGCGAAATGGTTCGAAATGGACATTTACCACAGGTCAGTGACCTCAGTGACCTCAGTGACTTTTTCTGTGAAGCATGTGCGCTTGGGAAACAACACAGAGTACCTTTTAAGAAAAGTTCTGCAAATACAGTGAAGGACAAAGTTTATAGTGATCTGTGTGGACCTATGCCATGTCCATCAGTTGGAGGAGCAAGGTATTTTATCACATTCATTAATGCAGCTACAGGTTTTGTCACTGTTTATTTCTTGAAACAGAAAAGTGAAGCTTTAGAGGCGTTCAAAACATATGTGCTTCTTGTGAAAAATAAATTTAATAAGAATGTAAATATACTGCACAGTGACAATGGCAGAGAGTATTGCAATGAAGAATTCCGAAAGTATGCCACAGAAAATGGTATTGAACTAGAGCACACGGCTCCATACACCCCTCAACAAAATGGGCGAAGTGAGCGAGCCAACAGGACTATAATGGAGGGTGCTCGTTCTATGTTATATGCCAAACAGCTGCCACTTAATCTATGGGCTGAAGCTGTGCAAACTGCAGTGTACCTCATGAATAGAAGATCACGTAATGAAAAGACTCCGTTTGAGTTGTGGACTGAGTCAAAGCCTACCCTGACTCATGTAAGACCATTTGGATGTACTGCTTACATGCACATTCCCAAGGAGAGAAGGAACAAATTGGATCCTAAAAGCAAGAAACTTATTTTGGTTGGCTATGATGGAAACTCGGACAATTACAGATTGTATGATCCTAAAACCAGAAAGATTACAGTGTCCCGAGATGTCATATTCAATGAAGATTGTATACCGTTTGGTCCAGCAGATGAGAGAGCATCATATACGAGTTCTGAGTATATGCTATCCCTTGATGATGATGATGAGTCATCATATGACTATGATGCCTTTGAGGACTTTTACCAGAAGACTTTGGGCCAAATTTCATTGGATAGTGATGAAAGATCTGACAGTTCATACAAAGAATCGGCATCTGACCCACCTCAGGAAGTCATTAACAATTTGTCAAATGAAAGCTCGATGAGTGGACAGAGATATAATCTCAGATCAAGAGAAAGACAAATGGAAGAAGCAAATTTAATTGAGATATTTGAACCTGATACTTACAAAGAGGCTGTGACCTGCAATGACAAGGACATGTGGCAGAAAGCCATTGATGAGGAGTTAGAATCCCATAGATCTAGCAATACGTGGGAGCTTGTGGAACGACCAGCTAATAAGAAATTTGTTGGAAGCAAATGGGTTTTTAAAGTTAAACAAACCGCTGATAACACAGTCCGATATAAAGCTAGACTATGCGCCAGAGGATTTACTCAGGAGAAAGGCATAGACTATCATGAGACATTCTCCCCCACTGTGAGATTTGATACAGTGCGAATTATGCTATCTCTAGCAGCTAAAGAAAAGTTAAAGATGACACAGTTTGACGTGAAGTCTGCCTTCTTATATGGTTCACTCGAAGAAGAGGTGTATATGGACCCTCCGCCAGGATTAGACACAAACGGACTTGTATGTAAGTTAAATAAGTCATTGTATGGACTCAAGCAAAGTCCTAGATGTTGGAACAGTACATTTGATTTGTTTTTGAATAAGTATGGGTATGTAAACTCTGAATCTGATAGATGTTTGTATGTCCTGCAAAGTAGTGAAACATTGTACTTACTTCTATATGTAGATGATGGGTTATTGTTATGTAAAAGCCAATTATTGATTGATAAGTTTGTAAAATCATTGCAGCAAAACTTTAGCTTAACATTGATGAGTCCTAAACAGTTTGTTGGATTAGAGATTAAAGTCAATGACAATGGGTCTATTTTTGTACATCAAAGTAGATATATTGATAAAATTATAAAGAAATTTAATTTGGAACAATCCAATCTAAGCTCTGTGCCTTGTGACCCAAATGTTAAAATGGATAACTGTACAGGTACTAATACTATGAAAGATGTTCCCTTCAGAGAAGCAGTTGGCTCTCTTATGTTTGCAGCTATTGGTAGTAGACCTGACATTTACTTTGCTGTTTGTACTTTAAGTAGATATTTGCATAATTATAATAATGTTCATTGGGGAGCAGTTAAGAAGGTGTTCAAATACTTGGTTGGGACCAAAGAATTAGGTATTTTGTACAAGTCAGGTCACAGCAGTTACAATATGTATAGTGATGCAGACTTTGCTAACTGTGTAATAACAAGAAAATCTGTAACTGGATATGTTTTTTTAATGAATGAAGGTGCTGTCACTTGGAATAGTAAAGTACAAAAGTGTGTAGCATTGTCAACCACTGAAGCTGAATATATAGCAGCATGCACAGCAACAAAGGAGCTCAGTTGGATTAGACAAATCCTAATAGTAACTCGTCAAAGAGTACCAAGTATACATTTAGTAATAGATAATAAAAGTGCAATTAACCTTGTTCAGTGTAATAATACATTTCATAAAAGGACAAAACATGTTGATGTTCAGTATCATTATGTAAAAGAAAAGTTTTCTGAAGGAATGTTTGATGTTGTTCATTGTGAAACTAAAGAGCAAGTCGCTGACATGTTTACAAAAGCCTTGCCTAGGACACAGTTTCTGTATCTGAGATGTAAGTTAGGTATGGTTTAAATTGTAGTAAAATGTACGGATAAGGTGAGCATTTAGTGGGAGTATTGAGGAAATGCTTGTAAATGCTCATTTTATCTGGCAACATATTGTCTATGCATTAGTGTTTTTTTTTTTGGCACTTCCGGTAGCCATAGTGTGTGTTTTAAACGTGTCGAGCGCTGCTAAAAATAAATTACTAATTGAGTAATCAGCGTTTTAATTACATTCAGACCCATTTACCTTAACATTTATTAAGGCGAAGGGTAAGGCACACTAGCGCCACCAATTGACAATTTGACAATTACTAACGGACCGGATCTTTTTTTAAACATTGCGTACCGTCCAACAACAGGAAAGCATCCATAGTATTTATTTAATAACTGTGCACTCCTTTTTGTTGCGTGGTTTATTCACAAAACGGGTTAGCGAATTAATACAAAAACAAACCTAAAAGTAGTGCACAATTATTAAATAAAATGTTTGCCTAGTGTCGGAAGGTCCGCAATGTTTGGAAAAAAATCCAGTTTAGCAGTTATCAAATTAAATCCATTAGCGGCGCTAGTGTGCCTTACCCTTCGCCTTAACAAGCAGAAGACACATACCTTTCTCAACTTGCCCCGTCTGACTCATCTCTTGCTTGTTCGACAAATTCCTTTTGCAGTAAAGCTTCCTGATTAGCGCTACGGTGACCAGGATAGCTGCCACAGCCAGGATGACCGAAGCCACCACGTGCGAATAGTTCGGGCCGTGGTTGACCGTGTTCATTGTGGACTCCGCTTTTATGGTCACCGTCTCTTCTCGCAGTGACACTGGATAGGAGGAAACAAACAAATAGTGTTTGCAAAAACACAAATGTTGAAAAAATTTCCACGAGCAGGATTTGAACCTGCACCCTTCAAATCCTGCTCGTGGAAATTTTTTCAACATTTGTGTTTTTGTAATTTGTTTCGCAACAAAATTTGCGTTAAAATTATTTAAAACATTTTTTAAAATAGTGTTTGGTTGGTGTATCTTATCTTAGTGGGGCCTGCTGAGGTTTCCCTCTCGCAGAAACACTTTGACCCATCGGGATCTTTTGTGCAACCCCATCCTTTCATTCTTCTTCCTCTGTAAAGATAGATGCCATAAGTTTGGCAACGTCTTTAAGAGCGAAGAGCCTGAAGTCTTTCGGTTTCGGATAGGCCGACCCCAGGAGACCCATTCTTTTCCTAGCCAGAGTCGCAGCCATACAGTAGGTGCTGCATTGACTCCGTTTCCTCCCCACATGCCCTACACAAGCTATTTGTTGATAGATGCATTCTGTCAAGCATTTGTTTTGTGGCATAGTGCCCTGCCTAGGAAGGATTTGGAGTGTTTCATACCCGGCTGCTCTTTGGTTGATGTAAGAAGTTTCATGGTAGCAATATTAACCTTTTTTATTTGACTTAAGTATGAATTGCTGTAACCTGAAAAGTTAGTAACCTTTTACCCTACCCTAACAGACAGAACATGTTTGAATATTTCATTGGTTTTCAATCGTATCTCAATTACATAAAGTTCAAAATGTGGTGGGAATATACATCCTTCTGACTGTAAAAGCGCTATACTGGGGGCGAGCCTATAATATCATATCATCAATATATTTGCTCAAAAAGTTACGGCCTAATTTGGCCTTCCATCAGGTAGTGGACGGCATTGGTGCTTATCACTGCTGTCCGATCCCAAGATTAAATCGCAGGGCTACCTTGAGCCACACACGCACTTATCTCATTCCTACATACATGCACTCCACATTTGCGCATTGCACCGTCCAATAATTAATAAATCTATTATTTGTTATTGTCAGAATCATGCTGTTAATCATAATTGTTTGTAATGAATAGCCACATTGTTACCCTTGCTAACCCTAGAGAATTGACCCCCACGAGCCAGGCCTAGCCTAGTGTGCGAGTCATTGTACACTCCTGTAACACGGCTTACTATTATTTTTGGTAAATAAACATTTTCATTTCATTTTTCATTTTCATTTCAAAAGTTTCTCTATCAACTAACCAGTCAATTATCCAATTTAATGTATTGTTCTAAAATATCATAAAGGTCATATTAACATTATAATATAATGAATACATAAGGTGTCTATCAATTAAACCCCATGTTTGTTGCGGAACATAATATGATAATTTTCAAGATATACTATATTTTATTGGGTGTTATTTAAACGGTTAGCAAAGTATTAATATTTTTGTTAGCAAAAAAAATATAATTGGTTAGCTAAAACAGCTAGTTGGGCAGCAACTTATGGTCAGTAAGTATTTATAAATCAGTCTGCAACTTATATCATTCTAAATCAGCCTGCAACTTATATCATTCTGAACAGCAGTCTTATGCCGCTCCCCCCTTCCGTAACTGGTCCTCGCTACGCTGCGATTCGCTCGGGAAAAAAAAAAATTTGCTTTTAACAGTAAGGATTTCATATGCTGACCGATTGTATAATTCTGCTGACCAAATAATAATTTTGTGTTACAACTATTTATTTTGTAATACAAATAAATTATTTTCCTATTTTATTTAATGTTCCAACCTTTATGGCAAAATAACTTTCTATCTTTTTGCTTAGCTTGGCTAGTAGTTGTGGAGATCCTTGGGGGAGGCCTTTGTCTAGCAGTGGACGTCTTTTGGCTGAGATGATGATGATGATGATGATGATGATGATGATGATAATGGCTAGTAGTTCATGAATAAAATAATTCTCTTCCTAACACCAAAAAGAATGAGCTGTTAATTCAGTGAACACATTAATGAGTTAAACAATGAATTAAAGAATACTTACAGAAGTCAGCGTTGCAGTACGATTTAGTGCAGCAGCAGAACTTGGTGCTTTGCATCTGGTCGATAGGCATACACTTGTCGCAGGTATTTCTGCCGTCGCGCTGTGACGAGTGCCAGCATCCTGGTGCAGATAATATGAAAATAGTTGTTTCTTCATTATCATCAATTCATCATTTTATGGCCCCAACTGCTGGGGCACATGCCTTCTCTATGGATGGATAGGGAGAATGTGCCATAAACCACTATGCGAGCCCAGTGCAGATTGATGGTCGTTAACGACTGCTAATGCAGCCGAGACCAACGGCTTTAAGTACTTTCCAAAGTATGGAGGAACCCAAGGATGATAAATTTTAGTAACCCATTTGATCGTTTCCAACAACGATCTAATCCGGAAGGAAAGGATCTTTGACAAAAAATACAGAATACACATAGGAACAAGAGAAAACTGGAGCGTAGAAACTAAAGGCACTACGTGCTACACAGACGGCTCCAGAAAGGAGTCAACAAAGCTCTCTGGATCCGGTGTGCATATTAAATGTGCAGACGGGACGGAGGTGAACAAGTCTATACCGTTAGGCAGATTCGCCAGTGTTTTTCAGGCGGAAATATACGCAATAATCGCAAGCGCTGAGATGGCCGAACACCTTAATATTACAGGAAAGATTGTCATCTACAGCGACAGCCAAGCGGCGCTGAAGGCACTAGGCAGAGAAGAGACGACATCAGCAATCGTCAAGGAATGCAAGGAATCACTGAAAAGGCTGGCAGAAAGAGCGGACCTGACGATAGCGTGGGTCCCAGGACACGAGGGAAACACGGGAAACGAACAGGCCGACGAATTAGCTAGAAAGGGAGCAGAAGAAAGCTTGGTGGGACCGGAACCCCGGTTGCCAATAGCGCACAACATCACCAAGGGAGTAATCAGCTGTAGTATAACAGTAGAAACCAACCGAAGATGGAGATCCTCGAAGGGCACGAGACAGTCGAAGGTCTTCATCAAGGGAATGGACAAGAAAAAGACTAGCAAACTGATGGGACTCTCCAGAGAGAACATGAGGCTAGTCATAGAGATCATAACAGGACACTGCCGCCTGAACAGACATCTGACAGTTATAGGAGTGAAAACCGACCCCATATGCCCGGAGTGCACGGAAAGCGAAGAGACCAGCCTCCACCTACTCGCTGAGTGCCCTATATACTCACAGATAAGACGGGAGCTATGGGGGTCGGATATACTAGACATAGAGGACCTGAAGGATCTGAAGGTGGAGCAGATAGCAAGATTCACCAAAAAGACAAAAATATTCGACGGGGCGCCGTGAAGGCTGGATAAACCTTTAACTCCCTCAAAGGGGAGAACGGGGAAAAGGACGAAATGGCCCGCAGAAGGCGCGGGCGGATCGTCCGTTCGGCCGGCGACGTCCCCACCAGAAATAATAATAATAATAATAACCCATTTGATGATCGGCCCTTGCGAAAGTCTTAACCTTAGCAATCGCAGATCGGGCGCGTCAACCACTGCGCCATCGAGCTCCTCCTTCAAGTCGTATGTCAGTCTTATATGAACTTGATTGTAATTTCTCACATTTAACCTAAGCATTTTCTTTTACCTTTCCATGTATTCAAGGATTTAATAATAAAGTTCTTAGTCTTCTTGTTACAGTAAATGAAGTCCCTTTTTCAGAGACTATAAGGTACATATACATTTGTATGTCTTTCCATACTCTCCCCAAACCTTATCAGGTGACCTTATCAGGAGGTATCTTGTGAAAACTGCTCAAAAATATCAGAACTAAAACATACCTTGGCCCAGAATAGTGATGTTTCCGTCGTCATGGCGATGCCATAGAGCGTAGCATGTAGCCTTAGTGTCTGTACACTGCTCAATGAGCGCTGCCTCACCGGTAGGTAATGTTGTTTCTGATATGACTCCAATATCTGTAACAAATTATAATCAAAGTGGCATGAAAAAAATCTAAATATTTTTTCCCCCGCTGTATTTGAGAAATACTGGGCCTCACAATTTTCAGCGTACTTCGGCCAGACTTCTTTACTGAACAGACTTAAATCAATACCTACCTACCAACACAATCATAAAAGCCTTTATTTAGTGTTAAGATAAATGGGTCTGAATGTAATTAAAACGCTGATTACTCAATTAGTATTTTATTTGTAGCAGAGCTCGACACGTTTGTGAAACACACACTAGAGCTACCGGAAGTGCAAAGACAATAATCATAGACAATATGTTGCCAGATAAAATGAGCATTTACAAGCGTTTCCTCAATATTTAGACAACCAACAACCAGTCTTTGGTTTTGTCCAACCTACCCCAGAAGTAGCATGTACTGGAAATCGAACCATGGGTCTGGGATAGGTGGTCTTAACCACTACACCACAGAACCAGTCAAAAAAAAAGAAAAAGTCATAAATAAGTATATGTCAAAAAAATAAACTGTAAACAAAATTTTTACCATAAATTAAAGTACAAAACAATAAAAAATTATATACTAACCATGGCTATTATTTTCCACCATCATTTGAGCATTCTGTTCATCTTCATAAGACTGAGTGACACTTACAGAGACCTTATGTAGTTTATATAAGCATAGTACGGGAGGAATTGTTGTAGTAACTACAGTTTTCTCTATAATTTTAGTCTTTGTTGTCAATCCATTTTTCCCATTGACTGCTACTTTTGATGTACCCGACCCAATAGCTTTACTCTCATGAGAACCTACATCAGTATTGACCAGACCATCCATAGGCTTAACTTTAGAACCTGTGAAATCATTAGAAGCACCAACACTTCTTTTTCTAATCATCGGTAAACTTCTATGACTTTGGGTCTCAATGTTATTGGCCAAATTCAAACTTAGAAGACTTCTTTTCTTCCTTAAAGTTTTGGGCTGTACTGGCCCTGGATATTGGGAATCTTTTTGGTTGGAACCTTCTGACCAATAAGGATCAATGCTTCTTCTACTTTTAGGAAGATAATGCGATGGCCAGTACAGGTCTTGGAGGTTATTCCATTGGATAGTTCGTCTATGGTGGTTTTTAGTGAACGTCCTTACATAATGAGACGCTTTCGGCTGGTGTATGCCGCTTCGGAAGTCTTGATACTCTTGTGGACGTGAAGTAAGAACTTTTGCAGTAAATATGAACAGGAATAACACAATACATTTTAGTAACGGTGTTACACGTTGGGACAAAATATCTTCCATCATGATTAACGTTCAAATAATTCCTTTCTCCATATTTACATACAAAACACGTATGTTTACTGCAATCTGTAATCTAGTTCCTAGCAACCAAGACAATGCAGATTATATTGATTTTTCGCGTTGATGCGGGTTGGCTTTCTATTACAATACATTAATTTATTCATTCATGTCATAAATACAACTAGACGTCGAATTACGTTAATAATGCACGGAATTATGCAAAATTACATGAACATATCAAATAGTCGCACAAAGTTTTTTAACACACAAATGTTTTGCTCACTGGTCACTTTTTATGTCTGTCGATAGATTAAATAGATTGAGGAGCGAGTAATTCGTTAATCGCTTATTAAAAAGACTCGCACGATTTATTACTCTTTTAATAGAACGGTAAAATCAATAGTGTGTTGACAAACACAGATCAATTCCCAATTCCGACATTTTAAATGTCGTTCCGTTTTCCGTTTCACAGTCCTCTATTTACCACATTTTTTTAAAAACCTAGATATAAACTAAAGAACATAGAACTTAAAACGGGAAAATTCCATATAATATTAGCTCCATTATAACATGACTTTCATAACTTTATCGTAAGATTCTAAGTTTAGATTACTAAGCTATTATATTCTTCTATTCTTTTATTTCATTTCTACAACCATCAATTACCAAAACTTCAATCAAGAGTCGCATTAAGAAATAATTTAATTAACTTAAAATATGTCGTTTTGAATCTTTAAATAAAAAACAAATAAGTATTAAACAGCAGTGACATTTAAACACAAAATTGTGCTGGTGAAGAGGTATCAATATTATTTTGATTATGGCTGAATGAGCCTGCCTTCCCTAAACGAGAGTAAATAACAAAAAAAGAAAATGTCAAAGCTGTCAAAGAATCGGGAACGAGATTTTTTGATCTAAGGTCTTGTTTGTTTGTTCCCAAAATATTCGTAAAAACCCCGCATTATTTAGGGTGATACGATATATCTCCTATTGTTATTCTAATTGACATTTGTTATCTAAATCAAAAGCAGCTATCTAAATGGCCTTCGCAGCAGCAAACGAAGAAATTGATGAAGTCAAAGAGCGGGCGCACTTCATAGCGGTCGTGAACGCTTTTAAGTATTATAAGTAAGTGATTATGCCATTAATAACATTCAAAATTATCTTTAACACCTTAATCATGAATCTGAAAGTGATTCGGCTGTTAATCTTTGTGATAAACATAGATTTTGGCGGCATAGCAACAAGTCTTTGTTCCGATCATATTTACTGATATAATTAACCTATTTAGATATTAAACAATAGGCTTTGTTTATGCTCCTCACACGTGCGCCTCGTTGGTCCTAATTCCCTATGTTATTAGGCTCGTTTTGCTATTATTTGTGTCAGTACTATGAAGTAGTTTAATTTACATAAAACTTTGTATCTAGTCTCTGAGAGTAACAGGAAAAATCATGTACTAACGAGATATAATTTCGTTCTAATTGTTTATTTGTATTTAATGTGACAATGATAAGGAATAAATAAGATAAATGATGCAATGTTTTCTAATTCTAGTTGATGACCCATGTACCTATTTAGTGTAAATAAAAATTCGGTAATATTTTGGTTTGAATATGAACAGACTTCTAACTAGTAACAGAACAATACACCTGCAAACTACATATTTAAATATTGCAATAATTTGTAGAATAAAAATTATGTTTAAATTTTTTTTTTGGCCTTTCATCTTTTCACTAAGTGATAATAAAGCTAAAGATGGTTTAACCCACAATAATGAACAGATAATGTACTGCATATCTTCCCTGAGTGTAGGTGCAAGAATGTTATTCTTTATTTACTTTTTTAAATTTTTTTTAAGTGCCTAATTGCTGCACTGAAGCTGAATTAAATATTTATAAAATACAGTGAAAAAATTAAACGTCAACCGACCCAGCCAGGAATCGAACCTTGGTCTTCCGCAATCCGGGCGGCTGTATTGACCGCTGTGCTACCAGGAAGGCTGACGTAAGCGCTGAAATTTGTCACTGATTTTTAATTTTTGAGTGCTTATAGAGACACTGCCATCTATCCTTAGGTTTTTGCAATCGATGGCAATGCAGATTCATCTTTGCAGATAAAATACCACAAAGATAACACAACGCTATAGTAAATTTAACTTTTTTTTAAAAGTGCTAATTGCTGCTCTAAAACTGAATTAAATATTTATATAATACAGTGAAAAAATTGCAGAAGACCCAGGTTCAATTTCTGGCTGGGTCTAATTTTTCACTGTATTTTATAAATATTTGTTATTTATGTTTTATAGGATTAAAAAAATTGTGCTATTAACACACTAATAACAGTCCTGTTAATCCACCTAGAAAGCTAATATGCTTGTAGTAAGGTGTAGGTTCACTTCAGTACTTAGTACTCAGAGTTGTGGGCATTTTTATTTTATTTTTATTTTGTTTATTTGGATCACCAACAATATTTGCAATAATACAGGCAGTTATGTATAATAACATGAAACTTACAAGCTAAATGTAAATATTACTTACAGGTAATCTCCGCATGCATTAAATAAAAATAATAAATATTAAAGATAAATTTTAGTTATTTTTAAGTTCAGAACAGTTCTGTAAACTTTAGACTGAGGCTTAAAGTTGAAATCATAAAATCATTAAGACTGTTATATTAATCACTGAGACGTAATTTAACCATGATTTGTCCCATTCGGGTCCATATTGGCTCACCTAAAGTTTTTTTTACCCGAAATTGTTTTCTGAATGATCACTCTTCCTAAAATTTGTTTCCTAAAGTTTTTATTCATACAATTTGTAGTATTTCAGACGATGTTCATAATACTTATGTTTCCGAAAATTGTAATTAATAATATCACTAATGTAAATATATTTAAACTCTTACTGTTGTTTTTCATAACGCTTTTACCCCTAAACATAATTTCCATTGTAAAGTGATGTAGGTATATTAATGTGAGAAACGCCCTAAAGTCGCTAAAGACCGTAATTTTATTAAGGCTGCACAAATTTTTTCATCACTAAATTGAATTGTTCGACGAAATGTGTGTAACTGCAAGCTGTGAAGAGGTACAGCTGCTTCTCTTTCCGTAACACTAATTTCTTCTTCTGGGTAACACATTTTTTTGCTTTTTGTACTTTATAGTACGGAGGATAAGCTAGGAAGTCTCTTTCTTTTAAATCTTTTTTCATGGAAGTGTAATCTTCTACTGTGAATTTGTGGTCGATTATAAATGAAATGGCTTCCTCGGGTGTATAGGGCTTTGATTCCAGTTTAGGCTGTATAGCTGCCGAACTTTTCTTGGGACGTGTTGGGGTTCTTAAGCATCCGTTTATTACAAACTCCAGTGGCTGAGCACAGCTTTTACTGAATTTTTCACCGGTTTCGCTAGTTACAATTTTCGATATCACTTTAATCATTTTTGAAGGAGGTTCATCTTCTAACAATTCTTCCAAGCTTTTCTTTACACGACTTTTTTGGCGATTACTGAGACCTTCGTAAGATGAACCAAAAGTTCCAAGTTGATCACATGGACAATCAAAACAAGTTCCAGGTTGACTGGATGGAAAATCGAGAGAAGTTCCAAGTTGACCAGATGGCAAATCAAGAGAAGTTTCAGGATTACTAGATGGCAAATCAAAAGAAGTTCCAGGTTGACAAAATGGAAAATCAAAAGTAGTTCCAGGTTGACAAAATGGAAAATCAAAAAGTTCCAGGTTGACAAGATGGCAAATCAAAAGAAGTTCCAGGTTGGCAAGATGGCAAATCAAAAGAAGTTTCAGGTTGACTACATGGAAAATCAACTTTTTAAATTTGTAGCAAGCCATTTTTTATTATTCTTACAGAAACGTTTTAAATTTCTCTTACTGTAATTGTATAGTTTCTCGCATTTACGATTAAATGTTACAATTTGTTCTTTAATAAAATTATCTTTGACATCTATATTTCCAGGATACCATTCGGATACAGTGAATTTAAAATTCAATGTTCGTTCGTCAATACCCAGATCTAAGGGTCTTTTGTTAAACATGTCCAGTTTCGTGAGTGTATTCAAATCCGTATTCAAGCCATGGTCGTCAGAAATAATCGTAGTTGCCACTCGCTGACCAGCATAAGCTTCACTTGTTTTATACCAAGAAGGTAAACTCGTTTCTTCGTCGCACTTTCAAAAGACGAAATAGTCTACCAGCACACGTTTTCCCTCTTTCCTCTGACATGGGGTCCTGCAGGCGTGAAAGGTGAGGGTGACTGATGCTGCGTTGATTTTACGCTGCACCAGTTGTCTTCGTATCTGGACTCCATTTCCACTTAACATCAGGTGGGGTGGAGTCATTTGCTGAGCTAACTATATAACTAAATCTCTTCTCTCCGCTCACGCTCCACTCTGCTCAGCTCCTCTCCTACATGGTATGTCAACCTTAGTCGGCTATGGGCTGTCTGATTCCCATGTCTTCGAATGACGGCATCAGAATCAGCCGTTTGCAGAGGGTGCACAATCCTGTCTCCATTGCCCGTGACCAATGTATCGGAGCTGAAGAATGAAAGGCACTACGCGTATGAGTCAATGTGTCATGTGGTCAATACATATTTCTTATTCGAGGAGATTTCCGACAGTCCTCCTTCGTTGGACCCTGGAGAATAGCTTTGCATTAGAATTTGACTTAAAGTTTGTCTTACAATAAGTAATGGATGGTGCCGCATAGGTTGAAGCGTAAGTTTTAAAGTGTTCTTTTTTTTAGTTATTTATTTTAGGAAAACTAACACCATAACCGTTCTTTTTTTCCCATACAAACCATGCTCGGTCAATAGAAGCTTTGTATAGGAAAGTTAAAAACCGATTTTTGACCTATTATCTTGGGGAATGTTGTTCACTTTCATGGTCTGATCAACCCACCTGCAGGGGTAAGACGGTTAAAAAAAGCACGATGTATACTTAATTTAGTAAAACATGCCTAGATTAGTTCTTACTTGTATTATGTCGCATCTATATTAAGGGAGCTCGCCCACGAGCGACAATCGCTGAGCGATTATTTTGTAGTAGAATATGGAACATATAGAATTCAATACTTCAACGCCCACCGGCTACAAAAAGTCGCTCTAGAACAAAATCGCTGCCTCCCGGGCGACGCGATTGTCGATGTGAATTGGAACGTTCGGAAATGTACCTAGCAACGCAGACGCACACTACTCAGCGACAGTCGGCCGCGTACTCTAACTAAGGAAGGACGTGTCTTGACAATGGGTGTCGATATCGACATTGTAATCGAAGAAGTAGAAAAGCGGCCTGCCTTATACGACACAGAATTGCAAGAATATCACGATTGCAATAAAAAGAAGTCTTAGATCCAAAGTACAAAGTCTTAGATCAGCATGACGAATATGAAATAATCCCTTTAGTAATCTCTGAGTAATTATTGAATCAACCCAGAACCTTCTTTTTTTCTTCTGTTCCTCAAATATAACCAGACACACACCTTTCTATATAAATCCAATTTCATCTATAAATTCATGACGTGCACTTCCCACGATAGCCAGCGACAATGTGACGCAAGTGTGCGTTGAGTCGCTCACAAAATCGCTTACAAAAGTCGCCGAAAAAGTAGTTGCGATTTTGTGAGCTACAAAAAGTAGTACGTGGGCGAGCAGCCTTAAGGTACTCCGTCCGTAAGTGACAAGTGCCATATATTTTATTTGAAATGTCTTCGCCCATATTTATTTGATGCCGCACGGCCATACTAATTTTGTATGGAGAATTTAAGGTGCTTCATTATCATCAGCTCATTTTTATGTCCCCACTGCTGGGGCACGAGCCTTCCCTATGTATAGATAGGGAGAACGGGCCATTTACCAACACGCAGACCCAGTGCGGATTGGTGGTTGTTAACGACTGCTAATGCAGCCGGGACCAACGGCTTTACGTGCCTTCCGAAGCACGGAGGAGCTCGGGATGATACATTTTTGGTCTTTGCGAAAGTTGCTTAACACTCGCAGACCGGGCGCGTTAACCATTGCCGCTTAAGGTGCTGGGTTTTAAGGTGCTTAATGAAAAACTAATAATTAAAATAACCGTTTGATTAATCGAAAATGTGAGACGGACGATTTGCGCGTTAACCATTGCCGCTTAAGGTGCTGGGTTTTAAGGTGCTTAATGAAAAACTAATAATTAAAATAACCGTTTGATTAATCGAAAATGTGAGACGGACGATTTGTAGTATATACAAGAGATACAATTATTTAGATTTACTATAAGATATCAACTAAACGCCGCCACTCGTTTTCATGATTTTGAGTTTGCGTCAAGAGTAGCCTACCAGACCACTAGTTACCTATTACATAAATTTCCCAAATTTCGTGCATGACTACATGCTCAATAACTAAGCTAATTACAATATTTATTCAAATTGTTCATAACACAAGTCGGATGATGCAATCTTAATGTTAAGAATAAATACAGTTAACACGTGTTTCTGACTAATAGACTACTTGCAAAGGAAACTTAGCTTTACACTACTGTTTTAAAGTCTATATTGGGGTGGTGTGTTGAGTTATGCTATTTATATGAAAGTCTTTTTGTTTTTTCCATCCCTGGCATGTTTACGAGACGCAGACACGTGTCTACGGACAATTCAAAATATATGCAGAGGAAAGTGTAAATAAAACAAAGTTATTTGAATCATGTTGACAGTACGTTAAGGTGGTTTTCAGAATGATATTGTAATTTTGCAAACTTAAATATTTAATACTACCCGGCGGACTTCGTACCGCATTTCTTTTTTTATTTTTTTTAATATAGCCTATGTTACTCAGCGCTAATGTAGTATTCTAATGGTGAATTTTTTTTTAAATCGGTCCAGTAGTTTTGAGTTTATTCGTTGCAAACATACATACATACATACATATATACATACATACATACATACATATGTACATACATACATGCATACATACATACATACATACATACATACATACATACATACATACAAAGGTTTCTTCTATATTCTATGCTATCTATATTTTTGTAGTGTTTATTTATTTATTATTTTGTAGTGTTAAGTTTTTGTTTGTAATAAACTGATATGTTTTTTAAAGTTTTTTTATTAAGCTTTGAAATGACACTAATATCGATGAGGTTACATACGTGGGTTAAGGGTTGATTAGGCTTGAAAGTTATTTTCGTATAGATGCGATTTCTTTGACGCCGAGTGTAGTATAGATAAGATTAAGTTTAGTGTTATTTCGCTAGCGGGTCGTCGAGAACAGTATGATTTAATTTGCTTGTTTAAAATATTGCACTCAATAATCGATTCCCCTAAATTGCTTTCATTAATTCAAATAAATACTTTGTATCGAACCCGGGCGCCTAAGAAATTTCACTAAATGTAATAATAAATATACATCATATTACAATCCCATTGTCAGAATGTGCCGTCTATACAATGAACTGCCCCCCAACCGCCTAACACTCTCGCTTTCGATCGCTTTGAATGCGTGGCCCTCGCCTCGCTTTCTATTATAATATCGAAATATAATATCGAATAATATCGAAAGCTATAGCCTATAGCTTTTGATATTGCTTTCATATTGCTTTCGAAATGACAAGATGACCCCTCCTCCTCGCCTCGCCTTCAAAGCGATCGAAAGCGAGAGTGTTAGGCGGTTGGGGGGCTGGTTGCACTTAATAACAACATCGACATATTTTCCATGAAAATACATAAATTTAAAAAAAATGTCTGGGAAATTCTCGGTCCGGCATCTCCCAATTATTAAGAAAACGTTGTCAACATTAACCTAGAATAAGTTTTCAGTTTGTTATATTTTTATTATTCACCATTATATGTATATAATTAGTTTTTAATTGAATATAGTTTTAGATTAGGTAAACTTTAACATAGACGCTAATTATTAATCATGATGTGTACACATGTTTTAGATAGAAATTTAGCTCTTATACAATTTATCATGCTTTTTTGTTATTTTTTTAATTTTTATCTGTTTTGTGTACCTAATAAATAAATTAAAAAAAAATAAAGTCTCAAAAGCACTTATTGACGTCAAAACTAATTTAAAACAAACGAGTTATACTATACGAATTTGATAATTGTACGTGTTTAGCCCACACTAGCTTTTGCCGCTAGGGTGATGATTGCCAAACCGGTGATCCCATTCATCCTAGTGGCACGTAAAGGGGGTGTACAGTGGTTTTTATTGGGTAGACCCCTCCTCCCGAATCTCTGTCGAGACCCTCGGGTCTGGCCAGGAAGGCGGGAGCTGGAGGGGAGAACCCCACATATCCATCCGCACCTCCTCGGGCGCAGCGGTACTCGGGCGACGAGTTACTGCCATTGTTAAACAAAGGCTCATTAGTTTTTAGAAGTGCCCTCGGTTTAATCTAAATCATTATCAGACTAAACATCCCACTGCTGAGTTCATAGAAAGATCAGGGCATCCACCACTCTGTCCCAATTTGGTTTAGTGAAAGTAAAGTTTTAAAGTTTTTCTTCTTGGCTCAAGGACTTCAAATTAAGCAACATGATTGATAGGTGTCAAATCGCAACAGAAACACGCCATTATAGATTCTAGAGTTACAATGAGGCGAGCACGGCGGCGGCGCACTCACTTCTCGGGCAGGATCCGGCTAGGCTAACCCGCTCAGTTCTACTTGAGCTTTACTGTTTTCCTACTTACATCGACAATACCAGCCATGAAACGCAGTACTTATAGTGTTTCGTAACTCGACTTACTTTCGTTAGCTTAGCAACCTAAATGGGATCTTGGCTACCACACCAAAAGACTTCCAACTTACAATACGTCACTGCTTGGAAGTCTTGCGAAAGATCTTGGTATTTCCACATCAAAACACTTCCAACACTCCACTCTTCTTTGTCTTTCACTGGCGCTAATCTTCTTTTTTGTTACTCACTCTATCTAACATAAAACCTTTTTTCTTTTCCAGACTCTGTGGTCTCGACCGAATCCACAAATCAGAGAAGATAATATCGACGCTCCCGCTCACACACCAAAGGAGATTGGAAAAGTACAAATCCTACTTCGGCAAGTTGAAAAAGTGCTTGGACGTGAACAACTCTGTCGTCCATATGATTATAAGGGATGTTGATACGATGTTCGAGAATGTGGACCATAGCAACTCCATGGATCTGAACACGAACGGCACGGAGAGCTTCGGCTGTAATTATAATAACTGCACGGTGGCATCGCAGAAGCAGCACAAAATGCAGCATGATGTTGAAAAGGTTGGTCTATTTGTTCCTCACGGGTCTCCCTTGAGACACTAGTTTTATAAGTTCCTTATGAAGAACGCGTTTTGGCAGGCCCTTATCATCATCATTATCTCAGACAATAGACTTTCACTGCTAAACAAAGGCTTCTCCTAAAGATCTCCGCAACAATCGGTTTTGTGTTGCTCCCATCGATCGCTTCACCAGATCGCCGGTTAACCTTGTTGGAAGCCTGCAAACTCTTGAGTCTTCGGATGTGCGACGGGCCCTATAATGGCATTATGACCTGACGTTGATGGTCTCTTATGCGAGTTGATTTACTTGGTAAAGTGAAGTCGTCTGGCGCCTCTCGTATAACCTTAGCGGTTGGTAGAAGGTGCCAGTTTCAACTAAAAAGTAGTTATAAAAGCGTGGTCGTAAGGACCACCCTTCGCGGTAGCCAACTTTTCGGTAGTTGAGGATTCCGGGTGAAATGTGCTTCCTTAAGCCTATCTTCACTTAATATCTGATGAAATTAAGGCCAAAGACTTACCTGAAAGGAATTTAAAAAACTGGTAATGGTAATGGTATGTGATACTAACACCGGTACCGATTCCCAAAAATACCGGTATTTTGAGGCATAATGAGATGAGGAGGAGCTGAATGACGCAGTGGTAAACGTGTTTGGTCTGCGATAGCTGAAGTTTCGCAAAGATAAGCAAGTTTCGCAAAGACCGCTCATCAAATGGGCGACCAGAGATTTACCATTTTGAGTTCCTCCATGCTTCAAAAGGAACGAAAAAGCCAGGACCAAATGGCTGTATTTTACTCTCGTTAACAACCCACGCATTGCACAGGCCCGCCTGGTAGCTTATCGCCCGTTCAACCTGTGGTGTTTCCAACCATAGGAAAGGCTGTGCCCCAGCAGTGGGGAACTGGGGACATTGAAATGAGCTGGGGATTTTTTTTAATTTATTGGATCACCAACAGTTGTTACATCAAAACAATTAAGTGGTTTACATAAATAGTCTAGTAATGTACAACTACTTAGAGGTGAACTCAGCATGCATTGAGGTACAGATAGGGAATGCAATCCGGATAATCCGTTATCCGAAAAATCCGGATATCCGCAAATTTTTGTCAGTCTTCCAAATTCGGATTTGTAAAACGAATCCGGATTCTTTTCGAACATTAAAAAATTTTGAAAAAAATCATAACTAGCAAGTTTCGCGCGTTATTTGGTAGATGCCTTTACCGCTAATCACCAGCGCCATTTACTAGATGGCGCTATTCGCACGACTTGCGCGTTTGTTTAATTTTACTAAGAGTAAAAATTATTTCTAAAATAAACTTAAATTATTTTGATACTTTTGTCTGTCTGATAAGTAATAATTTCCATTTTAAAAAGAATTAAAAAATATGTGATTTTAACATGGTGCTTTTATTGAATCCATTTACACTATGAAACATCACATTAATTAATAAAAGTATTTGAAAAGAAAAATGATTAAAACTCCGAAAAATTCGGATAATCCGGATTGGTCCATAAATCCGTTTTTAAAAATCCGGATTTTAAAACCGATACGGATTTGCATTCCCTAGGTACAGACAGTATTTACTGACTAAGCTACATATTTTTAAAACTATGTTGTGTAAGGTAAGTGATTACTGTTTTATTAAATTAAATATGTATCTGTTTAGTGTATGTTTGTGAGTGATGTCTTAAGCGTGCATATACAGGTCTGTTTATGTATGGTATGGTATGTGATGTGTGGTTGTGTAGATGTAGATGTGTGTGTTTACTATAAAGTTTAAGTGATGTTACCTACTAGTGAACGCTGTCCACAGGTACAGTCTGTGCTGAAGAACATCGTCCGGGATTGGAGCGAGCTGGGCGCGCCCGAGCGGGAGCAGTGCTACACTCCAATCCTGAACGAGATAGCGGAACGGTTCCCCAAGGACGAATTCAAGTAGGCCCTAGCAAATTAAAGGCAAATTAAAGATAAAGATAAAAATTATTTGTAAAAAACATGTGTACAACTTGGGTGGATAAAAAACCAAACTATAATAAATAATGATAATAAAACATTTTATTGCGTTAAACATGGTATAAAGATATTAATAATAAATTGATATGTTCTCATGTTTAGCCATTTTCAAAATAGCATGCAAATCATTAAGGCGAAGGGTAAGGCACACTAGCGCCACCAATTGATAATTTGACAATTACTAACGGACCGGATCTTTTTTTAACATTGCGTACCGTCCGACAACAGGAAAGCATCCATAGTATTTATTTAATAATTGTGCACTACTTTTTGTTTCGTGGTTTATTCACAAAACGGGCTATCGCATTTATTCACAAACAATGGCCACTTTTAGTGTTAGCGAATGAATACAAAAACAAATCTAAAAGTAGTAGATATTTGCCTAGTGTCGGAAGGTCCGCAATGTTTGAAAAAAAATCCAGTTTAGCAGTTATCAAATTAAATCCATTAGCGGCGCTAGTGTGCCTTACCCTTCGCTTAATTATTATCTATCTATTAATATATATCTATCAACATGTCTTGATAGGCATACAAATATAAAAAAAGTAAAAACAAAATCATTACATTAGTGTTATAAGAAAGGAAGGATAATGTTAGTTAAACCATAGCTAAAAACTAAACCATAGAAATTATGATTATATGCGAGGATCTCCTCCGTGCTTCGGAAGGTACGTTAAGCCGTTGGTCCCGGATGCATTAGCATTAGTCGTTAACAACCACCAATCCGCACTGGGCCCGCGTGGTGGTTTATGACCCGTTCTCCCTATCCATCCATAGGGAAGGCTCGTGCCCCAGCAGTGGGGACATAAATGAGCTGATGATGATGATGATGATGATGATGATGATGATGATGATGATGATGATGATGATGATGATGATGATGATGATGATGATGATGATGATGATGATCATGAATCAGAACTTAATAGATTATGGCATTTACAGAATCTGGCGTTCATAGAATCTGGTCTTTGTAGATTCGTCTGACATTATTCAACTAAGTCCATTGTATTGTAGTATTCTGGTATTTACAACTTACAACGAAACATAAACCTATGTATGTTAAAAAAACTATTGTTAATGTGTAAATAGATCTTCCCATCGTCCCATGCTAGTCTAATAATATATCAAAATTTAAAAAAAATATATCAAAATTCAAAATCATTTATTCAGTTTAAGCTACAAATAGCTCTTATGAACGTCATTATGCCATCGGTTCGTAAGTCTACTCTGGGCGGAAGACCTTGTACTGAGAAGAACCGGCAAAAAACTCAGCAAGTGTCAAGCTCTTTTCTGCCTTACAGCGTCAAAAATATTGGAAAATGCCCTATCATAAAAGGACACTTTCCATCACAAACAAACACAAAAAAAAGGACAATTACAACACCCAAAAATACAACAAAATAAAAAAATATCTAAGTTTGCAAAAATTACATCAGTCACCTACCAATTTAAATTTTCACAATGTCATACAGTACTAATAGAAATCAAAAATTGTCTAAGAAAAACAAAGTTAAAGTATACGAGTATAATAATAATAAAAATAAGATAAGTAAGCAAGAGCAGACCTGCCTCCACAGGAGGCACCCTTTCACGAATATGACATATGAATCAGCCATATATCAGCTGCCTAACTCACCGTGCATGTCGTAAGAGCCGACTACGGGACAACGGTTCCAGATGCTCACATCAGGCGATCAGCTAGCAACCAATAACTGATGTTATCAATTACACCTCAGCACCCTACTTGGTTCATGCTTAATGTGGCGTCGAGGTTAACGGCGAGTTTATTCAAAATTGGTGTTTTTAATGCTACAACGTCCTGCGTGTACAATACAATAACGCCTTTAGGATGCTGTTGGGGCTTCCGTGGCGCTGTAGCGCTTCCAAAATGTTTGCTGACTCTCGCACAGACGGGTTTCATGCTATAATGCGCAAAAAAGCGGCTTCTCTACTGCATAGTTTACGTAAGAGCGGCAACAGTATCCTTAAGATGATTGCTGTCAGACAGGACTGCCCCATTCAAAGATACTGGGTAGAGATTGCAACGGGGCTTAAGAAGTAGCACACAAACATAAATATGCTAACAACACTAACATAGGATTAAGCCCAATTGTTACTAACATTTACTAATAAGTCTATGGATCAAATTGGTCTGAAATAAAAATTATTATTATTATTATTGTTATTTAATGCCCTCCCTTTTTGCGAGAAAGAAGTGAGAGTATGTATGTTAAAATAAATTAATAAAAATAAATGTTTCCCACACTCACACCAATTATCTAGCCCCAAGAAAAGCTTTCTTAAGAAACTCGTTATATGGTTAACTAGACAACGGATAAACATACTTAATATACTTAAATACATACTTGTTATACATAGGAAACACCCAGACCCGAAACAATATAGAAAAACAGGTATTTCTGAATTGATCCGACCGGGGATCGAACCCGGGATCTCAGAGATAGCGACACCATGAAAACCGGTGTGCAAGCCACTCGACCAAGGAGGTCGTCTACAACAATTAAATAACCTAATTGCTTAAATCATGTTTGGACGATTCAAAAGCACTTTTCTAAAGTTTTTAACCGACTTCAAAATAAGGAAGAGGTTCTCAATTCGATGAAACATATTTTTTTGTTTATGTTTCCTCGATTACTCGAAGACGCTCGGACCGATTTGGAAAATTCTTTCTTTATGGAACGGTCCTTTGTTTCAGCAACCTCAGTCATGTCAAAGTGTTAGTCCCTGGCGCGGGACTCGGCAGATTAGCCTGGGAGGTGGCGGCCAGAGGCTATACGTGTCAAGGCAACGAGTTCTCGCTATTCATGCTGTTTGCTAGCAATTTTATACTGAACAGGTGCCCTGAGGTGAGTGATAAGCGAGTTTGAACTTTAACACCACAGCATAAAAACGAAAATGTGTTAATTTCAGACAGGATTAATTTTAACTATAAATAAAATTACTTTGACACTGGCTAAATGTGCTAATCGCACAAAGCCATTTACTAAAAAAAAGTACGTTAAAAATACGCACAACGGTTGCGTTACAAAATCAAAAAGTGTCAAGAAAATTATCACAAATTGTAATTTGTTCGCGACAAAATTTTTGGTATATTTATAATAAGCTTTATATACTCGTATCATCAACTTATATTATTTAGGTATGATAGGTCTTTTCATTATCAGTGCCACAAATCACCAACCCACCCTAATAATACCTCGTAATATTATTATTTTTTTTTTCGAGGAGCTCGATGGCGCAGTGGTTAACGCGCCCGGTCTGCGAGTGCTGAGGTTAAGCAACTTTCGCAAAGGCCGGTCATCGGATGGGTGACCAAAAATGTATCATCTCGAGCTCCTCCGTGCTTCGGAAGGCACGTAAAGCCGTTGGTCCCGGCTGCATTAGCAGTCGTTAACAACCACCAATCCGCACTGGGCCCGCGTGGTGGTTTATGGCCCGTTCTCCCTATCCATCCACAGGGAAGGCTCGTGCTCCAGCAGTGGGCACGAAAAAAAAAAATTAGTTGATGATGATGACGAATATTATTTTATATTATATTAGCTGACCCGACAGACATTGTCCTGTCTAAATTTTATTAAATATACAATATGCATGTATTATACATATAAACCTTCCTCTTGAATGACTCCGTCTATTGCTGAAAACTGCATTAAAATCCGTTTCATAGTTTAAAAGATTGAAGCGTACAGACAGCAGCGGGAGCGACTTTATTTTAATAAGATAATTGTTATATAAATGTTATATAATTGTTCAGCGCTGTCCTATGTCAGCACTAGCTGAGCCGCCTCCATTTGCCTTCAAAATGTATATAATGATCTACCCATGTATGCTCTTCCATGAAATATGGGTATCTAATGTTTTTTCTTTAGTTATAAGTATGGAATTGTTACCTAAATACTAGTTCTTTTGAAAGCAATAAACGTATTTATTTATTTATTTTTAAAAATATATTAATATTGAAATACTAAGGTGAGATATAACGTCTTTGCACTCAGGCGAACAAACACACAGTCCACCCGTGGATTCACCAGAACGTCAACAATCTATCGTGCGAGCATCAGCTGACGGCGGCCCGGTTCCCGGACGCGAGACCTTCCGGCGACCGGCCCAACCACAACTTCAGTATGACCGCGGGGGACTTCCTCAAGGTACTTCCTTAGGCCCGCTTTTATATAATATCTTAATATATTTTTATCTATTACTAGCTGTGCCCCGCGCACGCAAGGAAAGTTCTCAAAAATTTTTTTTCTTGTTTTTGCAACACTTTTCATTGCTGCTCCACTCCTATTAGTCATACCGTGATGTAATATAGCCTATAGCCTTCCTCAATAAATGGACTATTCAACACAAAAATAATTTTTCAATTCGAACCAGTAGTTCCTGAGATTAGCGCGTTCAAACAAACAAACAAACTCTTCAGCTTTATAATATTAGTATAGATACAATACCAAGCATGATCCTCTACTATTAGACATTCATATAATTTACTATACAGGCACACTCGTATCGACCCAAGACACTGTACTCGTAGAACAAGGGTACGACGAGCCGGTTCACACGCGCTCTACACCAGGTACAAACATGTACCTGGGCGCTTCTCCCCACCCTCACGACCCGGTCAACCCGAGCCTAGGTCCTAGCCTTAAAAAGCGCCCTCGCGTTGTTCCGCTCCCGACCCGATCTGAACCCCTTGAGAGAAACTAGTAGAAATGGGGGAAACGCTTCCTGGGTTCCTAGTGTGAGTTTTGTTTACTATCTGTATTCATTCGATTACGTTGACGAAAAGAGAATTAGTATGGCTTTGAAGCAGCGCCTCCTGGCGACATACGAGAAGAGTTAACATTTTGTCATACAAATTCTCGTTTTCGTTAACGTGATCGGAAGGCGAATGAAACACACTAGGCCCTCTGACGATGTTTCAATCACACATTTTTTGATTTCATTTTCCTTTTTACTGAGACTTTTTAGCTTTGTGAGCATACATCATACCCCACCACACCACATAGATACTCTTGTGGTACCTGTACCACAAGAGTATGGCCTGCCATGAATTATATATTTGTCTATACTAATATTATAAAGAGGAAACCTTTATATTTTTATATGTATGTATGTATGATGTCTGTTTGCAACGAATAAACTCAAAAACTAAGGGACCGATTTAAAAAATTCTTTCAATGACAATTTAATTTTCCAATACAAAATGATTTGTTTGTTTTGTTGTCACGGAAACCATTAATATATATTTAACTCAATGATGGAAACTGTCAAAGCGGTACGAAGTCCGCCGGGTCAGCTTTGGTGTTTTTACTTTCACTCACCACAAATGAATTAAAAGCTGTTGCAACATTATCTTCGTTGTTCTTAAGGTATACACCGAACCAGATGAATGGGATTGTGTGGCCACTTGCTTCTTCATCGACTGCGCGCCCAACGTCATAGAGTTCGTGGAGAGGATATACGGCATCCTGCAGCCGGGGGGCTGCTGGATCAACCTGGGTCCGCTGCTGTACCACTATAGGTAAACATATAGGTTCAAATCATGTGCAAAGTCGTCGTTTATTAAGGGGTTTATCCGGCTCGAAGGATCAAAATTTAGTCGTTACATGTGACTCGAAGGACCTCAATTTTGCAATTATATCATGTTTGTCTGACTCAAAGGACCAAATTTGGTCGTTTTATCTGATTTATCCGGCTCGAGGGACCAAAATAGAAGATATACGGCATCCTTTAGCCGGGGGATGCTGCTGTATTACTACAGGTAACCATTTAGGCTAAGAGCGTTTGTGTAGGTTATTTAATTCGTTGTATCTGGTTTATCCAGCTCGAAGGACCAACATTTTGTCGTTATCCGATGTATTCGGCGTTAGTAGTCGTTATAACTAGTTTATCCGGCTCGAAGGACTAAAATTATCTCTTTACATATTACGTCTGGTTTATCCGTTTTATTAGGTAAATTAACCCCATTCATTTCGATCACTGCTAATAACATATACTTACTTATTTTATACATATAATACACTTAATATATTTTAATTTATAAGCATTTATTAAGTTTTATAATCTTTTTCAGCGACATGACAACGGAGAATAGTATTGAGCCGCCTTATGACATACTTCTAGACATAATACGGGACGTCGGTTTTGATATATTGGTAAGCTTTATACTAAATAATAATTAACTTTTATTTTTTTATAATATACAGGTTGACTTTTTTATCACCGTCCAAAACTTCTGAGATGACTCCCGTGATACAAACGAACAACTCTTACTATTGGACCAACTCCCTAACTCGAAAATAAAATTTAGCTGTACCATACATTTTGGTCGAATTAATATTGATGTTTTGTATGGAACAGCTGAATATTATTTTCGAGTTAGGGAGTTGGTCCAATAGTAAGAGTTGTTCGTTTGTATCACGGGAGTCATCTCAAAAGGTTTGGACGGTAATAAAAAAAGTGACCCTGTATAGATTGCTTACAATCCAATTAGGCTGGGCAAGCTGGGTAAGCTACGAAATATCTTTTCGTCCGATATACCGCAGTGTCTCAAGACGAAAGTCTTTGACCAGTGTGTGTTGCCAGTGATGACATACGGGTCTGAAACGTGGTCGCTTACTATGGACCTCATAAAAAGGCTCAAGGTCATTTAAAGAGCAATGGAGAGGGCTATGCTCGGGGTTTTTCTGCGAGATCGAATCAGAAATGAAGAGATCCGCAGAAAGACGAACAAAGGTAACCGACATAGCCCGAAGAGTTGCTAAGCTCAAGTGGCAGTGGGCAGGGCACATTGCTCGCAGGACTGATGGCCGCTGGGGCGGAGCAGTCCTCGAGTGGCGACCGCGTACCGGCGCGCGCTGTGTGGGCAGGCTTCCAACAAGGTAGACCGACGATCTGGTGAAGGTCGCGGGAAGTCGCTGGATGCGAGCAGCACATAACTGATCGTTGTGGAAATCCTTAGGGGAGGCCTTTGTCCAGCAGTGGACGTCTATTGGCTGAGATGATGATGATGATGATATAGATTGAGGGATAAATAAAACGTTTAATGTCACTATCTCACTCAAAGTACACAAAATCATGCAATCAACATAAATTAATAATTAGATTTTTATTCTGTGAAAAATTATAGCGACGTATACTGGGACAGTATGGGTAAGTCCGAACCATAGGATATCCAGAGAAACTGTCTTACGAACCATTAAGTCTTTTTTTTGTAAAAACAATTTTGCCATAGTGAAATGTTTGGTCAAGTGTGAGTTGTACATAAAAAATAGTCAAAATGTTTTTTTTAAAATGTGAATCGATCATTTTATTGTATCAGAAGAAAAAGCGGAGCAGAAGTTGCAGAAGAAGAATCAGAAGTAAGACAGTTTCTCTGTGTCTCTAATAATTTTGGACTTCCACATATTGTCCTACTTAAAAAAAACTCACTGTATACTGAATACGTTATGTTCTATTCTATTCTATTCTTTTCTATTTACAGAAGGAGGAGACCGGCGTCAAAACGAAATACGCGCAAAACCCCAACTCCATGATGCAGCACGAATACAACTCCGTCTTCTTCGTGTGCCGGAAACCGTACTGTTAATTATATCATTTGAATTTCAACCTTATTTCTACACACATTCAAGCTATAGACGTTGGCAAACTAACATCTGTATACAGGGTGTTTGGTAATACCTCTATAATCCTGAATATGGCAGATAGAGTACCGTTCATAGAACCTCGGAAAATTATGAACATAACTGAAAAGCAACACATGGCCGAAATATTTAGGTTCTTTGTTACTAAGTAAAACTGTAAAGTGACAACTCTGGGTCAAGTTGATACGTTGTTCTTAGTCGTGAATCTCAAGGACAAACATAAACAGATATGGAAACATTGCAGGAATGAACAAAAAAAATGTTACTTACAAAATAAAGGGGTTTGAGTAATTTTAAATGGAGGGGTGGGTTTTTTAAATTAATTCATTACCGACATAAATATACTTCAACATAGAAATAAACGTCGGAAACCTCATAGTTTGTGAAAAATTGCTCTTGTCACGCCTCAATTTTTATTTTATTTGAAAAAACTTGTCAAGACATAAAAAATACTATGACAACATTTCCCAGTATTGGGCAGTTTTTGAGATATCGACTCTTGTTTGCTTTCCGTAAACCTGTTTATGTGTAAATGTGGAATTGGAATTTCAGTATATTTTCATTCAGTATTTTAGGGAATCAAGATAGTTAGAAAAGAACAAAGGAGCAGATTATGTTACAAAAGCAACATACATACTGAATATTTTTTTAAAATAAGAAATAGCTCAAATTTTGCCCATGATAGACTTAATCTAATATTTAATAATTTTTTGCTTATTTTTTTTATTTTTTAATTTTATTTTAATCGGTACATAAATAGCCAAGGCCAATATAAATGTACACAACTAGCTTAGGTTGATAACAAAAAAAAATTGTATAAAAATAATGATGCTTAAACACTACAACTTACAATAATCACATTATTCATAAAACGAGAGGACTAACATGAAATCTGTAATCTGTGAACCACAACAGTCGATAAAAATACTGTCATATATAAAAAATTTACTAAAAAATATACTATATATTTATTTATTTATTTATTTATTTTATATGGACTACCAACAAAACATACACTATTAAAATTCAAAAATACAAGTTTATCTTAAGGCTAAGTGTTGTCTTAACTATAGACACGACATGCAATATAATTATCATCAATAAACGGAACAGAAATAGACAAGACAAAAATATAAAACAAGCAATACAGATACTTTCATTCATTACAGATTAAATAAAACTGAACAGACAAAATCAAACTATGACAGATTCAAATTAAAATCAAAATCAGAATTAAAATCAAAATCTAAATCAAATAATTAAAATTAAAATCAAAATAAAAACAAATCAAAATTAAATTAAAATCAATCAAAATATAATTAAAATCAAAATCAAAATCAATCAAAATCAAACAAAAATAAAAACAAAAACAAACACAAAATCATAATTACAATTAAAATCAAAATTAAAATTAAATCAAAATCAAAATTCTAATTCAAATCAAAAATTTAAATTAAAAATGTAGATAATTAAACTAAAATAAACTTTGAGCCGAGTGCTCATAAAAGCTACATAAACCATAAAATTACTAATTACAAAGAGCGTCATAAGCGTATAATAAATATTATGATAAGATCTTTAACATGAAATATTTTTTTGAAGCGACATCGCCAAAAAATAAACCCCTCAAATTACTCATACCCCTTTGAGTTTTTTTTATGGAATAGTAATTCTACGTAAAAATAATTTTCCATGTTATCACAGTTTTTTATACTTGGTTGCATGGCTATGTTTCGGGAATATACACCTATTACCAAACTTCCTGTATAAGTAATGTTTTACATGACCTGTCACATCTTGTCATTTGAATTTCAGCCATATTTCTACATGCATACGTGCTACCGATATTGGCAAACTAACATCTGCTGTATACTTTATCATTTAAATTTGAACTTTATTTGTACCTATATAAGTGCTATCGATGTCAGTGTTGAAGCACGAGTACAACGTTCTTCGTGTGCAGGAAACCGTACTGCTAATTATATCATTTGAATTTCAACCATATTTCTATATCAATTTGAATTTTAACCTTAATTCTACTACCATACGGACTATTGAAGTTAGCAAACCAAAATCTGCTGTTTGCAATGTTTCCACGAACCGATACAAATAACTAAAATGTTTTGTTTTTACAATTTCGACCTTATTGCACATAGATACGTGTTGTTTTAACAATGTAAAAATGAAAGAAAGAGATAGTATGCAAGATATGCTTTTAAGATTAATCAAAGTGAAGCAGTTTCTAATGACGAGTACGATATTATGTATTAGACTAAAACTTGTATTAAAAATATGTATTAAATATGTTATATAGGAGTACCAGAATCTCATGGAATACGATAGTATTACATTATATACTTTAAAGACAATTAGAGGTCAACATGATAAAAAAAAAGTGAGCAGATCGGATAAGATCGGATCAAAATCATCACCCATCACTCAATCCAATCCGAACCCCTCGAGAGACCTAGTAGGGAAAAGGGACACGCTTGCGTGATGCCATTCCCTCTAGAAACCATCTGACGGTGTTTCGATCACAAGGCTCGAGGAACCCTTTAAGGTTCTCGCCATAAAAAGGTTGATAAGAACGTTTGAAGATATCAGCAAACTCAATACGCTAGCCCAATGCGGGTTGGTGGGTTTTAACGACTGCCATCGTACAACGACCGGGGACCAACGGCTTAACGTGCCTTTTGAAGCACGGATGAGCTCCCAATTGGTCACCCATCTTATACCCGTCACTGCACAAGTTTGCTTACCTGTAAAAGATCACAGTATTATTATAATCATTTCATGAGATCCTAGTACCAACTTAAATGTTAGTAGAATGGAAAGTATTAGGTGTACTCTAAGCAGTGGGACAATCCCACTGTTGGGCAAAAGTCTCCATCATTGAAATGAAGCATTTGGTTGCCACGCTTGCCAAATGTGGTTGGTGATCATAAGCCCGGGCTATGCATAGAAAAATACCGAAACACTGCCCGACCTGGGAATTGAACCGAGACCTTCGGGTAACAGGCTGGTTGCTTTGCCACTCGGCTAACGAGGCGTTACTTATCATATTGGGTAAAAATGGTAGCTTTGTGGCATTATTATTATTGTTATTAAACACTTTACACTTTAAATTAAATGTTTTAATAAAAACAAAGTTCCTTTTTAAGTGGGTGCCGCGCGGAATTTGAAAAATTTACGTGTATTCAAGTCACTGGTGCTAGGCGCTGAATAGGTCATATATATTAAAAAGACTAGTGTAGGTTAGCTTGATCCTTTCACAAGGCCGTGGTTGTCTTGGAATTTGAAACAAATACCCAGCAACTGCATGAACAATACGTAAAAAGTTATTTCTTCAGAATCTTTGCAAATATAGCACATGAAACAATAATCCGACATCAAAATGTTTGTATTGATATTCTGCAGGCCACTGATATCTAATTTTTCATTTAAAAAATATGAATATGAAAATATTAAGACTTTTAGTATTTTTTATCCAAACGCTTATGATTTTACGAAAGTAAACATTGCTCAAATTAAATCACCAGTATAGTAGAATAAAACAAGTAAGGCGACTCGGTCCCCGAGCGAGCGATAATCACCTAAACATGTAGGGCTGTCGCTTTTAATTAGAATGAGGTATCTACATATAAAATAAGTAATATAGTAATATGAATTCATGGATTCCAGAGAACCCCTGATCTACCTAAACGTAGTTTGTCAACTGTACAACACAACAACTTACAATAGGTAAGTAGGTACGGTCAACAGCACATCACGGTAAACACTTGCAGTTCGATATTAGTACTTATGCCCACAACATAAGATCCGAGCGGTACAAAGTCCGAAGTGTTTAGTCTGACTGTACCTAATTAGTCCCTTTTCGCGGTAGGGTGTACCGTGTAATCTAATAAATTAAACTTACAAATCCGTAGGTACATGTACTTATCTCTTTAATCGACGAAATCTGGAGCATAACTTAACTCTTTCAGTAAATAACTACCTAACACAACATTATGTTATATTAGGTTAGGCAGGAGGTACTCACCGTTCTTGTTCGGTAAGTGAAGTAAAGAAAGACAATTCTGTATTTGACAAGCTGCTATTTAGACATCCATAAACACTGCAATATCTCTTGTTTTTTTTGTAGCCATCGTTGACCTTGACTTACGTTTAACAAATTATAAACGGGTTGTATTTAATCGATCACCAAAGTAACCTAACGTGACCCACAAAAATACTAAGTTAGCACCTAAAAATACAAAGTTAGCACCTAAACTACATTTAGATGCTAACTTACCATTTTAGGTGCTAGCCTACTATTTTTTTGTGGATAAATTTATTATTTCTCATTATAAACCGCAGCGACGAAACACGTACTCGCGCGCAGCATTACGTTCGGCTCAGCCGCGACTGGCGCATCATTAGCATCAATAAACTTTGTCAGTGTGTGCGTGCAACGATGCGTACGGACGGGCTGTCTCGACCGCGCTCACATACAAGCCGCGCTCGGTGCGTATGTATGATGATGATGATGAAGATACCATACTTGTTTTATTCTACTACTAGCTGACTCCGGCGGACTTCGTACCGCATTTTTTTTAAATATGTTACTCAGCGCTAATGTAGCATTCTAATGGTAAAAGAACTTTTTAAATCGGTCCAGCAGTTTTTGAGTTTATTCGTTGCAAACATAGGTTTCCTCTTTATAATAATAAGTAATAGCTGACCCGGCGGACTTCGTACCGCTTTGACAGTTTCCATCACTGAGTTAAATATATATCAATGGTTTCCATGACAACAAAACAAACAAATCATTTTGTATTGGAAAATTAAATTGTCGTTTTTAGTATTTTATTTACTCAGCGTTAATGTAGCATTCTAATGGTGATAGATTTTTTTAAATCGGTCAAGTAGTTTTTTAGTTTATTCGTTGCAAACATACATACATATATACAAAAATACAAAGGTTTCCTCTTTATAATATTAGTATAGATTTCACCAGCCTACTCTACAGTTATTAGCATCCATGTCGTGCGCCGTTGTCACACCACTGGCACGCACGCGCCGCTCGCTCGCTTTAAGAATATGCCTAAACTCGGTTTTGCGTCCGCGCGGCACCCTCTTAAAATTCAAAATTCAAAATAATTTATTCAGTTTAGGCTACAAATAGCTCTTATGAATGTCATTATGCCATCGGTTCGTAAGTCTACTCTGGGCGGGAGACCTTGTACTGAGAAGAACCGGCAAGAAACTCAGCAAGTGTCAAGCTCTTTTCTCCCTTACAGCGTCAAAAATATTGGAAAATGCCCTATCATAAAAGGACACTTTCCATCACAAACAAACACAAAAAAGGACAATCACAACACCCAAAAATACAAAAAAAAATAAATATTAAGTTTGCAAAAATTACATCAGGTATCTACCAATTTCAATTTTCACAATGTCATACAGTACTAATAAAAGTCAAAAATTATCTAAGAAAACAAAGTTAAAGTATACGAGTACAATAATAATAAAATAAGATAAGTAAGCAAGAGCAGACCTGCCTCCACAGGAGGCACCCGTCGGGTATGACATATGAATCAGCCATCGCTTCACTCAACCATATCTTAGGGAATGTAATAAACATTAATAATAAACACTGAGTAATATTGTTGTAATTCAAAATTCAAAAACATTTATTCAGTTTAGGCTACAAGTAGCTCTTATGAATGTCACTATGCCATCGGTTCGTAAGTCTACTCTGGGCGGGAGATCTTGTACTGAGAAGAACCGGCAAGAAACTCAGCAAGTGTCCAGCTCTTTTCTCCCTTACAGCGTCAAAAATATTGGAAAATGCCCTATCATAGCAGGACACTTTCCATTACAATAAACACAAAAAATATAGAAGACAACCACAACATGTAAAAAAAGAAAAAACACAAAAAAAAAATAAAAAAATATACGTTAACAAATTTCCATCAGGTAACAGTTGCAATTTCCACAATGTCATACAGTACCACTACAGTACTATCGTAAAAGGAAAAAAATTGTTTAAGAAAAACAAAGTCAAATTATAGTGAATAATACTAAAAATAAGATAAGTATGCGTGAGCAGACCAGCCTCCACAGGCGGCACCCGTTCACGAGTATGACATATGAATCAGCCATCGCTTCGCTCAACCATATTTTAGGGAACGTAACGACCCGACGCACACGCCACCACCGCAGAGACAGTAAAGAGAGCATGACACACTCAAGATACTCTAAATAAAAACTTAGTGATCTATTTAACGCAACGCTGTTTGTTATCTGTAGGACACTGTTGATAAAGGCTATCATATCAGTATAAAAATTATATAAATTAATTTTATTATGATGATTCAAATAGAGTATAGTGTGTTTTTATTATAACCAAGCTGTTTTATCATCTAAATATTCTTTTACTGTATAATAACCTTTTTTGAGTAATAAAGATTTCACATGTTTTTTAAACTTATCTAAAGGTAAATCTAGTACAGTACTTGGTATTTTATTATAATAGTGTATACCTTGCCCCAAGAAAGAACCAAGAACCTTTTGTAACCTGAACAGTGGCATTACAAGTTTTGTCTTATTTCTAGTATTGAAATTGTGTACGTCACCATGTTTAGTGAAGGAGTTAATATTGCAACGTACAAAAACTATACAATTATAAATATATTGAGATGCAACTGTCAGGACACCAATCTCCCTAAAAAGATTTCTTAAGGAAGTTCGTGATCCTAGTTTATAGATTGTTCTTATCGCTCGTTTCTGTAGAATGAATATAGTTTCAATATCAGCCGCTGTTCCCCACAGTAGGACGCCATACGACATGACACTATGAAAATAACTAAAATAAACTGTTCTAGCAGTTTCAACGTCTGTTAACTGCCTAATTTTTCTAATGGCATAAGCAGCAGAACTGAGTTTACCGGCCAATTTCGATATATGAGGATTCCATTGAAGTTTTGAGTCAAGGGTTATGCCTAAAAAGATTGTAGAATCTACCAATTCTAATTGATCACCGTTTATTCTAATATCAGTTGGTTCATTTCTGACATTTGGTAATATAAATTTAATACATTTTGTTTTCTTAGCGTTAAGCTGTAAATTATTAATAGTAAACCAACGGAGTACCTCTGAAAGAGCTTTATTTACATTTTCATAATTAGTTCTACACCTAGTTACATTAAAAATGAGTGAAGTATCATCTGCAAATAATACAATTTCACAGAAGTTCTCTACAAAGAATGGCAAGTCATTAACGTAAATCAAGAATAGAAAAGGACCAAGAATCGACCCTTGTGGAACTCCCATTTTTACATGAGAACCAGATGATTTAGTACCATTTATATCGACAGTTTGTGTTCTAGAGCTAAGATATGACTGTATTAAATTTAGAGCAAAATCTTTGAGACCGTAATAATGTAGCTTCATCACCAGAGTCCGGTGCTCAACGCAATCGAAAGCCTTGGACAAGTCGCAAAAAACTCCAAGAGCGTTTTGAGACTTCTCCCAGGCATCAAATATATGTTTTATTAGAGCAACACCTGCATCAGTAGTAGAACGACCCTTAGTAAAGCCATATTGCTTACTATGTAAAAGGTTGTTTGTGTTAAAATATGTCATCAACTGTTCGAGTATAATTTTTTCATAGATTTTACTTAGCGCTGGTAATATTGAAATGGGCCGATAGTTACTGGGGTCTTCTTTGTTTCCTGATTTGAATAAAGGTATAACTTTACTAAACTTCATAAGATCAGGAAAGATTCCTTTATCGACACAGTTATTAAAAATTTCAGCAAGATACGGTGCAATAGAATGAATAATATCCTTAATTACTTTAATAGATATACCCCATAAATCACTCGTGTTTTTCATTTTAAGTGATTTGAATGTTTTAATAATATTAATTGAATCAATGTATTTAAATTGAAAGGAAAGATTACATTTTGGTACATATTTTTTGAGTAAAGTTTGTGCAGCTTCTGGTGATGAATTTAAATTTGACGTTGTTATTACAGGTATATTTACAAAAAAATCATCAAAAATATTAGCAATTTGTGAATCTGAATTAACTAAGTTTTCGTTTACTTTTAAAGTGAAAGTATTATCCCGTGGTTTAAATTTACCTGTTTCACGGTTTATAATATCCCAAGTGGCTTTAATTTTATTGTTAGACTTTTTAATTTTTTCTTTAATGTAATTAGATTTTGCTACTATGCACACTTTCTTAAACATTTTCGAATAATTCTTTACATATTCCGTAAAATTAACATTTTGGTTATATTGTTTTAAACTATATAGATCATACAATTTATTTCTACTTTTATATATACCAGTCGTGGCCCAGTCACAGAACTTAAGTTTATGAGTAATTTTTATTGTTTTTGGTGTAAACACCTGGTTGTATTCGGTCTTGATTAAGTTAAAAAGATTACTATAAAGTACATCTGGATCATCTTGTACAAAGGGTAATGCATCAATTTTACAAGCTATACTATTTTTGAAACACTCAACTCGCTCTTTTGTAACTGGTTTACAGTTCACTATTTTTGGTTCATCCCTAATATCAAAATCATAGGTCACCTTCAAACCGCAATGGTCAGACGTAAGATTACTAATGAGTGACTTAGAAACAGGGTCATAGTCTGTAAAAATATTATCGAGACAAGTGGCAGAATGTGAAGTTATTCTAGTGGGTTCGAGAAATAAATTTAAAAGATTAAAACATTTAAATAAGGCAAGAAGACGAACACTCGTTGAAGTGTTTTCTAAAATATTTATATTAAAATCTCCACATACTAAAACAAATTTCTTTTTTAATTTTAATTTTCTAAGTACGTCTTCCATTACTGATTCAAAAATATCGAAATTGCCCGATGGGGGTCGGTATACACACACTATTACAAAACTATTGAACTCCACACACGATAGTTCAATGTTACGCTCCACTGATAGGTCTACAATATCGTTGCGATTTTTGTATTTGATATTGCTTCTTACTAATATTAGAGAACCGCCGTGAATAGCTGAGCTTCGCACGTACGCGCTTGCTTGTTGGAAATTATTCACATGGAACGATGTGTCATGACTTCTAAACCAATGCTCCGTTATACAAAATACATGAATTACCTGACTTTTTGCTAACAATTCTAATTCTAAGTCCTTGCCAGCCAAACCCTGAATATTTTGATGTATAATAGTAATGGATGTGGGCTTAGCTTTTGTCTTAGACCTCAGTTTAAATCTGAGGTTGTAACCTTATTACTAGTTGTAAAAGCTGCATTAGTAGAACTACTAATGATTAAGTTATTATCATGAAAAGACTTAGTTATACCACATATAACTGTATCATGTATATTAAAAGCTAACAAATTAGCTATCTGCGTCCTACATTTCTTAGAAAGATACATAGTATCTGACGTCAAAGTAAAGTTATTAATAAATTTATTAATATCGAAATATAAGATGGTGTCACTATGACGACAAATCAAATTAAATAGTAATAAATTTAAGTCATAAATGCGCTTATTTTGTTCCCAGGTTAAATTTGTACAATAGGGAAAAGCGCTAACTATTAACCTGCAATTTGTATCTGATTGCAGTTTTATCAAAATATTAAAATTATTTATAATGTCACGTTTTCTAGTATGTGAACTGTCACCACATAATACAATAACATTTGTGGAACTATTCAGTGAATCCTGTGATATATTATTTACTATAGCATTAAATGATTGACCTGGAGTACAAATATTGGTCATTGAATGGTTAAGATTTGCATTCATAAGCAACCCTAAGCCCTGACCAAGTTTATCTGAGTACATAACTGTTTTTCTTACTAATTTAGTTACATTAGGTTTATGAATTGTTTGAGGAGAGGCCGAGGTAGGACCGGGAACTATAATGTATAATAATGTATAAACTATATGTATATATATGTATAAACTAAATGTATAATCAATCATCACAGAATATTTGTTAGTATGTTGTTAAATGGTTCGTTATCACTTTGTTAGTATGTCATTCATTGTATGGATGGTTATAGTGATTTTATTTATTAATTGTTGTGTTATTTAGAGTTTAGGATTTCATGCATTAGCGTTTAAAATTTAGATTTAGCTAAATCTAGATCTAAGATGTTAGCACTAGCCGCATTAGTGTTAAAAACTGAAACAGGGTGTGTTGTAAATATATACATACAGTTTTTTGTTCTATATGAATAGGTATTGAGCTTATGTACAGTCACGAACTTTAATTTAGGACCCATTTCCCGGAACATTTGTTTAATCACTCATTCGCAATACGGGCGAAAACGCAAAATCAATAGCTTCGCTATTCGAAGGACAGATAGGCATTATTATGATCTAATGTATTAAATGGCTATTCAAAAAGGTTATCACATCGAATAAGTAGACATCTGTCAGAAACTGTTCCCGCTCTCTACTTCTATCAAACGGTCGGAAAAAATCGGAAATGATTGTTCCTCCCCGTTACGTCGGATTTGCATAGCTAAGAGCAGTTGCCCCTAGTAAAACATAAACAACAACGCGATTACCAACATTATCAACTGACATGAAATAATAATATCTTAGTAGCTCTTAAAGGTATAAGTTTGCCAGACGATATTCGACCTTAGATGGGTCCTAAATTAAAGTTCGCGACTGTACATACTCTCACATTCTCCCAAAAAGAGGTGGTCAGAGCATCAAAATCATCAGTAAACTCCCCGTTAGTAACCTCGACGCCACATTTAGCTTGATCAAAACAGGGCTTGAAACCGGTTCAAAATTAATCGGTTTCATTAGGGTAAAACCTGTACTATCGTAAAGTACCATTTCAGAGTGGAACCAAATAGGAGCGATATTTCGAACCTAAATAAACCGGTTTATTTCTAGCGATCGCTGGCTGCGATTTGTTGTAGCTTGTTAGACGAAATACCCGCGCGGCGCGCACCAGTGTTGCGTCGCGAGCGCTATCTCATTTTGATAGTTGCGCGCATCCTATCAATATGGGTCGAAAACGTAAATCGTATTTATCATTTTAAATTTTAACCGGTTTATTAAAAAATACCCATTTTTTTGTAAACCGGTTCAATGGAACGTAATCTAAAAAAAAAAAAAATTTCGGCGGGCTGGTTAGAACCACGATAGCTCAATTGGAAGAGCACCTGACCCGGAATGTCAGAAGGGTGCAGGTTCAAATCCTGCTCGTGGAAATTTTTTCAACATTTGTGTTTTTGTAATTTGTTCGCAACAAAATTTGCGTAAAAAATTTTTTGAACATTTATAAATAGCTTACTTACTTCTTAACTGATCTTTAATATTTGTAAAAATATTATGATCGGATGTTAGTGACGGTAGTTGTTGACATTGAATGGGCGCCTTTGGCTTTCAAAGTAAAAAGTGTTGAATGATTTCGGCGGGCTGGTTAGAACCACGATAGCTCAATTGGAAGAGCACCTGACCCGGAATGTCAGAAGGGTGCAGGTTCAAATCCTGCTCGTGGAAATTTTTTCAACATTTGTGTTTTTGTAAAATAACAATATCTCAGTTTGCAAATTTACATCAAGTACCAGTTTCAATTTCAAGCAGAGTACAGATAGACAGCGGTCTATGGCTCAGTGATAGCAGCAGACACACAAACCCTGTTATTTTGCGATTGTCATACGTTTTCGCATGGTACTACTGCATCTTAAAACGTGATTTCGTTAATTGAACTTTTTACAGTAGTTTTATTTTTAAATGTCTGAAATAAACATCTTTGCTATGTCATCACAAAAACGCAGCTAAACAAAACAAGACGTGTGTTACTAGCCTCTTTGTGAAATACTGTATTCTATCTGTCTGAATTATTTGTAAGATTTATATTTTTATTTAAACTTCATAGTTTTCTTTTAATTCTTGTCATTGTTATAGTACATATTATTTGCTATGTTTACTTTGAATAACACAGGGTGTATGAAGACCTTTAACGAAACCACATTTACGATGATTCTTCTGTACTGTGTCATACATGGGAATCGTCTCCTAGAGTTTTTTGTTTTTTTTTCATTCAATGTCAAAGTCACATTTTTTTTCAAAATTGTTTTTGCAACAAATATTTGAAAAGTGATTACTAAACTTCTTTCCACGTAAACAATACCAATCTAACCGCCCACCCCATTATTTTCATACAAACATGCTCACTATACATAAAAATGTCAAATGCTGCTAAGGCACGGTTTGGGAAGGATCCGTCGGATAAAAATCGTTCCAAGTATAGAAAACTACGTAATCGTTGTAGTAGGCTTTGTAGGGATGCGCAGCGTCGTCACATACATTCCTCTGTTGCAAATGGTGATCCTGCTAAGGTATGGTCATTCTTGAATACTCTTGGTATTGGTAAGTCTAAGACCTCTGTTTCCAATGACCTTGACCTAGACTCCTTAAACCGACACTTTTCTGCTCCTTCCTCCATTCCTCATAGTTTGAAACAAAGCTCACTGCAATCACTGTCTTCCTCTCCTAACTCACAGCGTCCTGCTTTTTCCTTTAGACTTGTCTCTGAGCGTGAAGTTGAAGATAACATCCGGGCAGTCAAATCTAATGCTGAAGGCATGGATGGGATTGGCCGGAGGATGATCCTGTTAGGATTTGAAATTCTTGTCCCTATCCTTTGCCATGTTTTTAACTTCTCGCTCGATACTGGCAGTTTCCCTAGCTGCTGGCGCCAGGCAGTAGTCGTACCTATCCCTAAAACCTCGAACCTTTCTTTACCTTCTCATTTTAGGCCTATATCCATTCTTCCTTTTCTTTCAAAAATCCTAGAGCGTCTTGTCCTCCAACAAGTCAGTGCCTTTGTTAATTCTAACAATTTCCTTAGTCCTCTCCAATCCGGGTTCCGCCCTGGGCACAGTACGACAACCGCGCTAACTAAAGTTTCTGATGATATTCGTTTAGGAATGTCCAATCAACAGTTGACAGCGCTAGTTCTTTTGGATTTCTCCAATGCCTTCAACACAGTTGACTACGACATTCTTCTGGCAATGCTGAGATCTCTCCTAGTATCAGATACGGTGTTAGAGTGGTTTCGTAGCTACCTGGTCGGGCGGCGGCAGTATGTCCGTGCTAATGACAAATTGTCATGTGCCAGCGATGTCACTGCAGGTGTGCCCCAGGGTGGTGTCTTTTCTCCTTTCCTTTTCTCGATATTTATTAATTTCCTCACTCCACTCCTTACATGTCAGTTCCACCTGTATGCTGACGACCTGCAAATCTATTCTCAAGCCTTAGTTGATGATATTGTGGGTATGATTGCAAGGCTTAATGCTGACCTTGGGATTATATATGATTGGAGTCGAGCCCATGGCCTAACGGTCAACCCTGACAAGTCACAGGCTATCATCATCGGGGGATCTAAACAAATTGCAAAGGTGAACAAAGTGTCTGTCCCTACGCTCATGTTTAACGGTGTCTCGTTGAACTACAGTAACGTGGTAAAAAACCTAGGAGTACTTTTCGACAGCACCCTCTCCTGGTCTCCACAAATATCAGAGACGAGTCGAAAAGTGTTTGCTGCCTCTGGGTCGCTAAGGAGGTGGAATAACTTGCTTCCTGTGAAGACCAAGGTTGAACTTGCGCAATCTCTCCTTCTACCAATCTTGGATTATGCTGATGTCTGCCTTGTGGACTTAAATGAGGACTTACTTAATAAACTGCAACGTCTTCAAAATCTCTGCATCAGATTCATCTACGGTTTGCGTAAGTTCGACCATGTGTCTGAATACAGGCACAGGCTTGAATGGCTTCCTATTAGGTTGCGTCGCGAGGAACATATTCTAACCCTTGTTTTTAACGTGCTGTATGATCCTCGTACTCCTTCCTACCTTAAGGAGTGCTTCCGATTTCTTGGATTGGAACACAACCGTGATCTAAGGTCAAAATCGGATAACATCCTTAAACCTCCCTTTACCCGGTCGGGATATTTTAAGGATTCTTTTACTGTCCGAGCTATTGAGTGCTACAGATAACAGTCTATTTTAATCTAAAAGTAAAAGTGTTTTCCAGCAATTATTTCTGCTCATTGTTACTTGGTTCATGTTCATTATGCATACATTTCGGCTTCATTAAGGGTCTTTGTACATCTTATATATAAATGCTAAACTGTTGGTATTTCTACTACGTTGTAAGCTTCTAGGCGATTAAAGCTGTCAAAAGCTAAAACAAACTACCTCAGATATGACAACCGCATCGCCATCTTGATTTATGTGTTAGATCATTCATAATTAAGAGTGCACTTTGGTCATACATAACAGTGTTTTAATAAATCTATTTAGGCAATTAAAGTAGTTGTAGTTTGGTTAAAAACCCGTTCGTTTGTAAATTTTATAATGAAAACTATTTAAATTGTAGATATATGTGACCAATTTGTACACAAAATAATATTTGTAGCGTTAAAGCTTAATCTGCTGTGACTAAATTTCACTCAACATATAAACTATTAAGTCTGTGACCAAAGTGGCCTATGCTCTTCTAAAGGTTTTTTGTCAATGTAATTTTTTTTTCAATACCCGATGTTGTTTTTTTATTATTAACTGGAAATAGTGGCACTAACATAAGTAGTACGACTAACATTCTTTGTTGTTGAATAAGGCATTTCATGATTATACTAGGCGTTTTATGAAATACCCATTTGACGACTAGACGAGGATGCAGAGATTTTAATGCATGATAAATACAAGTAGATAGGTGTTATTGTAATATTAGGTGTTTACGATACAATGACAAATCAACATATTAAAATAGTTTGTCGTTAGTTTTTACAAATATTTTGTTAAAAGGCGGACTGGTTAAACGAGTGAAATATTATTGTGATTCAATTATAATTAAAACATGTAATTATTGAAAAGGCAAGTAAGTACTGAGTATATTGGTTGGGAAGTATAATATAAGTCAGAATTTTTATTAACTATTCAATCACGTTATTGAAAACGATAACTTGTATGGCTTCAAGCAGCAGCGTCTCCTGGTTTTAAACGAGAAGAGTAAAGGATTAAATGGTAGATAAAACTTTCACTTAGCGTTCTGAGTGCGAGATATATTTACCATCAGATCACGTTAACGAAAACTAGAATTTGCATGACAAAGTTGTAATTATCCTCATTTTAAATCCAGGAGAGAGAAGAGAGGAGGAAATAAGAGTAGTTGCTCCAAAGCCAAAGAATTAATCTTTGTCGATAATCGAACGGTGGAATAAAACTGACAATAGCCACCTTAAACACCTGCTTTTAATATTTTATTCGTTTGTCCTGAGGTGTAGGTAAAATGATTCACCATGAGGTGTATCATTTTATATGGTCGTGTGGGGGCGTGGGGTCCTATTCTAAAACGTGGATTAAAGCTAAACCTAGATTAAAACAAATGCTATCTCGTGAATAGAAGCAGCGAGATACAGTATTATTTTTAAACCAAGATTGACTTTAGTATGCGTTTTCGAATAACGTGGTATTAAGTTTCAATTAATTGTATGATAAGGTTACAAATCGCGTTGATTTAATTGGTTCATTTTGTTACTAGACCAAATAACGTTTAAATTTTAATACAACTTAAATACATATATGTTGTCTATGTATTTTTTAATATAACATTCATTGTCACGCCTACCTAACATAGTAACTGATGTAATTATACCTTGAACTTCAAATGGGTTATGCATGTCTAAATTGTAACAATGTAATTGAAAAATATGTTTATTGGGTTTTTGAGGAAACTACTTAGAATACCTGTTTAAGTACTCGACGTGTCTAAGGTATGCCTAAGATATCCATTTTTTATAAAAATGACCAAATTTCTTTACTTTTAGTGACCAAACTCGCCACTTTCTTAGTGACCAAACTATCTCATCTAATACAGTTTGCCTTACTTAAAAAAAAATATAATAAAAAACGCGAAAGTAAAAAATGTAATTGAAACTTGCCAGCTGCAACATAATTTGTAACTATAATGGTCTCACATGTATAAGTATTAATTTTATTATATGTAATGGTTAATTAAAGAGGAGTTCTATCGACTGAATTAAAAATTAAGAATTATAAGTGAAGAACTCAAGTCTTAATTGATCTAAATATTTTGTGGTTGGTTTCATAATTTCTTATCATATGTCAGCAGATATAAGCTGTGGAATATCTAATGAATAAAGGTTAAGATCAATGGTTCTTGTCGAAAACTTATGGATAAGGTATCGGACACTAATAAGGAGCGATTAAACTTGCTCTTAGCTCTAATATTCAGTTTCGGAATGTCATCTTTATAAACGGCAGCCATCTTGGAACACTGCAATTTCTGTATAATATCTGTAATATTTGAGATTATAATATTGTTGTTTTATTTTGAACTTTAAGTGAAGGTGATAAGGCGCAATGTGTTAAGTTGTAAACGAGGAGAGTTAACTGTTATTTTGTTAAGTACATTGTAAAGAGATTGATTAAAAAAGTTTATTAGTATAATCTGATTTTTATTTTTACCTGTTTTTCTAAAAAATAGTACAGACTAGTGGTAAGACAATGGGTCTTAGGATCAAAGGATCCGGCAGGTTTATTCCGAAAAAGCAACCAGTTGTTAATTGAACAATTACAACAGCCTCTGTGATCTAGTGGCTAAGACCACCGGTTTAGACCAAGAGGCCCTCGGTTCGATTCCCAGCGGGGGGTACATGTTTGTGTACTCGGTTTGGTTGGTGGTAGAGCTTGTTTGTCCGCCTGGCTAGCTACCACCATCTTATCTAATTATGTCGCCATAACATCAATGTTTGTAGCATTGTTGTGTTCCGGCAGCTACAGATAAGATGGCCAGTGCTTCACTAGTTGAGGATCCCGGGTGAAGTGCGCTTCCATCATTAGCCTTATCATCACTTAACATCAGGTGAGATCAAGGCACTGGCTTACCCGTTATTATTTTAAAAAAAACAACGCGACTCCTGTAGTTGCGGTTGATAAATTTGTATTACGGACACATCGCTCGCTTAGTGCATTTGCGATTAAAATGTATTATCCAATAAAATGTTCAAAATGATTTTTAAAGCAAATTTTGTTGCGAACAAATTACAAAAACACAAATGTTGAAAAAATTTCCACGAGCAGGATTTGAACCTGCACCCTTCTGACATTCCGGGTCAGGTGCTCTTCCAATTGAGCTATCGTGGTTCTAACCAGCCCGCCGAAATTATTCAACACTATTTACTTTGTAAGCCAAAGGCGCCCATTCAATGTCAACAACTACCGTACCGTACCGGAATGTCAGAAGGGTGCAGGTTCAAATCCTGCTCGTGGAAATTTTTTCAACATTTGTGTTTATGTATTATCCGGTTCAAATGCTGTTAGGATAAGACCTTTTTGAATGGAACGGCATATGACGTCAACTGAAGGCTGTCAGTGCCGTTAGCAACGCTGTCGAGAAAGCGAAAGCGAGTAACGAATAAAACTTCATCAGAAGTATTTCTTTTATTGGTACTTTTGTGACAAAAATGAGTACTAAAAGAAGAGATGTGCTAAATAGTCGTGCTCGAAAAATGCTTATGAGGGTGAACGATTATTTTGAAAGAGAAAAAGAACAGTGTAAAAACATTTTAAAAACATTGAATTCTTTGTTAAAAGACCTTAGTTACTATCTTTATTAAACTTTTAAATATACTCCCATTGCCATGCATATATGTGTTTCCCACACTCACACCAATTATCTAGCCCCAAGAAAAGCTTCCTTAAGAAACTCGTTATATGGTTAACTAGACAACGAATAAAATACTTAATATACTGAAATACATACTTATTATACATAGAAAACACCCAGACCCGAAACAATATAGAAAAACAGGTATTTCTAAATTGATCCGACCGGGGATCGAACCCGGGACCTCAGAGATAGCGACACCATGAAAACCGGTGAGCAAGCCACTCGACCAACTACTAGTGAAAGGGTTAACTGAATTTAACTGAGTTTGATATTTTCCATAGTTTATTTTGGAATGTGCAGGTTCAAGTTTAGATCATGGAAACATTTCTGTGTAAAAAAAGATTGTTTAAAAGAATAGTTTATAAAAAACACAGAGCTCCATGAGTACCTACAGTTGAACACAGTGAAGGAGGAAATAGATACTTACATTAAATCTTACAAAACCCGTTTGCAACATCACCCAAATCAGCTAGCAGTGCAGCCACAGATTAGGTAATAGTTACTTCGTGTGCAGCTTACTATTCCCAACCAGTTTCTGGGGTTGAATGAAACCATATAAGCTTCCAGATTCCTATTGAGCAGTTCCAGCTGTGGAACGAGCTCCACCTGCCCGTCTACTCCTAAAGCGCATCTGCTTATAGTCTGAGAACTAATTGCACGATACTCCAAGAGAAAAAAAAAAGAAACTCCCATACTTATTCCACTAAGGTTTTATTCAAGTACTGTATAAAATATCTGCCGATCTTATTAGTGTCTTCATTGGAGTGGTTCATCTTGGCGTATGTCAGGAATTGTCTTCTCAACTTTAACAGCTTCTGAGGAGTGACGAATTCAACGTAACCCGCTTCAAGGACACATCCAGGGTGTTCTATAAACTTCACCTCACCACTTATGCTGAGTTGCTTCGCTTCGAGTATCCTCTTGGTGATGAGCTGTGTGACGTTATCTAATTCGTATAAAAAGTTGGTTGATGTCAAAGGAGGCTGGAAGTAAAGAGGAATGTTTATTAAGTATTGCTGTAATTTTTTTGTAAGCGTAGGAAAGTAGAGAAGATCACGAGAAATCATCAGAAATCTTAAGATTGCCTTTTTGTCCTATTGTTTTTCTTGTCGCGCTTCGGTTATGTTTTGTTTTTTTTTAGTTCAATAGAATAATTTACTTAAAGAATAATTTTTTTGTAATTTAAGTACCTATAGGAATCATAGGAATAGAATAATTTACTTTATTATTATTAGTTTCTTTTGGCAAATATAATTGTTTTAATGCTGGCTGTGTTTGCCTGTAAGAATTTGTGACAATTTTTTTTTTAAATATATATATATGTATATACAAATGTTGGCAAACCTAAATAAATGAATAAATAAATAAATAAATCAAGCCCAAAAAAATAATTATTTTTTAATAGAGAGGATAGCAAATGTCCCCGATTCCCGTAACGATATCGTGGCAACTTGGGCGTTGAAACTATTTTCGTATTTACATCCGTCAATCGAGCAGACTTTAAAATCGGATGTTAGTATGAAAATGGTTCAACGACTAGGTCACTACGATCGATATTGCTTAAGATCAGATAGGATACTAACTATTACGCAAACAGTACACATTACTTTTTGTTTTTGCTTTTGCTAGGAGTATTTCTAGGGATCATAAACCGTGAATAGAGTTTTAAATATAAGGCTCAACTTATAATACAGACTCGTACAAATCCAACTATCCAATACTGTCTAATTTCTTCAATAAATGTTCAGTTATAAGTCATAGACATAAAGTTCAAAGTTTATTGAAGACATTTGACAGTTTATGGTAGTTTACATGTAGGCTTCTGTACTCTAGTACATTTACACAATGTAAGGGTAAATTTTAATTGGGGTTGCTATTAAATTGTTAATCAGTGTATGTTATTCATCTCAGCCAAAAAGACGTCCAATGTTGGACAAAGGCTCCCTCAAGGATAAATCATTTTGAGGGGAAGTTGCCGTAATCGCCACGCTTGGCAGGCGGGTTGGCGATCGCAGTAAGGTGAGAATAATCACAGAGAGACGCTGCTGCCCATCCTCTGGAATGGTCCCATAGTCGCCTTCTACGACACCCACGGGAAGAGATGGGGTGATGCAATTCTTTACCCACAGCACCACACGGGGGGTATGTTATTGGTGTTGTATCATTTTACATTTCGTATGAAATTATATGAGAATGGGGTTGGCTATTCTTAAATAAATAAATAAATTAAAGTATACAACTTTTTTTATAAACTTCACAAAGTACCATTGTATATGTCCTATTTAATGTGTGTTTAAATGTTATTTATATGTACATTAAAGGATTAATAAAGAACCAGGAAGATACTCACATTTTGCGTACTCATATTGGGTGGAGGCGGTTTCTTCTCGTACAAAACTTTGTATACAGCTTCCAGATCTAAGCTGTCAGTGGGTTGTACAGTGAAGAGTGGACTGTCCCATCTGTTGTTACTAATGGGCTCCTCAAATCTGAAAAGTATATAAAATGTAAGTAATACTTGCCTGTGTTGCGATATAGGTGCACAAAAAATCTTTTATCTAAACAGAAAGTAATGGAACAAAAAGATACTAGACAAGCGCAAGGGATCAAGAAAACAGAAGCCTTTGAATAGCAGTGGGATGAAGTAGTTTAAACAAAAAAACTATAAAAACAATATAACAATTTAACAATCATATGATTTTTTTCCATTTTTAACTGTATGTTTGAATTGTTTAGTCCCAAATAAATTTATTTTGATTTGATTTGAAAAACATGTTTAGGATCTCTATCAGAAACACTATGTTAACACATTTGACACTGAAACAAACTTTTATCAACAGTAATTAACATATTTTTTATTTCATTTTATATTAGTATATTTTTCTGTTTTACCTATATGATGACTGATGAGATGTGTAGGGCAATGCAGCACCTACTGTGTGACTGCGACTCTCTGGCTAGCAAAAGAATGGGACTCCTGGGGTCGGCTTATCCGAAAGCGGAGGACTTCAGGCTCTTCGCTCTTAAGGACATGGCCAAACTTATGGCATCTATCTTTACAGGGTTGCACAAAAGATCCCGATGGGTCAAAGTGTTACTGCAAGAGGGAAATCTCAGCAGGCCCCACTAAGATAAGATAAGATATGTTGACTAGTGTTATAAAACTAACAAATAAAAGTGAAGTACTCACCGTAGCCTAGTTAAAGCATCAAAAACCTCTTTAGTATACGCAGCGTTGTTCACATCACTGTCTCTTTCTAAGTTGATATCATTCTCTTTTTCTATCCTTGCCTGGTTAGCTTCCCAAGCTTCATTCTGATTACGTAGAGTATAAATCGTACATTGTGTTGATTTAGATGCTTTTGAAGCACAGTATAGTTCATATCGGTACCCTGAAAAAAAAAGAAAATGTATGTAATTAAACTTTTATGTGTAAATATGTTTCTCTCTGTCGCACAAAATATCACCATGGATCGAAGTTTTACTGGGAAGGGAAAACCTCAGTAGGTCTCACTAAGATAAGATAAGATAAGGTAGAGTACACTTGGAGAGGCTATGTCCAGCAGTAGACTAGTGTAGGCTGAGCTGATGATGATCGAATCGAAAATTAAAACTCGAATCAATTCAAATTCGAGTTTCATAAAAACCTGTTGATATTTCTGGGTTCTGGGCTCCAAAATCCGGGGTTTTCACGCGTTTTGTGTAATTGTGGGTGTTACAAAGGTTGAATAGAGAGGTTGCTGTCCAATGTATGCTGTTGGTGTTTATAATTAAATAATATTTAAATGAAGATATTTCATCCTGATATAAAAAGCGCCCTTTTAGTAAAATGTTTTCTTTACTATGTTATGTGTTAAAATTGTATGCCTCCACATAATTTAAAAATATATAAAACCAATTATGTGATAGGATCTTTGAGTCAAACTAACCTTTGATATAGTTGCTTCCATCCAATATAACTACATTATCTTTCCCGACGAGCCTTAAAACCTCGGATTTGAGGTATCCCCTCACTCTCTTCTCTTTCTGGGAATCCAAATAAGTATTGTTCTTGTCATAGCCTAGTTTGGTTATAGCCTCATCTTCCGAGATGATTTCCACTTGTTTTTTATGTGTTTTCTCAAAGAACTCTTTCAGTTCACGAGCTCTGATTGTCTTGCCACTCACTGGGGTGCCACAAATAATAATTAAAGGCATTATTTAATAATTTTTACGCCAAAATCCATCCAACAGCTGGTACCGACAATAATAATTATTGATAGTTAGTTGACAATGACAACTTGCTTGCTTTTTTTTTTTTTTTTTAATAGTTTGTTCTCTGAGGAACCGGCTAAGGTCATAGACCATGCTGCCATGTCATTAGTTTCTTAATTTCATTAGTATTATAATCCTAAAGATGATGATGAATGATAATGGAAATGATGATGATGAATGATAATGGAAATGAGAAGTGAGAAATGATATACCCCCAACCCCTCGAGTATCTCAGTAAAGATGTGGGGCTTTACTAAGTCCTCAAGCGGACTTCTTGAGAGAATTTGATTAGTGACGTTGCACTGTTTTGTTTCATTTGCCAACACTCATGCACACTCACGAACACTTAACGGTTAATAATCCACCATTATTTCACATTAATATTCGACTTAACACAAATTTTAGAAAATAAAACAAAACCGCAGACATGACTCTTCACTTTCCCGCCAAGAAGACACAACTTGCTTGCTTGACACTGACACAACTCAAACAAACGTCAAAATGACGTTTATTGTGCGTTTAATTGTTTAGTATTACAATACGCAGGTATATTGATTGAAGAGTATTTATTGCTCTTAAAGTATGATATTGCTTATGTATTTTATAAGGTACTCTTTATGTTGCTCTGTTGATAGATAGATAGATAATACTTTTATTGCATCACTATAAAACATAAACATGAACAAAAAAAAAATTTAAAAGTTACAATTTGGCGGTCTTATCGCTTTCAAGCGATTTCTTCCATGTTGAGGGATAAGCTAAAGAATTTTGTAAAGGAAGTAATTTCTGCTGAAAGAAGTGGTTTATCGTGGCTTCTGTTGGCTGAGTATAGAGTGTTGAGACCACATTTCTACTCTTGGTTTGTGGTAGCGAAAGGTGGTAGGTTGCGACTACGATTTTGATTAGGCAAAGTTAGTTAGTATTGGTTCTATAGTTTACTCGATTAACCACAGATTTTTTTTTTTTTTTTTAATTTAGGTTAACTGGCTGGCTGACTAGCTGATAGCGGACTACCTGACTGGCTAGCTAGTTGGCTGTTAAGTTAGTATAGAAAGTTGAGGCTACGATTAAGTCTTGTATCCATACTTTACTCATCATCATCATCATCAGCTCATTGTTATGTCCCTACTGCTGGGGCACGAGCCTTCCCTATAGATGGATAGAGAGAACGGGCCATAAACCACCACGCGGGCCCGGCTCCGGACACATTCGTACAATTTCCACATTCGTACAATTCCACATTCGTACATTTTTTTATAAACTGTGCGGGCTCAGTGCGGATTGGTGGTTGTTAACGACTGCTAATGCAGCCGGGACCAACGGCTCAACGTGCCTTCCAAAGCACGGAGAAGCACGAGATTACAAATGTTTGGTAACCCATCCGATGACCGGCCTTTGCGAAAGTTGCTTGACCACAGCACTCGCAGACTGGGCGCGTTAACCACTGCGCCATCGAGCTACTTTACTCGCTGTACATTAATTGAAATTGAATTTTATTAAATTGAATTTTGTTAAATGTGTATGTTAATATTCTTTAATGATTGATGTTTTTTACTAACGTATTTTTAAGTCTTATAGTTACTAACAAACAATGGATCTTATGTTATTTTATTCAATAAATACTTATATTATTATTAAGTCTGCAAGCGGCGGCGGCCTCCAACAACTCTTTCTTGGCGTTGCCCCACATTTTTTTATAACAATAGCCGCGGGCAAGAGCTTGGGAATGTGCACCGCCCATTGCTAACGTGACCCTATAAGCACAGAGGTCATTATTTATATGGTTTGTAGCAGTGGTCGGCAACCTTTAATAATTACAATATTAGTAGAAAAAAGGTAGGTACGTCCACCGGCGAGATGGGTCAACGATATTATTAAAACCGTGGGTTGCACGTGGCCCAGACTAATGCAGGATCGAGGCGAATGGCATAAACAAAGAGAGGTCTAAGGGTTGAGAGGGGATCATGATGATGAAAGTATCATCATCATCATCATCAGCCATATGACGCCCACTGCTGGGCATAGGCCTCCCCCAAGGATCGCCACACCGATCGGTCCTGCGCTGCCCGCATCCAGCGGCTTCCCGCGACCTTGACCAGATCGTCGGTCCACCTTGTAGGGGGCCTGCCTACGGAACGTCGTCCGGTGCGTGGTCAAAAAAGAAAAGAAAGATGAAAGTATATGGGACTTAAAACGATGTTAACACTTAGATATTATTTTTACCTTTTTAGCCGGACTTTGGGAAGTGTAGTTGTCAGTGGGTATCTACAATGGGTAGGAATCCTTTGATAAAAGACAAACTGTTGAAGAAATTCCACCGATGTTGATGACGTAGTTGTCGACATTATTGGTCTGTAATCCTTTGGCTTATAGAGTAAGAGTAGAGTGTCGATTAATTTCCGCAAGTTGGATTGAGACATGATAGGATAGTTAGTGCACCTGACTTGGAATGTCAAGGGGTGCGGGTTCGAATTTCGCTGGTGGAATTTTTTCAACGCTGTCTTTTTCAAATAATTTATTAGTAATATCATTAATATATTTTCATTAAAAAAAAAGTTGTGCAATTTTTTACAAAGAAAGAAAAAGCTAGAATAAACATTTATTTAAAAAAATAAAAATATTACTTACAAAGAAAAGTAGACAACATTTAATAATTCTTGGGACCGTTCCCATGAGCCCACAGTTGGAGGACATCTTTTATTTATAGGTCTTTAGTTTTTAATTTCTAATTATTTTTTCTCTTTTTTTTTAAAGTTAAGTTCTGTATTTAAGTTTTTTTAGATTAATAATAATGTAAATATATTATATAAGTTACTTAATTTAATTTATTGCATTAAACATATTTGTCTGGTTACTAACCTAACAACTTATAATAAAATAAATAAATAACAGTTTTGTTAAAAATGTTGTTCCCAAACGAACAAAGTGTTTTTTAACTTTGACAGTTATTCTCATTCTATTTTATTTTATCAATTTAAATTTTTATTTATTAATTTAACTTACGTTAATTACCAGGGTGCTTAGTGTGAGTTGTGTTTATTATCCGCATTTATTCGATTACGTTTACGAAAACGAAAATTTGTATGGCATTTTAACTCTTCTCTACTACCTAGTGCCATTTTGATTTGCAAGTACGAATTAACGAGATTAAACAATCACCCTGCTTTTTAACATAGAAACGGTATAAAAGGTTGCCGACCGCTGGTTTACGCTAACCTGTCTTTACGAATGTCACTTATTTTTGTAAGTATGTCTTTAACAATTATTTGCCTCTAAAACAATTATGTGAGAAAAAAACGAGCGAGCCTTATAGTAGTCGCATAGGATGTGTAACATTCATTTTATAACTATAAAATAAATGCACTAAATACTCATTAGAAGACATTTAACATGTCAAAATGACCTTTGATAGTCAAATGACACAATATGTCACATATAATAATAATATGTCATGTTCATAATATCGAATTTAAATTTACAAAAAGGAGCGCGCTTGCGCGCTCCCCGACTTCCTGTTACACATACTTCCGTCCCATTTCACGAAATCACTCCCACAAATTGCTTAGGTATATAGAAAGCGAGCGGAAAGATGTTACACATCAAAAAAACGAAGTATTTGTCTTGAAACACATCCAGCTACGAGATATATTGCGATCCGAACGCCGCTTCGGAGAATCTAGTAGAGGACTGGGGTGGGACACGCTTGCGTGATGCCATTTCTTCTAGAAACCTCTGACGGTGTTAGATCACCACAGCTTGTGGAACCTTTAGTTACTCACCGCATATAAAAGTCGACAGGCTTATCTTCTATATATTAATACGTAAAGCAAAAACTTTGTACCCCTTTTTACTAAAATTGAGCGGACGTAGGAGTATGAAATTTCGCACACTTATAGTTTATATAGACAAGGATTGCAGAATGTTAATTTTTTTTATTATGCATAAAAAATACATTTAATCAACAAAACAAACATTACACACACTACCATTACCTTGTATTTGGCACACTCGCATGTATACTCTTTTCAAAAATTTCAAAAATGGAAGAGGAGCGGCCGAAAACAGCGACGCAGTAAAGATTAAAAATATTGGAGCATTGCTATTACGCTGTTTCCTTTTTAACACATATTTCGAGCTGCTTCTGGAGCTGCTTGAGCCCATACAACGCGACCTTCGGGTAACCTAAGCCTGTCCCCCTAAAATTTCAAAACAGCATCTGCGTGTGCGTGCTAGTGGTGGGCCGTCGACGCTTTTTCGATGAACGAAACGAGACTTTATCGTTTTTTTTATACTAGCTGAAAAAACAGTTTTTTTTCGACTAGTTTACGTCTTCGAAGAATACTGATCTGAACAAGAACCAGATGAAGAAAATGATTCAACAGAGAGTAGTACTGATGACTATTCATCAGACACCGATTATGATAGCGATACCATGGATAATGAATCATAATAACGAATATTTTCTTCAATATTATCAATGTTTATATTTCTATTTTTAGGGTTCCGTAGTCAACAGGGAACCCTTATAGTTTCGCCAAGTCTGTCTGTCTGTCTGTCCGTCCCCAGCCTAGCTCATAGACTCTTAGTACACAAGACAAGAATGTCGAATGAAAATAAATTTTTCAAATCCGACTGGTACTTAGTTCTAGAGATTAGCGCGTTCAAACAAACTCTTGAGCTTTATTTATACAAAATGTCGCCCGGGCGCGAGTGACCGCCCGAAATATTTTAAATATACATGAAAAATTATCGAGAAAAAACCTTAAAAGGGGGGGTCTATCTTTATTACTTTTAAAGTTATTGATTTTTTTAATTTTTGGGTAGAGTCCGTGATCTTGTTTTACATTTTGTACCATATCTCCGATGTTATTGGCTCGATTTCAGTTTTCTTTGATATTTCTTAAAGATTATGAGTTACTTTATCACGCAATTTAGCATAAATAATCTGGGACTGCTAACTTTAAATAAAAAAAGGGTATTTGACCAAAAAACCAGAGATAAAACAGAGTTAAACAAAAAACTGACGTGTAAGCCGTCGTCGTCGTAAACTGTCAGCTTAAGAGAGCTTTTTATTTATTATTATTAATCTAGGACATAAAAACTACAAAATAACAATAATTGTCGATACCTTACTCCAGCAAATTAAGAGGTAAACTACAATTAATTAAGGAAAGTAAAGTCAATAAATAACTAAACCGAACTCGTAAAATAACGAAAAGGATTGTATTGAAAAGATTGTATTAAAAGCAAATTAGTGAGAGAAAAAGAGCCTTTAATTAAAAAATTAAATTCCTTATTTTAATTTTTTTTTAAACTTAAAAAAAGGGTTTTAGGGTTTTTTCTCGATAATTTTTCATGTATATTCAAAATATTTCGGGCGGTCACTATAATACATTTATTTATTATTTACAAACAAAGACAATAACAAGTTAATTAAACTACTTAAAATTAAACTTACAAAAACTATAACTACTACTAACTATAAATAAAATAGTATGTATAAATTTAAATTAGTTTAAAAAAAACTTTTAAATTACAAATTGATTTTGTTTTCAGTTTCTCGGAACCCTAATAAAGCGCAGTCGTGGTCTGCACATCGGTAGTCCATTCACTACCAGTTCATTAGGTTAGATCTCGGTTGATACGATGACATTGAGCAGTCCGCAACGAAGGCTGCGCAGGCGTTGATTGATCGATGCACTCGATTTCGGGTTCAAAAACAACTCTTATAAATTTAAAACGAGAATTTGTTTTTTTTTTACATTTGATTACCTAGAGCACTAGCACCAATGTAAATTTTAACAAGCTGCCTTGCTTTAAAGATAAGTATTTTAAACGAATACTAATACCTATTTTTTGTGAAAATGAAATGAAGTGGGAAAGTGAAGTCTGCGGTTTTGTTTTATTTTCTAAAATGTGTGTTATTTCGAATATTAATGTGAAATAATGGTGGATTATTAACCGTTAAGTGTTCGTGAGTGTGCATGAGTGTTGGCAAACGAAACAAAACAGTGCAACGTCACTTTTCAAATTCTCTCCGCCCGAGGACTTAGTAAAGCCCCACATCTTTACTGAGATACTCGAGGGGTTGGGGGGTATATCATTTCTCACTTCTCATTTCTATTATCATTCATCATCATCATACAAGATGGAAATATTGTTTATTTATTTATTAGGTACTTGTAAGAAAAATTACTTTGACACTGGCTAAATGTGCTAACCGCACGAAGCCATCAACTAAAGGAAAAAAAAAGTAAGTAGCTAAAGCACTCGTATTATGGAAATCAGAAACAAAACGACCGACGGTACCACAACCACCCGGACCTGACACAATATCAAAAACTCCGGCGTGCAAGCTAGTCTTGTGCTTAATCGGGCACTTTTCGGTTTAGTACTATACTAGTACAGTCCGAGTAAAGTACTAGCCTCTGAGATGGCACGCAGACATAATATGTCTTCTGTCAAAATACCCTAGAGTGGCAGGCAGACATATTATGTCTGCTCTGGTTGGGTCGCTTGGTAACCCTGCTAAATAATAGTGTGTAGTGAGCCGGACTAGAGAGAGTGTGACAAAAGACTCTATGATTAAGTAGGATAGCAATACAATCGACAGTTGTTGACGTTTCTTAGAAAAATTCCATTCGCGCGCTATTAATCTGGATATTACTCTTAATGTAACCCGACACCCAAACAGCTGACTACCTGCGGGGGGCCTCGCCACTCGACGCCATATTGGTTTCTAGTGTCTGCCATCTCAGAGGCTAGTACACCTTATTAGTACTAATAGTACCTAACAGTACACGGAAATAAAGCAGTTTCCTATCTACAGGATGTTTGGTAATATGTATGTGTATATTGAAACGTACCCATGTTAACATGTATGTATATATAAATACTATGCCATCGTCAGAAAATGGAAATTGTAAAAAAATAATATTTAAGGTTTTTTTAACAATTTTAGTAATCCTAGCGCTAAATACCGCTGAGCAAGATTTTCTATCAATAAAACGCACGGTCGGTCGGCGTAAGCGATTGATTTGCTATCTCGCATAATGTGTGTGTATTCTATAGCGATCGGCAGGCAACAACTATCTCGCTTACAGTACGTTTGTTCCTTGTTCGTTCTCGCTCGAACATTCGGAGTAATTCGGACAAGCAACATAAGCACTTAAGTTGAGTGTAGCGGGAGACGGTGTACTAATAGTCCGACTGTCCGATTAAAAGCTTGCGTTCGGTAACGTTTCTACGTACAGTGCCGAGTATCGTTACCTGTTAGTACTTAGTACGCGTACTACACAACACTAGTGCAAGCTACTTGGCTACGGAGGTCGTATTCAAAATAATATTATAAATGCGAAAGTGAGTTTGTATGTTTGTTTGTTTGTTCTTTGTTACGCTTTCACGCGTAAACTATTCAACCGGTCATCATGGAATTTTGTACACATTATTATTATTTTTATTCTCAAGAGTATAATCAAAGTCATAGGATACTTATTATCAAAACTATAAAATAAATCGTGAGTTGGTACTTGTGCGTTGAATAGATGTTTAATTGATAATTTCGTAACAGTAATGCCAAGGTTTTTTGAACGGATGTTGAAAATACGTGACCATTTTAAGATTCCAATACATTATCGCAAGGATGTGTTTATAATTCCGCGTAGCAAATAGTTAAATAAAAAAATATATTTTTCATCCCCCCATCTCGGAAAGAGTATTTTTACTCTTCGATATCTGAGTGCAAAAGCCGTTTTTATCCGCTAGAGGATAAAGTAAATTGAATTTAGAACATCGTGTGCACTAAGTTTGTGAATTCAAAACATCATCAAACCTATTTACTTCTACCTCCATGGTGCCGAATTTATCAGTACTGTAGCAACCGGGACTCCTTGCTCGGGCATACTTACTGGCAGCCGCTGTGGCCTGAATTTAAACGTAGTAGAAGAAAAAGGGATGGAAGAAAAAAAAAAGAACATCGCGGACTCGGTGACGGGCCGCGACGACGATTTGATTGTTATGATTTCATGTTGAAAGCAATATAGATATTTAAAGCTTTTAAAGTGTTATTATTCGATACAACCCCCGGTACCTTAAGTAACGACCCAGCGGGGTGTTACAGTACACAAGTCACTAATACCAACATTACAGTACCTAACAAAAATATTACACTCAACTTAAGGGGGTGCCGCGCGGAATTTCGAAAATTTACGTGTTTTTAAGTCACTGGTGCTAGGCGCTGAATAGATCATATACATTAAAAGGCCTAGTGTAGGTTAGCTTGATCCTTTCATAAGGCCATGGTTGTCTTGGAATTTGAAACAAATACCCAGGAACTGCATAAACAATACGTAAAAGTAATGATATCTACAAACTTATTTCTTCAGAAACTTTGTAAATATAGCACAAATGATACAATGATCCGACATCAAAATGTTTGTATTGATATTCCACAGGCCACTGTTGTCTTATTTTTCAATTAAAAAATATAAATATGAAAATAGTAAGACTTTTATTATTTTTTACCCAAACGCCTATGATTTTACGAAAGTAAACATTGCTCTAATTAAATCACCAGCCTACTCTGTACAGATATTAGTGTGCGTGCGTATTTGTAGTCGTGCGCCGTTGTCATACCACTGCCACGCGCCGCTCGCTCTCTATCATAAAGAACTTGAAACTCGCAGTTTTGCGTCCGCGCTGCACCCCCTTAAGTAACTGTAGCAACGTTACTTTCATTTTTTCTTAATTATACCTAAGTATTACCTATCATAATGTAGTAGTTAATACCTAAACTGTAATAAAAGTATCTTGTGATTGTAAATGTTTTTTTTTGCATTTAGTCATTTCCTCGCTGAGGTGGGATGAAAAGTTACGTGTTGCACTCGAGTGCAAAGATTTTTCACCTGGTGCTCTTTTGATTCCCTCGCTAACGCTCAGGATTCTAATTTTTGAATCACTCGCTGCGCTCGTGATTCAATTTTAGAATCCTTCGCTTGCTCGGTCATCAAAATTGAGCACGCGGTTAAAAAGCAACTTTGCACTCTTGTATAACAAATAACTATTTATGTTATTTAAGTTTACCATACAAGTAATTCCCATCATACAAGTGATTGTAATTAGTATTATTTATAGGGTTGTATTTAATCGATCACCAAACTAACCTGACCTAACCCACAAAAATACTAAGTTAGCACCTAAAAATACAAAGTTAGCACCTAAACTACTATTTAGATGCTAACTTAGCATTTTAGGTGCTAGCCTACTATTTTTTTGTGGATCAATTTATTATTTCTCTTTTTTATAACATTATTATTTGGTATTCCATACAATCTATGCTTAAAAAATACAGAAATAAGTTAGTACAGGTCATTTTAAAAATGTTTTTGTTATAAAAAATGTAAGTATATTTTTAATTGTTTGGTTGCATTCGTTTAGATTGTTACTTGTCAAATAAAAAACCGGACAAGTGCGAGTCGGACTCGCCCACCGAGGCGGGTTTATATTATATATAGTTCAGGAATCGAGTCTCGAACTTTTCCCGAAATTATTTATCTTTATGTATCTATCTCTTGATTGATTATGATTATGAATTTTGATTTCCTTGAGAGTGTCGAAATATACGTTTTTGCGACATAAACGGCCGTATCTTTTTTTTCGTTAACTTAGAAGTTTGATTTTTTCACAGCTTCAAGGGACCGCAGACTTGAGTATATGGTTTTAATTTCAACTCGATACCTCTACGCGTTCCCGAGATAAAGGGTCATGACAGACAGACAGACCAACAGACGGACAGACGGACAACAAAGTGATCCTATAAGGGTTCCGTTTTTTCCTTATGAGGTACGGAACCCTAAAAACTAAATTACTTACCTACTTCTTCTTGCACTTTTATAATATAACTTTGTATCAATACAAATCAATCTTCATTTACATATTAAATGGACATACATTGGTGTAATTAAAAAAGGCACTTAAAAATTTATTTACTGTTAGAGTATTGCTTTGAGGACAAACTCTTACATCATACAAGTTCACGCGACAGGTAGACTCGTCACACCGAACGCGGTTATAGCGCGGAACCGCTTACAAACCGCCGCCCGGCCGCCACCTACATACAGTGTGCAGCACCCGATCCTCTAAATACCACTACACATTTACAGGATACACTAAACATGCACACTAGTTTTGCCCCAAGACACCGTACTCGTAGAACATGGGTACGGCCGGCGAGCCAGTTCACACGTGTTCACACGTCACTCTACATGTACCTAGGCGCTTCTCCTCACCCCCACGACCCAGTCAACCCAAGGCCGATCCGAACCCCTCGGAGAATCTAGTAGGGCACGGCGACACGCACTAGTGCGTGATGCCATTTCCCTCTAAAAACCTCTGACGGTCCTTCGTTTCACACGGCTTGAGAAACCCTTCAAAATTCAAGAGGTACAAATCCTGCTCGTGGAAATTTTTTCAACATTTGTTTTTGAGAAACCCTTTTAAATTCTCGCCGCCCCCAAAAAGTCCAGTGACGCTGAAAACGCCGTCAGTAAACTCTCTCAAAAAAAAAGTGTGCAGCGTCGGACCTGCACTGATTCTGCAACGCGCTGCTCCTGACCTGCTTTTAGTGTGTAGGAGCCTTTAGGCTGCAGCTACGGCCTCTTTTCTAAATAGGCAACGTGGCAACAGTCTTCTTCCTCTAATCATTAAAAATGTCAGCAACTGACTTAAGACCTACTGCTTCTTAGGTGTCATCCAGTAAAATTAAATTCTATATTAATTTTTTGACGAAAGCTGTGCCACTACGATACCAGAATTGCCAAGAATAGCCACTGCACCACAGCTGGGCTTCCATCATGTAAATCACTAGTCATCAAATCATCACTACCGTTGATGAGTATTGGCTTGATCACCACGCTTGTCAAATGCGTGTAGGTAAACAAACTCGAGCTATGCGTCGAAAAATATGAAACACACTTTGCCTGACTTGGGCATTGAACCCAGGATCTCCAGACACTTAAGCCCTTTAGATCTACCTGATTTTTCAAAAATCTCGTCTATGTACTATTAAAGTATGTACCTACAATATGTACTAATGACCAACACTATATGGTCAAGTGGACACTGGACAGTGCGCACGGGCAAGGCCGCGGGCTTACAACCTTCGCGCATGCGCGAAAACGATACGCGGGGGGATGGCGTTATGCAGTGCGAGGATAATGCAATTTTTTTTCATTTTGTTTTCAATTAGTCCATGTAGCATTATCATCATCATCATCATCTCAGCCAAAAGACGTCCACTGCAGGACAAAGGCCTCCACGATCTTCACAACGACCGGTTTTGTGCTGCTCGCATCCAGCGGCTTCCCGCGACCTTCACCAGATCGTCGGTCCACCTTGTTGGAGGCCTGCCCACACTGTGCTTTCCGGTACGCGGTCGCTACTCAAGGACTATTCCGCCCCAGCGGCCATCAGTCCTGCGAGCAATGTGCCCTGCCCACTGCCACTTGAGCTTAGCAACTCTTCGGGCTATGTCAGTTACCTTTGTTCTTCTGCGGATCTTCTCATTTCTGATTCGATCACTCAGAGAAACCCCGAGCATATCCCTCTTTGAGTGACCTTGAGCCTTCTGATAAGGCCCATAGTGAGCGACCACGTCTCAGTTCCGTATGTCATCACTGGCAACACATACTGGTCATGGCCATGTAGCATATAGCATCTCTAAGCAGTGCAAACATTATGATATTTCTTATTTTTTTATTTATTTTGACTTCCATCAGACCATGCATCAAACAAGTCCCATGTTTTTTATATCTAGTTTCTGCACAGTGCGCCTTTCACTTATCTATTTCTGCGGTGGCTGAGGTTATGACACTTTCGCAAAGGCCGGTCATCGGATGGGTGACCGACAATGTATCATCTCGGGCTTCTCCGTGCTTCAGAAAGCACGTAAAGCCGGTGATCCCGGCTGCGTCGTCGTTAACAACCCCCAATCCGCACATCTACGTAAAAACCGATAAAGGACCGTTTCGTGTATTATATGGTGAGCGTAGGTGGTGAGTCGAGAGCATGTTCGAGTGGAAACAGTGATACGAATGTCAAGCGCAAAAAAGGGCTAGGCAAGAGGGCAGATAGTTTTATCTGTTCTTATATATTCATCTGCAGTAACTTCAGTACATCCGTGATCACAGCGCATACAACTGTGCTGAAATACCAGATAATTATCATCATCATCATCATCATCATCATCTAAGCCCGTGAGCATCCACTGCTGGGTATCAATGTCCCTTTTAACACGCCTTTAATCAGATACTATAAATTAATAAAAAAATAGAGCCTTTAATAAATCATGGCGACCGTTCGCATAACGCCGACCGCGGATCAATATCGATCGCGTTCTAAATTCAAATTGGATTACGGTATCGATTTAGTGTGCTTAATCCAGTCGCTGGCGCCAAAAGTGGCCTGCGCGCGCGCCTTTTAAAAGCTTTTATTTATTTAATTAATTTTTTCAAATTATATATTCATTTATTTTTAAATATGTGGAAGTGCTTCATTGTTTTTGTTATGGGTATGTATTTTTATTACTTAGTTAACGGTTTTAAAGATTGAACGAAGCGACTGATTCGATATAATTAATAAAAAACAAGAATTAAATTTAAAAGATATTAACTTCTGTCAGAATCCATTGAATAACTTAGGTGATGGATGATACTTAGACATAAATAAAATAATATTTTTATTAAAACTAAGTACCTACCTGTCAATAAATAGTCAGTAATTAGGGAAAGCTGAAACTGAAATAATAAGATAAGAAGAATTTAATGTAGATTATAAAGTAAAGTTACATTAAATTACAAAAAAAGTAAAAATGTCTCATCGTAAGTAAATAGTAAAAAATTATAACAGTAGATTATTCCTTTTGTGGACTCTCCCTTTTTAAGCACATTTTTCTGAGTCAATTACGTTTATTTCAAGTTGACCGGGTTCGATTCCCGGTTGTAAGGTAAACCGTAATGTCTACATAGAAATTGTCTTAAGAACCATCGAGTCCTTTTTTGTGACAGCAAAAATTGTTTTAAATTTTTTTGCATAGCAAATTTTGTTGGTAAAGAGCGAGTTTATTTTTTTTTTAAATGCGTATCGTTTCTTTTTCACGTTAGGATTATTTTATTGTATGGCATGAAAAAAATCGAGCAGTACAAGTTAGTCAAATTTAATGAAATGTTTTTTTAAACAATTTGTACGTAAATTGCCTCCATCTTGCTGCTGGTATGCAGGTTTCAAAACAGCCCCCCAACCGTCTAACTCTCTCGCTTTCGATCGCTTTGAAGGCAAGGCCCTCGCGTCATCTTCTAATATAATATCGAATAATATCAAAAGCTATAGCCTATAGCTTTCGATATTGCTTTCATATAACTTTCGAAATGACAAGATGACGCCTCCTTCTCGCCTCGCCTTCAAAGCGATCGAAAGCGAGAGAGTTAGGCGGTCGGCCCCCTGCTCTACCTACAAGCCTTAGTCAAAGACGTCTGGTGATATCTTTGTCTAAGTCACCAGACAAAAGACTTGACGACCTCCATAGCCGAGTAGCGTGCACGCCGGACTTTGGGCGGCGCTAACTCTGAGGTCCCGGGTTCGATTCCCGGTCGGGTCAATGTCGAAAACGAACTTTTCGTTATTGTGTCGGGTCTAGGTGGTTGTGGTACCATCGTTGTTTCTGATTTCCATAAAATAAGTGCTTTAGCTACTTACCTTGGGATCAGAACAATGTATTGATGTTGTCTAATATATTATAATAATATTTATTAATATCATAATCTATACTATATAGTATTAACTATATAGTATTAATTTATTAAAGAGGAAACCTTTGTATTTTTGCATGTATGTATGTATGTATGTATGTATGTATGTATGTATGTATGTATGTATGTTTGCAACGAATAAACTCAAAACTACTGGACCGATTTTTTCACCATTAGAATGCTACATTAACGTTGAGTAACATAGGCTATATTTAAAAAAAAAATGTCCACCCGTGCGAAGCAGGGACGCCGCTAGTAATATAATATTTTATCTAATATATGTTTATATCTTATATCTTATTATATATCTTTGTAAAATGTTTAAAATAATTTTTAACGCAAATTTTGTTGCGAACAAATCTTGTTGCGAATATATCTTTGCCTAAGGCCACTGGTACTGTCCTTTTCTTTTCTCAGTTTCTCGCCGCCTCAAAAGTCCCGTGACGCTGTAAAGGCAAGCTTCAGCCTACAGCAAATTCTTCCCAAAAAATTAATATAACATTTTGAACTTTTAATACCTACCCTACTACAAAACAGTGTCCAAAGTTAAACATTGGCTAAATACGTGTTGAAAATATTGTGTCTCTTTCTAACAATATAATTTAAAAAGTGACAGCATCTGTTTTAGGGGTGCACCGACCAAAAAAATCCAAAAGTGTCGTCACGGCTAAGTTGATATATAATGAAAAAACTGTCGAATTACATAAACAAAATGTATATTTAGTATCAAAGGGAACGTGTTTACAATTAGTCTGACCCATAAATTCATAACACTATAGTTTTTTCTACAATATCATTTAAAGTTGGGCAAACACCATGATAACCAGTGGCGGCGTTCAGTTGATATCTTATAGTTAATCTAAATTATTATACCTCTAATTATGTCTAAACAATCACCAATGCCTTTACTACAAATCGTCCGTCTCACATTTTCGATTTATCGAGCGGTTTTTAAAATTATTATTTTTCACGTTAAATTCCCCATACAAAATTAGTATGGCCGCGCGGCATCAAATAAATATGGACGAAAACATTTCACTTACGGACGGCGCACCCTTAAGTATTGTTTAACTTTAACCATCATTTTGTGGTAAAACAAAATAAATAAATAAATTAAAAATAAATAAAAACCATTTATTTCGGATAACTTGATCCATATCTGTTAGTAGTACAATACATAGAAAAAAAAAAGAAAAAAAGAGAAAAAAAAAGAAAAAAGAAAAAAAGCAGAGTATGTCCTTTTTAGAACTAAGTTCAAAGTTCAAAGTTCTTTATTGCATTTATGTTGTACATATTCAGGTGTAACTGTTCCTACGATGCTCATAAATGCTTCAACATCTTTTGAAATGTTTTTTCTTCTCCAGCATTAGCAGCAGCAGTAAGTCAGCTGCCAAACGACTACTACCATGAACTGCATCTGCCCCACGACCCTCCACTGTACCCAGTCTTCGCACAGGCCCCTACCACTGAGTTCTCATGCCTTGGGCGAGAGAGGGGGTACTATGCTGATGTGTACTCTGGGTGCCAGGTAAGCTTCTGTGGGGTCTTTAGATCTAGACCAGGTTTTCTAAAACTTTTTGCAGTCACGGACCACTTTCGCAATTTAAACAACTCCGTGGACCCCTGTCAATGATTATTTTAGGAAAAGAAAACTCTTTTATTGGTAGTTTCACTTTTCAATAACTACTAAGTTCATGAGAAGGATACTGCTTGTGACTGTGACGACGATGATGCGTCATCTTCACTGCGAGTTAGTCACGTGCGAGACTTTGCCGAGAAATGCTAAGTTTACTGCACAATTTTCACAAATGTTGAAAAAATTTCCACGAGCAAGATATTTTTTTCAAAATTTTTTCAACATTTGTGTTTTTGTAATTTGTTCGCAACAAAATTTGCGCTAAAATTATATAAACAAAAACATGTTAAGAAGAGTTTACTGCGCTACTGCGGACCCCTGATACTGCGGACACATGCTACGGACCTCTAAGGCGTCTGTGGACCCCACTTTAAGAAACCCTGATCTAGACTGTGACTTCTAGCAGACACATCATTATGATGGGAACACCCAAATATTCCGAAATGTTTTATTCAGGGAGCCTAGTCTGAGTTTTGTTTACTATTCGTATTCATTCGATTACGTTTACGAAAACGATAATTTGTAATCAAAATGTTAACTCTTCTCGTATGTCGCCAGGAGGCGTTGCTTTAATGACATACAAATTTTCGTTTTCGTTAACGTGATTTGTGAACAAAAGCAGTTTGAGATTCGGGATTTTGTTTTTCGTTATGGTAAATAAGGTCACATTTTATCAACTGCAAATATTTTGAGGATAAATTCAATACCATATATAAACTATTTTTATGAAAAAACCTTAAATTTTTATACGCTAGTTTTCAAGAAAAACGCCAAAAGACAATTCGATTAAAAAGTAAAATAAAGCACTTTCGGTAGTTTCAATTCAAAAGAGCCGAAACAGAGAGGCCGCAATGCCTTCACCGCTTACACGTGCCCCTAGTTTAATTCAAAGAAGCTGCCAGAGAGGCCCGCTTTTAAAAATATTACAATTTTTGTGTCAGGAAAAGTAAAAAAAAAACTAGCCTGAATTGTTTTTAAATGCTAGGGCCTTATTTCTCTAAAAATTTGCAGTTGATAAAATGTGACCTTTAAGGGGTTGTTGGTGTTGTTGAGTTGTTGGTATTCCATAAAAAATAAAAATTATTAAATATATTATTACTTATATTGTTAAATTTCCGTATTATACGTATTATTAAATGCTCGTTTGTCTGCTTAGTTACCTAGGTACCTAAGAAAAAAGCTATTAAATTGTTTTTCATTTTGCAGGCGTACCACTTTTGCTGGCGCGAGTCTCTAGTCAACACGGACCTCTGCGCCAATGGGACGCTGTTCAATGAGCAGTTCCAGGTAAATTGGCTTTCTAGAATTAATTGCCCATATAACATACTGAGCAAACGCCTTCATAATTGAAATCAAGTAATGCTTGCTTGCTTGCTTGCGCTTGCCAAATGTGGGTTGGTGATCACAACCCAAGCTTCGCATCAAAATATACGAAACATAGCACTTTCCCCGACCTATGAATTGAACCCAGGGCCTCCAAATATTGCCCCGAGCGCGTTGCCACTGAGCCACCGAGGTGTTAGTCAGTGAAGAACATTCAGAGGTTACAAAAACTCAAATGTTGAAAAAATGTTGAAAAAAATTTCCACGAGCAGGATTTGAACCTGCACCCTTCTGACGTTCCGGGTCAAATGCTCTTCCAATTGAGCTATCGTGGTTCTAACCAGTCCGCCGGTTTTTTTTTTTTAAAACATTTGTGTTTTTGTAATTTGTTCGCAACAAAATTTGCGTTTAAAATTATTTAAACATTCAGAGGTTAATTAAAAGTAGAATTAATTGTATCTGACAAAAATAACTACTCCTTTAACAAAAAAACAAATAGAACATTGTTTGATATCAAAATTATCTTCATATTGATAAGTATGTCATGTGTATGTATGTCTGTAAGTAGGAGCTCGATGGCGCAGTGGTTAACGCGCCCGGTCTGCTAGTGCTGAGGTTAAGCAACTTTCGCAAAGGCCGGTCATCGGATGGGTGACCAAAAATGTATCATCTCGAGCTCCTCCGTGCTTCGAAAGGCACGTTAAGCCGTTGGTCCCGGCTGCATTAGCATTCGTTAACAACCACCAATCCGCACTGGGCCCGCGTGGTGGTTCATGGCCCGTTCTCCCTATCCATCCATAGGGAAGGCTCGTGCCCCAGCAGTGGGGACATAAATGAGCTGATGATGATGATGACGATGATGATGTTAGCCTTTAAGGTATCTATTCTATGGGCCTCTTTGTATTTTACCATCTTGTACTCTGTTTTGTTGCTTGAAATAAATAAATCTATTGTATTCTATTCTAATAAGGTAAAGGTTACCGTAGGAAGGTAACTTTTAAAAGGTACTTACCATGTTCTATTACGAGTACGCTAGGGTAGAACAGTTCTTGAGTGGCGGAAAGCGCAGTGTGAGCAGGCCTCCAACAAGGTGGGCCGACGATCTGGTGAAGGTCGCGGGAAGCCGCTGGATGCGAGCAGCACAAAACCGGTCGTTGTGGAGATACTAGGGGGAGGAGGCCTTTGTCCAGCAGTGGACGTCTTTTGGCTGAGACGATGATGATGATGATGATTGAATACGAGTATAAATAAATATTTTAACGGGTATACTTATGCGTTAATCTCTGTTAATTGTCTTTGTGCATTAAATACAATATTTATATTGTTTCAGGTTTGTGATCATTTCTACAACGTGCGATGCGGATCTCCTTACGAAGATTTGTGATGACTTATAAAAATAATAATAATTATGTTTATTTATTCTTTTAGAGTATTACCTATGTAAATAATACAGCAAAAATAATATATTTCACTTGAAATAAAACAAACAATATTTTATTTTAAAATATAATAATTTATTTTTATAAAGATAAAAAAATTATATTACAATGTGCTTTGCTTACAATTATAGTAAAAAAACAATTTGAGTATTTGGAAAAGTCTTTTCAGTACTGATTTATGTTCAATAGATACTTTTAGCAAAAATAAACACCAAAAATAATTATGTGTGTCGTAATCGGATTTTATCTTAATTATTTTTTATAACTAAGCTACTTAAATACTATGCTTTATACATGATAATTATACTTGTTTTAAAAATAAACGTAGTAACAAATCCATTAAGAGTTTATAGCTTAGCTGGCAAGACAAAAGAGTACTTTTTTGCTTTCTTTCTTTTCACAGGGCCAATATCAATGTTCAGTTAAGTTTATAAACTTTATTTTTCTCACAAGAACTATCGCCATCATCATTCAGTGCATCATCATCTTCACACTGAAGTTTGGTGATCAGAATACAAAATTTTCTGCGATCCCATATAAATCAAAATCAATATCAAAAATCAAAAATCATTTATTCGCCTAAAACATGGTATTATAGCTGAACATGATAATAGTATGTACAAAGATGTTTTACCAAAACTGGCATGCAAATATTAATTGAATCTATTTTAAATATTAATTTAATTTAATTTTATAGCTTGTTTTAACTGGCGATCTCTAAGTCCAGTCCACTTTTTGACAAGAACTATACATTCACATAAATTAGAAGATAAAAAAATACTATAGAATATAACATTATTGTTTTATTATTACATGATAATAAGTATTATATATAAATTGAATAATAAAATTTTCCCAAACCCCTTGAAATTCAGTAAATATATTAAAAATACTTTACTGAGCGTTTTGTTTCATTTTTATAACGCTCATCAACTATTAATTTACATTAAAATATTAGGTGTATTTAAAAAAAATAATAAAAATGTCTAATTTGACTGATAGCATTTTCCCGCCAAGACTTGTTAGTATTTGCTAACCAGCTAAACTCCAAAGAGTTTTTTACAACAGTACAACTTTAAAAAAATGCATCTGCTTCATAGCCCTCACCCACGTCCGATAATCGGTAATCAATTTTTTACTCGGTGCAAAAACCTCGGCAAAAAAATCGGTTCAATTATCGGTTCTACAAAAAGTCGGTCGTGGGCAAGGGAGGGTTAGTCTCCAGCTTAACGGCTCCCGTTAAGCGAACGAAGCGTATTACCGTAACGTTCCCGTAAACATGTTACGTTACGCCAAAATGTTCCAGTCAGTCTCGACCATTGTCCATTAAATTGAAGAAGCATAGACCTTAGATTGTCTATGATAAAACTGACTTGTCAATCTTAGTTCGTGCTCGATTACGTAAACTTTGATCGTTATGTTAAGGTTATATTCGTAAATTCCCTAAATTCCCTGTGTGGTGCCGGGGATAAAGAATTACACCACCCCATCTCTTCCAGTGGGTGTCGTAAAAGCCGACTAAGGGAACATTCCAGAGGATGGGCAGCAGCATCTCTCTGAGGTTAACTCTGGATCAACTTACTGCGAACGCCAACCCGCCTGCCAAGCGTGGCGATTATGGCAAATCCCCTCATGTATCCTTGGGGGAGGCCTTTGTCCAGCAGTGGACGTCTTTTGGCTGACATGATGATGATGATGATGATGATGAGTCAATAAAAATGAACGACCCTAATATCATGGAAAGGGAACACGCTGTAAAGGTTTTCGTTTCAACAAAACTTTTACATGAAAATCGTTCTTATGATAGAGAAGGGAAGGTTGATTATTTGTTAGTAATAGCTAAGCTTACGGTGGTGGTAGTTTGTAGAAGCATGCTTTATGTATGATTAAGTGCCAGTCTTAAATATTTGGTCCTTCAAGCTGGATCTTTCCCAAATTTCATAACCGCCTCTATGGTCTCTAGTGGTTAAGACTTCTAGCGTGTGCATGTTTGTGAACTCTTTTTAGTTGGTGGTAGGGCTTGTTTGTCCGCCTGGCTAGCTACCACCATCTTATCTAAATATGTCGCTATAGCATTAATGTTTGTAGCACTTTTGTGTTCCGGCAGCTGGAGATAAGATAGCCAGTGCCTCAGTTGTTGAGGGTTCCTGGTGAAGTGCGCTTCCACCATTGGCCTTATCGTCACTTAACATCAGGTGAAATTAAGGCACTATGCGTGTATTTAAAAAATGTGGTGTAAAGTCATACCTACTATATCCCGCCACATGCAACATTTGCAACCACCGACTATATTCTTCAACGTACGCTACACACCACATATACACACTATACTCGAAAGATCAAATCGAACTCGAAAGATAACTTAATAAAGGTATCCACCTTTATTGAGTTTTTATATCGGAATATTTCCAACTGTCACCCCGTTATGTCCACCAGGGTGACAGATGAAGAAAAAGGTTCATTTGTCACCCTATTAGGGACGGGGGGACAGATTAAACATTATGTCCACCTGGATGACAGATGGTAAAAAAAGTTTCGTCTCATCAGCAAACTTTTTTGTCACCCTGGTGGACAAAACGGGGTGACAGATGGAAATATTCCTACACCGACGGCTGACTAACTAAATATACTAAGTAGTCAAATCAGCGTTAAACCCCATTGAGAATTTAGTTCTCAAAGAACGCGAAAGTTTAAAAGTGTTTTAGTGTAGTTTCATTGTCACATGACATGTATTAGGTAGTGTTAAAATAACAATAACATATTAAACTATAATCTAAAGACGGTTAAAGCACAGAACAACACAGCCAAACTACTCGCTAAACCAGAAGCAGCACCTGGCTTTCCATCATCATCATCTTCTATCACATTCTGTTTGTTGATCACTTCCATCTCGTCCAATATCCTCTTCTCTTCTGTGGCCAAGATGGTGGCTTCGTTAATAGTCTCCATTAGAGGATAGTTGGAGTATTGAGGCTCTGGTAGACGAAGGTTGAGTTTGCCGTCCGATACTGTGTATGCTGTGCGTTTGCTGAGACGATTTGCTGTAGAAGAAGTAATAATAAATTTAAAGATAATAATTGAATTAATATTTTTTGAAGTGAAAACTTCTTTAGCGGCGTTGTGCACTTTTTTTAGAATGGGTAAAAAATGTTAAACTCGCGTCAGGACACGTGACCTGATCGAAAATTCGTAAAACGGATGGAGAGTAGACAGCTGGCGCGGCGTAATATAAATTTTTAATATAACTTAATATAACTTTTTAATGTAATATAAATTGTCATGTTTGTGTACGATAACCCAATAAATAAATATTGTATTCTACCACATAAATGAGAGTACTTTTATACTGATAATTAAAGCAATTCGTGCAAAATTATTCCCTAACCATTCCAAAATATCAAAAATGCACAACGTTAATATTTTTTATTAAATGCCTAATTGTGAGGAAGTTTATGCAACTAGAAGATTCTGAAATAACCTTACACCATGTACAGACAACACACCACTCCAAGCAGATAGCATTATTATATTACTGTAAATACTACAACTAAATAGTTGATAGTATTGTAGTGACGCAAATGCGTTAAATTACTTCTTCTATTATTATTTTTCAGAAGAGGAGGAGGAGCTCGATGACGCAGTGGTTAACGCGCCCGGTCTGCGAGTGCTGAGGTCAAGCAACTTTTGCAAAGGCCGGTCATCGGATGGGTGACCAAAAATGTTTCATCTCGAGCTCCTAAAACCGTTGGTCCTAGCTGCATTAGCAGTCGTTAACAACAACCAATCCGCACTGGGTCCGCGTTGTGGTTTATGGCCTGTTCTCCCTATCCATCCATAAGGAAGGCTCGTGCCCCAGCAGTGGGGACATAAAATGGGCAGATAATGATGATGATGATGATTATTATTATTCTTAAGTGTGTTTCTTCTCAGCTAGAAACTGGTTCTCTCTAAGTTTTCTTTTTAAATTACATCACTAGCTTATTTTAATGTCCCCACTGTTGGGACACAAGTTTTCCCTATGGATGGATAGGGAGAACGGGCCATAAACCACCACGCGGGCCCAGTGCGGATTGGTTGTTTTTAACGACTGCTAATGCAGCTGGGACCAACGGTTTTACGTGCCGTGGAAGGAGGGACGTGGGAGGGGCGAGAGATGATACATTTTGGGTCACTCATATATACGGTGACCAGCCTTTGGGAAAGTAACTGACCGAGCGTGTTAACCATTGTGCCAGAGCTTCTCAGAGAAAACTTTAAATGTCGACAACTCTGTAGTTTCAGTAACAGTTTTCCATCCGCTAGTACAAAAATCACATTTATTTTGGTAGTGGTCCGAATCAACGAAGCTAATAGGAGCTCTTGGTGCGAATTACAGAAGTCCAACAAAGACATTCGCCGATTCATACCATGGTATGAGCCGTGGTTCGAAACAGCCAATTCAAAAAGCGTCCTTCCGCGATTCACAGCGTGGTGCGAACCAGTCGTGGTGTGAATCGATGAAGTACCCGTATTAATCCTTAGGCAAAGAAAGGTGCATTAAAATCGGCTTATTATTTTAAAATAATTCGTGTAATGGCTAAGCAATACTCTTTCAAATCGTCAATCAGTTTATTAAACTGTGTTGCAGATAACACTGCAACGCACACCCCACCTTCGGCTTTATCATCACCTAACATAATTTTTTTTTCCGACCTGATGTTAAGTGGTGCAGCGTTGCAAACAAACATAGCATCAGTTAACCTCACTCTGCCGGCCAACAAGGTGCTTCTTCACGCCTCTTTTGAAGGACCCCATATCATAAGAAGGAGAGAAAACGTGTGCTGGTAGACTATTCCATCTTTTGGAGGTGCGACAAAGAAACGAGTCACCAAATATCTTTGTGCGCGATGGGATATTTGAGACAGTGAAGCGGTGATTCCGAATAGCAGCACGTGTACTCCTATGAAAAAGGGAGAAGGTGGAATGAGGTCAAAGAGCTCTTCAGAGCACTCGCCATGGTATAAGCAGTAAAACACGCTGAGTGACGCAACATCTCTACGCAATTGCAGAGATTCGAGAGTATTTGCGACTTCTGCATTGCCGATAATGCGTTCAGCGCGACGCTGCAATCTGTCCAAGGCATCGAGAAGGTACTTTGCGTTGAATAATGCACTTACTGTCAGGCAAGTTGAGGGTCTTCAACGCCTCCCGCAGCACTGGATCGTCAGCTATCTTGTTGTACCTAAATAAGCAACAGTGTTTTATATCATTAATAGTGATCGGAATAGGTATTGCAATTTAGGGTGAATGACCTTAAACGTTGTATTAATATGGATAAGACTTACGGGATTCGGGATTTTATAATATCATACCAAGTTTACAAGTATAAAGAAAAGTCAGATTGCATTTTAAACATTTATTTTCAAGAATATTATTTATAGAAACAATATCAATTAATCAAATTTTTGAAAAATAAATTATTTGTATTTGTATTTGTATTTGTAATCATTTTCAATATATATATCCCTACCAAGCGGGATTTAAAGGCATATCCATATTAAGAAAACGTCACTAAATCCCGCAAAATTGCACTACCTATTCCGATCACTGATCATTAATTATAACTTTTAAGACATTTATGGACCACGCCCGTTGTAACTCGTTCGAAACGTCTCGGGTATACAGAGGGTATGAAACCTTTTACTTATTAATTGGTTTGCGTTAATCCCCGTTAACTCGACATTTTAAAAGTATACATTTATTTACGTCAAAACTAAGTACAAAAATTCAAATGATAATAAACTAAAATTCAGTTTTAATAAACAACTGAATCTACAAACAGTTCGAATTTTGGGAGAGCCTTCGACCGAGAAGAGCTGGCAAGAAACTGAGGAGGCTTTTTTCTTTCTCTCCATTTTTTCAACCAATTTACAATCATGTAATAATTATGAAAACAAAATTAGTACAATTTTGTACTTATTAATAATAATTCAAGCCAGTGCAGACTAGACTTTATGTAAAGCATTGAAATAAATGCATTTTGATTCAATTTAATTTGTCTGCAATATAGTCATTGACCTTGTTATATAGGCTTTTTTAATTAAAATTCTTTTAATGTGAGTTTTGAATTTGGTATCTGTCAACGCAATGATAATGGTATTCAAAGCCCTGTTTGATACCTCGATCCGATCGGTACCCCTCGAAGAATCTAGTAGGGCACAGTGACACGCGCTACCCCGTTCCCCCTAGAAAACCTCTGACGGTAATTGGTTTCACATGGCTTGAAGAACACTTTAAGTTTCTCGCCGCCCCCAAAAAAGCCCGGTGAATCTGAAAGGGTTATATGCCCAGTGGTAATCAGCAAATTCTCTCAAAAACATATCTGTTTAATAATATACCTGTCTACGAAATCTTTATATGCGTCCGCGTCGTGGTCGCAACCTCCTTTGAAGTCATCGGTGTCAATGCTCCATACCATCAGCCCGCCCAAGCCATAGTCCACGGCAGCTCTGAAAAAGGAAGGAAATTAATATATTTATGAACAAATTATAAATTGAAAAAAGACAAAGTGTTGAAAAAATTCCACGAGCGAGATTCGAACCCGCACCCCATGACATGACGGGTCAGGTGCATTACCAACTATGCTATCGTGGCTCAATCCAACTCGCCGAAATTCTCGCTCAATCAAGAGAAGTTCGATGGAGCAATGGTTAAGGCCGGTCATCGGATGGGCGACCAAAGATTTATCATCTCGAGCTTCTCTATGCTTCGGAAGGCACGTAAAGTTGGTCCCGGCTGCATTTGCACCTGGCCCGCGTGGTGATTTATGGCCCGTTCTCCCTATCCATCTTTAGGGAAAGCTCGTGCTCCAGCATTGGGGAAGTATATGAGTTGGCGATGACTCACTCAATCGTACGTAGGAAACACCACTGTCTCGAATTTTTTTCATTTTTTAATTTTTTTTAATTTAGCATATTCGAAAGGTCCTTACTTAAGGAATATCCCGTTACAATTTGATTCACATACGAGTATTCTGGGACACCGGGTATTTTAAGTACATGTGCCTTGTCGCTTTTCCCCACCCTCACGTCACGACTTGGGTTGACCGGGTAAGCCTAGCCTTAAGAGGTACCATCGGGTAGTTCCACCTTTGAAACTAGTAGGTGATGGTGACACGCTTGCATGATCCTGACCCTCTCGAAATCCTCTGAGGATATTTTGATTACACGGCTTGAGTAACCTTTAGTATTTCGCCGCCAACAAAAGTTTGGTTACGACGCTGAAAAGGCCACTATTTTCCCAAAAGATAAGTAACATAGAAAATTAGGTGACTTACTTGACTTTGATGGCGATGGATCTCGCGTCGTCGTAGGAGGTGACTCTTGAGCTATCTCGGAGGTAAGGGGTGGAGGACTGTTCGTATTACAAGAGTGCTTGTACCCGGGTCATTCGCGCGCTATCCCAGGTACAAACATGTGCCTGAGCGCTTCTCCCCACCCCCGCGACCCGCCCCCCAACTGCCTAACTCTCTCGCTTTCGATCGCTTTGAAGGCGAGGCCATCGCCTTCTAATATAATATCGAAATATAATATCGAATAATATTGAAAGCCTATAGCTTTCGATATTGCTTTCATATTGCTTTCGAAATGACAAGATGACGCCTCCTCCTCGCCTCGCCTTCAAAGCGATCGAAAGCGAGAGAGTTAGGCGGTCGGCCCCCTGGTCCACCCGAGCCGAGTTCCTAGCCCTTAAAAGCATCCTCGTGTTGTTTCACTCTTGATTCGATCTAAACGCGTCAGACTATCTAGCAGGGCAAGGGGATAGGCTTGCTTGATGCCATTGTCATCCCCTCTAGAAACACTCTGAGAATGTTTCCATCACACGGTTTGAGGAATCTTTATAATCGCCGCCTACAGAATCCGGTATAGGCCACCTGTAGTCAAGAGCAATATCTCTTAAAAGAAAAGTAACATATAGAAGGTGACTCACTTGACTTTAATGGCGATGGATCTCGCGTCGTCGTACGAGATGACTCTTTCGCCATCTCGGAGGTATGGGGTGGAGGACTGTTCGTGCCAGTGGTGAGTCCACTTGGTCGTCTTGTTCGATATCTCCTGGCAGATCTGGGTGGAACAGTCATGGGTTTTTAGCTTTAGTTCCATAGGGAAAGTTACACTAAAGAAATTTACTAACATTTTAATTAAGATATATCACATCATCAGCTCATTTTATGTCCCCCACTGCTGGGGCGATCCCTGGCCCAGTGCGGACGGAGCAGTCGGGATCAACGGCAAGACGTGCCATCCGACGCACGTGAAATTAGACATTAACAAGCAACAATGACAGATTTCTTCGGTTACCCATCGTAGTACTGACCGCGCTTAAAGTAAGTAGTTAAAATTTGCTAACCAGCGCACTTCGAAAGCATTTGAAAAATTCGAAAAGGATTTTTTTAAAATTCGGTTTAACTTGCCATTTTATTAAAAAGGGTTGATAAGATTGTCGATAAAATGTATCACGTGATGATCTGGGGCTGATCTGGGGCAATTTTGTTTAGTTTGCAGTTGTTAAAGTTTTTGTTTTTCGTTTAGTTCTAAATTGATTTATATTTTATTTACGATTCTATAGAGTTAATTTACAATTACGATTTGTGGTTTTATAAATTCTTCGACACATTATTAATACTTAATTTAATTACACAAGTTCATACATACAAATAATTATAATAAATAAATATTTTAATCTAAAACCTTAATCTAAAAGACCACCACGGGCCACCCCCGGCTCAAAGGTTCCCATGATACCGGCAGCGTTACCACGTTGTATTGCCGGGGAGAGTCTCTGAACCAGGTATGACCCGCAGCGGCGATCGTACCCACGATCCGCTAAACGGTGCCCTACTTTAGCAATACTTTTGCTACTTTAGCAAATTAAATAAATTTTAATGTGAGTAGCTTTGTATAATATGTTTCATATCAATATGTAGTGTTCGCGTAAATAGCGTAAACTTCAGTAAACAATGTATGACTAACATTACCCAAAAATCTAAATGGTAACCGTCTGCTAAACACACAATGCAAGGAGAAACGTATCAGATGACCTGGTTTCGCTAGAAAGTTAATACCACGCTCGCTTTCAGGCTGCTTCGATTGGTTATAGACTATTGTGGAATAAATGAATGGATTTGTGTTTATCTATTAATTATACAAGCTTTTTTTAAACTTATTTATGAATTTGCGTGTCTTACAGCTTAGATGAAAAAGCTGCCATAAGAAGACTATTGTAACATCACTGTCACTACATAGTATAAAACAAAGTCGCTTCCCGCTGTCTGTCTGTCCCTATGTATGTATGCTTAGATTTTTAAAACTACGCAACGGTTTTAGATGCGGTTTTTTTAAATAGATATAGTGATTCAAGAGGAAGGTTTATATGTATAATACATGCATAGAATTGGACCCGGTACTCAAGCGGATAAAGTCGCGAGGGGGCCGTTACAGTAATACAATTTTAAGGTATAATTAAAATAAATATCGTTTTTTAAAAAGTTTTCACACGAAAGAAATGATAACAAAAACATTGACGACTTCTTGGCGGGTATGTGAAAAGTCATGTCTGCGGTTTTGTTTTACTAAAATTTGGGTTGAAATAATAGTGGATTATTAACCGTAAGTGTTCGTGAGTGTTGGCAAATGAAACAAAACAGTGCAACGTCATTTTTCAAATTCTCTATTGAGATACTCGAGGGGTTGGGGGGTATATCATTTCTCACTTCACATTTTTATTATCATTCATCATCATCATACAGAAAGGAAATATTGTTTATTTATGTATTACTTGTAAGAAAAATTATTTTGACACTGGCTAAATGTGCTAATCGCACGAAGCCATCAACTAAAGGAAAAAAAAACATTGACTCACCTCGTTATATCCCATGAACCCAGCCTCACCAGTATAAGGACCTTTGAACCCTGCCGCTTGCGCCGAAGTCCTGCCAAACTCAATGTCCCTGGTAGCCGGCTCCTTCAGTATGAACGTCCTTCCATACATCGGTAGACCGAGCACCAATTTGTATGGACTAACGCCGTGGGATAGCATGTATTTGATTGTGAACTCCTGCCAAATCAAAAACACTTTACATTAAGCCGATTGCCGATTACTGATGTAATTAATGAAATAAATTATATTTTAATAATTGTGATAGATAACATACTTTACTTTTTTTGCTCTTATTTATATGGTTAAGTTTATTATTATTAATTGCTTGGAAGATTTATGTAATTTTCCCTTACAAAAACACAAATGTTGAAAAAAATTTCCACGAGCAGGATTTGAACCTGCACCCTTCTGACATTCCGGGTCAGGTGCTCCTCCAATTGAGCTACCGTGGTTCTAACCAGCCCGCCGAATATATATTTGTAAAAATATTATGATCGGAAGTTAGTGACGGTAGTTGTTGACATTGAATGGGCGCCTTTGGCTTACAAAGTAAAAAGTGTTAAATAATTTCGGCGGGCTGGTTAGAACCACGATAGCTCAATTGGAAGAGCACTTGACCCGGAATGTCAGAAGGGTGCAGGTTCAAATCCTGCTCGTGGAGTTTTTTTCAACATTTGTGTTTTTGTAATTTGTTCGCAACAAAATTTGCGTTAAAAATTATTTAAACATTTAATTTTCCCTTCTTTAAAATTTACACAAACTCTCCACAAAGGCATGCCGTGGCGGTCAATAAAAAAAACTTAATAGAATCATAAAATTAACAACTAAAAAAAGAAACATAACTAGTCTTTACTAGACTAAAGAAATAAAATGAAAATATAATGGCTCGTTTGGTTTCAAGTTAGTCTGAACAGCTACCATCATCTTATCTTAGTCTGACACTATAATAACGATGTTAGTTGCGTTTTTGTTTTCCAACAGAGATAACACAGATAGTTCCTTCCAGTTAAATGTAAAATGGAAGAGGTTTATGATTGATTCCACTCCTATTAGTCATAGCGTGATGTAATATAGCCTATAGCCTTCCTCAATAAATGGACTAATCAACACAAAAAGAATTTTTCAATTTGAACCAGTAGTTCCTGAGATTAGCGCGTTCAAACAAACAAACAAACAAACAAACAAACAAACAAACAAACTCTTCAGCTTTATAATATTAGTATAGATTAGAATCTAACTTTTATTTACATATTTAATTTATAAATACCTCGTGGGGTGGAGGAGTGGAGAGAAAACCGTTTCTTTTTGTAAACCTAACACTCAGTGTAAATAAATGAACAAATAATAAGGTCCGAATAGTTATTCCGAGTTTTGTTCCTGTCATGTAAACGTCAATTCAAATTAGAGTAAAAGAGACGAAACACAGAATAACTATTCGGAGATTATTCTTTGTTTTGTAAGACTCCCAGTCTCCACTAGCCTTATTAAGTTCACCAATGTATACTTATACATATAATCAAAAAAATTGAGAAAATAAGATATATTTTGATATTGATATTTTGAGTTCCTCGCTAATTGAGGGTTAAGGGTGAAGTGCGCTTCCACACCTTCAGCATAATCTTAATATTTCAAGTGAGATGAAGACCAACTAAACTAAGGTGGTACTCGAACGTTTGTAAGCGTTAGTATAGATCGCGCCAAACTTCGAGTCCCCTCTGAAGTTGCTTCGTTGCGCAGCTGTACTGTAGGCTACTCTTGACGCAAACTCAATCTCAATACAATTCCAATGCGATTAATATGTATCGATATTAGGATAAGTTTCGCAATTTCGGAACGCCCCATCTCGATAATAATTTAGTCACTCAATTTCCAATGTAGCGCTATTATCGCTTTTAAGAGTGCCATTTGAATTTTTTAGATTTAGGATTGGAAATTGATTATTGCAATTGTGTTTCAAGATTAACCCACCAGGCCCTACCGCTCGTCCCCGCCTTCGCCTTCGCGCCTATTTTTTACTACTGCGACATATACTATTATAATAATAGTACAAACATAACATGTTCAAGTCAATTTTCATTATTCGTTTGATGCCTTTGTAGAAAAAGAGTTTGTTAAAAGTATTCTGCCCAGAATAGTCAGTTTTTATAATCATAAGTAGTTACTAATAAGTTAGTAGTTTTTAATAATAGAGTTAGGGATTCGGAATATACAGCCTATAATTATTATTATTTTATTCTGTTCAATTTAAATATTTTTGATACTTAGGACTGCCATTTTTGGTTTTTTATATTTTATACATTATTATGTGTTACGCTTGTGTTGCTATCGCAGCATCACCCAAACCGGCTCCGACGGAAGATCAGCGCTAACCTCAAGGCTAGCATTTTGCTGAGTCGGAACCGTTTTGGGACTCTCCTATGATTTTTTCCATTTTTATCTGTATGTTTAAACTGTTTTGTCCCAAATAAATTTATTTTAATTTAATTTAATTTAATTTAATTTAATTTAATTTAATTTAATTTAATTTAATTTAATTTCATTTCATTTCATTTCTATGATTAAGTATATTGACTGTGCTAAAATAAATGAAACAAAAGCGTTACTCACAACACTCAACACGTCTTCTTCATCTGTTCCCTTTAAAGGGGCGTTCGCCCCAACCTTCCCGTCCCAAGTGCCATGATAATCGTAGCACATCATATGAATCAGCGTCAGGTATCTGCTCAGCTTGGCCAGGTCGTATGCCGCGTCCATAGTCTCTTTACCAGCTCCTAGGGCTGCTGTGAGGATGTAGCCTCTGGGTTTGAAGGCGTCGCTCAACTCCTGGGAAAAGAAAAGGTTTTCATTAGATACACTTTATGTACATACATAGCGTCACGTCTGTAATCCCCGAGAGGGTGAGCAATCCAAACGGCAGGGAGCTATGGGAACCACGTTTAGCTAAAAGGGTGCAAAGAGTATGGATTTACATGGAGGAGCTCGATGGTGCAGTGGTTAACGCGCTCGGTCTGCTAGTGCTGAGGTTAAGCAACGTTAACAAAGGCCGGTCATTGGATGGGTGATCAAAAGTTTATTATCTCGAGTTCCTCCCTGCTTCGGAAGGCACGTAAAGCTGTTGGTCCCGGTTGCATTAGTAAGTAAGTAAGTAAGTAAGTAATTAATTATTCAGTGCTTCCAATACACTATCTTTACAATAGGTTTCTTATATCTAAGGTACTCGTATAATGAGAAACAAAGTCGTTAATAACCTCCAATCTGCACCGGGCCCGCGTGGTGGTTTATAAGCGTCTCACTGCTTTACAAAGCACGGAGGAGATGGAGTTATTTTAATTTGGTAACCCACCTAGTGATCCGGCATTGCATGAATTGCTTAGCTTGTAACATTTTAGGTACATATTTATTAGCTAAATTGTAAAGGGGCAATATCACAGAATAATGCCAATATGTCCAAAATTCTCCGAATATATACTTTTCATTTCATTAAAATAAACAAGGTTTTATTCTAACTCTAACCTTGACGAGAGCCACGTAGTTAGCCTTATCCTCTGGTCTGCCGTCCCTCCTCGCCGGGTACTCCCAATCCAAGTCCAAACCATCGAACTTGTATTGGCTGGAAACATATAAACATATTTATTAATTGATTTATTTCGCAAAGGAAAAAGCCATCATTACATCAATATTCATTCGACCAAAGTGTATGGAACAGCTGATTTTTTTTTTCGAGTTAGGGAGTTGGTCCAATAGAAAGAATTGTTTGTTTGTATCACGGGAGTCATCTCAGAAGGTTTGGATGGTGATAAAAAAGTCGACCTGTTTAGCAACAGCTATCGATGTACTGCTTGAGAAAGGCTCTATCATTCATAGGTATCACGATCAAAATGTAATTTAAAAAATGTGGGTTGGTCGGTGACCAGTGATCATTCACAAACCCTGCCGATGTATAGAGAATTTAGAAACGCAGTAAATTTAAGATATTTGACCTTCATTTCTCATGATGGTAAGCGATGTAAGGCCGAAGGTTGTAGCGCACTTTACAATCCTCAACTACTGATGAACTGACTATCTTATCTTTAACTGCAGAAACACAACAAAGTTACCAACATTGTTGTTGTAACAACAGATTTAGAAGATGGTGGTTACGAGTAACCAACAACCTCCCTATCCATCCATCCAAAGGGAAGGCTCGTGCCCCAGCAATAGGGACATTTATTAGCTGGTGATGATGCTGATGATGAATGATGAATATTGTTATTAATATTTCTTCATCCCGTCTTCCCTGTAGTGTTTCCATCCTAGAGACTTCTGCCCCAGTAGTGACAATGAGCTGGTGATGGCATTGTAGTTTGTACACTGTCAACAACATCATCATCATCAGCTCATCTTATGTCCCCGCTGTTGAGGCACGAGCCTTCCCTATGGATGGATAGGGAGAACGGGCCATGAACCACCACGCTCGCCTAGTGCGGGTTGGTGGTTGTTAACGACTGCTAATGCAGCCGGGACCAACGGCTTTTTGTACCTTCCGAAGCACGGAGGAGCTCGTAATGATACGTTTTTGGTCACCCATCCGATGACCGGCCTTTGCGAAAGTTGCTTAACCTCAGCACTCGCAGACCGGGCGCGTTAACCACTGTGCCATCGAGCTCCTCACTGTACACTAACTAAGGTTATATACGTACTCCAGAAAAGACAGGACGCTCTGAATGAACTTCTCTCTGGTTTCTCTAGTGGCAGCCATCTTGGAGTACTTCAGAGAGCCCTCGTTCCAGCCTCCTATGGCGATGGTAACCTTCAGGTGAGGATAGCGGTTCTTCAGGTTCACCAGACGCTTGTAGCCTCCTTTGCCGTAGTCCACTTCCAGGTCTTGCCAGGGGTCTGGAAAAGAAAACGTTTTTTAATGAAACAAAACTGCTAAGATCTATCTAGGTATTTCTTGAAGTCATTTATTTTATTTTATTTTATAATGGACTAGCAAACCCGGCGGTGGTCGGGTACAGCTAGTTATAATATAAGTTTAGAAGTATAAATATCTCACCAAGGCTCTTGATGGCCATCTTCTCCTCATCCAAGCCAGCGAATGAGTAGACCAAGTGGGTGCACAGCGCTGGTTCCAGGTCTTCTAGTAGGAACTTGCCACCTTCAGGCCGGTACGCGGCCCATGACGCAACGTAGCACACCACCACTTTGTCGTGCATAGGACCTGAAATGAAGAGACTGTGATAAACAAAAATGCTATTAAAATAACATGAAGTGTAACTTTTACTAACTTATTCAGTAAGTGATGGCATATAAAAATTTGCCATGGATTTACAAAAAGTAATACTGATTCCATTTTATTTTTATATTGTATATCGTAATAATGATTATTATGAATGCGCTATTAAAGCACAGAAAGCTTAGACGTTTGTTTGAAAATATTTCAAGGTAATGTTGACTCCTCTGAATTACTAAGCCTCATTACTATTAATGCACCTAAAAAGTGACGCGCCACACTAATATACTGCATGTACCGCTTTCTCGAACTAATTATCGTAGCAACTCCTTTGCCATCAGAGTGTCCAAACTGTATAATAGTGTTGATAAGGATATGAACCTGGACTTGTTTAACTCATCCCTGAACCAGTTTAAAAACAAATTTAATAAAAAAATATTTTTGTAAAAAAAAAAAAGTCTTACCAACATTTTCCATTTTCCATCGAAAATCGAAGAGATTAAGTTATCTGTATTAATCTGTATTAAGCTATGAGCGGAACTTGTAATTGGCTGTATTTAATTTATAAACACTTTCAATTTATGTATTAGCTGTAAGTTTTCCAAAAAAAATAAAAATAAAATAAAATTGTGTTAGGTAAGAGTTCACGTCAGTAGTCTAACGGGGATTGAACCACGATATCTCGCATTTAACCCAAGCATCTAACCATTCGGCTGCCGACTCTATTATAATTGTGTGTGACTATTATAAAATCTAGAGAAGGTATTTTTTTATTTAATATAAGTGGAGTAGACGTATGATTGCTCTATCTGATTTTAGCAGGAGCGGAGTCCAGATGCGAAGGCAGCTAGTAGACCAGGAATATGCCTCAATAGCCTGTCCTCTCTATTAATATCGAAATTAATAAGTGCCGATAGGATAAAGGTGTATTGTCCCTAAGGTTTTTGGAACTGATGAGGTGCTTGGATGGGTACTGAGAAGTGAGTGGGCTTACAACTCCGCCACCAAAGAGGACATTTGGTAGTCGACTTCAGAGTTGACGATCCGAGCAGTGGAAACTGCGAGTTGTACTCTTAGTGCAACGAGAAGTGAGCGGGCTTACAGCTCCGGTAACCTATCTGGATATTAGGTAGTGGACTATACGTGTCCACGGGGCAACTGGCTCGAGACACTAGTCTTAAGAGTTCCGGATGAAGAATGCGCTTCGGCGGGTTCTGATCTGGCGTTATGACCTGACGTAGATGGTCCCTTGTGCTTGCGCAAGGATGTCTGACACCTTTAACTTTATAACCTTTTGGTTGATTGGGGGTGTCAGGATAAACTTTAAAGTCGTGTGGAGTTGGGTTGTCCCTAAGGTAAACTACACTTTCCTCTCTATGCACTGCAGCAGACACGAACATTAAGGCTGTGTTTTCACCAGAGACGTGCGAGGTAGCTAAGCGGTGTGCAAGGTAAAAATCCTCCAATAGGATTCCTTCATTGTCCATGCAGGATAAAATGGAATTCTCCAATTGGTGGATATTTACCTCGGTGGAAACGCTGCTTTAAGTTACTCCTTTTTATTGTATGCCATATATGACATAAATGCCTAAAATCAAGGTTTTTATTATTTTGATTTTTGCGTTCACAATGAAGCTCAGCGGTCAGAGGATTGTACCGGTCATCCGGTCAAGGTCGTGGGTTCGATTGAGCCCCTGAGGCTGGTTGATTTTTGCTAGTGAATTTTTATACTAATATTATAAAGAGGAAACCTTTGTATTTTTGTATGTATGTATGCATGTATGTATGTATGTATGTATGTATGTACATATGTATGTATGTATGTATATATGTATATATGTATGTATGTATGTATGTATGTATGTATGTATGTATGTATGTTTGCAATTTAAAAAATTCTTTCACCATTAGAATGCTACATTAGCGCTGAGTAACATAGGCTATATTAAAAAAATAAAATAAAATAAAATACTAAAAACGACAATTTAATTTTCCTATATAAAATTATGTTTGTCTTGTTGTCATGGAAACCATTGATATATATGAAACTGTCAAAGCGATACGAAGTCCGCCGGGTAAGCTAGTCTAGCAATAAACGTATTAAATTCTATTCTATTGTGTATCAATTTTATTTTGTTTGTGTGATTTTGTGAACGATGGTGTGTGTGTATTGAAGTGATAATAAATGTTTTACCTATCTATCTATCTTAGAAAAGACGACTGCCGCGCAATGTAGAGTAGTTAACAAAAACATAAATTGTAAAGCTCTTGGCCTTCATTTCAGCTGATGGTAGGTAAATTAATACTAGGGCTCGCCCATCTATAGGGCGAGCAGTCACCGACAGGGTTGTGGAAGTGACCGAAAGGGTTCCCATGACCTCGTCAGGCTCCACCATGCCGGCGTTCGATGCGTCATCCTCAGATGAGGACGACGCGATGATCGCCGGTTTGCTGGTTCCAAGATGACGAGAGGACATCGCTGGGTTTTTAGTGATAGGAATCTCACACACCCCACCCCCTCCCCCCGGGGGGTGGATAGCTCATGACGAGTTTTCCCAGCGTATTAGACTGAAATACAAGGGTCATTCTTCTAGACTGCATAAATTATGTTGGATCTAAATATCTTAAAATATATTATACACATAAAAACAAAAATCACATGGAATGAAAGATAGCTTTAATAACATTGATTAATTAATAAATCTGCACAATTTTCTTAAAATATAACTTTAATAAAATAAGATTTTTGTTTCATTTGTCTCCCTCTGTGGTCTGTTGGAATTCGACCTTCACAGGTTTGACCAGGTTAAAAAAATACTTAATGAACATTAACTTTTATCTTTGTATACCCATATATTTACAAGAACCCTTGTGTACAACATACCTTTACGAAATTAAGTTTAGAAATGTTTTACAACAGTAATTCCGCTGTTCTCAAAATTACCCATAGTTCGCGTATCCTTCCATGGTCATACACAAATTTCGCAACTGGTAACAAATTAACGACCGCAATGATTTAATTTTTGCCTTCTAACAACACTGAAATGTACGTTTAAATGCCAGTGCATCGTGCTTCTGGTTGAACGCAACAATTGTGTCACAAAAAATCATTCTCATAGTAAAAATTTTGGTGTAAAAGTTCAAAGATCCCTTCTGTTACTGTCGTATAGTGGTAAGTACTGCAATTAAAAATTTAATTTGATGTTGATCTTGTAGATAATTGGGTGTTTTAGTTGAAAACTATATTGCTTTTGCATAAACTCAAAATACAAACTAACCAGAAATTATTTCATGAAGAAACGTCCCTTCCGTGGTCATCTTTTCTGTGGTCCAAGGTGACCACGGAAGATATGATGACCACACAAAAGACCAAATTCTAAGTTGTGGTTTTAATTTAATTAATTATATGTTTAGATTTAAATAGATTAAACTGGTGACAAACCTCATTTAAAAAAGTTAATCTTTACTTGAGCGTAGGGGACTCAAAACTATTTTAATTACATTTTTGCAGTATTTTTTTTTTGTAATTAGAACTTTTTTTAAATTGTTATTTTTAGTTGTAGGTTATATAGCTATGCCATGAAAACGATGGGATAACAACAGAAGACGAAAAGAAAAAGAATCGTAAAGACAAAAAAAAATACAATGCGAAAATTAAGAGAAAAGGAGAGAAAGTTTCATGTTGCCTTAGAAGAACGTCGCCGGAAATGTCGGGAAAGATATTATAAAAAAAGGAAGAATAAAAGATAAAGACTATTAACGACTACACACTACGCGAACAAAGGGTTTTGCGCAGAAAGTGGAGAGAGAAGGCTCGAAAGTACAGGCAGAACACAAAGGGTGCGCGAAACACCACCTTCAAGCCCTTCTGTATCCAACTCATCTCGTGTATAAACTGGTGGTATAGTTGCCGCAAAAAATAAAAGAAGAATAATTACCGTGTTTTAGAATCTAGATTAGAAAAATCAATCGAAATTGCATTTAATCCCTCTTCAAATGTCAGACGAAAAAGGATTTTAGTTTTTAATTCTGAAAGTGAATCTCATGCTGAGTCTGACTGTCTGGCTATATTTGATGATCCTACGCAATCACCATTGCAAGATAATGGCCAAGCAATGCTTGATTCTGAAACTTGCTTGTCTACAGAGTCTATTACAATGCTTGGAGGACACCAAGCTAAAAAAAAAGTATAATACAATATGATATGTGGCACAGAAAGTGACTTCGACTCTTGGAGAAAAGTTCATTATGATATCGAAGATAATTCTATGAACCGGTCTGCAGGGAAGGGTGCTCAAAATAAAAATAACAACTTCATATGAATGTTCAATGTCAATGATCCTAGACAAAGACCACAGAAAAGATTATCCCTTCTGTGGTCAGTTCGATTATATTTTTTATTTGCTGTATAATGATGATTATTTTAATGAAATACGTTGAATTTAAAAGTGAGATTTGTTTTCTATTTTCTAAAAAGACTGTTAATTTAGTTGCTGTATGATTGTTATTTACATTTTGAATTATGTTATCTTCTGTGGTCCTAAGGGTATCTTCTGTTACCAATAATTTTAGTTTTTTTGTTATTTTTATGATACAAAGTAAAAAACGATCTAATTCCGTGCCATTTAAGTTAATTTTATAGTATTTGGCATTTAATATATGAATATGAAAGATATTAAAGCACTTTTATTTCTACGAAATTTAAATTGGCCTAAACAAGAATGACCCACAAACATGATTTAAAGGTTTAAACCTTGGAGACCTTTTTTACTCGACTAGCTACCGTCTGCGACTTTATTCGCGTCGACACCTAGTACGAGCTTTACTTGCCATGAACGAGAATGTTTACTCTGCCTTTAAAAATCTAATATGATCATAGTAATTTGCTTTATTATAATAAGCATCGCCATCGTATGACATTCACCTGTAAGGATAGTTGTAGATGTATAGAAATAAAAATGTAATGGTGTTCGCAGCTCGTTAGTTAGCGCATCACTTGAAAACGGCTGAACGGATCATACTTCACCAAGGAGTACGTATTGTAACGGAAACCATATACACATGCCGCCATCGCCAAAGAGGTTGCAATTTTCATTGATTTAGACTTAATATCATGAATGTACCTTTTCTGTCAGATAATATGGGTTTCCGACATTCAAAAACAAAGACATTTGAAAAATCAGTCATTTTGGAAAAAGGTGATTCTAAGATTTGTTCAATAAGAAATTTGTACAACTTAAAAATCAGTCCTAACAGACCGGAAGGGAAATTTAGCACATAGACAGACCATGACCCAGACTAGGCCATAAGAAACTTTTTATCCCAGTAACATGTTCCTGTAGAATAGTGCAGTGTTCCGTGTGGGTCACGTCGGGGTCACCAGTGTTCCGTGTGGACGACGAGTGGGAGAAACCTCTTCAGCTGATGAGCTCCAACTCGTGAAGCTGTTCCACCTCCCGGACCAGGAACCAGCACCTTTTCCCTTTAGTACTCCAAAAAGTGCACCGCCGTCAGGACGTCTTCCAGTCTAGGTCTGACCGGCTCGAAGGACCATGAACAACCCCAGGTTATCAAGGTCGAGTGCGAGTGTGTATATTGTAATAAAAAACCAACTAGTACACAACAGGTTTATTGGATAGTTAAAAATACGATTGCACCTTTGGCTTATATGAAACAGTAAAGACATTTCAATAGCGCGATGCAGACGGCACAACGCCATACGCCACCTATCGGGATCTATGAGAACTAAACTTTGTTTAGAACCATTTTAGTGCTACAATAAACTTAGTACAAACAAGTTCTTACACCAGTGTTCCCGTAAGTATGGGAGGTTGTGATGATCGAGGGGTCCATGGCGATGGTAATTAACGACTGCGTCTCTTTATGTGATGTTGTATATTTACAGTAACTACATTGTGACTTTCTTATTATCTAAACCTTACAAGGCTATTTATACAATATAAACTTAAAGATGTTGGAGGGAGGATGCCGTGTCTTATCTTTATCAGATCTACACGCGATTAGGAATGCGTTTACGAACTCGTTAACCATACGTGATGATAAGAAATTATGTGGCGACCGGTCACGTGCAGTACTCACGAACAAAGTCGCGGGCTTCAACTAGTAGTGAATAAATAAAATTTTTACTTTTTATTTTTAAGTGTTAAGGGGGTGCAGCGCGGAATTTGAAAATTTACGTGTTTTTAAGTCACTGGTGCTAGGCGCTGAATAGGTCTTATACATTAAAAGGACTAGTGTAGGTTAGCTTGATCCTTTCACAAGGCCATGGTTGTCTTGGAATTTGAAACAAATACCCAGAAACTGCATAAACATTACGTAAAATAATGATATCTAAAAACTTATTTCTTCAGAAACTTTGTAAATATAGCACAAATGAAACAATGATCCGACATCAAAGTGCTTGTTTTCAATTAAAAAACATGAATATGAAAATATTAAGACTTTTATAATTTTTTACCCAAACGCCTATGATTTTACGAAAGTAAACATTGCTCTAATTAAATCACCAGCCTACTCTGTACAGATATTAGTGTGCGTGCGTATTCGTAGTCGTGCGCCGTTGTCACACCACTGCCACGCGCCGCTCGCGAGCTATCATAAAGAAACTTGAAACTTGCAGTTTTGCGTCCACGCTGCACCCCCTTAATTGCTACACTTAAGCTGAATTAAATATTTATATAAAATACAGTGAAAAAATTAAAACCATCCATCCATCGGTTGCAATCACCTTTGGATAGATGGCACTAATGTCGCTCTAAAGCATTTCAAAAAATCAAAAAGCAGTGACAAAATTCAGCGCTTACGTCAGCCTTCCCGGTAGCATAACGGTCAGTGCAGCCGCCCGGATTGCGGAAGACCCAGGTTCGATTCTTAGCTGGGTCGGGTGGGCGTTTAATTTTTTCACTGTATTTTATATAAATATTTAGTGAATAAATAAATACCTTCACAATACCGGTGTACCTACATTTAAACGTCAGCATTGATTACATTGTACCAACAACAGTTACCAACTCATCAAATCATCACGAATGGAACAATGACAATGATTCTGTTCTGTTATCCGTCCCATTAAAGAAAAGCTAAACGGTTGTATTTAAGGACCATAACAGCTCAGCAACTTGTAGTGAGGTTGTAACGGTGCTTTTCTACCTACTGCTTATAGATTTAAGAGCTATAATAGCTTGACAGTTTGCTGTTTGTTTTATGCTTGAGGACACTTTCAAGTCGGGTGATTTTGGCAATTGTTTCCGATGCATATTTAGGTTACGTTCGCGAGAAACGGTGTTACACTGAAATGGATATAATGTGTTTTTGAGTACGGCTCTAATAATTAAAGTTTTCGTATAGTACCACTCACTACGAAGCTTCTAGAGTTGATAGTCATAGATGGCACAGGTAGCGGTTCCCAGGACGGTGGGTAACTCAGCAAAATTCCTTACGTCAACTCAATAATAGTATCTCAATAGTAGTATCTTGTCTCTGTATTTGAGGTTATTTTTATATAAGAAATACATATATATTTTTAAAAGTAAGTATGTATTTAACGTATTCTTAATCATAAGTGGAAACTGTTTTGGCAAATGTGAAACATAGATTAACTCTGTACTATAAAATGCTGTTTGTTTCCCAATAAATAAATAAATTGTCAAAAAAAACCAAGTCTCGCAACTCAGTTGTTCTGCGGTAAAAAGTTGTGAGATCCATGTAATACCAAGTCGGTTATTAATTTATTCAGTCTCTACTTAAGCGACTTTCTGTCTTAATACGTCCAGTCTCTAAGACCACGATCGTGGTCCATAACATTCTTTAATGTTTTATATAAATATATTGAGACTTGGCCATCGCACTAAATAATTGAATTTACATAAAACACATGTAAGGCGACACAGGCGATTGAATTTACACGTGTTTTCAGGCGATGGCCAAGTCTCAATATATTTATATAAAACATTAAAGAATGTTATGGACCACGATCGTGGTCTTAGAGACTGGACGTATTAAGATAGAAAGTCGCTTAAGTAGAGACTGAATAAATTAATAACCGACTTGGTATTACATGGATCTCACAACTTTTTACCGCAGAACAACTGAGTTGCGAGACTTGGTTTTTTTTGACAAGTATTGTTTTTGATGGGATCTCATTTCTTTTTGTATTTTGTAGAGACAGTTCTACTTTTTTCCTTTCGATTTGGCAGGGGCACTACCATGCGCCTATATTTATATGGGACTAGCTTAAACCCGCGGCTTCGCACGCAATAATAATAATTGCCGTAAAATAAATAAAATAAAACATCGTTACGAATAAAGCCAATATTGAAAAATTTTACTGAACCTATTATTCCATTATATTATACATGAATCAGTGGATTCATTAACTGCACATGTAACTTTGTAATCCTATACATTTATATAGGATTACAAAGCTATTTATGCAGTTGGTGTATCTAGAAAACTGGACCGAAATTGCAAAATATTTTAGTTTTTCCTTGATTCATACACCAAACACTACTTATATTCCAAATTTGAAGCTTCTAGGTCTGCTAGAAGTGCCTTAGAATTTTGATGATCGGTGAGTCAGTCAGTGAGTGACAAAATTAAGAAATTTGACCCGTTATAATTCTTAAAATACTGGTTCAAATTGAATGAAATTTGAAATATACGTGTCTTTACAATGCCTGCATGGTTACTGAAAATTTCAGTCTTCTAGTTTTATCCACAACGAAGTTACAGGGGGTCGAAAATGGTCTGAATTGCTTCGAGAAAAGGATGGTACGGCCGTGACGCTTTTTTGCTCGACTTGGTGGGGGCACGGCCGTGCCCCCAGATAACTCTGGCGCAGCTCACCGCGCCGTCTCATTGAGTTAACTCAAAATTGCGCCATGGCGCAACAAAATGGATCGCGTGCTTGATTTTCGAATGAACACATATTCAGTAAGTAATTTATTTTTTAAAAATATGAACATATAATATATGTAGGTATTGTATTGTATGTTAGTAACGTTTATAAAATAAAACCCAGCCTGGTCCTGCGCTGTGCCCCAACACATTTTGAAGAATTGAGATAACACATCCGGCGGCGCGGCGCAGTGAACTGAGTTGGCGCAGCGCAGTGTTACGCATGTATTCAAGACACCGTGCCCCCTCCCGATCCTCTAAATGCCACTACATATTCACATGATACATTGAACATGCACACTCGCTTATGCTCTAGACACCGTACCCGAAGAACAAGGGTACGACAATCCGGTTCACACACGCTCTATACCTACCAGGTACAGACTTGTACCTGGGCGCTTCTCCCCACCACTACGACCCGGTCAACCCGAGCCGAGGTCCTATCCTTTAGCGGCGCCGCCCCCAAAAAAGCCCAGAGAAGCTGAAAAAGCCCAGGGGCAATCAGCAAAATAAAAAAACGAAAAAAACCTCTACCAATCTTATCTCTGCACTATGGTTGACTAGTAGAGAATGCCTCTGGCCAGTCCACCATTAAAAGTTTTAAATAAATAAAATACACTTTTATTTTAGCCTGATCTATCGAAACCCTTTGCAGATTTAAAAGGACATCTCTAAGAGACGTCCTCCTTCGCGTAAACTTTAGATTATCGACATAAAAGCCTTTTTTCGACCTTCGAGCCGGATCAGTAACAGATGATTCATCCTGATCAAAGGACCAAAGAAATGCTTAGTATTTTATTGTTCGACGCAAGTTTTCGATGTTTTGACATATTAGGCCAGCATAGTGGGTCATGGTTCGAATATTTTTTGTATTGTTTATGTGGGAAGGTTTCAGCCCAACAGTGGGACGATTATTACGAGAGCGGTTATAAGTACAAAATATTCTCATGTGTTATGTTTCATATTCATACTCATTCAATCTATTCACACATTGAGATAGATTTTTTTAAATTTATTGTTTAATTCATTTTACAAAACAGCTTAGTACATTACAATAATCCTAACATGGAAACATAGGGGTTTTTAGGGTTCCGTAGCCAAATGGCAAAAAACGGAATCCTTATGGACTGTCTGTCTGTCTGTCTGTCCGTCCGTATGTCACAGCCACTTTTTTCCGAAACTATAAGAACTATACTGTTGAAACTTGGTAAGTAGATGTATTTTCACACAAAAAAAAAGAACAATAAAATTTGGGGGTTCCCCATACTTAGAACTGAAACTCAAAAATTTTTTTTTCATCAATCCCATACGTGTGGTATCTATAGATAGGTCTTCAAAAATGACATTGAGGTCATTTCATAATTTTTTTCTAAACTGAATAGTTTACGCGAGAGACATTTCCAAAGTGGTAAAACGTGTGCCCCCCCTGTAACTTCTAAAATACGAGAATGATAAAACTAAAAAAAATATATGATGTACATTACCATGCAAACTTCCACCGAAAATTGATTTGAACGAGATTTAGTAAGTAGTTTTTTTTAATACGTCATAAAGTACGGAACCCGTCATGTGCGAGTCCGACTCGCACTTGGTCGGTTTTTTAAATGTAGAAATGTGTTCAAAATTCAAATTCATACAAAATTCAAAATCATTTATTCAGTTTAGGCTACAAATAGCTCTTATGACGTCATTATGTTCGGTGTATGCTTTGATGGATGTCCATAAATAAATAAATAAATAAATACATTAATTTTATTTATCGTATAATACAATATCTTCGTACGAAAGCCTAAGTTGTTATTCTGAGAGTTCTTATCAGTTTTCATATTCTCACGTCTTGTTGTAGGTACGTGCAAAAACCTGATTTCACTTAAGATACGCTTCTGTAACTCTGTGGTTTATACTTACTTCTGTAGAAACAAAGACATGCGTTGTGGGTTTAACTTATCTATGTCACCATAGCATTGTCTTATAGACACTTTTCAAACTACGAAGAAACTATTTGTATTACGAAAAATTCTATGAATAAATTGTTAATATGTATTTCGGTAAGTAATTCTTATATATTTATTTTTTTATGCTAAGAGAAATTACTCGGGCTGCTATTGCTTAAGTTAAGAAATTATCGCAAAGGTCGGTCATCGGATGGGTGACCAAAAAGCTTTTCCGTGCTTCGAAAGGCACGTAAAGTCGTTATTCCTGAGCGTCTCGCTTCTCTATCTCTTATACTGACCTTGAAAGACTAACCTTCATAAACAATAAAAAACAACGTTTTTTTAACTTACTTATGTACATAAAAATATTTAAGTTTTTGTAGTAACTAATAGTTAAAAAAAGACAAAATGTTGAAAAAATTTCACGAACGGGATTTGAACCCGCACCTCATGACATGCCAAGTCAACTGCACTGCCAAATATGCTATCGTGACTCAATCCAACTCGCCTAAATTAATCAACACTATCTACTCTTACTCTGTAAGCCAAAAGAGCCCTATTCAATATCGACAACTACGTCATCAACATCTGATCATAATCATGGGTTGCGGTTCCGAATCCCGCTCGTGGAATTTTTTCAACACTTTGTCTTTTTTCAATTTGTTATTTGCTCGCAATAATATTTGCGTGGAGGAGCTCGATGGCGCAGTGGTTAACGCGCCCGGTCTGCGAGTGCTGAGGTTAAGCAACTTTCGCAAAGGCCGGTCATCGGATGGGTGACCAAAAATGTATCATCTCGAGCTCCTCCGTGCTTCGGAAGGCACGTAAAGCCGTTGGTCCCGGCTGCATTAGCAGTCGTTAACAACCACCAATCCGCACTGGGCCCGCGTGTTTATGGCCCGTTCTCCCTATCCATCCATAGGGAAGGCTCGTGCCCCAGCAGTGGGGACATAAAATGAGCTGATGATGATAAATATTTGCGTACAATTCTATAAAAATACTCATAACTTAAAGTTAGTAATTAACCTACTGCTGGACAGAAGCATCCATCATTGGAAACAAGTCATCGCTACAATGGATGAGTATTGACTTATCACCACACTTGCCAATGCGGGTTGGTGATAACAAGCCCTGGTTAAATCTGAAACATACTTTGCCCGATGGAAACCAGGAACAATTTGCTACCTACCTACCAAGGCTGTAGGCTTTAAAGGAAGCTTTAACAAAAAGGTAGGATTCAATTGACATGAATCACTCATACTTACCGCGTAGACTGGTTTTACCGTTTGAACGACTCAGTTTATTGTACAGAAGACATCACAGGAAACACTACTAACATGACTAGACATCGGAATAAGTGTAGAAAAAATATTTTGTATCGAGACAGGACATATGATGATGAATGATAATAGAAATGATATTATGTGAGAAATGATATACCCCCCAACCCCTCGAGTATCTCAGTAAAGATGTGGAGCTTTACTAAGTCCTCGGGCGGACTTCTTTAGGGAATTTGAAAACTCACTCACTTTCCCGCCAAGAAGTCCAACCGCTTTTTAATGTGCCCTACCTTTAGGTTGTTTTTTATTTTTATCAAAGAGTTGGCATAAATTAGTCCGCTCTATGTTAATCAGAAGCGGAGTCCTGAGAGCTATAAAGCTGAGGTAAAAAGAGGTGGAGCAGGCTTGATTTACTTTATTCGGACTTTAAGGACCCCATGTCATGGAAAGAGGGAAAACGTGTGCTAGTAGACTATTCCATATTTTGGAAGTGCGACATAGAAACGAGTCACCTTTCTTTGTGCGTGATGGAATGAAAATATTTTGTTTATACCTATTTAAGAGTTAATCATTAATAACCTATTAATTGAAAGATTTATTTATACTAGTGGTCGCCCAGTGGTCGAAATTCCACCGTAATTTTATTAAGGCTGCACGGATTGTATCCTAAGCAATGAAAAATTAAAAAAGATAGAATGTGAGTTTGGATTGGCATAGACAGATGTCGACCGCATTGAAGACAAACAATACGTGTGCGTCAAATACATGGTAGTGTGTGTAATGTTGTTTTTGTTGATTTAATGTATTTTTTATGCATAATTAAAAAAAAAAATAACATTCAGATAACCTTCTCTATATAAACTATAAGTGTGCGAAATTTCATACTCCTCCGTCCGCGCAATTTTCGTAAAAACGGTTACAAAATTTTTGCTTCACGTATTAGGTAATATATTGATACATAATTTCAGTTATTTATGCATTTCTTTTTTGGATACTTATTTCCATAATGCCCAGTTAAAGTTTCAATGTCAACTGTCTTAACAGAAGGTTAACAACCGCGTAAAAAAACATCAACATTGAAAAAAGTTCAAAACACCACAGGCAGTCATCTGCATGGTGAGTCATCTGCGCCGACACATCGGACTGGTATTCTAAACTTAAAAATCGTTGATATGTCAAGTTATTTTTTTAATATGACCTTTCTGCGTTTAGTGTTCTGTTATTTGTGTAACAAAACTTCGTATTTGAAAAAAGAAGAACATTGGCACCACTACCCTATTGATAGTTTTTACATTTTCAATTCCCAGGTGGGTTACTTTTGAAACACAATTGTTATAATAAATTTCCAATCCCAAATCTAAAAAATTCTAATGGCACTCTTAAAAGCGATAATAGCGCTACATTGGAATTAAATTGCGTGGAAATTGAGTGAACTAATTATTATCGAGATGGGGCGTTCCGAAATTGCGAAACTTATCCCAATATCGATACATATTAATCGCATTGGAATGGTATTGAGATTGAGTTTGCTTCAAGAGTACCTACCTACCTACCTACCTGCCTACCTGGTAGGCTACTCTTGACGCAAACTCAATCTCAATACAATTCCATTGCGATTAATATGTATCGATATTCGGATAAGTTTACTTCAAGAGTTGAGTTTGCGTCAAGAGTAGCCTACCAGGTCGGGCAATGTGTTCCGGATTTTTCGATGCATAGCCCGGGTTTGTAGTCACCAACACCAACCCGCACTTGGCGAGCGTGGTGATTAAGCCATTACCTATCCATTGTAGCGATGACTTGATTTGAATGATAGAAGCCTTTGCCCAGCAGTGGGACAGTTATAAGCTGTTTACTTTGTACGGTACACACGCCTGCAAATTGAACTACCATTACTGTCAAAATTCTTCAATCGACGAAACTTTACGGATAATGGCATATGGTTGAACATATAGGGGCTTACAAATAAATAAAGAATAAGGTTCGAATATTTAACTTTTACCTGATGTAAATTTGTTAACGTAGATTTTTTATTTTGTGTTTATTGTAATGGAAAGTGTCCTGCTATGAAAGGGCATTTTCCAATATTTTTGACGCTGTAAGGGAGAAAAGAGCTGGACACTTGCTGAGTTTCTTGCCGGTTCTTCTCAGTACAAGATCTCTCGCCCAGAGTAGACTTACGAACCGATGGCATAGTGACATTCATAAGAGCTACTTGTAGCCTAAACTGAATAAATGATTTTGAATTTTGAATTTTGAATTTTAGTTATTCCTGTCATGTAAACGTCATTTCAAATTAGAGTGAAAGAGACAAAACACGGAATAACTATTCGGACGTTATTCTTTGTTTATTTGTATTAAGGTTATTGTAGAAATTTGACACTTTTGGATTATTAATTAATTGGTGACTTTGAATACGGGTGGGATTACGGATACGAATACGTATATTTATTTATTTATTTATTTATCTATTGGGAAACAAACAGCGTTACAGTCATACAAATAATAGTGACACTTAGTTCTTACATAAGCCTAATTAGTTTCCACTTTTATATAAAACTAGCTGTGCCCTGCGGTTTCACCCGCGTTAATTAGCGACTGTTCCACACCTATTAGTCATAGCGTGATGTAATATAGCCTATAGCCTTCCTCAATAAATGGACTATTCAACACAAAAAGAATTTTTCAATTCGAACCAGTAGTTCCTGAGATTAGCGCGTTCAAACAAACAAACAAACAAACAAACAAACTCTTCAGCTTTATAATATTAGTATAGACTATTGTTGAGAAAAGCAACGTTGCATGCTAGAATACAAATTAATAAAAAGTAAATTAAATAGTAGGTGTAGCCAGAAATATTATTAGATTACAAAAAAAAAATAACTTAAAATTTTGAATTTACAATATTAGGTAAGTAACTTATATACTTAAGTTGTACACTGTTATTTTTCATTTTTTAAAATCGATTTAAATTGATTTTATATTCAGAGCACGTACTTAATTTATATCATACTAGCTGACGCGGCGGACTTCGTACCGCATTTTTTTTTTCTATATTTTTTAATATAGCTTATGTCCAGTAGTTTTTGAGTTTATTCGTTGCAAACATACATACATACATACTAGATAACTGTGGGAATAATTGAGTAAATAAGTAATATTTTTTTTCTTGACAATCTTAACTTACACTATAAGATTTAAAAAAAAAACAACATTTTTATTCAGATTTACCTTTCGTCTGTTTAGTGACAGATTCGCCCTAAAAACACTTAAAATTCTATTGTGTCTGTATTCACAGCAGGCGACAGACTAAGATTGTGAGGGACTGGCGCCTGAGCTAAGCGTCAGCCTGTCTCACAGGCACCAGCGCTCTCCCCTCAATAGTCTCTTCGAAATCTTCATATTGTTACAAGATACCTCATCAACCAGCCTCAAAAGGTGCACGAAAGGAGCCTCCCCGAGCGGTGAATATGTCTAACCCAGCACATGAACGCCCGGCGCACCCTGGACACTTCACTCCACTTCCCCCTCTAGGCAGGGGAAATTGGAGTGAAGTGACTAATCCTTTCAACACAGCGATTCAGCCTGACTCGATAAGAAGAAGAACCAGCCTCAAGAAGCTCGAGTGGGAATCGAACCCACGACCTTTGGATAACCGGTCCATTGCTCTGACAGCTGAGCTACCGAACCCTCCCCCACCCCAATTTTTCTAGTAAAATTTTATCCTGTAACTAATAATTAATATCAATATCAATAACTATTTATTCGCTCTAAACATAATAATATGCTGGTCACGTCAACAGTACGAACAAACAATACCTACATGTTTTACCAAACTTTAATATAATATAGCATATTGTGAATACAAAATTCGAAATAATAAAAATATCTTAATGTCTTTGAAGTGGTTAAGAAGCCTAGTGAAGTTTTGAATTTCTAAGAAATAAAATGGATACACTACTAAATATGGGCTATGATCCTATCTACCTGTTGGGCGTGGGCTACATGGTTCACCCATATGGAGGGTGTGGAGTCCAGCATATTTAAAATAGCATAAATAAAACAAATTGAGCTATCAAAAATTAAATCTTTAAAAAGAAAAAGCAACATATTATTGCTTAAAGTAAAAGATTAGTTTTAAGGAAACTACATAAAAAAAAATACCAAATCGTACATTTTGGTTTCACAATATCTATTGATAACGGTCTAATCGGCGAATGTGTCTATAACTACTAATTTAAGCGAAATTAATTTTATAATTGACTCTGTCTTAACCGCAAGTGACAAACCGTGAAGCTATGCGTTTTTCTTATTCAAACGTTACTAGTATTCATGAAGCAAACTTTCACTTTGTAAGAATATGTGCAATTTTTTTCTGGCAGGTATATGAGTATACCGCGTTACATACTTAATTCAGTCACATCACTATTTTTATTCATTAAAAAACAATCCTTTCACTCACCACCCAAGGTCTGTCCGTCCAAAAGCGACGCCATGGCGCAAACAATAAGTAAAAATAAACTTTTACTTCCCACCATTTTGCGTTTTTATCACTGAACCAAAGATAAGATAATGATAACAAACTCTTTGATATAATTATAAACTATTGCGAACTCCTTCGTGCGTGTTGCGAAAAAAGAAACGATTCCGGTAAAGAGGTTTTCTTTTTAAAAGTTTGAATTTAGAATGCGTCGTCGCGCGGCCGCGACATTGCCGACTGTGGTGGTTATTTGACATTTAATGCACGTTTCACTGGGCAAGTATTTAGCACGACGTCTATTGTGATATCTACCTTATGATATACGCATTATGTTTCAAAATAGTCTGACAAAATGTTCAATGACCGGTTGAGGTATTCATACTTTATGGTTGTGTGATTTTGAATTTTAAAGAAGAAATAATAAAGTGTTTTTTTTGTTGTAATGAACGGTGACTGGTTTTTGATATCAAGGCATTCACATTTTGATAGATAGATAGATACCGCGAAAACACAAACTAGAGCGTTTTAAAACAGTTTTGTAATTATTATTGAAGTACTTAATTAGAGTAATAGCCGCGTTTAAATTAACTGTCACGGAAATATGAGTGTCGTTTAGACATTAAACAAAGAAATAAATCGATTTGACCACAACAACGAATTTGAAACGGTCTCAAAGCCAGAGACTTATTTGGAGGACTTCTTTATTGGTTTTGGAATTAGAAGGTGCTATCTCGTTTTTATTGATAAAGACAGACAGAGACAACCTATCCGATCAAAGCAGGTTTAACATGAGCCCACGCTTTAAAACTGTTTACGATAAAATGTTATTTAAATTCTTATTAATAATATTTTAGCGGATTGAATCACTGATGATGACATTTTTCTTTTGCATTTTTTTTCTAGACCACCGGTGTCAGACCCAAAGGTCTCGGGTTCTATTCCCAGCGAAGGATGAAGTTAATGTATTCGATATGGTAGGGCTTGTTTTTTTGGTGCTGTACTTGTTTGTCTGCCTAGCTGGCTTCCACCATCTTTAAATATATAAATCTTCTTACAAAAACACAAATGTTGAAAAAATTTCCACGAGCAGTATTTGAACCTGCACCCTTCTGACATTCCGGGTCAGGTGCTCTTCCAATTGAGCTATCGTGGTTCTAACCAGCCCGCCGAAATTATTCAACACTATTTACTTTTTACTTTAAAAGCTAAAGGCGCCCATTCGCAACAAAATTTGCGTTAAAAATTATTTAAACATTTTATAAATCTTCTGTGCGTGTGTATGTTATTGAAATCCTTCTAAACGGCTTCTAGAATGATTTAGATTTACAATTGGACCCGGTAGGTGGCGCTGCTATAGGGGTTCATCATGGGATACGGGACATGACGCTTATTATTAATATTAATCGTGTTGTGTACACATGTTTTAGGTAGGAATTTAGCTCTTATACAATTTATCATGCTTTTTTGTTATTTTTAATTTATATCTGTTTTGTATAAGTACTTAATAAATAAATAAATATTGAGACTAAGAAAATATTGTGGTAGGTGAACTAAAAACCACTGCAAGTACAGACGCCACCACATAAACCTATCCGATTTTTTCAAATTTCCTCAATAATTGGGGGTTAACGTTACTCGCGTCCGTAGGTTTACACTTGAGACCCTACACGTGACCCCTGGGTGGTGCTAAATGAGTGACACAGTCTGAGTGGTAGAGCCATGCTGCGTTGCAGCACGAAATGGGCCGGCTCGCCCGGCGTCAAACCACCCTCTCACAGAATATCGGCGTGAAACAATGGCACTTGTTGCTATTGTGTTTCGTCCGGTGAGTGAAAGTACCGGAGGCCCATATCTCACCCGTCCTCCCCCCAATTCCTACTCCCTCCTCAAGATCCAACTCCTTCCTCAAGGCCGGCAACGCATCTACGATTCCTCTGGTTTTGCGGGTGTCCATGGGCGGCGGTAATTATTTTCCATCAGGTGACCCGCCTGCTCGTTTGCCGCCTTTTAAGGCGAAGGGTAAGGCACACTAGCGCCGCTAATGGATTTAATTTGATAACTGCTAAACTGGATTTTTTTTCAAACATTGCGGACCTTCCGACTCTAGGCAAACATCTATTATTTAATAATTGTGCACTACTTTTAGGTTTGTTTTTGTATTCATTCGCTAACACCAACAGTGGCCATTGTTTGTGAATAAATGCGATAGCACGTTTTGTGAATAAACCACGCAACAAAAAGTAGTGCACAATTATTAAATAAATACTATGGATGCTTTCCTGTTGCCGGACGGTACGCAATGTTTAAAAAAGGATCCGGTCCATTAGTAATTGTCAAATTATCAATTGGTGGCGCTAGTGTGCCTTACCCTTCGCCTTAACGTGATCTAATGGAGGGTGAAACTCGCACTTGGCACCCTGAGCTCGGTGGTCTAACGATTAGGCCAAAGATGCAGGTAAGTTATGAACACAATAAGGTAATTTAAAATAAAAACAAACAATAAAAACTTTCATAAAGCTATATTTTTTACAACAATTGCACATAGCAAAAAAAAAATGACAATAAATAGTTTTATATTATTTATAAATTTATTAAAATAGGAGATCAAACATTAGCCGAATAAAGCCATTTGCACATGAACCATACACTCGTATTTCCATTATCATTATCAGCTCATTGTCACGTCCTACAGCTGGGGCACGAGCCTTCCCAATGGATGGATAGCGAGAACGGGCCATCAACCACCACGCGGGCCCAGTGCGGATTGGTGGTTGTTAACGACTGCTAATGCAGCCGGGACCAACGGCGTTACGTGCCTTCCGAAGCACGGAGGAGCGAGAGATGATAAATGTTTGGTCACCCATCCGATAACCGGCAGTTACTCGCAGACGGGGCGCGTTAACCACTGCGCCATCGAGCTCCATATACGAGATTCACGCCAGTGTTTGTGTTGTGTTGGTAACACTATAATCCCTAATATGGCAGATAGGGTACCGTTCATAGAGCCGTGGAAAATTATGAACACAACTGAAAAGCAACACATGGCCTAAATATTGAAGTTCTTCGTTACAAACTAAAACTGTAAAGTGATCACTCTAGGACACGCTGATACGTAGTTCTTGGGCGTCAACCTCATGGTCAAACATAAACAGGAGTGGAAACATTGCAGGAATGAACAAAAAAATTTTATAAAATAAATTAGATTTTTTTTATGGAAAAGTAAATGTATGTAAATATGATTTTGTATGTTATCACAGTGTTCTTTATAGTTGGTTGCATGGCTATGTTTCGTGAATAGACACCTATTACCAAACATTATGTATAGGGAATGAACAACGATTTCTCGCACCCCCAGGGGGTCGACCGCCTAACTCTCTCGCTTTCGATCGCTTTGAAGGCGAGGCAAGGAGGTGGCGTCATCTTGTCATTTCGAAAGCAATATAAAAGCAATATCGAAAGCTATAGGCTATAGGTTTCGATATTATTTGATATTATATTTCGATATTATATTAGAAAGCGAGGCGAGGGCCTCGCTTTCAAAGCGATTGAAAGCGAGAGCGTTAGGCGGTTGGGGGGCTGGAAGGTTATTACCGAAAAAAGCGACCAGTTGCTAATTGCACAATGGCAACGCGACTGCTACTAGTTGCAGTTGCTACAATCGGTCGGATCATGCACTTTTAGTTCGTCAATCGCTCGCTTGTGGCGCTAGCGTTCTACGTTCCGTAATACGAACATGTGTTTTGGAAGCGTCAAATTGTAAATCGATTGCGACCGTCACTTAAAGATCGGTAATAAGCCTGCCGAGCATCTATTCGTTCAGCTACCGACGGACGCCGTCGATCCGATCCGAACCCCTCGGAGAATCTAGTAGGGCACGGGGACACGCACTAGTGCGTGATGCCGTTCCCTCTAGAAAACCTCCGAAGGTGATTCGTTTTACACGGCTTGAGGAACCCTTTAAGTTTCTCGCCACCCCCATGAATGCCTAGTGAACCTGAAAATGCCGTCTGAGGAGTAGGGATTCCTACGTCCCTACACTATTCAAAGAATGGAGCCTTTTTTTGGAGGGAGTTAGCTGATTGCCTCTTCTTAATGATAAGTGTAGGGACGCTTATCATTACTATAACTTCGGTTCGTGTGCAAACAGCCTTAGCATTAATAAAGGAAGATGGCAAGTAAAGCAGAGTGATAAGTAACGGTTATTGGCAAACAAATATAGATTCTATTGACACAAATGTTTGATAGCAAATGCAATGCAAACCTTATAGGATATGACGTAATGATAGACAATTTTCTTGGCCACTATACCACATGAGTAAATACAAGTCCCTAGAAAATCCATTAGTCGTTAGACGCATTTTTTTCTGTTTTTATCTTATCCCATTTCGCTAGATATAACGGGAAATTGGTCAAGCTGGCAACACTGTCCCGTACAAAAAGTTGCTCCTTTTCATAAGTTATCCTTCGATCAATTACCTATGTACTAAATAAATGATCCGAAACAAAAATGCATCTCGAAAGTGTTTCTGTTATGTCTATACATTTACCCCCTTATTCACACAAACTATTTAAGCATTAGGTATTTAGTTAAATATTGTTTTGTCAACGTCACACAAACGTCATTTTAAATTTGAGAAAAAGAGACAATACAATGGTTAACTAAAATTTGCTTAAATATTTTTATCAATAAGGAGGTTAAATTTAGAACAACAAAATCTGAAATAACGTTGGATAGCATTGACAACGTCAGCTTACTATGAACCTTAACTCTTAAATATAAAGATTAAATTAAGGTTGCAAAATATTTGTACATAATATTTACTGTCATCGCCAAAAACGTCATTGTGGCTAAGGGTGGGTTCGACCAAACTTGAATTTATACGAGATTAACTATACCAAGAATATATCTATTCCACGAATTTATTCTCGAATAAAGGAATGGTCATTTATCCACGCAATCCACAGATTAGTTACTCTTGGAATTGTTATTCTTCATTATTGAGTGAGTAGCATGTGAATGGTGAATGAACGTATTATCCGGCCAATGGCCATTGTTCTACAAACGAACTATTTAAAAGGCAAAGTCCTGACAACTCTATTTTGTCGTCTAGAGCATAACTGTAGCTGTCAGAGTCGAATGTCAATGTCATCTGGTACGCGGACGCCATTAAAATACTCTCGGATTATCTCTGTTATTCCTCGCTGGACGGTGGTATAGTGATTATTCCCGAATAGGCAAGCTACTCCGAGAATAGTGCGTGGTAAAACGAAATTTCGATTTACTCTCGGATAACTGACGATTTAATCTAAGAATAAAAGTTACTCTCGCTTGGTGGAATCCACCCTGAGTCGCCTACCGTCTTTTAAGTGCTCATCGAGAATCCAGTACATAATTGACCACGAAGGTACTATCACATACCTCAGGCATAAAACCTCCTTAAAATTCACGGTTATTCTTTGTAGTTTTCTTTGAGAAATCTTTAACATTATTAAAATCAGAATGATGTGAAACTTAATTAACATTTTCTTATAACTATTAAATTTAGGTAGTCTTTTTATACATATAATGGTTTTGTACAATACATTTATTGTTATACATACCTACTCATTTTTGAACATAATATTTTTTGTTTAAATCTATTTGTATGGAAAAGTGTAATAGCATGTGCAAAATGGAAATAGGATAAAATACACCCATTAAATAAAGCTTCACTTTACAATCGTAACGAAAATTGCGGAGAAAATAGTTTTACCTACATTTTGTACAAAGGGGTTTGAGTAATTTTGTATGGAGGGGTGGGTTTTTTTAAATTAATTAATTACCGACATAAAATATACTTCAACATAAAAATAAATTTAAAGTCCGAAACCGCATTAAAAAAAAAAATTGCTCATATAAAATACGGAAATGTATGAAAAAAAAATTTTGCTTGTCGCGCCTCAATTTGGATTTCAGTACATTTTCATTTAGTTTTTTAGGGAATCAAGACAGTTAGAAAAAAACAAGGAGCAGTAGTATGTTACAAGAGCAACATACATACTGAATATTTAAAACAAAATAAGAAATACCTCAAAATCTGCCAATGATAGACTTATATTATATATATATGTATATATATATTTTGAAGCGACATCGCCAAAAAATTACCCCAAATTACTCATACCCCTTTTGAACTAAGCCATTAATACGTAAAATTGTAATTGGTAAACTCTATTCCAATCTATAGTAATTAACAATCAAATCAATATTAGTTCTCTCTTTCTCTTTTTTTCTTTGTATTAGGTATTTTCCTTTTTAAAGTTTCCTTCTTTTTTTTTTCTTATTTCTTCCTTACTTTCATTCTGCAACCCTCAGGCGACATGACATTCCTTACGGAATTACAAAACATTTGATTTGATTGAAAATTTAATTTTTTTTGCGAAGAAATTAATTAATTTTTTTTCAACATTTGTGTTTTTGTAATTTGTAAAATTAAACATTTTATAAATAACTTGCCTACTTCTTAACTGATCTTTAGTATTTGTAAAATTATTATGATCGGATGTTAATGACGGTAGTTCTTGACATTAAATGGGAGCCCTTGGCTTTCAAAGTAAAAAAGTGGATAGTGTTGAATAATTACGGCGGGCTGATTAGAACCACGATAGCTCAATTGGGAGAGCACCTGACCCGGTATGTCATAAAGGTGCAGGTTCAAATCCTGCTCGTGGAAATTTTTTCAACATTTATGTTTTTGTAATATCATTATTTTATGTCCCCACTACTGGGGCACGAGCCTTCTCTATGGATGGACAGGAAGAACGGGTCATAAACCACCACGCGGGCCCAGTGCGGATTGGTGGTTGTTAACGACTGCTAATACAGCCGGGACCAACGGCTTTACGTGCCTTCCGAAGCACGGAGGAGCTCGAGATGATAAACTTTTGGTCACCCATCCGATGACCGGCCTTTGCGAAAATTGATAACTTCAGCACTCGCAGACCGGGCGCGTTATCCACTGCGCCATCGAGCTCCTCAGTAAGTAAGTATATGCATAAACTCTATCAAATAAATATATTTTAGTTATTGTTTTCTATTTTCATTTTCCTTCATTCTTTTTATTTTTTATTTTTCTTGCCTTTCTCTTCTCAACATTAGAACTTAGAACCCATTGTAATTGTATTGTAATTGTATTCAGTTCAGGCCTAAGTTGCCTGTAAGTTGTGGTAAATACCGGGCATTTATGGTACCATAGCCATGGTATTAAACAATCAAATGTTTTAATTTTATCTTTTTAGTTTTTTCTATCTCTCTTGTTTTTCTTTCTTTTCTCCTTTCTATCTTTTTTAATTTTTCTCTCTTTTCCTAAAATCTGTAGTTGATGACACCCGTCCACTGGTTTTGAGTAATTTTCCAAAAATATGTATGATTTTTCTGGACTCCTGAAATGCCTAAGTTTGTCTAGTTGTAATGTATCAGTGCTATGTTAAATTTGCCGAAGTATATGTAGAAACTCTACCTATTCCAATCTGTTGTAATTAACAATCGAATAAATATGTTTTTCTCTCTTGTTTTCTGTTTTTCTATCTTATTTTCTATATTTCTTTCTTCTTTCTTACTTCTCTTCTTTTTTCTTTTTTCTTTCTCTTTCTTTCCTTTTTAAATATTGAATGTAAGAAATATCTTTCACTCTCCACTCTCCTTGCTAAAACATGCTAAAATCCATTGTAATTAATGACGGGCGCGATGACAGTGCGTATCCAGGCCGCTGTGACCTGCACGTTGTGGTATATCCCGGGCTGGTGGTCTACCCCGCAGCCGAAGCCGGCCGACGTGATGCCGACCAAGTAGTATCGGCCGTTGTCTAACACTATCAGGGGACCGCCGGAGTCACCTGCAAGAGATCGGATAAGATATAATAAACTAGTGCTACATAAAAATGGATCGTATTATGTGGGCGTTAAAGTGTAAAACCATTTCATCATTATTATCATCACCGGCTCATTTTTATGTCTCCACTGCTAGAGTAAGAGCCTTTCCTATGGATGGACAGGGAGAACGAGCCATAATTCACCACGCGGGCCCAGTGCGAGCGTTCCGAAGAACTTTTCTCCCTTATTTTCCTTCTCCCTTTGCTCATAAGACTACGCGTGTTGCTTTTCAGTGTCACGAAAAAAATTGGTGAATCATTTCTTTGTCGCAACAATAAAATATGGAATGCTCTCCCAGCACACGTATTTCTTCTTTCCATATTGTGGTCCTTTAAACGAGGTGTGAAGTGTGAAACCCGTAGAGGAGCTCGATGGCGCAGTGGTTAACGCGCCCGGTCTGCGAGTGCTGAGATTAAGCAACTTTTGCAAAGGCCGGTCATTGGATAGGTGGCCAAAAATGTATCATCTCGAGCTCCTCCGTGCTTTGGAAGGCATGTAAAGCCGTTGGTCCCGGCTGCATTAGCAGTCGTTAACAACCACCGATCCGCACTGGGCCCGCGTGGTGGTTTATGGTCCGTTCTCCCTATCCATCCATACGGAAGGCTCGTACCCCAGCAGTTGGGACATAAAATGAGCTGATGATGATGAAGAAGTAACTGGCAAGGTAAGGTTGACTAGTGAGGCACAATCTTACTCCACTTGCTGCCTTCGGATCTGGACAGCATCTGAACTCCGCTTCTACTTAACTTTAGGCAGAGCGGAATCATTTGTCAACTTTTCTGTACTCAAAACCATAAAGAATTTTAATAGCCCTCCTGTAAGTTACCTAAGGGACTTCTTGGCGGGAAATTGAAGAGTCATGTCTGCGGTTTTGTTTTATTTTCTAAAATTTGTGTTATGTCGAATATTAATGTAAAATAATAATGGTGGATTCTTAACCGTTAAGTGTTCGTGAGTGTGCATGAGTGTTGGCAAATGAAACAAAACAGTGCAACGTCACTTTTCAAATTCTCGCAAGAAGTCCGCCCGAGGACTTAGTAAAGCCCCACATCTTTACTGAGATACTCGAGGGGTTGGGTGGTATATAATTTCTCATTTCTATTATCATTCATCAATTCATCATCATCATACAGAAAAGAAATATTGTTTATTTATGTATTACTTGTTAGAAAAATTACTTTGACACTGGCTAAATGTGCTAATCGCACGAAGCCATCAACAAAATTAAAAAAAAAGTTACCTAAGCATGCGTCCTGGTGTCCATCTGAGTGGCCGGCGCAGATCATCTCCGAGTGGATTTCGACGGAGATCTGCTTGCTCTGATGCCATTTAATGCATTGTTCTTTACCTGAGAAACAAGATGGTTTTTCTTTAATGTTTATTTATTAATTTTCTTTAATACCTTGGCTTTGGTTGACCGTAAGTGGAAGAAAAAAAGCACCCTGGCACTGGTTTGGTATATCGCGCGAGTGAGCCGAGTGTTTGTGCTCCACGGGGACTAAATACAATTTATTCAAAGGTAAATAAAAACATTATTTTTATTTGTTATTCAGATTAAATTACAAAAAAATGCTCATATGAATGTCCTGAGCTACCCCGGTTTGTAAGTCAAGGTGGGAGGCCTTGTACTGAGAAGAATCGACAGCAAATTTAGCAAGGTCCTTATGTCCTTGCTACAGTTTGTAACAGTAGAAGGGCTATCATATAAGCACTATGTGGCTATGTGGAGGGGTGAACTCAATGAGTAGGAAAAACCTAATTCCGAATATTATAATTATCACGTATATCTGAATCTCGAATCTCAAAATTCTGAGATTCTGCATTAAAAATCGCTTTGCTCCTCTGCTTTTGTTCATAAAGCTAACCTAACCTTACCAACTGCTGTAGTTAAAACAAAAATAACGAATGTTATCAATAAATTGAAAATTATTTTTATTGTGCATTAGGTGTTCCCATGTGAAGACCGGTGGCATAACTACAGACACGCTAGAAAGAGACAGATATACTCACTGAGTAGTGGCACCGTAGCAGACCTCAGGAGATTCGTCCCAGTATGCCCATTGCTAGCATCAGTCTTGCCCCAACCAGCAATGACCCCTGATCTGCCTCGTAGCTCGAGCTCAAAGTCAGGAAGGCATATAGGGAGTATGTGGCTCATGTAAGTGATTGGACGGGATAGCTTCAGTAGCGCGATGTCGTAGCGATCTGGTTGGGTCATGCGAAACTGGAAGAGGGGATGGAGGATTTTTTGAACGACCCTGGAGACAAATGAGGTTGGTAAGCTTTAAGGTCTAGCATGTGTCTCGTGCTAATGACTATTCGTTATATGATTGTTCGTGACACAGAGTACGCTACGCTGTCACTAGCAAACCGCGCCAGGAAAGCGTGACTTATTTGATGTCCCCACTGCTGAGGCACAAGCCTTCCATGATGGTAACACCGCAAGGAAAACTGGTAATGAACCATCACGCGGGTACAGTGCGGATTTGTCCTTGTTAACGACTGCTTATGCAGCCTAGACCAACGGCTTTAAAGCACTTTTGCTTTCCAAAGCACGGAAAAGCTCGAGATGATACATTTTTAATCATCCATTCGATGATAGACCTTTGCGAAAGTTGCTTTATTTCAGCAATCGCAGACCAAGCCCGTTTACCTCTGCTCTCTCCTAAGACAACATGACTCTTTAGATCAAATTTGATGTCTTCAGTTTCGGGCTGTTATTTAGATTTTTGTCTCCGTTATATTTCTGTGAGACATTGGAGCAAATTATTAAAAGTGCTTACCCAAGTTTCCTTGCATTATCGGAACCAGCTGTGGTGTCTAGCGCTCCCAACCATACTGAGATGTCACGAGGGCGAGCGCGTGATACGCAGTGTGCTGCAGTGGCCACATACCAGCGGGATACTGGAACGAAATCATAACGAGTAAGTAAGAGTAAGTAAGAGTTCATCATCATCATCATCATTATCATCATCCTATATCAGTCCACTGCTGGATAGGCCTCTCCAACTTGGAGTCCAAGTGCACGCCACTGATCACGATCCGTTACTCTCATCAGGCTCTTGCCAGCCAACTTGCGAAGATCGTTGCTCCACCTAGTCTTTTATGTTACTGAGCCGGCAAAGGGGACACCGTAGCCCAGTGACACCAAGGTACCATGCACAAATTTTGAAAGGTCCTTTTTCTGTAACACTTTTGTTAGGCGATCAATGCATTTTATAACACTAGTTAATTCAAACGAATTGGAACCGGGGGCACGGCAGTGCCCCCGCCAAGTCTAGCAAAAAATCGGCACGGCCGTATCATCCTTTTCTCGAAACAGTTCAGGCCATTTTCGACCCCGAACTTCGTTGTGGTTATCCACTTTTGCATTGTATAAACACGGTATATTTCAAATTTCATTCAATTTGAACGTAGTTTAAGAATTATAACTAGTCAAAGTTTCTTAATTTTGTCACTCACTCACTGACTGAGACGGACTGACAGACCGATCATCAAAACTCTAAGGCACTTCTAGCAGACATAGAAGCTTCTTTAGAATACAATTAGTGTTTAGTGTATAAATCAAGGAAAAACTAAAATATTTTGCAATTTCGGTCCAGTTTTCTAGATACACCAACTGCTTAAATAACTTTGTAATCCAATATAAATGTAGTCAATCTATTTATTTAAAACATATCAATATTAATATTGATATGGTCACTATAAGATGTTGCTAGGTTAGCTAATTACGTAATAGCTTAAGACAGAAGGTCCCTTAAGTAGGGACTGAAGAAATTAACCGACTTTGGTATTACATGGATCTCCTAACTTTTTACGGTAGAAGAACTGAGTTGCGAGACTTGGTTTTTTTACAAATTTGTTTTTGATGGCTGTGTAATTCATTTTGTACGAGTATATTTATGTAACTATTTGTTTCTTATTAAAGAAGTTAAAAAAATAAGATTAAAAGTTAAAAGCGTTTAAAAAAAAATTAAGCATGTACGGTTATATTAACTGTTTAAATGGAAGCATAGATGTAGCTCTGACTTAAAATAGAGTAGACATAACCCACATCACCAGCTCGATTTGATGCCCCCACTGCTGGGCCTTTCCTATGGGTTCTCCCAACGGGCCATTAACCAGCACGCGGGCCCAGTGCCCAGTGGAATTCTTAACTGCTGCTAATACAGCCGGGAGCAACGGCTTTACGTGCCGAAGTACCTCCCTATGCACTGTAACTTCACCTGGATCTAGTACCTCTCAAACATCTCTATCGGACTGTTTCGATCCCTGTCTTTATGGCAAATTTCATAAAGACCAGAGTGGGGTATACTCGTCTCTCTCTCTCATATTCTTAGTCTTACCCAAAACTCCTCCACATTGGAACTCTGATATTCTGACGTGCGCTTGCCAAGGGAACTCCGCGAACCTTGCCTCCCGCCCTCCTATGATCCTCTTCTGGAGTATCCTGGATGACGGGAGACCACAGTCTACCTGAAAGAGATGATTACGACGACTTAGTTAAGATAACGGTATCTAGACATGTGGATTTAGAATAACCTCGCTGGGAATCAGAACCGGGATCTCTGGTCTGATCTGAGACAGGTAGTTTAACTACAAGACCGGGGTCCGCGGTACTTTAGTGCATAGAAATTAATTTAGATACACTTATGTGTGTGTAACATATGTTAATCCGAGTCTTAACCGGTGGTCTTAACTAGACCACAGAGGTGGATATTAGTGTGTATTCATTTGGATCCCATAGCAGCTTTTGTATATGAAATATTGGTCACTGAACTACTCAAAATTATCAAATGTCTGAATCTCAAAAAATGCGACATAGCAGATTTTGGTTTAACAACGACAAATCAAATGTTATTTTTGATCATTTTATGGTGATTACCTGTGTCATGTCGTCGTCCACTCTCCTTCGGAAAATGTTGGTTGGCACCACACTCCGCTGTGGGATCTGCCTCAGCTTCGGTGGCACTACTTTCGTGAACTTCCATTCTGATGATGATGGGATACTAGGGAAATGATGTGGAGTTAGTACTGTAAGTAAGTAAGTAAGTTCTTATACAGTCGAAGTGCACTTATCATGCTGAGTCGGCATATGGGCATGGACGCTTTCATCATCATCATCATCACTAGCTCATATACGTCTCCACTGCTGGGGTGTGAGCCTTCCCTATGGATGGATAAGGATAGGGCCATAAAGCACCACGCGGGCCCAGTGCGGGTTGGCGGTTGTTAACGACTGCTAATGCAGCCGGGACCAACAGCTTTACGTGCCTTCCGAAGCACGGAGGAGCTCAATCATTGGGCATGCATTCGATGATCGGCCTTTGCGAAAGTTGCTTAACCTCAGCGATCGAAGACTGGGCATGTTCACCACTGCGCCATCGAATTCCTCCTCCTGGACGCTTTAGTTAGACTTAATTAAGCTAAGACGCTGGCATGCGTACATGGGCAAAATTAAAAAATATGTCATAATGTTAAATTCAAGTTAGGCTACAACAATTGAGCTCTTATATATCTAGCTACTATCTTCTCTTATATACCTAAGTTAGTGTGAATATCACTGTGCTATCAGCTCAGTCCACAGGGTGGGAGACCTTGTACTCAGAAAAAATACTCTGCAATGGCAGAAGGACCTAAGTTAAATAAGTAATTTATTGTGCATCATCATCGTCACCATCTCAGCCAATTGACATCCACTTCAGGGATCTTTACAATAGTTATGTTATGTGTATAATTATGTAGTGAAATATATTCACCTGTTCTCGAAACTATCACTCCTCTCTGGCTCTTTAGGCGCGCAGCAGGAGAACAACCACCCCCCACAGCCCCTAGCCCTGATGCCGCCCCTCATCCAGCACTCCAGGGTCAGGGTGCACGGTCTGACGTCACCATTGAAGCTGCAGGTCGTGGGGTACCCGAAGATGTTGGCTAGCACTCGGCTGGTGAACGCTGTGGCAGAGAGTTCGTTATGATTTAATAATCTGGAGACTGTCATTTATTTATTTAGAAAAAATTAAGCACCATATCAGTACAGAGTAATCAGGGCGATGTTATTAAAATAATAAAACATTTAAGCAATGGTGAAAAACACAAAGTTTGAATTCGTAACATAGAAGTAGGCATTTTTTTTTAAATAATAAAAGGAGGCAAACGAGCAGGCGGGTCACCGATGGGAAGTAATCGCCGCCGCCCATGAACACCCGAAAAACCAAAGTAATCGCAGATGCGTTGTCGGCCTTGAGGAAGGAGTTGGATCTTGATGAGGAAGTAGGAATTGGGAGGGGGGAGGGTGAAAGATGGGCCTCCGGTACTTTCACTCACCAAACGAAACACAACAGCAATGCAACATTCAGTACATGGTACAACTAGTTTCAAAGACAACGTACTTTTTTGATAAAGATTATTGTCAATGCGCTATCAAAACATTAGTAGGCCACCTAGCAAGCTAACATGCCTGTGTTAGGTAAGGGTCACTGTCCACGGCTCGTTATTTGACTCTTTCATTTGACGTCTTTAACGTCATTTGCATCTTGCTTGCATAAAAACAAACTGTCCACAGAGCGGTAATTTCGGAGTTCCCAATCGTCATGCATTCATCAAAAGACGCGCCGTGGACAGTGACCCTAAGGGTTCACGTCAGGTAGTCTAACGGAGCAATGGTGATTGAATCACGATTTCTCGCATTCAACTCGAGAATTTATTTATCCGTTTGGCTACTGCCGCTTAAAAATTAATAACTAGTTATTTAGTTTAACTGAAGCTTTTCTGTTTAAAAGCATTCAACATTGGAATCGCCTCATTACTACAAATTATAGGTATTCGCATAATCACTTTGCTTTCCGAATCAAATGAAGCAGTACTACTTTCAAATTAAACAAAATTATAAGTCTACTTACATTCCGCCGCGCCCACCTGCCTTGCCACGTTCAATATCATTAACGGTATCAAAACTTTTGTCAGACGCCATGTTGCTGTAGCCCGCCATCTTGTCGTCGTCGGCCATCTTGTTGTCGCCGGCCATCTTGGTTCCACTGCTCGAATCACGCAGTTCTTTCGTTTCTTTAACACTCTATCTGTTTTCTTGCGGTCTGTGCTTTCTCTGTAATGTAATGTGTTCGTCCATTTTGTTTTTGCGGTTTCATCTTTCACCGCCGACATGACGCTAGTGAGCCGCGGTATTGTTCTGACATATCGTGTGTTTGGTACGCTCTTTGTAAACTTGAAAGATGGTTGTCTGGAATAGAAAAGACAATTAACATCATGATCATGATCATCACTAGGACACATCACCACTTCATTTTATGTTCCCACTGCTAGGGCACGAACCTTCCCTATCCCTAGCCCATTATGGACAGTGTTAGCGACTGCCAATGCAGCCGGAACCAACGGCTAAACGTGCCTTCTGAAACACAGAGAAGTTAATCTTTTAACACTTCTCCGTGTGGCATGTGGTTAGCTGTAGAAGTGGGAATGTTCGTCTGCCTGGTTGCTGTTGGCCAGGCTTCCATTTCGTGCACAGCGAGCGGGTCCAAGTAGCGGTCTCGAGGGGCCCGATGCGAAAGGACTTGCGGGGCACGTGAGTTGCCCATAGTTGGTTGCTATGCTCAGTGGTTTTTACTGAGCAGAACTCCAACATCTCCGGTACTAGTCCGGATAACTAGTAGAGGTGCCCGCTAGATGCAATACCTCTGGCCGAGCCAGCCGCGTAGGATTGTGAAAATGGCAAGGTGCCTGGATGGGTACTGAGAAGTGAGTGGGCTTACAGGTGAGGGAAGCCTGTGGTAAGTCACGTCGGGGTCACCACTGTAGGGAAGCCAATGGTAGGTAGAATGCCACATTGACGAAGGCCAAAGGGAAAATCTTTCTCCGAGCTGGGTGGTATAGCTCGGGGACCGAGGTCCAACGGACGTTAGTTGGTGGTGCTATATATAGCAAAGGACATAGTGAAACTTCGCTACGGCGATGCAGGCTTCCCATACTATTTTATCGTCGTAGTATGGCGACATCGTTAGTATGCGTTTGTGGCACCATCTGTTGACACGGTTGAGAAGGTATTTGCTTCGTGTCGAAATAATGTGCGGCGTCTGCGGTAGGTGGCGCCGCCACAAGGACATTTGGTAGTCGATTTTAGAGTCGACGACCCGAGCAGTGGAATTTGCGAGTTGTGCTCTTAGTGCATCGAGAAGTGAGCGAGCTTACAGCTCCGGTAACCTACCCGGATATTAGGTAGTGGACTATACGTGTCCACGGGCAACTAGCTCGAGACACTAGTCTTAAAAGTACTTTGTCTTAAGAATGCGCTTCGGCGCATCTTGATCTGGCGTTATGACCTGACGTACATAGATGGTCCCTTGTGCTTGCGCAAGGATGTCTGACATCTACTTTGTAACCTGACCTGACGGTTGGTAGGGGATGTCAGTATAAACTTTAAAGTCGTGTGTAGTGGGTTGTCGTTTCTTAGGGGTCGTGTCTGGATGGTGGCTAGTGTTGAATTGGAATGTTTGGAACATTTCATAATCCAATTTGAAAAGTGTTGAAAAAATTCCATGAACGGCATGGCACTACCAACTATGCTATCGTGGTTCGTATTAGTGCACCTGACCCAACATGTCATGGGGTGCGGGTTCGAATCCCACTCGTGGATTCTTTTCAACGCTTTGTCTTTTTTCAAATTGTAATTTGTTCGCAACAAAATTTGCGTAAAATTATATTATAACCATAATCAGTGATGGATTTGCGCTACAAAAGAGTGCCCGTGAATGGGCCATATAACTACGTGGATTGCGTGGCATCGCTCCAAATCTATGTCTAACTAGCTGACCGGCGGACTTCATACCGCTTTTTACAGTTTCCATGACAACAAAACAAACAAATCATTCGTCCGCTTAAGAACACCCGTATCCCATGATGGACCCCTATAGCAGCGCCACCTACCGGGTCCAATTGTAAATCGAAACCGTTCTCGAATCCACTTGAACACACACAGAAAATTTCATCCAAATCGGTCCAGGAATTCAATAACATACACACGCACAGAAGATTTATACAAAGATTTCGTAGCTCTATATTTTCTTCTTAAGCTTGCTTTAAATGTTACGATGTTTCATCACCATTACTTATAGCTCAATTTTATTTTATTTATTTATCTGTTTTCGTTATGTCTCTATTCAAAACTTTAGCTATGGGTAGAATAATCACAGGGGGAACGGGCCTTAAACCACCACGAGGGCCCAGTGCGGATTGGTGGTTGTTAACGACTGCTAATGCAGCCGGAACCAATAGTAAGACCGATGCAAAGAGGAGCTCGAGACGATATTTAGAGGAATCTAAAACAAGGATACTTTTATCGTGCTTTGCTAGATACATATAGATCGCAGGGGCAGTCTTCGACAGTTTTTTTTTTTTTTTTTTTTTTTTTTTTTTTTTTTTTTTTTTTTTAATTCTGCACCTCCAACATAATCGGAGCCTATTTTTTCGCTTTCTCATTCATACCATTTCTCACTTGTATACCTCTCGTACTTTCATTCCTCATACTACTCTTTCATACATCGTCTTTTATACTTTTGCGGGTGGGATGCCCGTCTATTCGGCTCTGGCCATTGAGCTCTACTATACTATTCTTATCTATTTCTTTATTTATTTATTATTCTACTTTTTGGGAGCGGCGGTCTTCGACAGTTTCATCATCATCATCATCATCAGCTCATTTTGTCCCCACTGCTGGGGCACGAGCCTTCCCTATGGATGGATAGGAAGAACGGGCCATAAACCACCACGCGGGCCCAGTGCGGATTGGTGGTTGTTAACGACTGCCAATGCCGCCGGGACCAGCGGCTTAACGTGCCTTTCGAAGCACGGAGAAGCTCGAGATGATAATTTTTTGGTCACCCATCCGATGACCGGCCTTTGCGAAAGTTGCTTAACCACAGCTCTCGCAGACCTGGCGCGTTAACCACTGCGCTATCGAGCTCCTCACACAGGTTCGACAGTTTAAACCCAGTTATCGACATAGTTTTCATCGCCAAAAAATAACATGGATTTTCATTGAAATTTTACGTAATGACAGCCGTCATTACGTAAAATTCAACAGGTCAGTCAAACAGGCACTAAGAGTGACTAAGATATGATTGTGAACTTTGAATCGCGTCTCCGGCCGGCTTGTCTGCTTTGGGTCGCGGCCCACAACGGCGGTCGTGCGTGGGATGCTTTCGCTCGGCTTAATTGTCGCGGGCCAATTGACACCAAGATTGGCGAGTGATCACGCATTTTCACGCGCTGGTTTTAGGTTGCTTTTCTACCTTTGTGCGCGTTTGATTCGACCCTAAAAACGCATAGAGGAGTTCGATGACGCATTGGTAGCGCCCAGTTTGTGGTTGCTGAAATTAAGCAACTTTCGCAATCCGGTCACCGGATGAGTGATCCAAAATTTGTAATCTTGAGCTCCTCCGTACTCCAGAAGGCAAACAAAGCCTTGCTTCTTCTTAACTCAACTTCGAAATTTGAAAAAATATTAATATCCGACGCTGACGTAGTTGTTGACATTGAAACAGCTTTTTGGGCATACAAAGAAAGAAACCATAAGGCATTGGCTATCTTAACTTTTGCTGACGCAACACAATAATGACAAAGATGTTATGGATATAAATTAAATAAGATGGTGGTAGCTAGCCAGGCGGACTTAAAAAAGCATTACCACCAGCCGAACCGAGTACAAACATGACGTATCTCCGCTGGGAATCAAACACGGGACCTCCGGCTCTGAGTCTTAATCAATAGACCATTATTGTCATTTAGTGTCATCTTCATACTGAAGTTTGGAGATATGTTCACAAAACATCCTGCAGTCCCATTGTAGCATATCATAACTAATTCAAAATCATTTATTCAGTTTAGGCTACAAGTAGCTCTTGTGAATATCACTATACCATCGGTTCGTAAGTCTACTCTGGGCGGGAGATCTTGTACTGAGAAGAACTGGCAAGAAACTCAGCAAGTGTCCAGCTCTTTTCTCCCTTACATCGTCAAAATTATTGGAAAATGCCCTATCATAGAAGGACACTTTTCATTAGGATAGCTAAATTTAGTCTATTGTTACAAGACCGTAGTTGACCGCATTTAACCACCTCTGAGGTCTAGTAGTTAACCAGCATTCTCTGAACCAGAGGTCCCGGGTTCGATTCCCAGTGTGCATTAGTACATGTTTGCGTAATCGGTTTGGTTGGTGATCTTGTTTTAAATTCGCCTTGCTAATATAATTGATGTTACGACGACATATTTAGATAAGATGCCACCATCTTCATCAATGTTAGTAGCAATGTTAGTAGCATTGTTCCGGCAGCTAGAGATAAGATAGCCAGTGCCTCAGTAGTTGAGGATTCCGGGTGAAGTGAGCTTCCACATTCGGCCTTATCATCACTTAAGATGAGAGGTGAGATAAGGGCCAAACACTTACATATCTCACTTTTAAAATAACCATAAAACCGTCTTTATAAACAAAAAACCGGTCAAGTGCGTGTCGGGCCACGCGCAGTGTACGCGCAGTGTCTCAATAATGCGGATTCTGAGAAGAGGGCTTTTATGAACATTTATTTAACGATGGCTCATATAGTTAAATGTAGATACTACCGGTTTCACACACCTGGCAACGTTATTTAAGCATTCCTAATGAGGAATTTGTACTGCGCCAAGTACATTTCATAAGTTGGTCGACTGTTACTCGTAAAATTGTAAAGCCTACTTAGCTGTGATAGTTTTCCTTTTAACTTCGTCATATATACAACTACCGTGAATTTTTTCACGTATCCAAAAACAACCATTTGGCTGGAAGGGGGACGGACACACTTGACTCTAACAAACTTTTGCACTGTAAAGCTTAATAGTTCACAAAAGGATGCCTCAATCAAAAAACTGTTTCCACAACATTTTTGAAATTGCTATCCAATGACACCCCACACTATGGGGTAGACAAGAAAAAAAATTACATCCCCACTTGACGTGTAGGGGAGATAACCAAAAAAAAATATTTTTCAAAATCTTACTTCATCACCTTGTCGGCGTGATTAATATGTATCATCATCATCATCACCATCAGCCTATACTAGTCCACTGCTGAATATGTATATCCATGCCAAATTATAGCTTTCTAGTACTAAAAGTCTATGAGCTAGGCTGGGGATGGACAGACACACAAATGTCTGTACATGGCGAAACTATAAGAGTTCCTTGTTGACTACGGAACCCTAAAAGCAAACTTTCACACAGCCAACATTAGTCAGGACAGCATGCACAAATATGCATTTAAAAAAATGTATTTTGAAATCTCACAAAAGCCTACTTTCTCCCCAAAATACATCAATGCCAAAGTAAAAGTGTATGACGACTCGCCAAACATAATAATATATTTTTCACTAATTTCAAATGCTAATACATTCTGTTGTTTTTAATGAGTGGCTTGTGGAGCGTTCGCACAAAGGATTTCTTAAAATGGACGGTACAGGCGCGTGCGCATTAGCCTTTTCAAAACTGTCATTTTTTTTCCATAAATAAGACAACACTATAGCTTGTAATCTTGAAGTGTATCAATGCATTGTTTTGGTGTATGTTTGCTAGCTGTCTTTAAGGGTGCGCTGCCCGTAAGTGACAAAAAAAAACCGCTTGATAAATCGAAAATGTGAGACCGTGCTGTCTGGGAGGCTGGGAGGCTGTGCACAAAATTTGTGTTGCACAGATTTTATTTTTTGAGAGTTTCCTGATTGTCTCAGACGGCATTTTCAGCTTCACCAAGCTTTTTTGATGGCGGCGAGAAACTTAAAGGGTTCCTCAAGCCGAGTGAAACGAAACATCAGCTGAGGTTTTCTAGAGGGAACGGCATCACGCACTAGTGCGTGTCCCCGTGTCCTACTAGATTCTCCGAGGGGTTCGGATCGGATCGAGGAGCGTTACAACCCGAGGGCGCCTCTAATGGCTCGGACCTCGGCTCGGGTTGACCGGGTCGTAGGGGTCGAGAGAAGCGCCCAGGTACACGTCTGTACCTAGTATAGAGCGCGTATGAACCGGCTCGCAGTACCCTTGTTCTACGAGTACGGTGTCTTGGGCCTAAACTAGTGTGCATGTTTAGTGTATTCTGTAAATATGTAGTGGCATTTAGAGGGATAGTGTTGCACAGAGACCCATGGAGCGCGCCATGCTTGGAATCACACTTTTAGACAGCGTCCCCAACACCGAAATCCGCAAGATGCCAGCGAGCGGATATTGGGGCTCAAGTGGAGTTGGACAGAACACTTGGTCAAACGGGGTGAAGACAGGTGGACGCTGTTAGAACGCTGACAGAGCGGAGGCCTAGATAAAAGTATACAGGTAAATACGCGAGATGGTTCGACGACATAACGAAGACCGTGGGTTGCACGTGGCCCAGACTAGCGCAGGATCGAGGCGAATGGCATCAGCAAAGAGAGGTCTATGCCCAGCAATGGGTCGAGAGGTGTTGATGATAATTTTGGTTTGAGCATTACACACGAGCTGGCTGACTAATCTCTTTCTGTCAGAACATAGCAATGCGACTAAATACATCATCAACAGGCACGGCATCGAATGGAAGGAGCAGCCGGGTATGAAACACTCCAAATCCTTCCTAGGTGAAAACGCCTTAGGACGGAGTAAGTTCATATGCGGAGGCAGTAGAAGGCAGGCCCGATTAACCATCGGTGCCTTGACAGGGCACTATGCCACAAAACAAATACTCCACAGAATGCATCTATCAACAAATAGCTTATGTAGGGCATGTGGAGAGGAAACGGAGTCAATGCAGCACCTACTGTGTGACTGTGACTCTCTGGCTAGGAAAAGAATGGGACTCCTGGGGTCGGCTTACCCGAAACCGGAGGACTTCAGGCTCTTCGCTCTTAAGGACGTGGCCAAACTTATGGCATCTATCTTTACAGAGGAAGAAGAGTGAAAGGACGGGGTTGCACAAAAGATCCCGATGGGTCGAAGTGTTACTGCAAGAGGGAAACCTCAGCAGGCCCCACTAAGATAAGATAAGATAAGATAAATACATCATCATCATCTCAGCCAAAAAGACGTCCACTGCTGGACAAAGGCCTCCCTCAAGGATAAATAATTTTGAGGGGAATTTGCCATAATCGCCACGCTTGGCAGGCGGGTTGGCGATAGCAGTAAGGTGAGAATAATCACAGAGAGACGCTGCTGCCCGTCCTCTGGAATGGTCCCATAGTTGCCTTCTACGACACCCACGGGAAGTGATGGGGTGGTGCAATTCTTTACCCCCGGCACCACACGGGGGACTCGACTAAATACAGTTGGCATTTATTTAGATACGATGGTGGTAGCTAGTCATGCGGTCTTAGAACCTACTCTACCCACAAACAATTTTAGTTACACTAGGAATCGAAGAGGGAATCGGAGATCGAAGGTAAAAGTCATTCTTATCAAAATCAAGAATAAAAACAAAAAAAAATAAAAGCGAAAAGAGATTTCTATCAGTAACTATACTGATTAACAGATAGTGTTAAAATGAGATAGCTTACACACTTTTACTAAAATTGTGTCTAAATTAATATTTTTCTTGTTTATACATAGAGCCTAAAGCTGCATACTAATTATATTATTAATATTTATGGATTACTGTATAGTCTTACTATATTGTTAAATTCATATTATGGCTGTGTATTGACTGTTATGTCTGTGTACTTATCTTAAAAAAAAATATTATGATATAATATATTCCTGTAAATAGGTTTTAAATGCTTCTATAATATAAGCTTTTTAAAGAAAGCAGTAATTATATTTTATTTATTATGAAATAATTTAAATGGTTTTAAAATACTGTTTAAAAAACTATTACCTACAAAAGTTTATCTGTAGGATTGTGGAGTCTCTGACAGGAATGCAATAGGTTTAAAAGCAGGTATTATATTTTTATTTTTTTTCCTACCACGAGCCTCTCTATCCATCCATAGGGAAGGCTCGTGCCCCAGCAGTGGGGACATAAATGAACTGATGATGATGATGATGATGATTATATTTTATTTTATTTATCATGATATCGTTAAAAAGCGGTTTTAAATTAGTGCCCTAAAAACAGTTACCTACAAAAGTTTATCAAATACAAACATATAGTTTTAGGATCAAGGAGTCTTTGTCAAAAATGCACAAACTTTTTCGCAACTAGGTCATGAAATAACCGACTGCTAAATAAACATTAGACTTGATCATCACACAAATCAAACAGGCTCCGACGATCACTATAGTTAGGTACTCACTCCAATATTCCCTTTCACTTTTAGATCAGCCACTTTCGCTAAACGCACTTTAAAACAAATTATTACCAAAACTCTTATTTTAGCTACAATTAAACTCTTCCTTTTTGCTGACCGAATTTTTATACTCTGTGTCATTCGGTTTTTTAAGAAACGAAACCTCTTTTCTTTCTTTTTTAATCGTCAACTCCCGCGCGCGGTCCAAAGCGTACTGGCCGGACTGTTTTCTCAAAAACCTGTCTATGGAACGGGCGCTACCGCTTTAACCTTACCTTTATCAGTGGCGCCACTGTCTATGCCGACTGTCAAAGGTAGTACGTGTGAAACGTAGTTCCGTTTTTCGCCGCTGTTTCTTTAATTTATTTTTAGCGCAAGAAGGTTTTACGCTCGTCGTGCGAGTGATACGGTGGCGATATGCGGCTCACGGCGGCGCTAGTTTCTATGCGAGCTGTCAAAGTTGATAAGCGTTAAATGTAGTTCCGTTTACGGCCACCTTTCTGGCTCAGCAGGCGCATGAAACCCGTCTCGCTATCACGATTATTATAGGTCTAGTTCGCGAACACTGTATCGAAAGTATGTGGTTTGTAGAAAAATTTAATAATCAATTGGCATCGGTAATCTATCGATGTTCTGTTGAATAGCGATGTTTAGTTACGAATGATGATTTCTTAAATTAAATGATACGGTTTCATACACATTAGAAGTACCTGGTTGTAGATTTCTGTCCAGAACTCAGCCTAATAGCGACCACCCTAATACTTAATTATGCCGCCAAGCAGCATTAACGGCCACCTCATGATTATTTCTGATCCAGAGGACCCCTGGTTTCGATCCTAGTAGAGGGAAGGTAAATTATTGTACTCGGTTTGCTGGTGGAAGGGCTAGTTTAGATTTAAGTCTACTAGCTACCACTAGCTACTGAGTAGCTACCACAATCTTATTTAAACATGTCGCCATAACACTAATGTTAGTAGTATTGTTGTGTTTCGCCAGCTAGAGATAAGATAGTGAGTGCCTCAGTAGTTGAGGATTCCGGATGAAGTGCGCTTCATATTCTAAAAAATAAAAATAAATAATAAAAATGTATTTATTTCAGGTAAATCAATTACAAGAGTTACCGGGGCTACCCCAAAAAGTAGTCAGAAGACAGCTGTGTGGGGGGGATTTACATAAGTGATACAAGATTTCATAAGTTCTTTGCGAGATTGTGTGTGTGTGTGTGTGTGTGTGTGTGTGTGTGTGTGTGTGTGTGTGTGTGTGTGTGTGTGTGTGTGTGTGTGTGTGTGTGTCTGGGGATAAGCATGTGCGAGTGTGTGCGGGAGGTGTATATGTACTAGCGTGTGTATTATGAAGATGTATCTGAGGGGGCTGATTTAAAACCTAGTGCTTTATATAGTGTCTGTGTAAAAAAGAATAAGTTTCAACTCCATCAAGTCATTTCATTCTTCAAGGTGAGATGGCCTCTTTAAGGATTTTGCAATCGATTCATTCTCCTAGACAAGTGCCATAACGCTAATAGAATAGATATTAAATAGAATGATTATTGTATGGGATTGACATAATAATAACGGTCTGATAGCGAAGAGCCTCTACCAACATCTTAAGAGGTTCTAGCTTGATGGTTGGATCAAGAGTCAGATTCAGAAAGCATTTATTGCAGTTGTTTTGTATAGGTGTATACTCGTTTAAAACGTATAATTTCATCATCATCATCATCATCAGCCTATACTAGTCCACTGCTGGACATAGGCCTCTCCAAGTGCACGCCACCGAGCACGATCCGCGGCTACTCTCATCCAGCTCTTGCCAGCCACCTTGCGAAGAACGTCGCTCCACCTAGTCTGAGGGCGTCCTACACTACGTTTGCCGATGCGCGGTCTCCACTCGAGAACTCGTTTACCCCAACGGTTGTCGGTTCTGCGGCTAATATGACCGGCCCACTGCCACTTCAGCTTGCTGATCCGATGGGCTATGTCGATTACTTTCGTTCTCTGTCGGATCACCTCATTCCGAAGTCGATCCTTCAGAGAAACTCCGAGCATAGCCCTTTCCATAGCTCGCTGAGCGACTTTAAATTTGTGGACCAGCCCTACCGTGAGTGTCCACGTTTCGGCTCCGTATGTCATGACGGGTAGGACGCACTGATTAAAGACTTTTGTCTTTAGACTTTGTGGAATAGGCGACGTAAAAGCCCGACGTAATTTTCCATATGCTGCCCAGCCTAGCTGTATCCTTCTGTTAGCCTCTTTCTCGAAGTTGTTTCGTATAATTTACCTTTATTAAATTTAAATTAATAAAATGAATATGATTTTGCATTCAGGCTAATTCCTAACTAACTATATTATTACATAATCATATTCACATTAACGGAGGAGCTCGATGGTGCAACGCGCCCAGTCTGCGATTGCTAAGGTTAAGCAACTTGTGCAAAGGCCGGTCATCGGATGGGTGACCAAAAATTTATCATCTTGAGCTCATTCGTGCTTCGGAAGTAATATAAAGCTCGGTCCCGGCTGCATTAACAGCCGTTAACAACCACCAATCCGCACTGGGCCCGCGTGGTGGCATATGGCTTGTCTCCCTATCCATCCATAGGGAAGGCTCATGCCCCAGCAGCGGGGACACAAACTGAGCTGGTGATGGTGATGATATCCATATTTTAGTAAACATAATTTGTTCACTGTATTTTATATAAATATTTAATTCAGCTTAAGTGTAGCAATTAATACTTAAAAATAAAAGTAAAAATTTACTATAGCGTTGTGTTATCAATTTGTGGTATTCATCTGCAAAGATGGATCTGCATGTCCATCGGTTGCAAATACCTTTGGATAGATGGCACTAATGTCGCTCTAAAGCATTTCAAAAATCAAAAAGCAGTGACAAAATTCAGCGCTTACGTCAGCCTTCCCGGTAGCATAACGGTCAGTGCAGCCGCCCAAATTGCGGAAGACCCAGGCTCGATTCCTGGCTGGGTCGGGTGGGCGTTTAATTTTTTCACTGTATTTTATATAAACATAATTTGTCTTCAACCGGTCATCGAACCGGCGCCATGACGATGTTGATGCTAGAAACTGCCGTTCTGTCATTATAATCTCATTTTGTCACGAGTCTCGGCTAAATACGTGGAGACGATGAGAAGCGTACACTTTTACTTTTGTTGCATTCTTTGATAACTTTACTTTCTTTCTTTAGATATTAAAAAATAATTTACATAATTTACCTTTTCGTATCTAGTACAGAAAATATATTTAAAAAAACACTAAAATGTTTTGAAGCCTCGGTGGCCGAGAGGCAAAATCGTTGGCCTCTTTTAAAAAGCATCTTAAAGAGTATTTAATTAATTTACAAATTAATTTACCTAACTATATATCATTGTTATTTTATTTATGTAATATGTATATATGTCATGTAGAATATATGTTTTTGTAGGGAAGCATATTCCTTTTGTTTTTTTTGTTGTTGTTTGTACTAAAACTGGTAAGCTACTCTTGACGCAAACTCAATCTCAATACAATTCCAATGCGATTAATATGTATAGATATTGGGATAAGTTTCGCAATTTCGGAACGCCCCATCTCGATAATAATTTGTTCACTCAATTTCCACGCAATTTAATTCCAATGTGGCGCTATTATCGCTTTTAAGAGTGCCATTTGATTTTTTTAGATTTGGGATTGGAAATTGATTATTGCAATTGTGTTTCAAGAGTAACCTACCTGGACGCAAATTAAAATAAAACGTAAGTAAATCTTTATGTAAAATTAAGTAGCATCTCTCACTGGTTTCCACTGAAAACCAGCGTCATGGCTCGCAATGACACATGCTGAGTGGCGACCATTTTGGCTGCATTACTTGTTAGTTTTTAATATTTAATTATAATACCTATTCTAGATGTAAGGAATTTGATATTATTGTTCTCAATGTGTTGTTTGTGCACCAAATAAACATTTTCTTATTCTTATTCTTATTCTTAAAATGGTGTGCACGATAGCCGAAAGACTTGGGTTCAATTCTCAAGTCGGGCAAAGTGCTTCGGATTTTTCAATGCCGGGTTTTTGATCATAGAGCTTGGCAAGCGTGGTGAATAAGTTAATATCCATTAATTGTAGTAGCGATGGCTTGATTGCAATTATGCGGGAAAATACATCATCATCATCATCATCAGCTCATTTTTATGTCCCCACTGCTGGGGCACGAGCCTTCCCTATGGATGGATAGGGAGAACGGGCCAACCGCCACGCGGGCCCAGTGCGGATTGGTGGTTGTTAAAGACTGCTAATGCAGCCCGGACCAACGGCTTTACGTGCCTTCCGAAGCACGGAGGAGCTCGAAATGATACATTGTTGGTCACCAATCCGATGACCGGCCTTTGCGAAAGTTGCTTATCCTCAGCACTCGCAGATCGGGCGCGTTATCCACTGCGCCATCGAGCTCCTAGGGAAAATACATATAGGCTATTAAATTACGGAAAAGTTTATTTAAAAAGAGAAAAAATAGAGGATTTATAAATATTATTTCTAAAGTTCACGCAATAAAATGAAACATAAATATTTTTAAGCAACAAACAAAAAATGTACAAAATGATAAATTACATATAGACACATATTATAGAGATCTTACAGACTAGGGCTTTGGTAATAAACAAAGTATCAAATTCAAAGTCAAAAGTCAAAGTCAAATCGTTTATTTATATAATATAAGCCTTTACAGGCACTTATTGACGTCAAAACTAAGTATAAAATTGAAATAAACTAAAATTTAGTTTAACTAAACAACTAAATCCTTCTGAAAGCCTTCGACCGAGAATAGCTGGCAAGAAACTCAGGAGACTTTTTTCTTTATCTTATAATAATATAAAGCTTTGAATAGATATTTCGTGTTTTGCTCACGTCATGTAAACTTTATTTCAAATTATAGTAAAACTAGCGGCCCGTCCATGCTTCACACGGGTAGACATTTTTTCTTTTTTTTAATATAGCCTATGTTACTCAGCGCTAATGTAGCATTCTAATGGTGAAAGAATTTTTTAAATCGGTCCAGTAGTTTTTGAGTTTATTCGTTACAAACATACATACATAAAAAAATACAAAGATTTCCTCTTTATAATATTAGTATAGAAAAGACAAAATACGGAATAACTATTCAAAGCTTATACTCTGTTAATTAGTAAGAGATACAAAGTGGTGTTCAAAAAGACAGCCTAGCTTCAAGCCAGCTTCTCTTCCAGACAAAAGTGTGCGCAGACGCATCGCAGCATTGACGGATCTAAACCCACAAGACGGAGTACCGTTACCCACCATTTTTGCAGAAACCAATCGAGGTGACACGTCTCGTGCCGTTACCTTAACTGTCGCTTACCGAGAACGTACCTTTTTTAGCACAGTTGCATTTATTCGTTACACATATTTTTCAATAAGTGCAAAGTCGGTGGCATTTACCCTAATTTGGGGAATGTGGCTGTATGTGGAGTCAACTGGATCTACTCATTATTATAACTGTAGTCATCAACACCAGGTCATTTTTTGTTCCCACTGCTGGGGCACAAGCCTTCTAATGGATGGAAACATCACAGAGAGAACGGGCCATAAACCACCACGAGGGCCCTGCTAATGCAGTTGGGACCAATGGCTTTACGTGCCTTCTGAAGCACGGAGGAGTTCGAGATGATATTTTATTTTTATATTAACGGGTAAGCACAGTGCCTTGATCTCACCTGATGTTAAGTGATGATAAGGCCAATGATGGAAGCGCACTTCATCCTGATCCTCAACTAGTGAGGCACTGGCTATCTTATTTTTAGCTGCCGGAACACAACAATGCTACAAACATTGATGTTATGGCGACATATTTAGATAAGATGGTGGTAGCTAGCCAGGTGGACAAACAAGCTTTACCACCAACCAAACCGAGTACACAAACATGTAACCCCGCTTGGAATCGAACCCGGGACCTCTGGGTCTAAACCGTTGGTCTTAGCCACAGAGGCGGTTAACGGTTAAATTTTTGGTCACCCATCCGATGACCGGCCTTTGTGAAACTTGCCTATATTCATTTATCTTAAACTGAGCGTGTTTACTACTACGCACTCGAGCTTCTCCTTTATAGGAGGAATCCAGGCAGCTTTTCTGTTAAGGATTATTTTGCTCAATGTTCTTAATTTTTATAAATAAATGTATTCATGTCTGTAGCGCCACACCCGATACTTAATTATCAAAACATCTCTTTCGGATGACGTTATACGTCTCGGAAGCATTTTCTCCTCGGTCATAGTCAACGTAGACTCAGTAGCGAACTATTAGAACATGAAACTTGTCATGTTTTTTTTTAAAGTTTTAGATTGTCTCTGGGCATTTTCAGCTTCATCTTTTTTGGAGGGCAGCGAGAAACTTAAAGGGTTCCTCAAGCCGTGTGAAACGAATCACCGTCAGAGGTTTTCTAGAGGGAACGGCTTCACGCACTAGTGCGTGTCCCCGTGCCCTACAAGATTCTCCGAGGGGTTCGGATCGGATCGGGGAGCGGAACAACCCGAGGGCGCCTCTAAAGGCTCGGACCTCGTCTCACATTGACCGGGTCGTGGGGGTGGGGAGAAGTGCCCAGGTACATATCTGTACCTGGTGTAGAGCGCGTGTGAATCTATGTGTACTTTGCGGAAGTTGCTTAACCTCAGCACTCAGAAACCGGGCGCGATAACCACTGCACCATCGAGCTTCTCAGAGTGTTTTAAACACTATAAATAAATGTAAAATCTTTGTAAATATTAAGAATTTTTTCAACACTTTGTCCTTTTTTCAAATTGTAATTTGTTCGCAACAATATTTGCGTAAAATTATATGTAAATAATCATAAATAAAAATATAGCTTGCCTAATTCTTAACTCATCTTTCAATATTTGTAAAAATATTAAGATCGGATGTTGATGACGTAGTTGTCGACATTGAATAGGGCTCCTTTGGCTTACAAAGTAAAAGTAGATAGTGTTGATTAATTTCGGCGAGTAGGATTGAGCCACGATAGCATAGTTGATAGTGCACCTGACCTGGCATGTCATGGGGTGCGGGTTCGAATCCCGCTCGTGGAATTTTTTCAACACTTTGTTTTTTATTTCATATTAAGTATTTAAGTTTTATAATTATGTAATATTAAGTGCTATTCCCTATTTTTCTTCCATGTGGCGCTTTTCTTGATGTCACTAAGATATATATTTATTGTTATTGAAAATTGTTGCAAAGGATTCGAAACATCAGGACAAATGTTAAAATTAAATTAATGTGTAAAATAAACGCGAGTAGTCTCACAATACATTTAATAGAAAATTAAAATAATTAATTAATTTAATTTACGTGCACGAAAAAACATTAGATCATGGCATAATATAAAAGAATTAACATTGTTTGATTAGTTGTATTAATATATTTATTTGTGCACATTGTTGAAAAGCCGAAAAAATAAATAAAATCAACGAGAATATTATTGTCTACTGTTTGTACATACACTATTTATGTTAAAAATTTCACTGCGCCGGCGCCGTAACATCGGCGCCTTATGTTAAATTATGCATAATTTGGGGCCGGCCGAGTGAATATGAGGAGTAAATAACAGGATTGCGAGGTGACTTGTGCGTTCAAATGTGAATGTGAAAATGAAGCTACTTTTGCAATATATGTTATTCGGATGGGTGACCAAATTTAAAACATTAGGATCTGATAAAGAAAGGTTGGGCAAAGTGAATTTCGGATGTTTCGATGCATAATAAATAGCCCGGGTTTGTGCTCGCCAACTCGCATTTCGACTAATACCTATCAAATGTATCGATGACTTGATTACAATGATGGCCTTTGCCCAGCAGTGGGATAATGGGATAGCTTATACTATTTATAACTTACATTAAAATATGATTTACACCACAACCCGTCTGCAAAAAGACTTACAACAATAAATCTACTAGCGAATTCATTTATAGAAGACTAATAAGAAAAAAAAATTACATCAAATTAAAACTTAAAAAAACATTATTATCAATTCATTTAAATTGTCATTTTCAAGTGAGTTTTATGTATAATAATAACTAGTAAACAAGTTTTATTTGTAAAACACTGTTTGAAAACAGTAAGGAAAATCAAGTTCCATATAAAAGACATCAACGCGATACCGCACTCACAATCTTCACTAAGCAACAGCGAAATATTTATTTCTCACTGATTAAACTAAACACGAAATAAAATCAAATAATATTTATTTAAGTTAACCTATAGTAGCTAGGACGAGCGGAGCCGCCGGGGACTAGGGGTCGGTGTTTCGTGGTGGTGCATCATGAGGGGATTTGCCATAATCGCCATAATCGCAGTAAGTTGAGAGTTAAACTCAGAGAGATGCTGCTGCCCATCCTCTGGTATGGTCCCTTAGTCGGCTCTTACGACACCCACGGGAAGAAATGGGGTGGTGCAATTATTTATCCCCAGCACCACACAGGAAACTCCAACAAGGCCTCCAACAAGGTGGACCGACGATCTGGTGAAGGTCGCGGAAAGCCGCTGGATGCGAGCAACACAAAACCGGTCGTTGTGGAGATCCTAGGGGGAGGCCTTTGGTCAGCAGTGGACGTCTTTTGGCTGAGATGATGATGATGATAAAGTTAACCTATTAAATAAGTGAAGTAATGGCACTAGAGTTAGACAGGAACCAATGATCGACACCTTTTTTTCTTTCATCATTAAAAAAGGGGTCTTCAACTGTTTTAGACTTTCCGTAAAATTGTAATGATATGAGATTTTTGGCGACGAAAATTATGTAAAGTATTTGTCTTAAAGTGTTGAAACCTAGTGCCACTACAAGCACTTTTGAACCGTTTAAAAAGTATTTTACCTACCACCAAGTTTGCACAGCCATTGTGTGTGTAAAGGGCAACTTCTATTAAAGCTGTGAAGTTTATTGCGTCCATTCTTCTGCTCAGAGCTACAAGATGGACGTACTTAATGGGTACACATGGGGACGTACAAATTTATAGGTAAATCTATACTTATTTTTAACCTCCAAATCTTTAAGTTTATTTAAATATATTTTATTACTTGGACCTTATGTACTTAGTAGTTTAAATGGACGAAGTAACGTGCAAAGTTACGCGCGTGCATTATACATTATTATTATGTTGTCTGCGCCAACTACTAGCCCACAGAGCTCCCGGGTTTGATCCTATTGTTGGTATAGTTTGTTTTCTAGGGCCAATTAAATAATCAGCTCCTCTGAGCTACAGCATTCTGGATGAAGCTGAAAGCCAAGCTATTTTTCGTTGTGGAATTCCGTCCCGGCTGCATTAGCGTTAACAACTACCAATCCACACTGGGTGGTGGTTTATAGCCCGTTTTCCCTATCCATCCATAGGAAAGGCTCGTGTCCCAGCAGTGGGGACATAAACTGAGCTGGTGATGGTGATATAAACAATAATAAAAACATACAGAACAGCGCCATCTACTAGATATCGCTGGAACTGATCGATAACGCAAGTGAAAGGCTGTATCTACTACAACCTTCTTCGAGTTAGCTTTGAAGCTAATAGTCACAGCGCTTTAGATAGATGGCTTCAATATTGTATTTCTGATTTTATTATATTTTTAATTTAGTTTTTTGGAATTTTATAAATTTTTGTCAATGTCGCTTTATTCAATAGTAATTTTGTGCATGGTCAAAAAAACTTTCGAAAAAAGCAAAGACAATTGTTGTAGTACCTGACCCGGTATGTGGTGCGGGTTTGAATCCGGGGAATGAGCGGGATTTTTTACCACGACACATTAAAATTTTTTTTTCAAAAATAAAATAATAAATAATAATGAATTAATTTAATTGTTGCCTACTGCTGGGGTATGAGCTTTTCCTATGAATAGGAACACCAGACAACGGTAGACATGCCGACGAAGAACGTTATTCGGTATTACAGTATCATGAAAAAATCTCGGTGGTTGAATCATGAAAAGTTCTCTCTTATAAATCCCAATAAATATTTTTTGAGCTTTTACAGCTTTTCAACAAGCTTTCCACGTCTGCCTACCAACCGACGAACGTAATGAAATGGCAATTTATTAAAACATGGAACTGACAGAGCTGCTAACTATGTAACACTGTCTTGAAAAAATGTGTGTATTTTATCGGTTAATTCGTAAGATACTGAGTAATATACAATTTATTTACATAATTTTTAATACAATATTTTGCTACAAATTAAGCTTAATTTACTTTCTTTTGTTTAAGCTGTAAACAAATTTATATTTTTGAAACAACGTTTGAAAATATCATGATTCATTATTCAATAACAATATTGTTTTAATAAATTATTTATTTGCTTATAAATTTATAAATTCATATCTATGCAAACTACCTGGTTCTATAAATTATTCATTTGGCAAATAATAATTAACAGACACTTTTTCATTTCAGAAAATATCAATGACATACAATTTATATATTGTTCACGTTAATTGCTAAAACACCACTCTCTTCAAAGAATATTCGCATTCACAATAACTTTATTAGCGTACCTTTGTCTAAGCTTTGTGTTGCGTGTGTTTCAATGCGTGTTTTGTATGAACAAAAAAGGTTTAATATATCAACATCATTATTCAAATTTAGAACGATACATCCAAAAATCATGTGAACAAAAAACAAAATGCAACAATAAAGCGAACGCACAAACGAAAAAAGGCGAAGCGGCTAAAGAGGCGTTATCACATAATTTGTTTATCCGATTGTCGTGCGACGTCACTCTATTACATAAACGTGGAGCATGCAGTTTTATATAACACTGGCTCGAGCGGTGGGGACCCGCGTGTCCGTTCAGTCCGCGACCGAGCCCAGCGTAGAGCGCGCGCGCCACCAACCAAAGATGCGCACAAACTTTTTAAACACAACACGCCAGTAACAAAAAAGGATGTTCTAAAAAAAATAACAAACCCGTCAAAAACCATAAATAAAGGTCACCACAAACCCCTATCCCCGTTCAAAAAAAGATGAAAGTGAAATCGGTGCAGTGACCGCGGTAACATGTTAAGCGAAATCAGATGGAAAGTGATTTTGTTGGTGGCGACGGCGACGTCAACGTCGTCGGTGGCAGTGGAGCCGAGCCGGGCGCTCAGCCTAGTCTACCAGCCGTACAAGAGCGTGATCAAGTTCGTGCCGAGGAACCTGTACCGCCGGCGGGGTAGGCAGTCCCGGGTCCTGTTCCTCGACGACGCTGAGAACCACCAGAACTACGGTCGTGGCGAGATCGACTTAACGTTAGACTCCCAAGTCAAATTTGATGACAGCAGCGATTATGAGTTCACCTCGCCTGAGGAGGCTCGCGTGGAGTCCACCACGAAGGTTCAAGATGACCAGCCGTCTGGAAACGAGAGGTTCTTTGAACCGCTACCACGTTTTAGACAGTTCCAATCGCCCCAGTACTACCAAGGACGGTTTGGTAGACCGTACGCGCCAAGCTTCGGCTTCGATCCTTACCAGACGGTGGCTCCCTTCGCCCCATCAGTTAGGAACAGCTTTTACAGTGGATACAATGGGTGGAAGGCGCGGAGTCCTCGTGTGGTATTTCCCTACGCGACGGACAGTGTTAACTCCCTCGTGCATACCAACTCGCATGGGGGACCAGGTCTGGACAATGTGGTGTTCCGTGATCAAAACTTTGGGAACGAAGTGGGGACGGATGAGCAGAGTCTGCAGGACATCAATGGGGGGAACGACGCGTTCACGGAGAGAGGTGAGTCGATTAGAAAGGTGTATACGGTGGTTGGGCGGCGCATGTGTTTTGTTTGTGAGTTAAGAAAGAATTTGGATGTGTCACAAAACCTTTTTTGTTGACAGCGAAGAGAGAAAAAAAAAAGAAATTTAAGTCTATAAAACTTTTTTCGTTCTAAGTTTAAATAAAGATTTGAAGGAGGTTAATACAACTTTGTAAGAGTTATGAAAAAATTGGATGTGACAAAACCTTTGTTGCCCGCGAAGAAAAGTAAAAAAAAACAATCAAACTTTTTTCGTTTCAAGTTTAAAAGTTTGAACGAAAGACACATACAAAATCTTTTTGTATACAACTAAATATAGTAAAAAAAAGAACGCGTTTCAATTAAATTTTTAAATTACCCGACGTTTCGGTCGTTATACGTCGATGTTCCTTTCTACATACCGACATAGGTAGAAAGGACTAGGTATGCTATACCTATTATGAAGATAAACCATCTTACTATCTTATTCCAACATATACACCATGTTTTTTTATATTTTTTTATCACATACACACTGAGTTATAATCAATCCTAGATTATAACTATATATATATGATATCTGTTCTTAACATCATAAGGATACAATTTAGCTATAATTTAAAAACGTCTAATGTTTTGGCGTTTTTCCCATAGTCAAAATGTTAACATTAAGTCTTGGGGACACGATTGCGAGGCGTTTTAAAATAGCAGAATAGGCAATTTTTGAATCTTACTGGTGATCTTAAAAGAAATAAAAAGTTACATGATTATACACTATTCATATATTAATTGGTGCATTCTTCGCAATTTGATTATTAAGAAAAATATCGTTCGAAAATTTAAGTGACTAAAATATGTTACCTTGAATAAGAGGAAAAGGAGCATTCGTAATTGATATCATAGCGTAACTATTAATCACCGGTTCAAAGCTTTAAAAGATAAGCTAAGCTGTGTAGTCACAACAACAACCGGCAGTCCGGTTGTTCTTTAGACAACAGCCGGCACCAACAATTGTATTAACAGACGTTTATCTTTAGATTAATACGTGAAGCAAAAACTTTGTACCCCTTTTTACGAAAATTGCGCGGACGGAGGAGTATGAAATTTCGCACACATATAGTTTATACAGAGAAGGATTGCAGAATGTTAATATTTTTTTAAAATTATGTATAAAAATACATTAAATCAATAAAAGAAACATAACACACACTACCATGTATTTGACACACACGCATATAGGTACTTATACTCTTTTCAAAAATTTCAAAAATGGAAAAGGAGCGGCCGAAATCTGTCTATGCCAATCCAAACTCACATTCTATCTTTTTTAATTTTTCATTGCTTAGGATACAATCCGTGCAGCTTTAATAAAATTACGCTCGAATTTCGACCACTGGGCGACCACTAGTATACGACTAAGATACGATCCTCTTAGCAAAGCAGTGGAACCTTTATCGGCTCTTGATGTTTGTACACGGCATTATGTTCATAAAGACGGATTAAAGGCGTTGACAACTGTGAAAAGCGTTTAACTAATGCATGGTTTATTTAAAAAGTATACATCATACAACGCCAAGAAAAATGTATGTTACAATAGATTATATTTGCAACAACTTTATTGTTTCTAAAATGCAGAATTGAAAATGCTGAGTGGCAAACCGCTCGGTCTTACTTGAAGGTTCCGATTTCAATTCCCAGGTCGGGCAACGAGTGTTTCAGATTTTTCGATGCACAACCCGGGTTTGTAATCATCAGCCCGCATTTGGCAAGCGTGGTGATATGACTTGATTTCAATGATGGAGGCCTTTGCCCAGCAGTGGGACAGGTATAGGCTATTTACTTACTTACAAACTTCTAGCGTCTTATTTGTCGTATCTCTACAAAGACCGAATAATTTGAGTAATAATGTTTGTCGATACCAAAAAAAAAATCGCTTACTATTCGTAGGTAATTATTGGTAATTAGCTAAAGGCGTGTCAAGGCGCTGTTAACGTTTAATGAGGTAACAGTTTAACTTTGTGTTTGATTGTAACTCTTACGCTTTACGTATGGATATAACTACGATTAATTATATACTAGATTCCCGATGAGCGTTTGAAAAACGGTACGCGTCTTTGGTGTCACGGAGCCACAATGACGTTTATTTTATTTATTTATTTCGGGACAACAAACAGTTACAATATATTATAAAAACATAAAATCTTACAAATCTGGTATAATCATACCACATCAACATATACAATATTGTAACCCACAATATTATCCACATATTAACAAAGAAGAAGTGTGCAACTATGGATCTTAGGCCACGAAAGCTAATACAATTTTGCATTACAACAATTCGCATATACCTACATTTTTTGTTTTATTTTTTTTATAAAAAACAGAATATCGTGAATATGACGTTTGTGGCGATGACAGTAAATATTAAGTACAAATATTTTGCAATCTCAATTTAATCTTTATGGTTAAGATTTAAGGTTCACAGTAAGCTGAAGTTGTTGATGCTGTCCAATGTTCTTTCAGATTTTGTTATTTGAAATTTAAATGTGTATGTATGAGCAAACAGGAGAACTTTTGAGATGCATTTTGTTCCGAATCCTTTATCTAGTACAGTCGGCGGCAGATCAACCTACCCAAACCTGTCAAATTTCTCCAATGAATATTGATCCTTAAATGCAAACAATAAAGTTCAAAATTGATTGTAGACATTTGACAGGTAGGTTAAATTTGACATTTTGGGTAGGTTCATCTGTCGCCGTGTGTAGGTACATTGTTGATCGAAGGGTTATAAGGAAAGCATTATTACTACACGAACACTATTGTAGAATGTTAACACGAGTTTTAAAACAAATACGTGTACGCTTATAATACCTTTAAAGATATAAACTTTGATTATTTGAATATATAAATATAATATGCCTGTAAAGTTATAAAAAAAAATAAAAATGCGAATTTTGAGTACTAGCTGTGCCCCGCGGTTTCACCTGCGTTAATTAGCGAACAATCTATTAACACCGTTTACGCAGCGCACGCAAGGAAAGCTCTAAAAAAAAAATACTTTCCCGTTTTTGCAACATTTTTCATTGCTGCTCCACTCCTATTAGTCATAGCGTGATGTAATATAGCCTATAGCCTTCCTCAATAAATGGACTATTTAACACAAAAATATTTTTTCAATTCGAACCAGTAGTTAATGAGATTAGCGCGTTCAACCAAACAAACAAACTCTTCAGCTTTATAATATTAGTATAGATTTGTATTAGTATAGATTGTTTTATACTAAACCGAATGATCGTTGTGGAGATCCTTGGGGGAGGCCTTTGTCCAGCAGTGGACGTCTTTTGGCTGAGATGATGATGATGATGATGAAACCGAATGATGTAACGACGTTAGAACAATAAATAAATAGTAATAATGATGTCTGTGTCGCATGCAGCAATCGCTAATTCAGTTGTCATGTCACATAACAATGCAACTTTTACCCTATTGTGTGGTAATTAGAGTTCAAAAACGACACGCGTGCGATTTCACGCATTACAGCCTCGAGCCGGTAAAAAGGCAAGTGCCGCCTTTGAGCCCTATAAAATTATAATATACTAGCTGAACCGGCGGACTTCGTACCGCTATGACAGTTTACATCATCTATATATTAATACGTGAAGCAAAAACTTTGTACTCGTTTTTACGAAACTTACACGGAACGGAGGAGTATGAAATTTCGCACACTTATAGTTTATATAGAGAAGGTAATCGGAATGTTAATATTTTTTTAAAATTATACATAAAAAATACATTAAATTAACAAAAACAACACTACACACACTACCATGAATTTGACAACACGCATATCTATTTGACATTCACGTATGATTTGTCTTTAATGCAGCTGACATCTGTCAATGCCAATCCAAACTCACAATCTATCTTTTTTAATTTTTTAATGCTTAGGATACAATCTGTGCAGCCTTAATAAAATTACGGTCGAATTTCAACCACTGGGTGACTACTAGTTGAACTAAATATATCAATGGTTTCCATGACAACAAAACAAACAAATCATTTTGTATTGGAAAATTAAATTGTCGTTTTTTGTATTTTTTTTTAATGTAGCCTATGTTACTCAGCGCTAATGTAGCATTCTAATGGTGAAAGATTTTTAAATCGGTCCAGTAGTTTTTGAGTTTATTCGTTGCAAACATACATACATACAAAAATACAAAGGTTTCCTATCTATAATATTAGTATAGATCTATGCATGTATTATAAACTTACATTTAAATTATTTATAATAATATATCTCAATTGTACCTACCAATGCTATCTCTGCACCACCCTGTAGTTGACTGGTAGAGAATGCCTCAGGCATTAAGTCCGCCATGTAATTTTTGTGTTGCAAAAGTTTAAATAAATAAATAACAGCCGAGTACACAAACTTTTACTAAATTTATAATATAGGTCTTCGGATGGGTAACCCAAACTGAATCATCTCGAACTCCTCCGTGCTTCAAAAGGCACGTAAAGCCGTTGTTCCTGGCTGCAATGCGCAATGGGTCTACCTATTCTTCTTCCTCTTTTTTTTGGTCTTCTTGGAGCTTTAATCGCCGTGGTGGTCACCGGTGACCGACAAACAATAAATTTATTGTGTCTGGTTTCGAGGCGTAATGTTCGTGTTATGTTAAGCCAATTTCACAAAAGCCGGTCATTGGATGGGTGATCTCCCCGTGGTGGTTTATGGCCTGATCTCCATGCGGTGTTTACGTATATAGCCCCTTTCATGTGCCACAACTGTGGGGACATAAAATGAGCTGGTGATGATGATGATGATGATGATGATGGATGCAGGATCTCCGGATATGAGGCCGAACCTTCCTAGATTGATACAAGTCCCTAAAAGTAATCGCATAATTAAACCCTGAATGACCCCAGGAGTGTTACGATGTATCAGGCACAGTGCCATGTGCTACAGCAGTGGGGACATAAAATGAGCTGGTGATGATGATGATGATGAAGATGATGGACGCAGGATCTCCGGATATGGGGCTGAACCTTCACCTCTCATCCGCCTAGGAATTACGTGTGTAATTTTAATAATTTTTTCTATACTAATATTATAAAGAGGAAAGCTTTTTACACGACTGCCAAAAAAAGAAGTGTTATGTTTTCAGGGTTCATGTATGTATGTATGTGATATTTCTTTATTCCGCTATAACTTCTAAACGCCTGAACCGATTTAGATATATGAGGTATCGTTACAATCTTTGCATCGTTCCGAATAACATAGGCTAGTAAAAATTTGGAAATTCAACCCCTTTGTGGGTAAAATGGGGATGAAATTTTGTATGATGAAAATTCGTCATTATTGGAGTTAGAGACTAGAACTTGATGTTTACCATGATATCTGTAGAGGTTAATTTTTGTTTCTTCTTGTATAAAAATGATTACAAATGAAATTACCTAGCATGACATATTTTATTAAAATTAAACTTATCACTAAAAGGTACAAAATAAAAATAAATAATTAAAAAACTTAAAAAGCGACTGTCATGACACAAAAGGCAAAAAAAAAAGAACTAAAAGGCAAAGAACTAGATGTCATGTATTTATTTATCTGTATTTATAAAAGTGACGTGTCACTCATTCACTCACTGACTATATATAAAAAATCAAAACTGCTTGATTAATCAAACTGAAATTTTCATTGCAGTCGGGGGACCGCTTTGCGGAATACTTTCTTATTTATAAGGTTTTAGTCAGTGAGAGAATGAGTGACATTTTACTTTTATAAATACAGATAAATAAATACATGACATCTTGTTTTTTATCTTTTAGTTTTTTTTTGCCTTTTTTGTCATTTTTATTTATATTTTTTTTGTGTGTATGTTTGCAACGAATAAACTCAAAAACTACTGGACCGATATATAAAATTCTTTCACCATTAGAATGCTACATTAGCGCTGAGTAACATAGGCTATATTGAAAAAGAAGAAATGCGTCACGAAGTCCGCCGGGTCAGCCAGTATATAAATAAAGATCCCTTTCACTGTCATTTAATATTGCGTGAAGATAAATAAAAACGAATGCCATCTCATCGTTCAAGTCAATTATAACGCAGCATTTGCATACAGTTCGCATACGCGCACGCTTTTAAAAATCGAGAGTTTTTCCAACGTTTAAAGTAAAAACTACTTTGTTAGTTACCTGTTTTAAGGTTGCAAATCCGTTGACAATTCGTTTGGGTAAGGTGTGAATTTTTCGCAAAATGTCGTATGTCCTAATTAGTGTCGACTGACCGTTCGTTTTCCTATATCGAATTATTTTTATTTGAATTGCAAAATAACCACGCCTGTATGAATAAGGAAAGAGATTTTAGATTTTTTTATTTTTGTGCGTGTTAAAATATTTTTCGTTACCTTTACACTATAAGCTACTTTCTTTAAATACTACTATATGGCTTCATAAATCCGTCACTAAAAATCATTTAGTATACTGCGAAGCCGTTCCTTTATAGTTAGCTATAAGTACTGGTTACTGTTTAAAACGGAACGCAGTCCAGTATACCGTCATCCACAGAACACAGAAAGAGGTGTCATCTATGCTGTCATCCATGTCATTTCTGGACGCTGTTGATTACGTGATCAAAGTACTGAGAGCACCTTACCTCGAAAATGCCAGTGCTTACAGTACAAAAATGGCGACGATTTTTGACGTCATATATTTTCGTAGGATACTGCGGCAGTATACTGTCAGTCCATAACGAAACAAATGTCTCACCAGTAAGAGCACTAGACAGTGCTCGCAGTGTATATCGGAACATACCCATTGTCACTTTAATATTAATGTCTTGTTTTCATTATCGATTTTAAATGCGCGCTTCCGACTCCGTATATTTTTTTCAAATCATAAAAAGAATGCAGTACATACTCATTAGAAGACATATTGTCACACTGATACATCCTATCTGCCGCGCAATTTGTTTATGAGTAAAGAACATGTGAACAGTTTCGAGAAAATAGATCGTAATGTCAGCATCCCAAATGTCATAATTACAAACACAGTAAGTTATACTTAATGCGTTCATAAATTGTGCGGCAGTATTACACTGTTACGATCACATTTTTACGAAATCACTCCCACAAATATTTCTACCTACAACAGACATTGGGCTTAAAGTGTCGATCACTGGTGGCTGTTACGGATTACACTGTTACGGTACTTCCGTCCCTTTTCTACGAAATCACTCCCACAAATTGTATATTATGGTGAGACTGTTCTGGACAATTTATAAGTTACCTATTACTTATAGGCGTAGTGTAAACTAAAATTCGCTAAAATAGTGGTAAGTAAGGCCCCGAGTCACACATATTTTTTTTAATTTGTTTGTTGTAACTGCCCTTCCCTCCAAAGAACTGACGCTGTAAAATACCTTGGCATTACCATAGACCAAACACTCTCATTTAAACCGCATATCAATGTCCTTGTTACTCGGTTGCGGAAGTTAATTTATATATTTAAAACCTTAAGATACGTAGCTGACCGCAAGACAATAAAAATGGTCTACTACGCGCTCTGCCAATCTTCGGTTCAGTACTGCATCACGTCTTGGGGTGGTGCACCAAAAACTCATCTCCTCCTCCTTGAGAGAGCTCAGAGAGCTGTACTAAAGGTGGAAGCTGGTCTTCCATATCGCTTCCCTACAACTGCGCTTTATAAGGACTGGGAAGTGCTGACAGTAAGGCAAATTTTTATACTGCAGACTGCCATGAAAAAGCACTCTCAATTGTCGTACGATCCCAAACTAATGGATGACAAGCGAAGGAAGGCTAATGTCTGTCCTACACCACTATTCCACACAAGCCACTCTCATCATTTCTTTTGCTTCTTCGGCTCCTTCTTATATAATAAAATAAATAATCTATTAACTGTCTATCCCCTTCATAAACTTAACTGTAAACGCACAATCGCAAACTGGCACATGACATTAACTTATGAGGAAACCGAAGACTTAATTAAACCAAAGGTGTAACTGCTGCTATAATCATACCCCTTCTCTCTCTAAGGTTTTATTGCATTATAATAATATGTGCACTACACTAAGTATTAACACACGAACACATGCATTCATTCATTCACTCTTACACACTCACTCCTTTACACAATATACAATATCTCTCACTCAGGGGCTTGCAACATCATTTATTTCATGTATTTGTTTATTTGTTATAGTATTAATAAGTTAGCTCATATAGTTATAGTTAACTCGAAGTCCGTGGAATAGGGCCTGGTGACCTGTGGCTTACGGGTTTTTTTTCAAACCTATCGCAAGCACCAGTCTCTCACAAGGGATACTTATGGGTTCTATTTACTTTGTATGTGTCATTTTTATTTTTATTTCTTTATCCTACGTATTTTTTATACCTATACCTTGTGATGAGAAATAAATAAATTTTGATTTGATTGATTTGATTTGAATCTAAGTAAGCAAATAAATGTTGGAGAGAGGTCGTGCTTTACAATATCTATAATGTATTTCCGCGGTCATCACCTGAAGCTATGCCGATCAGTGGCAAATTGAGATCACAGGAAATATTTCTTACCTAACCCATGGCCTAACCGAAATAAGAATAAGGAATAAGATTCCCGAAGAAGTCATAAGCGCTCCCTCGATAAATGCATTTGAGAACAGGCTGGATTACTTATCTGAATCACATGACGCACACGCGTCACCGCATTGACTAGAGTGTTCTCCCACCAAATAATAATGGCAACTGCGACACAGTCATCCGACGAATGCGGTAGTTATCGTTCACATTTAACTTTACAAATTGAAATGGTGCCAAATAAAGATTTTTTATTTTTATTATTTATTATTAATAATAAAACAATAATAAATTGCTTAACAACATAAAACATTGCCATAATAATAACATTAAATCATTTAAATCTTAGCTTAGGAAACACGACTGTACATTGCTACTTATTATAATAAAATAGAGTAATGTATATTGTTTATTTTTATTGTTCTACTTGCCTTCTGTTTTTGTTTATTGCATTTTTTTATATATATATGTAAAAATATCAACATATTTGCTGTTGTTTCCAAGCGATTGCCTCTATTTTCTTTACATAGTTATAGCTGACCGGCAGACTTCGTTCGTGACAGTTTCCATGACAAAAATTGAAAACAAACGAATCATTCGTCCGCTTAAGAACACCCGTATCCCATGATGGATTTAAACCATTCTCGAATCCACTTGAACACACACAGAAAATTTCATGCTAATCGGTCCAGACGTTTAGAAGGAGTTCAATAACACATACACGCATAACAATACATAAAGATAAAATAAAGTCGCTCCCGCTGTCTGTACGCTTAGATCTTTGAAACTACACAACAGATTTTAATGCGGTTTTCAGCAATAGATAGAGTAATTTAAGAGGAAGGTTTATATGTATAATACATGTATATATATATATATATATATATGTCGAGCGGCAAGGTTGGTTTTATAGATAGGACGGTCGAGCAAACTCTGATTCGTCGATAACACTGTTTATCTTGGATCTTCAAAATAAAAGCGCAGTCGTATTCCTTACAGTCACTTTAATGTTATTTTAACAACACAATTAAATTATTTAGAAACAGTTGCCCGATGCAAATGGATATTAGAAACGAAGTGAGTTCTACGCGTGCGTACTCTCCGACCGCTCCCGTTCAAATGTCCCCAGTCCGTTGTCGCGCCAACTGACGTTGACGTTTCGCGTACCATAGAGCATAGGCTGCGCAGACCACACTAAGTATAGACTATACTTGTCGTTTCTAAGCGATGCTAGCGCCACGTCTCCGACACGGCCATCCTGATTGAAACACGTCCTCGTGTTTTTCTCTGTAACAAAAGATAACCAAGCACAGATTTTCCGTTCGGTCTATCCTGACCAAACAACAATTGACTCTTACATTTGGCTCTACAGTAGGCTCTACATTAGGCATTACAATAGACTCCACAGTAGGCTCTACCTAAGATTCTACAGTAGGCTCTCCATAAGACCCTTCATAAGGTTTCACATAAGGCTCTACATAAGATTCCACATAAGACTCCACATAAAACTCCGCATAAGTCTACATAATTTTCTACATAAATCTACATAAGTCTCTACATAAGTCTCTACATAAGTCTCTACATAAGTCTCTACATAAGTCTCTACATAAGTCTCTACACAAGTCTCTACATAAGTCTCTACATAAGTCTCTACATAAGTCTCTACATAAGACTACATAAGACTCTACTTAGAACTTTACTTAAGACTACATTTTGCTAATAACACACGCTAAGCACACAAGCCACCAAACGTCTACCACTTCTATCCAGTAGTAACGCACCATCATCGCTTCCATCCGTTGAAACACAAACATCTACCACTTCCTCCAGTAGTAGAATACCAAACTACCACTAACCAGGTAACCAGAGCCATGAACCAGTCGTTGCACAAATCAAGTCACTATTTACAAGGTATGTAAGTTTCAAAAATCACCTCGAGTTACCCCTCTAATACCACGGCTCTCTCATCATAATATCTCATTTCAATTACTTCTCACAAACACAACAACACAGGTATCGGTTAACACTCGCCACAGCTCCGCACCACGCGCTGGGGACCGACACGCATATAGCGCGCGGCAGGCCAGAGGCTTACAGCCAGCAGCGAGATGTTACTTTACGTACCTTCAACACCACACTCGAAGCCAGCTGGTTCCACGACCACCGCTTCATTATCATCCTCACAGTGCACCTGCACCACAATTTCACCCACAACTACGTCCTCTATCTCCATATCACTACTACTATCCGCCGAACAGCGATCCCAGTCGCTTACGCGCGTCCATCTCAGTGGAACCCTGCGCACTTGTGCATCACCCTTTGACTACACACTACGGTCATTAGAGCACTAACTCGAGTTCACGCAACAACTTTACTCATTATCAATCAGGTCACAATGTACCTCAACCTCAACCTCGACTGGTACATGACCATCTGGCATCATTCTTAATCTATCGTGTGCGTATTTGTAAATTCGCTTAGAATTTAATGATTTCAACAGTTTTAACGTATCATAATCGTGGGCTACCTCTATTAGGTACCCGCACACTACTCATCATTTAATAAACTACTAGCTCTCTCTAACGTCGTTCGTTAATGTCGCAGTTACAACAAACAAGTCTCTAAATTTATTATCTAACTTGGATTGGTTTTGTTCACTATTTTTAATCAAGACAAAACCACCTGTAATAAACTTTTCCAGCTGTAGTAACAAACAGTACAGTAGTAATAACATTAGATTGTCCAATAACTGTCATTATCACTTTATTATGTAAACGGTTTCCTCTGGAAATTTAACTTTTTCATCATAGAACTCTCTAAGTATCATAATCAAACATAATGAAACATGAAAACATCACCAGAAACATTCAGCAGTCTGCTGGACTGCAGTCTGGTTGCCGATGCAGCACAGGTCTGTCTACCCGATGACGCTGGTTGTCGTTGCTGCGGGTTGCACCGGCGTTGCTAGTAGCGCCCTTTACCGCGCCCTGCAGTGATGGTATGAGCGCGTGGGCACATGTTTGCAAAAGGATCCGTGCCTCCATATATGTAGAATGTAGCAATCCATACGTCGACTGTAGCTACGCACGCGTATAAACTCCGGTAATGATTCTCCTCATGTCACGGTGCTTTCTAAATTTCAAGTAACGCCATACAATTCTGATTTTGCTGTTCCAACATCCGTTGTCATTTACGATAAAACTTGGCATCGTTTTCTTCTAGTGGTTCGCGTCGGTTACATCCTTAGAGCAAAGGTTACATCCTTAGAGCAAAGGTTACATCCCACTTCTGATGTCGAGCGGCAAGGTTGGTTTTATAGATAGGACGGTCGAGCAAACTCTGATTCGTCGATAACACTGTTCATCTTGGATCTTCAAAATAAAAGCGCAGTCGTATTCCTTACAGTCACTTTAATGTTATTTTAACAACACAATTAAATTATTTAGAAACAGTTGCCCGATGCAAATGGATATTAGAAACGAAGTGAGTTCTACGCGTGCGTACTCTCCGACCGCTCCCGTTCAAATGTCCCCAGTCCGTTGTCGCGCCAACTGACGTTGACGCTTCGCGTACCATAGAGCATAGGCTGCGCAGACCACACTAAGTATAGACTATACTTGTCGTTTCTAAGCGATGCTAGCGCCACGTCTCCGACATATATATATCTTTATACATATTATGACTTGTCCTGACTGAATTTTAGACTATTTAGGTTAATTGAGTGACGTAACCAGCCACTAAGAAAGGATTTTACGGAAATCATACCCTAAAAGGGTCAAATAGGGGGTGAAAGTTTCAATAAAAATAAAGAATGACGTGTTTTAGCATTTTTGTGAAAACCTCCCCTAAAGCGGTGAAATAGGGGTTTAAAGTCTGTCATTATAAAAGTTAAGTTATAAAATTTTCGGTATTTGGCCTGGTTAGAAATTATGAAGTGTTACCTTAAATAAGTTTTGCTTTTATTAGAAACAATTACAGATCGTGTAGCCCATGTGCGCAAAGCCGCAAACAAAGCTAGTATGCAATATATTTAATAAAATTTAGACTTGACAACGTCTGTCATATCAGCTAGTGAGGAATAAAAACCAAAAATGTGAACCACAAATGCGTTTCGCAGAACCATTAACCACAAGATCTTGTTATGTTATTATCGCTAATGTATTCAAATATATAATCAAAACAATTTCATATTCCATCGCGTGTGTCAGAGTTTTCCATAGCAACTGGGTCACAGCAATCTTGTATCAAACGCCGTGAATCAGTATTGGAGGCTGTCTTTCCCAGGGTTGACAAATTGTTGTAGACTAGTAATGGCATAAGGCTTTGTCCATGTATTGTATCCCGTGATCCCGTGGGAATATACATAATATTTATTTATGGTAGAGTAACATGTACTTTTATAAATTCTATACTAATATTATAAAGAGGAAACCTTTGTATTTTTGTATGTATGTATGTATGTATGCAACGAATAAACTAAAAAGTTACTGTACCGATTTAAAAAATTCTTTCACCATTAGAATGCTACATTAGCGCTGAGTAACATAGGCTATATTAAAAAAAAATATATATATAAAATACTAAAAACGACAATTTAATTTTCCAATACAAATTGATTTGTTTGTTTTGTTGTTATGAAAACCATTGATATATTTAACTCAATGATGGAAACTGTCAAAGCGGTACGAAGTCCGCCGGGTCAGCTAGTTACTACTAAAATAATGTAAGTATTAAAAAATACTTATTGCTTTTTTGAAATATTTTAAAAAAAACGGCCATATACGTACTCAAAAGCTGAGTTGCTGAGTCCGTTACTGAGTGAATAAAGGCTCTTCTTTTTGTTTATATAGAAAACATAATAAATAAAAACCATAAATCACTTATTGACTTGAAATATTTTTATAAACATTTTTACTATTAGTTATTTAATGCTGTTTAGTCATGCTTTTGTGGATAATAAAGATTATTATTGTTATTATGTTTCACATATTTTGCCGTGTAAGATTGCAAATGTTGACATTCAAAAATTAAAATATAAAAAAAAATCATGAACTCTAAAAAGTTTACATGTCATATAAACTCCTTTAATTAATAACGGAGGCCAAGACTCACTTTGGGTTGCTGAGCTAATTTAGTTAGTTTTTTTTTATAAACTCCTATGAAATATAGAATCTATGTTCAAAACGTAAAAAAACAATTATAATAAATTAAAAGTATGTAATGTATAATAACGCGTCACGACAAGATAATTAGATTATTCGATGAATAGCCCGGGTTTGGCAACACCAACCCTTTTTTGAGAGAGTGTGCTGATTGCCTCAGACGGCATTTTCAGCTTCACCGGGCTTTTTTGGGGACGGCGAGGAACGTAAAGGGTCCCTCAAGCCGTGTGAAACGAATCACCTTTGGAGGTTTTCTAGAGGGAACGGCATCGCGCACTAGTGCGCGTCCCCGTGCCCTACTAGATTATCCGAAGGGTTCGGATCGGATCGGGGGGCGGAACCACCCGAGGGCGCATCTAAAGGCTCGGACCTCGGCTCTTCGTACTCTTGTTCTACGAGTACGGTGTCTTGGACCTAAGCTAGTGTGCATGTTTAGTGTATTCTGTAAATGTGTAGTGACATTTAGAGGATCGGGCGGGGAACACCAACCCGCTAAGAGAAGCGTGGTGATTAAGCCAATTGTAAGCCAGTTGTAGGCGATACCTTGATTTCAATGATGGAGGCCTTTGCCCAAGACAGTATATTTTATATGTTATTTACTTTTACTTTACCATTTTATATCATAATCATCATCAGCTCAATTTAATGTCCCCACTGCTGGGGCACGAGTCTTCCTTATGAATGGATAGGGAGAACGGGCCAGAAACCACCACGCGGGCCCAGTGCGGATTGGTGGTTGTTAACGACTGCTAATGCAGCCGGGACCAACGGCTTTACGTGCCTTCCGAAGCACGGAGGAGCTCGAGATGATATGTTTTGCGAAAGTTGCTTAACCTCAGCACTCGCAGACCGGGCGCGTTAACCACTGCGCCATCGAGCTCCTCCATTTTATATGCAATGTGTTTTTTTTGTGATTGTGCTCTTTTTTTGTCATTTTTTGTGCCCTTAGTTTTTTCTATGTACTAACATTTGTCAGTTATTTTCCTAAAAAAAAATTTTTAATAATATTTGTCACCAAATATTTGTACAACCCTACTGCCTACAGCACCTAAATCTCGGACCCAACATTAGATGTACTTTCTAGCGCCACTTTCAAGACGCTTACGTAAGTCGGACCGCGCGCGCCGCGTAACGGCCATGATGTAATGCGCTCCCTCTCTGATTGCTTACGACGATCTGCCCTCTCGCTCTACAGAAGCGTCGAGGACTTTTGGGGCAACAGTAAGGAAGCGCTTGGGCTTTATCTCATCTGGGGGGTGATTTAAAAAAAAATGCTTTTATTTCTCAGACAACAAAGATCCAAGGTGTCTTGGCGGGAAAGTGAAGAGTCATGTCTGCGGTTTTGTTTTATTTTCTAAAATTTGTTTTGTGTCGAATATTGATGTGAAATAATGGTGGATTATTAACCGTTAAGTGTTCGTGAGTGTACATGAGTGTTGGCAAATGAAACAAAACAGTGCAACGTCACTTTTCAAATTTTCTCAAGAAGTCCGCCCGAGGACTTAGTAAAGCCCCCACATCTTTACTGAGATACTGAGGTTGGGGGGTATATCATTTCTCACTTCTCATTTCTATTATCATTCATCATCATCTTAAAGGAAAGAAATATTGTTTATTTATGTATTACTTGTTAGAAAAATTACTTTGACACTGGCTAAATGTGCTAATCGCACGAAGCCATCAACTAAAAGAAAAATAAACTTAGATCCATATAAGTGGGTTAGTACAACAAGAGCTTTAAACCTATGTTATTATGGAATTGGTTACGCTTTACATATGCGCTAATAGTGGAGAGTCCCCACTATCAGCGATGCTTTTCAGAACAGTATTATGGCTCATCATCATCATCTCAGCCAAAAGACCTCCACTGCTGGACAAAGGCCTCCCCCAAGGATACATAAGGATACATGAGGGGATTTGCCATAATCGCCACGCTTGGCAGGCGGGTTGGCGATCGCAGTAAGTTGATTGAGAGTTAACCTCAGAGAGATGCTGCTGCCCATCCTCTGGAATGGTCCCTTAGTCGGCTTTAACGACACTCACGGGAAGAGATGGGGTGGTGCAATTCTTTATTCCCGGCACCACACAGGGAATTATTATTATGGCTATTATGAACCAATATGACTAAATTCTCACGTTATGACATCAATTATGAGTGCTTGCTCCTTTATATCTTAATCAAAATCACAGGTGATTTATTTTTGACACCGAAAAATTGTCGAAAGGTATGTATCTTAATTTAATCAAATCAATCAAATTATATTTTATAGTGTATTACAATCCCCCTCAGATACACCTTCATAATACACATGCTAGTACATATACACCTCCCGCACACACTCGCACATGCTTACCCACAGACAGACAGACCAGACAGACACACACACACACACACACACACACACACACACACACACCCACACACACACACACCCACACACACACACACCCACACACACACACACCCACACACACACACACACACACACACACACACACACACACACACACACACACACACACCACCCACATGAAATCTTGTATCACTTATGTAAATCGAAACTGTTATGTTTACGTAGGAAGAGCGAGGCGTACCCCACGTTAGCGGTGAGATTTAAAAATCGTCCCACAGGCTGCTTCGGTTCCCATCCGTTTGGATCCTCGGAGAATCTAGTAAAAGACGGGGCCACGTCTGCGTGATGCCATCCTCTCAAGAAACCCTTTGAGGATGTTCAATAACTTTAGCTTATGAAACCTTTATTTTATCGCAGTTCCTAAAAGTCAGGTTACGCTGTGTTCAAATGATGAAATATACCTTTCCTAAGCCTGATTCAGGAGGAATTCCGATACATTTTCCGCGTGCGCTGGTTCAAAGCTTAATAAGTTTTAAGCCTATGATTCGCTACCTTTGAAGTCCCGAGTAAAGTCCTATATTGTCGAAATAAAACATATATATATTGTCCCTAAACTCACCCCAAAGAATCCGTCACACTCACACACAATTAATAGTCCTTTTAAAAACGAGCCGGCCGGCAGCGAGAGATTTTTTGTTGACCCTATTTTTCGTCTTCCGCGCATGACACGTACCTAGTGTTGCTAACAGCGCGACACTGACGATCTTCTTCAAAGAGTTTGTATTTGCCGCCCAACCCCAAGAGAGACAAATATATACAATATAGTGTTTTATAGCAGTCGACACTACAGAATTAATGTTATGAAAAAGGTGTAATAAGGTTGCCAGGCATTTCATTTCCGAGAAAATTCGAAGGTTGCAAATTCGGTCTGTATTAAAAGTTTTACCCTCTTATTCATAAAAACTATTTAAGCATTATTTAGTTAACCATTGTTTTGTCTCTTTTTTTCAAATTCAAAATGACGTTTGTGTGACGTTGACAAAACAATATTTAACTAAATAATGCTTAGGACTTCTTGGCGGGAAAGTGAAGAGTCATGTCTGCGGTTTTGTTTTATTTTCTAAAATTTGTGTTATGTCGAATATTAATGTGAAATAATGGTGGATTATTAACCGTTAAGTGTTCGTGAGTGTGCATGAGTGTTGGCAAATGAAACAAAACAGTGCAACGTCACTTTTCAAATTCTCTCAAGAAGTCCGCCCGAGAACTCAGTAAAGCCCCACATCTTTACTGAGAAACTCGAGGGGTTGGGTGGTATATCATTTCTCACTTCTCATTTCTATTATCATTCATCATCATCATACAGAAAAGAAATATGGTTTATTTATGTATTACTTGTTAGAAAAATTACTTTGACACTGGCTAAATGTGCTAATCGCACGAAGCCATCAACAAAATGAAAAAAAAAAAAAAAATGCTTAAATAGTTTTTATGAATAAGGGGGATAGTGCCTACTGTCTAGTGCGACTTAAATGCAATTAGTATAACTAATAATAAATTTATTGTTCAACAACATCACATAAACAATATACAGTAATATAAAGTTACAAAAAATTACTTTGCCTGGTAGGAAAACCGGTATTCTAGGAGACAGATCTTTCTTGATGTCTAAAATACTACTTTTATCTCACAAACATAAAAGTGATTATGGTTTTACCAAATTAATATTGTATTGCCTTGTACTTGTCCATTCTTACTATGTTCTCCCTTCTTATTCGTTTGTGTGTACATAAATTATAAATAAATAAATAAATAAATAATTTAATTAATTTTATTTTATAACTTTAAAAGATTTTATTTGCTAAAATAAAAACGTAGACAAAAAACAACAAATGTTACTTTGACAAGGTACAAACGTCTGTTTTCTTGTATGACTCACCTGATATTAAATGTTTGTGATATATGTATTATTATTTTTAAACTTTTATTAATAAGACATTTATAAAAAAAAAATGCGTTTAGTTTCCTCTGTAGTTAACTAATACAAAAATACGTTAAAAGGAATAAAAAATTTAACGCTTAAGTAAATAATTTAACAATGTAAATAGATAAAAAAAAGAAAATGGTATTTAAAAAAACGACGGGTTGCACTCTGGGAGTGCCGGTAGAAGTGAAAACTTGAATATTAACGTTGTGCATTTTTGATATTTTGGAATGGTTAGGAAATAATTTTGCACGAATTGCTTTGATTATCAGTATAAAAGTACTCTCATTTATGTGGTAGAATACAATATTTATTTATTGGGCTATCGTACACAAACATGACAACTTATATTACACTAGCTGTGCCCTGCGGTTTCACCCGCGTTAATTAGCGACTGTTCCACACCTATTAGTCATAGCGTGATGTAATATAGCCTATAGTCTTCCTCAATAAATGGACTATTCAACACAAAAAGAATTTTTCAATTCGAACCAGTAGTTCCTGAGATTAGCGCGTTCAAACAAACAAACAAACAAACAAACAAACAAACAAACAAACAAACTCTTCAGCTTTATAATATTAGTATAGATTAAAAAGTTATATTAAGTTATATTAAAAATTTATATTACGCCGCGCCAGCTGTCTACTCTCCATCCGTCTTACGAATTTTCGATCAGGTCACGTGTCCTGACGCGAGTTTAACATTTTTTACCCATTCCAAAAAAAGTGCACAACGCCGCTAAAGAAGTTTTCACTTCAAAAAAAGTGTCTATTTTCAATTACACAAGACACATCGTGTTGCAACCTAAAAAATCGGGAAATGTGATGTATATGTATGAAACAAACCAGTACCGCATGGCACTCGTAACATAGTGATATAACCTCCTTCCTGCTTCGATCGTATGTCTTGTGACATAACAGTTCACAGATCAATACGAGAAGCTGATTGGCGTAACCTGCGATCGTGATTGTTAAGCTACGTTACGCATGGTTGGTACGAGATGGGTCACCAAAATTTTGGTTCGATTTCCAGCGGGAGCTCGCTTTGGTTAGAGCTTAACCTATTCTTAGTTAATCCGGTTAACTACTACTATCTTATCTAAGTCTGTTGCCATAACAACAAAGTTAGCAGCGTTGTTAGCAAGAGATAAGATAGTCAGTTTCACAGTGGTTGAGGATTCCTGGTGAAGGGCGTTCCACCCAGAGTAGACTTACGAACCGATGGCATAATGACGTTCATAAAAGCAATTTGTAGCCTAAACTCATCATCATCATCATCATCTTAGCCAAAAGACGTCCACTGCTGGACAAAGGCCTCCCCCAAGGATACATAAGGATACATGAGGGGATTTGCCATAATCGCCACGCTTGGCAGGCGGGTTGGCGTTCGCAGTAAGTTGATTGAGAGTTAACCTCAGAGAGATGCTGCTGCCCATCCTCTGGAATAGTCTCTTAGTCGGCTTTTACGACACCCACAGGAAGAGATGGGGTGGTGCAATTCTTTATCCCCGGCACCACACAGGGAGCCTAAACTGAATAAATAATTTTGAATTTCGAATTTTGAATTTTTTTTTGGCCTTAATATCACTAATAATTAGAAAAGGATATGGCTAAATACAGTATGGACGAAGTGCAATGTATAAACATCGTATCTAGTGGTACATAATGCTCGATAGCTAAATATTGTTATTTCATATGTAAAACGATTAAGGGGGTGCAGCGCGGAATTTGAAAATTTACGTGTTTTTAAGAACTGGTGCTAGGCGCTGAATAGGTCATATACATTAAAAGGACTAGTGTAGGTTAGCTTGATCCTTTCACAAGGTCATGGTTGTCTTGGAATTTGAAACAAATACCCAGAAACTGCATAAACAATACGTAAAATAATGATATCTAAAAACTTATTTCTTCAGAAACTTTGTAAATATAGCCCAAATGAAACAATGATCCGACATCAAAATGTTTGTATTGATATTCCGCAGGGCACTGTTGTCTTATTTTTCAATTAAAAAACATGAACATGAAAATATTAAGACTTTTCTTATTTTTTACCCAAACGCCTTTGATTTTACGAAAATAAACATTGCTCTAATTAAATCACCAGCCTAATCTGTACAGATATTAGTGTGCGTGCGTATTCGTAGTCGTACGCCGTTGTCACACCACTGCCACGCGCCGCTCGCTCGCTATTTTAAAGAAACTTGAAACTCGCAGTTTTGCGTCCGCGCTGCACCCCTTTAAGGACCTTTTCAAATCTTTGCAATTCTGAAAATAAAGTCACAGAAACTCCTACTTCGTAAATAGGTCAACAAGCTTCAATTAGACATTTTGCTATAAACTTTTGCTTGGCGTTTGTTTACAGACTTTGAAAACTAGGTACTTACAAAAACATATTTTGCTTGGAAAAACTAAATCAACAATGATAAAAATAATGATTGTTATTATAAAATGTTTAAATAATTTTTAACGCAAATTTTGTTGCAAATTCAACATTTGTGTTTTTGTAATTTGTTCGCAACAAAATTTGCGTTAAAAATTATTTAAACATTTTATAATAGCTTGCCTACTTCTTAACTAATCTTTAGTATTTGTAAAAATATTATGATCGGATGTTAATGACGGTAGTTGTTGACATTGAATGGGCGCCTTTAGCTTTTAAAGTAAAAAGTAAATAGTGTTGAATATTTTCGGCGGGCTGGTTAGAACCACGATAGCTCAATTGGATGAGCACCTGACCCGGAATGTCAGAAGGATGCAGGTTCAAATCCTGCTCGTGGAAATTTTTTCAACATTTGTGTTATTGTTATTATTTCAACGGAAATGGAAACGAAAACGAAAACGGAACGTTTTAATCATTTTAATTTATGGTTTCCTTGTCAAACGAAACCATAAAAACAAGTTAACATCTTTTAAAAGTATTGATTTGTTCACGAAAGTTCTAGGAAAATAATGAACACGTTATAATTATTTAATCAATATTGGAATGATTCAAGCTAATGAGAAGTTCATATACACTTTGAGGGCAGTTGCATAGCCATGTCCTTTAACTTAAAGACTGAGGGCTAAAATCTTATTTTTTTTTTTACTACAGCTCATTTATTTCCCCACTGCTGGGGCACGAGCCTTCCCTATGGATGGATAGGGAGAACGGGCCATAAACCACCACGAGGGCCCAGTGCGGATTAGTGGTTATTAACGACTGCTAATGCAGCCGGGACCAACGGCTTAACGTGCCTTCCGAAGCACGGAGGAGCTCGAGATGATAAATTTTTGGTCACCCATCCGATGACCGGCCTTTGCCAAAGTTGCTTAACCTCAGCACTCGCAGACCGGGCGCGTAAACCACTGCGCCATCGAGCTCCTCGTAATCTTATTAGTATAAAGCAAAATCTTATTAGTATAAAGCAATTTTTTTTTATTTTTTGTCAGTCTCTTTGGTCTTGTGGTTAAAACTACCGGTTTTAGACACATAGGTCCTGGGTTCATTTCCCAGCGAGAGGTACAAATTATTTGTATACTCGTTTTGGCTGATAGTAGGGCCGCTGTTTGTCCGCTTGGCTAGCTACCACCATCTTACGTTCTATCTAACTAATATTGTAACAACTCATGTATACTTATCATCATCATCATCTGCTCATTTCTGTCCCCACTGCTGGGGCACGAGCCTTCCCTATGGATGGATAGGGAGAACGGGCCATGAACCACCACGCAGGCCCAGTGCGGATTGGTGGTTGTTAACGACTGCTAATGCAGCCGGGACCAACGGCTTTACGTGCCTTCCGAAGCACGGAGGAACTCGAGATGATAAAATTTTGTACACCCATCCGATGACCGGCCTTTGCGAAAGTTGCTTAACCTCAGCACTCGCAGACCGGGCGTGTTAACCACTGCGCCATCGAGCTCCTCCATGTATACTTATGGAGAGCAATAAATGATTGAATTGAATTGTATTGAATCTTATCTATATATGTCTAGGTAACATCAATATTGGTAGCATTTTTGTATTCCGGCAGATATAGATACGAGTGCTAATGCAGCCGGGACCAACAGCTTTACATGCCTTTCGAAGCACGGAGGAGCTCGAGATGATACATTTCTGGGCACCCATCCGATGACCGGCCTTTACAAAAGTTGCTACATCATCATCAGCTCATTTTTGTCCCCAATGCTGGGGCACGAGCCTTCCCTATGGATGGATAGGGAGAACGGGCCATAAACCACCACGCGGGCCCAGTGCGGGTTGGTGGTTGTTAACGACTGCTAATGCAACCGGGACCCACGGTTTACGTGCCTTCCGAAGCACGGAGGAGCTCGAGATGATACATTTCTGGGCACCCATCCGATGACCAGCCTTTACAAAAGTTGCTTAACATCAGCAATCGTAGACCGGGCGTTAACCACTGCGCCATTGGTTGAGGGTTTCGGGTAAAGTGCCCTTCCACCTTCGGCTTTAACAACAGGTGAGATGAAGATCAAGCACTTGGTTCTCAGCTCGTATGGACCCGGCTTACAGTGTAGCAAGTTTTGTAGATGACATAGGTAGGTCGTTATTTAGTTACTACTAGCTGACCCGGCGGACTTCGTACCGCATTTTTTTTAATATAGCCTATGTTACTCAGCGCTAATGTATCATTGTAATGGTGAAAGAATTTTTTAAATCGGTCCAGTAGTTTTTGAGTTTATTCGTTGCAAACATACATACAAAAATACAAAGGTTTCCTCTTTATAATATTAGTATAGATGTCGAATTGTTGGAATAACATATCAACATTATTTATTAATTACAAAAAAGTCTATTATAAGTCAAAACCAACAAGGCCATAACAGAATCATCTTGATAAACGTAATCTGCGCACATAAGTCTTGTTATAATCGTCTAAAATAAAAGCATTTTCACATCATCACAACACTTTCGAGCAACACAAAGGCAGTTCACACACTCTATCTGCCTTTTTTTTGTTGAAACATCAGTGAAACTCGCATTTTCACCCTGCCTCGATCGCTCTCACGGCCGCGAGACGTAGAAATTATTGTATATTGTTTTAATAATCTTTTTTTGTATGCATCTTTAAATGTCTTATAAACAACTTGAGTAGAACCCCCAAGGTCTTTGCCACGATAATTTATGGTACTCTTTAAGAGGAGAATGGATCTGGTTCACACATGAGAAAACTTTAATACATTATGTACCAATGCATTATGTAGGTATACCTGGTAAGTTATACCTACATAATGCATTCAACTTCTAGTCCTCTCTGAAGTTGGCGCGATTCGCGTCGCAGTAGTAAAAAATAGGCGTCAGTAGGGTGAAGGCAGGACGAGCGGTAGGGCCTGACTGTACAGCTGCGCAACAAAGCAACTTCAGAGGGGACTAGAAGTTTGACGCGATCTATACAAGTAAGTTGTCAAAATTCTCAAGTTGAAAGAATACGAAGATGAAATCACAATGTCCACTATGTTGGTGAGAATATAGTCTTGTTTATTTATATTCATCTTATCAGCGCCTTTAAACGCTATAAATGCCTCAAATCACATCACCACCACACAACATCAGCTAATTTTTATGTCCCCACTGCTGGGGCACGAGCCTTTCCTATGAATGGAAATGAGAACGGCATATGAACCACCACGCGGGCCCAGTGCGGATTGGTGATTGTAAACGAGTGCTAATGCAGCTTGGACCAACAGCTTTACGTGCCTTTCGAAGCACGGAGGAGCTCGAGATGATACATTTCTTGGCACCCATTCGATGACCGGCCTTTGCAAAAGTTGCTTAACATCAGCAATCGTAGACCGGGCGTAAACCACTGCGCCATCGAGATCCTCAATGCCTCAAAAAACAATTAGGTTTTCAACGAAAGAACTCAAATTCTTCAAATTTAAATTCTAATTAGAAGGGTATTTATTAAGCCTATTTAACCGTTTTCGCATGCAAACATAACTTATTATATTACTTATTATTACATAACGCTATAATACTGTTATATACTGTTCGCGACTCCAGGTGATCTGCGCACGCGACATGCTTGCAACAGTCCCAGCGCTCAAGCGATCTAACACTTTAACACTTTTGTTACAAAAGTCCAGGAAGCGGATATATAAGGTCACATTTTATAAACTGCAAATATTTTGAGGATAAATTCAACAACATATATAAACTATTTTTATGAAAAAACTCAAAATTTTTATACGCTAGTTTTCAAGAAAAACGCCAAAAGACATTTCGATTAAAAAGAAAAATAAATCACTTACGGTTGTTTCAATTCAAAGGAGCCGAAACAGAGAGACCGCAATGCCTTCACCGCTTACACGTGCCCCTAGTTTCATTCAAAAAAACCGACAGAGAGGCCGCTCTTAAGAATATTACAATTTTTGTGACAGGAAAAGTAAAAAAAAGAACTACCCTGAATTTTTTTTAAATGTTAGGACCTTATTTTTCTGATATAATTTGATGTTACGTCAAAATATTTGCAGTTGATAAAAAGTGACCTTATATTTGTAGATCCTATACCCTATCCTACGAAGGAAATGCAACGTTTACCTTAGTTTCTTATTATAATTTGTTATGTATTTAGTGTTTATTTGATGTAATATCCTAGCATTGAGCGTGTTGGCTTATGTGGAGACAGTAGAAGGCAAGCCCGATTAACCATCGGTGCCTTGACAGGGCACTATGCCACAAAACAAATGCTTCACAGAATGCATCTATCAACAAAACAGCTTGTGTATGACACGTGGAGAGGAAACGGAGTCAATGCAGCACCTACTGTGTGACTGCGACTCTCTGGTTAGGAAAAGAATGGGACTCCTGGGGTCGGCCTATCTGAAACCGGAGGACTTCAGGCTCTTCGCTCTTAAAGACGTTGCCAAACTTATGGCATCTATCTTTACAGAGGAAGAAGAGTGAAAGGACGGGGTGGCACAAACGATCCCGATGGGTCGAAGTGTTAATGCGAGAGGGAAACCTCAGTAGGCCCCACTAAGATAAGATAAGAAGCGTGTTGGCTCTATAGCAGTAAGTATGTATTGTCTTTTTATATAAATAAATAGGAAGGAGGGTATACTCACTAAGAGACATATTTCCCATAAAGCACCATGGTGTTCTGAGACTGCCATAAGCAATCACCGGATTTCAGGCCCAATGCGAGTCTTATCTTATCTTATCGCAGTGAGAAAGATTGGCAATATCTATAATAGGAAAGTGCAGTTGTTTTCAGATAGGCCGATTCTAGGAGTCCCATTCTTTCCCTATTTTTTTCATATCTTATCTTTATCTTTGTCGTTTCGAACTCTTTACATAGTCTGTGGTCACAGAAAGCTAAGCTGTTTTTTTTTTTAAGTTTTCTTATAACGGTGCAGCTTGAATGTGAGCTTTCGTAATCGGATTTAATTTAAAATGCAACGCATTTACCGTTACAACGAGATATTTTTATAGATGTCAACGTTTAATATATGCATAGGTGCATGTCGCTGCAAGTTAAGGGGGAGCGATGCGAATACAGAACAGAACGGTCAATTATTATTTAAAAGGGAATATGTGTTAAATCTATATATATATATATATATATATATATATATATATATATATATATATATATATATATAAAAATCGTGGAGCGCGATGGCCCAGTGGATAACGCGCCCGGTCTGCGAGTGCTGAGGTTAAGCAACTTTCGCAAAGGCCGGTCATCGGATGGGTGATCAAAAATGTATCATCACGAGCTCCTCCGTGCTTCGGAAGGCACGTAAAGCCGCTGGTCCCGGCTGCATTAACAGTCGTTAACAACCACCAATCCGCACTGGGCCCGCGTGGTGGTTTATGACCCGTTCTTTCAATCCATCCATAAGGAAGGCTTGTGCCCCAGCATTGGAAACATAGAAATGAGCTGATGATGATGATGATGATAAAAAAATCAAGTCCGCGTGGTGGTTTATGGACCATTCTCCCTATTCACCTATAGAGAAAGCTCGTGTTCCAGCAGTGGGGATATAAAAATTAGATGATGATGATGATGATTTATTGGTTTCTAAAGTTTACGCGAACACTACACATTGAAATGAAACAACTTTTACGGATCTACTATTACTTTTTAATGTTTATCCTGACGTTTCGAACCCTTTGCAGGGTCCGTGGTCACAGGAAGACTGAGGTGTTGGTCGTCTCATAATTAGATAGTAGCTTGTATACCCTCATTCAAATTTAATCAGGTGCGTTCCGTTTTACGCAGAAAGAGCTTACAGTATCTCTTGGTCTGGCAGTTAATATTTTGTATGATGGAATCCCAGGCTGGTGGTAGATTCCAACCATCTTCTGTATTAAAATTAGGATGTTTTTTTAATTTCAATACCCTTGCGAGTCATCCTAGGAATGAATCGTTGTTCACTAGCGAGTATTTGTGGTTTATCAAATCTGATGTAATGGTTGGGCCCCTCTAGGGCATGTTCGTTGGCAACATTAAAAAGTAATGTGTAAAATAAACGCGAGTAGATCCGTAAAAGTTGTTTCATTTCAATCATGATGACTGTACAAGATGCGTCCTGGGTTGGCATACTCTCGGTTCTCCAAGTGTTCTAAAGGCGTTTAAATAATAAAATTTAAAAACTTTTGCTCATCTACTCGCATTTCATTATCACATTTCATTTTATTATAAAAAACTTTTTACAGGATCCGTGGTCACATAGAAGTGTTGGTCGTTCCATAATTAATTTTAAAATTGTATTAAGGTTTTTTATAAACTTTAGAAAACAATATAATTATCTATCGTGATTTTATATCGTGACATATTTGAGCCACCAAACCTTCCCCTTAACAAAAGATTTCACTACCATGCGCAGTGGCATGTGACGGCACACACAAACACACGTACGTCTCTTTCATTCATTCGCCATTCCGCTGTTCCGTCTCCCTCTAACGCGTATGTCATTGACACTAGCACTGGTATACGATTTAGGTTTTCCTTAGAGGAAATGCTTCAATCCGATATTACTTTTACTTGTTTTAAAGTCACGCGAATAAGAAATTACTATCATTTTTAAGGTTTAAATGTTTCTTCGTTTTTAAGGTTTAAACTACTGCGTGATTTACTGGTAAAACTACCAGTTTCAGATTTGTGCCCAGGTTCGATTCCCAGCGGGGGGAACGTTGTGACGATCTTGGCTAGGTAGCTGACAAGAGTTGGATGAGAGTAGCCGCGGACCGTGCTCAGTAATGTGCACTTGCAAAGACCTATGTCCAGCAGTGGACTAATATAGGCTGAGGATAATAATAATAATAGGACACGAGGGTGTCGATATGTGGAGTGTGGATTCGGCTGTCATCGTACCGATTGTTGTTACGGCCAATGGCCTGATAGCCAAGAGCCTCGATCAACATCTAATGAGACTCTCGTTAGGCGGCTGGATCAAGGGCTTCATTCAGAAGGCAGTTCTCCTCGATACGGCACGCATTGTGAGGATGTTCCTGTCTCTGGAGCCCTAACCACCGGTAGCTTGGACCCTGGTACGATGCCTGTGGACCCCTATTTTTTATATTTTTAAATCTTTATTTTTTATAGATTTAAAAAAATATTTAAAAATGTAAATTTATGTATGAGGAAAAATAAATAAAGAGATAATAATAATGATGATGGTGATGATGATGATGATGATGATGATGATGATGATGATGATTATAAACTTTATGTGTTTGGTTTAGTTGGTGGTAGAGTTTGTTTTAAGTCTGAGTTGTAGCTCTCAATAACTGACAAGTATGCCGCCATAACATCAGTGTCAGTAGCATTGTTGTGTTCCAACAGTAAGGGTGACACTCGATTGAAGCTGAGCTGAGCTGAACGTAGCCAAGCTGTGTGAAAATAAACCAATACTGGAGCACAGTTTAGAAGAGCCGTTAAAATAAAGTGTCTCTATTGGTTGATTTCGACACAGCTCGGCTCAGCTCGATTGAGTTCAGCTTCAGTAAAGTGTCACCCTGAGAGGTGAGATAAGTAGCTAGTTTCTCAGTGTTTGAGGATTCGGGTGGTGAAATGCATCTACCTTCGTAGATTCCTACTTTACTCGTTGGTGAGATGAAGGCCAAGAAACCCTTTCATATAATCCCCACTTTATAACTTCGACCTTGACCTCTATTTTTGACCTCATTAAAATAAAAATTAAAAACTATTACTACGATTAAAGATGTAATGAAAATCTTTTGCCAATGACTTTTGACACGTGACAGAGACGGCTGAGACAATTCTGTAAATGTTCATTACTTCCCACTATACGAGTACTCTTTGATGTATCATAATTATTATGCGATTAAACGAACTTACTTTGAGTGAACTTCGATTATAAGTTGGTATATGAGTAAAATGTTCAAAATAATTTTTAACGAATCATGTTGCAAACAAATTACAAAAACACAACGTTGAAAAAATTTCCACGAGCAGGATTTGAACCGGCACCCTTCTGACATACCGGGTCAGGTGCTCTTCCAATTGAGCTATCGTGGTTCTAACCAGCCCGCCGAAATTATTCAACACTTTTTACTTTGAAAGCCAAAGGCGCCCATTCAATGTGCAGAAAATGTGCATTCAGAAGGGTGCAGGTTCAAATCCTGCACGTGGAAATTTTTTCAACATTTGTGTTGTTGGTATATGAGTCTCTGCATAACCTATATTCACTCATATTAATATGGTTTTGAAGTTCGATCAAATGATAGAAAAATAGAAGATTGAAGCGACTCATATACTTATGAACTTCACTTAGGCAAGTTCGTTTGATCCCATAAATATAACATAGTTGGTGAACGACGCCAATATAGGAAGGTTAGCCAGTTCATCGGCACAACAAATAGTTGTAATTGTATAATATTACGCGGTGAGGGCGTAACGCACTCGGAATGTGAAAGCGAGACGGTACGGTCGGCAGAAGAGGCTAGACAAGCGCCGCGAACGAACTGGGTCTCAGTCGACTCGAGGAGATCGATGGCGCAGCGGTTACCGCGCCCGGTCTGCGAGTGCTGAGGTTAAGCAACTTTCGCAAAGGCTGGTCATCGGATGGGTAACCAAAAATGTATCATGTCGAGCTTCTCCGTGTCTTGTAAGGTACGCGATGCCGTTGGTCCCAGCTGCATTAGCAGTCGTTAACAATCACTGCACCGCACTGGGCCCGCGTGGTGGTTTACGGCCCGTTCTCCCTATCTATAGGGAAGACTCGTGCCCCAGTAGTGGGGACATAAAATGAGCTGGTGATGATGATGATGAAAGTCGACTAACTAACTAAACCAGTGGTTTCCAACTTTTCTCCGACCATGGACACTTTTCCTATTTTTTTTTGTTAGCGGGGACCACTGGTTTAATGCTCTAAGGACCACATATACTGTACTGAAAAATAAAGTTTAATCTTTATTCAAAAAAGTATTTGTAGCGTAAGTCCAGTAGTGACAAGTTATCTTCACACACTTCATGCTAACCAAAACGCTAATGCCAAACATTCGGCACCTAGTGGTACTCCTCTAGGAACGCCATATACTTACATATTGTTCCACCATGGGACTTAGGAATTAGCAAATAGATAGAGTAGGTGACAGTGCAGGATTAAAAAAAACTGCCTACTGCCTTTTTAAAAATTGTTCAGTGGATTTAATTATGTTTTGTCCCGCGGACCATTACCGATGCTCTCACCGACCGTCTGTGGTCCGCGGACCACCAGTTGGGAACCACTGAACTAAACTAAATACAATCAGTAATGAAATCAAACAACTTCTTTTTGCCATAAATGGAGCTAATTCATAACTACAGACATAAACCTATGTCGAACACAAGCATATTAGCTTTCTAGGTGGTTCTGGTGGTTTCATCATCAGCTCTTTCATGTTCCCACTGCACGGGCACGAGCCTTCCCTATAGATGGAAACCACAGGGAGAACGGGCCATAAGCCATCACGCGGACCCGGTGTGGATTGGTGGTTGTAAACGACTGTGACATTAGCCGGGTTAAACTTCTTTGCGTGCCTTCCGTAGCACGGCAGGTGACAGGATTAAAAAGCACAATAATATGCATCAGCCTTTTTTTTTAATAAAGCTGAATGGTGTCAATTGCTTTGCCGACGCTACGGTCCACTTAGCGATTGGACAAAACGGCCAAGCGTTATGCAATGTTTGAATGAATGACAACTATACACAATGCAATTTGATAGGAGATGGCACACAAATAATGAGTAGGTTGCAATGCAATATATTTAGGGGTTTAAAAAAGAAAAAAACTAATTCCTCTTTATTATAAAAGGGTGTCGAGTCTTCTTGGCGGGAAAGTGAAAAGTCATGTCTGCGGTTTTGTTTTATTTTCGAAAATTTGTTTATATCGAATATTAATGTGAAATAATGGTGGATTATTAACCGTTAAGTGTTCGTGAATGTGCATGAGTGTTGGCAAATGAAACAAAACAGTGCAACGTCTCTTTTCAAATTCTCTCAAGAAGTCCGCCCGAGGACTTAGTAAAGCCCCACATCTTTACGTTGGGGGGTACATATATCATTTCTCACTTCTCATTTCTATTATCATTCATCATCATCTTAAAGGAAAGAAATATTGTTTATCTATGTATTACTTGTTAGAAAAATTACTTTGGCACTGGCTAAATGTGCTAACCGCACGAAGCCATCAACTAAAAGAAAAAAAAGGGTGTCGCTTCGTACGGGTGCGATTCAATTTTTTTTAAAACGTCTGCATTCATGTTTCATTTATGTATTTGGTCCCAGTCATGAAGTTGGTCACACACAGTGACCTGATTTTGCCATATTTGACATTTGGACATTTTGACATAATATTTTGAACTAGAACTTTAATCGCCACTTGGTCCGCGTGGATTAAGGATTCAAAAATAAACTATTTAAAAAAATAAAATAATGCCTATGTTACCTGCAAGGGATGCAGCATTCTATAAGTGAAAGAATTTTTGGGATTGGACCAGCAGTTCCAGAGGGTAGCCCCGACATACAAACAAACAAACAAAATCACTAACGATACCTCTTTATTAATATTTTACATATGGACATTTTGACATATTTTACGATGGGTATAATTTAAACGCTCACTAGAAATATTTTTTACCCTAAGCCTAAGTACCAAATAAATTAAATGACTGTACATATTATTTTTGCTTCCCAAAATGTATAAATGCTCACCAAATTTTTACACTATTATTTAAATGATTGAGGACACTAGCTGCCCTACTCCTGTAGGTCACGTGATAGGTTAACATTTTTTTTATTAGACAACAGAAAGCAAAAATTGCCAAATTGAAACTCGAGGCATAAAATCTATTATATAAATTATCTATTTGGTGACAAAATAACAATTTTGGTCTGAAATGCAGTTAGAAGGTATTCATATATTTTTATTGCATTTAATAAAAACATAAATTGTATCCTTTTTATAATATTTTAGGAAACACAATTGAGCATTTATCCGTTTTGGTAAGCGTTTCGAATTTCATTGGTAGTATAATTGATACATTTTTGGTAGGCGTTTAAACACAACAGAGGTAGCATACATACAATTGGTCATAAACATCACTGTCACATCACCAGCTCATTTTAGGTGCCCACAGCTAGGCACGAACCTTCCCTATGTAAACACCATCGGGAGAACGAGCCATAAACATATTTATACCATACATAATTAGGTTTTTATAATGTTTTATTGTTTTATTTTATTTAAATCTAGTTTTAAAAAAGAAAATAAATAAAGGACATAATAATAATTTTTATTGGCACTTAAAATTTTACAATAATATTATTTATATAAAATTAATAAAATAATAAATAATAATAATAACTTCGTTAGGCGGCTGGATCAAGGGCCTGATTCAGAAGGCAGTTCTTCTCTATACGGCACGTATTGTGAGGAGGCTGTTTGATACCTATTATGTACTTACTAAATATCTTAAAATATAAATCGCGTTGTGAACGCATTTAAAATAATATATATTTAATATATTTTTAGTTTTATACAATAAAATATGATATAAATATGAACTAATAAATTGATGTTGTGTTGTAGGAGGATTTTAATTTCAGTGAATTTTAAAATATGAATTAGCTGAAGTTATAAATCACATATCGCCCCCTTAAATCACATCAGCGCCCCCCCAATTTTTTCCGGGCCCTTTACCGCCCCCCTGTAGGCCTCCAGCGCCCACAAGGGGGCATTATCGCCAACTTTGGGAAAGACTGATCTAAAGCATGGGGGAATAAAAAACCATAGCCATAAAAAACATAGTCAACAGTAATCAATTTTCATCACCGTAACGGTACAAGCTAAAGCATGGTAATAGTTGGCCTTCCACACAAAATTCATGTTTTCTTTTTGTAGTTTAGTTTTTTTTTTATAATATTTCCTTATTTATCGTATACCTCTTTGTAATATTTATGTGATCGTCAAAAAAATTTTTCTTATCCTTATATAGAAATTTTAAAATGCTCCAACTCTTTTGGTACAAAGAAGTCACGACGGATGTCACCGACGCGCATTTTCGCCATGAAACATACAGTCGTCAAAACAGCACGTCTCACCAATTACGAGATTGCGACACAAACGAAAGTGGATGAGCAATCCTAAATGTTTCGAAACTACGGTGAATGTGAGCGACCGCGGCGGTACCGTCACTCGGTTATAGTTTTCGGTTTTATTAGTTTCACCTAGGAAGTGTTTCCTCACAATGCCCAAGTTTTTCTAAAATGGAGATTTTATTTCGGTAGTTCTAACCATACCATAATAATAATACACCCTGTAGACTGTAGACTTATGAACCGATGACATAGTGACATTCAAATAAAAACTTTCGATATTTCGATTTTTCGACAAGATACTAGATCTAAATTTATTTATTTATTTATTTAAAGCTTTTGCCATAAAATATGGCGGTCTTAATGCCAGAGGCATTTTCTACCCTTTTCCTTTTTTTTATATGAATATAATTTAAATTTGATTGACACGATTCGTGTTTTTTTTCATAATTTTATTTCTATCACAGCTGTGCGACCAAACGCCAGCGAAGCGACTGCAGATACATTTAAGGAATCGGAATTTTGATTAAAAAACCATTTTACCAATCGAGATTATATCTAGTAGAAACATGAGTGTTTCGACAACAGTTTTCATCGCCAAAAAATAACATACAATTTCATTATACCTAAATATAATTTCTTTCATAACAATTCGGAAAAAAAATCACGAGCGATTTCGAAACCAGCTTCGAACGTACAGGGTCACATGCACTACCAGGCCTAGTGTGAGTTTTGTTTATTATCCGTATTCATTCGATTACGTTAACGAAAACGAAAATTAGTATGGCAATAGTTAAATTTCAAAGTTATTTAACTATTAATTTTATAAAAATTAATATAATAAATAAAAATAAACTTTTGAACAAAGCAACAAAGTTTATAACGAGGTTGCAAATACCTACATATATATTAAATATATATATATTAAAGTCACGTTAATTAACACATTACATCATAACGCTACATATTTTAATTAAATGTACTAACATAATCATAAGGCTTGGTTTATTTCTAAAGTTATATTTAGCTAACTGACCGTGTACATTTTATTTCTAATGATTATATTTTTTTTTCATTGGTGATTGAAACGAAAATGTTTTAATACAATTATGAAAATATTACAATTAAAAATGTACAAAATTTGACATTTCATTTTTTATTCTGTCTTTATCTATATTTCATTTGTCTATAGTTTGGTTATGGCATAACTTGTTCATACAATTTAAATACATCCTTTTTCTTTCTGTACATACTGTGTTCTAAATTTCAAATTTTTCTTTTTTCTTTTAATTTCGCACAGATGTCAACGGCCTACATCGAGCTCAGGATAAGACCACGAACAATCTAACAAAGCCGATGTTCGTACAGACCGACATGAAGTTGGCGAGAAACGATTTCTTCCCGAGCATAAAGGCTACAATACTGCCTGAATTCAAACCAATCACAGACGAGCAAATCGAAAGAATGACGAAGATTTTAAAAGAGATGTCTGGGAAGAGAATTGGCCGCCTATTAGACAGTAGCGTGCAAGAGAAGGAATTAAAAACAAAAGTGCTCCAAAAAGTTTCGCTAAAAGAGGATCGGCAAGATGAAAAGAAATGCGCCCAAGGGGGGACGTGCGAGTTCTTTTTCTATTGTTGGATGGTCGGTGGCTTGCTAGAAGGCTCATGCGGTGGTCTTTTAAAAGGATGTTGCCACAGAGTCGCTAAAGCTGGTATTCTTGGTGTTCAAGATTCGAACAGCATTGATTACGGCTCAAGCGAAGGCTTCAGTTATGGCCCTGTTATTAATGACGAAAGTAAGTGTTGCTTGAAGACTGTTTAGACTTTTATCACACCGTTGCGTAACGTAATAGATAGTTCGTAAAATTTAATTGCACCTTCAATGTTGTAGACCGTTAAGAAGTCTTAATGGAGTAGTTTGGACATTTGTTTTTGTTGATTTTAATGGTTATTGTAGAGATAATTGTTTTTAGTATTACACTGAAAGTGCTGTTGCTAAGGATGTGAAATAAGTTTCTGTAATCAAAGCAGAAACTGCTTGTCACGTTTTACTGTTCCTATTTGTGTTTGGAAATATGGCTGACTGTCTGTCAACTGTCAATGACCCATGGCCTTTTGCAATGGTCGTTGGTTCAAGTCCTATGCGAAACTATGCATATTCGAAAAATTTACTATTCAAAATATTTATTATAGAAAATTTTAAATCAAATTAATTTAAAATCAATTACAATTACAAACATACAAAGTAAATATAAAATTACGTTACGGTGTGATAAATGACAAAAAGAACTTAAAAAAAACTAACTGAGCTCAGATGTGGTCGGATGGCAAGACATAGATAGATATATAAGAAAAGATATAAGAAATATATAGAAGACGCCGTGAAAGCTGTATGTTGTGACGTCACCAGGTATTTAACTTGTATATATATAATGTAAATATACATAATGTATAGTATATTGTTATCTCTATATCTGCTCTATCCTAACTATGTCTTGCTTTCTTACCTCCTTGAAATGAAGACTGCTAACACACTAACCTACTTTTTCTTAAATGTGTCTTATTTTTTTTGTCTATGGTATATTTCAACGATATTTTAGTAAACACAAAAGTTTTATTTTTATTTTTTATCTTTATTTTGTTTTAAATGAATTATATTAGTAATGTAGATAAGTATGTTTAGCAAAATGAAAAAAGTTTTTGAAATATCGATTTTCGAATGTTTTTTAGGTAATTCAGTTAGATCCAGAAAAACATGAGTAAGTATCATGTAAACTGCTAGTGCGTGTCACTCCTTGTTTTATCTGATGAATGAAAATATCTCTCAAAAATCATGTTTTTTTCAGTACAACCATTTAAAAAAAGACAATATGTTTTATTAAAATTGACGAAAATCACAATTTTCTCTTTGAACATTATAGCAAGCAGCGAAATTAAGGTTTAAATTAGGGTTGGCAAGGTGAGGATGGCTAATCACAATCCTGCAGGAAGGAATCCTGGAGGAAGCACAATCCTGCTCCACTAGGTGTGGAGCATCTGGACTCTGTTTCTACTTAAGGGTGCGCCGTCCGTAAGTGACAAGTGTCATAAATTTAATTGCAATGTCTTCGTCCATATTTATTTGATGCCGCGCGGCCATACTAATTTTGTATGGGGAATTTAACGTGGTAATTTGAAAAATTATAATTTAAAAAACCGCTCGATAAATCGAATATGTGAGACGGACGATTTGTAGTTTAGACCATTGGTGATTGTTTAGGCAAAATAAGAGGTACAATAATTTAGATAAACTATAAGATATCAACTAAACGCCGCCACTCGTTTTCTTGATTTTTGCCCATCTTTAAATGATATTGTAGAAAAAACTATAGTGTGTTATGAATTTATGGATCGGACTAATTGTAAACACGTTTCCTTTGATACTAAATATATATTTTGTTTATTTAATACGATAGTATTTTCAATTATATCAACTTAACCGTGGCTGCATTTTTGGCATTTTTTGGTCGGCGCACCCTTAACTTGAGGCAGAGCGGATTCATTTGCCAATTCTTCTGTACAAAAAATTGTTGTACTAGTTTTAATTTATAATTTTCATAATATAAACTGCTTTTGTGTTTACTAAGATTTTTGTTGTAGTTTTACCTACTCTTATATGTTGTTTCTATATGCTTTTTCAACAGGGTATGAAGGTAAGTGATTTTTTTTAAATTTCAAAGTTGACATTGTATATTTTCATTTCACGCCTCTATTTCTTAACCGTGTACATTTTTTAAATCTTCAACACAGATTAAACATTTATCTACAGATATAATTATCGACAATTTCATTGTGAATATACTTAATACAGAAAAATTGTGTCGTGTTTTCGTAATAGGATTGGTTATCGGTACTTTAAGAATCGTTACGCTGTAAAGGACGAATGCAACCAATAGCAAGTTCTTTATAAAATACAATAACATTTACAAGGGTTGTCTGTTGGTATTACCGATTAAATAGTACATGAATATCAGTCACATAAGTCTCACTGCTAGGGACTTTCATTAAGACATGAAATCTAGGGATATAGAGTCATAATCAACCTGGATGGCCAAACCATTATTGATTGGTGTCATGTCAAGAACTGCCATCTATTAATAGCTGGCTAAACCACACAGGTGCTCTTGATAATTCAAATCAGTCACCCATCTTTGGGCAGTCCTTTCTGAAAGCAGCTTGACATTCACGATCGCAACTCACACTACGACACACCACTGACCCACAAACCGCTACAATTTGAGTGGGACAGTCCCATCCAGTTGTATCCGTCTGTTTGAGCGACCTGCGCAAGCACCGTGAAAGTATGTTGCGCAATGAACAGATGACGCGTCTCAATATCCTTGATGGGGGCAAACAATAAATAATATTAAGCAATTTTGTTATCAACTGGCACTCTATAACTATCACTATCAGGAGCTCATTTTATATCTCCACTGCCGGGGGAAAGGGACATTCCGAAAAAGGGATATTTTGTGAAAGGGACATTCCGGGAAAGAGACCTTTTGGGACCGAGGGACATTAAGGGAAAGGGACATTTTGAACCTGAACGTCCCTATGGATGAAAACACTACAGGAAGAGGTCATACACCACCACGCAGGCCAGTGCGGTGACATGCAGCCGGGACCAATGGCTTTACGTGCATTCCGAAGTACGGAGGAGCTCAAGAAGATACATTTTTGGCCACTCATGACCGACCTTTGCGAAAGTGGCTTTGACTTCGTGCTTGAGAAGGCACGTAAAGCTGTAAAGTCAGTCCCGGCTGCATTAGAAGTCGTTAACAACCACCGCACCTCACTGGGCCCGCGTGGTGGTCTACTGCCCTTCTCCTGTGCTGTTTCCATACATAAGGAAGGCTCGTGCCCAGCAGTGGGAACATAAAAAGCTGATGGTGATAGTGAAATTAATGTCTTAGCTTCTGAATCGCGATAAAGACGGGCCAAATCACTGTAGCGATTAACAAAGACGTATTTCCCTAAAACGCGAACGCAATGTCGGTCGAATAGAATTCTTGCACAAGCGGATTTTAGTTGAGTCAGTACAGTTTACTTCACACACAAGGGTTTTGAAATTGTTTTATCAGTGTTCACAGTATGTTTGATGATATTCTACAAACGTATTTCAAAATCTATCTTTTGTATGGGGATTTTTTGAAGGTTAGAGTTTTTAATGGGTTTCCCACACAACCGGCTTTGAGGCCTGTTAGATGTTGATATTTATCATCATCAGCTCATTTTATGTCCCCACTGCTGGGGCACGAGCCTACCCTATGATGAGGATGGATAGGGATAGAACAGGCCATAAACCAGATGTTGACATTAGTGTCAAAAATATTATATCATTGGTACATTGGTTTCTTTGTCTTTAAAGAAAAAAAATACACATTTAGTCTATGAACAAACTTTAGGACCTTTAGTTAATCCACCATTATTCCACATTCTCACATATTCGATTAAACATAAGTTTTAGAAATAAAATAAAATTGACAGAACTGTCGTCAGTGGTAGCTTAATTTGTATTATATCATCATCTTTTTTATCACAAACCAAGTTTCTTACCCTTTATTTTAGGGTTCGCTGATTGCCTCTGACGACATTTTCAGAGTCTCCGGATTTATTTGGGGGTGGCGAGAAACTTAAAGGGTTCCTCAAGCCGTGTTGAATGGAACAGCGTCAGAGGCTTTCTAGAGGGAATGGCATCACGCACTAGTCTGTCTCCGTTGTCTACTAGAAGTTCCGAGGGGTTCGGATTGATTGCAAAAAGTGATAGTTAAAATATTTACGGTGGTTTTGATTTATTAACATGCGAGTATATACATTATAATTATATACAGTATACGAGTATAAACAGTAGATTTGTGTATTAGCTGCGTCGTGCGAATGCATAAGTGAACATAGTGAAAGGCCGTTTGCGGAAAATACGCGTCGCTGAGCGCGATTACTGAATCGGCGTGGCTCAAGGCAAGAGCTGTAGTGGAATGGGTGCGAAAGAACTAGCGACCGCCTGTGACTTCGCCTGCCTTCAGTGTAAAAAATCTTAGTACCTCTTTCAAAGCGGCTGCTTATTAACCCCTTGAGCGTCGAGCGACCAGCAGGTGGCCGATAACAATTAAAATTCTATTGTGTCTGGGTATTTGATGCTTGAGCTCTTAAATGTTGTTTAGTTATATTAAAAAAAGCTATTTATTTCAATGAAACTTAGTTGGTGATATGGCTTGTTTTAAGTCGACTTGGCTAGCTATCATCATCTTATTTAAATATGTGTCGCCATAACATCAATGTTAGTAAAGATGAGATAGCCAGCTCCTCAGTAGTTGTCGATTCCGGGTAAACTGTGTTTTCATCGTCACCATTTTCTTACATATTATTTGGTTAGATGTAGATGTTTGGCCTGGTGCCAAAGAAAACAAACTCTAAATAAAATAGTGTTTTTAAAGATCTCGCATTTTTTCTAAACATTACTATTATTAATACGCTATTTACACATTAATTACTGCCTTGTTAACCCACCTAAAAAGCCAAAATATGCTTGTGTTAGTCATAGGTTCACGTCCATGCGGACCCAATCCGCCGCAAACGAGTTAAATTCTCAAGTGGCTGTACTGTCTTTCATGAGAATAAATTTCTTTAAACCTACCTATGTAAGTTGTCGCCGCTTGTGTCTTGCGCCACACCCTAAGGTCTATGGCCAGTCAAGCGCGCATTTCCGATGCGTACTCTAGGTGCAGTCGTAATCAAGGGCGCTTGTTTCATTATTGATACATGAAACCTCTTTAGTGAGATACAAAGGATTTGTATGTTAAGTGGGGAGATCAGGATAATTATTTTTAATGTTGTCTTGAGGGCTAACGAGCGTACGGCCCGTTTGATGGTAAGCGTCCACCGCAGCCCATGGAGACGACATCAAGGGTAGCACACGCTGCCGACCCTGAAGCTTCAGTTATGCCTTTCTCTTCTGTAATTTCATTGGATCTAGTACTCCTCGAACAGTAATGCAAAATAATGATACTTGGTAGCCATAATCATAATTTTATAAACATGAGCCCTGCAAGCGAACTACAATCTTAAGTCGAATTGAAGGCAAAATTATAATATTTTGAGCTATTACGACGTTGGTCCTGATTTATATCGCTAGATGGTTTCATCAACACATATTGGGCCAGCGTACATTGTGGTTTTTTTTGGAGATAGTTGATTGCTGATTGGCTTAGACGGCATTTTCAGCTTCACCGGGCTTTTTTGGGGGCGACGAGAACCTTAAAGCGTTCCTCAAGCTGTGTGAAACGAATCACCCTCGGAGGTTTTCTAGTGGGAACGGCATCACGCAATAGTGCGTGTCTCCGTGCCCTACTAGATTCTCCGAAGGGTTCGGATCGGATTGGGTACATCGTGGTGGGTTATGACCTGATGTTCGTGTAAACAAACGAGTAAAAAACGTTCAGCAAAGTCCACACATTGCTGAAGGTTTTCATACGTTTGTGGAGTGGATGATAACAACTGCCTTCTAGCGACAAGAACCTAGTTAAGCAGTATGAGAGAAATAGAGAGAGAGTAGTAGCCTGAAAATGTGAAAAAGGATAGAAGAATATTTATGACGCAAAAGTATTCCGTTTGATAAAACACATTAAGGCGAAGGGTAAGGCACACTGGCTCCGCTAATGGATTTAATTTGATAACTGCTAAACTGGATTTCTTTTCAAACATTGCGGACCTTCCGACACTAGGCAAACATCTATTATTTAATAATTGTGCACTACTTTTAGGTTTGTTTTTGTATTCATTCGCTAACACCAACAGTGGCCATTGTTTGTGAATAAATGCGATAGCCCGTTTTGTGAATAAACCACGCAACAAAAAGTAGTGCACAATTATTAAATAAATACTATGGATGCTTTCCTGTTGTCGGACGGTACGCAATGTTTAAAAAAAGAACCGGTCCGTTAGTAATTATCAAATTATCAATTGGTGGCGCTAGTGTGCCTTACCCTTCGCCTTAATCTAATCTAACAAGAGAAACTTACACGCTTATATGGGCTTATATACTTATTTTCTTTATAAAAGTAATAGTTAACCTTTTTTGTGTAAAACAAACATTTCAATTCAGTTTGTGTAGGTTTAGTAACTACTCCAATTAAATACAATAAAGCTACCTACAGCTCCAATTTAATAACTGTCTTACGTACAAAGTTATAAATGTCATTTTGCTGTACCAGACGTTTCTCTCACTGTACCTACGTCTTCAAATTGGTTCAGTACCGTTTAGACTTTCGATTTCGATTCAGTAATCGATGCGTCGTACACGCCTACTCAATCGTCTTTATTAGTGAATCGATGGGTTTTCTTCCGCATACCTATGTATGTGGTAAAGTGGTGTCATGTCACAGGCGTCACAAAAGGATTCCAACGCAGAATCCTTTGGCTTTACAGTAAGCTCTTAGAACACTATTACTGCAATGTTATTGCTTGTTTTTTTTTGGAGAGTATTCTTTGATTGCCTCACGCGATATTTTCAGCGTCACCAGAATTATAGAAATACAATGAGGGTGGGGACGGATTTTTTAAAATTTGTTTTTCTATTCTATTAGTTTCAACTTAAAATATGACATTATTTTATTTTCTGTAGTACTGCTAATTATATAACTTTTTAAACTATCATGGTCACTTACATTAAAATAAATATTATTACGGTACTAAAGGTACGGTATTAAAGGTACGAGTATCGAGCGCAAAAAACGACTAAGGAAGAGGGTAGATCGTTTTGTCTGCTCATAATCAACCACCCGCAATAACTTCAGTACATCCGTGATCATGGCGCATGCAACTGTGCCGAAATATCGGATACTCAAACACAACAAAAAACATGGTAATAATCCCGTTAATAATATTTATTCTACTGCTAATTACTTCACAATATTTTTTCAAAAATTTAAAAATCACCACGTGGTTTTGTTTTTCCGTAAAGATCACAATGCGCCTGGCGGGCGGCGTGACGTTACGGCTGCCGGTCACAGTAAAGATAAATATACACTTAAGTCTATGCGATTAATTTGTACTAATCTACTTGCTTAATAATTATATTTTGACATACATTCATTCATTCAGGTTTATTATTATATAAGGTCACTTTTTATCAACTGCAAATATTTTGACAAAATGTCTAATTATATCAGAGAAATAAGGTCCTAACATTTAAAAAAAATTCAGGCTAGTTTTTTTTTTACTTTTCCTGACACAAAAATTGTCATATTTTTAAAAGCGGCCTCTCTGTCGGTTTTTTTTAATGAAACTAGGGGCACGTGGAAGCGGTGAAGGCATTGCGGCCTCTCTGTTTCGGCTCCTTTGAATTGAAACTACCGAAAGTGCTTTATTTTTCTTTTTAATCGAAATGTCTTTTAGCGTTTTTCTTGAAAACTAGCGTATAAAAATTTAAGGTTTTTTTCATAAAAATAGTTTAATATGTTGTTGAATTTATCCTCAAAATATTTGCAGTTGATAAAATGTGACCTTATATGTATATATTATAAAAAAAAGCAAAACAAAATAGAATAATAAGCGACCAAAAACAGCACAATATAGTCTTAAACTGGACTTTGCTATAGTTTACTTGTATTTTAATAAGTCGAATAAGTACTTAAATATCTTTCGTCACTGCCGCCCATTCACGACTGTTGTGTTTGTGTACCAAACTTCGAGTTGCGTTTCTATGACTCGCGGCCGGCGCGGCGCGGGCTGTCAGATACGGTGACGTCACGTCATCACGTGATATAAGCCGACTGCCAACGAACTAAACGTGTTTTAAGGGGGTGCAGCGCGGACGCAAAACTGCGAGTTTCAAGTTTCTTTATGATAGCGAGCGAGCGGCGCGTGGCAGTGGTGTGACAACGGAGCACGACTACGAATACGCACGCACACTAATATCTGTACAGAGTAGGCTGGTGATTTAATTAGAGCAATGTTTACTTTCGTAAAATCATAGGCGTTTGGGTAAAAAATAATAAAAGTCTTAATATTTTCATATCCATGTTTTTTAATTGAAAAATAAGACAACAGTGACCTGCGGAATATCAATACAAACATTTTGATGTCGGATCATTGTTTCATTTGTGCTATATTTACAAAGTTGCTGAAGTAATAAGTTTTTAGATATCATTATTTTACGTATTGTTTATGCAGTTTCTGGGTATTTGTTTCAAATTCCAAGACAACCATGACCTTGTGAAAGGATCAAGGTAACCTATACTAGTTCTTTTAATGTATAAGACCTATTCAGCGTCTACCACCAGTGACTTAAAAACACGTAAATTTTCAAATTCCGCGCTGCACCCCCTTAAGCAAATTAATTATGTACAATAACTTTGTAAATAGTTATCGTATCGAAATGAAACAAAAACTATATATTTTGGAATAACGTCTCCTACGATGGTATAGAGTAAAAATAAACTTTTTTTTATCCGTCCCAAGTCTATTTTATTAATTTTTTTTTATATTTACGGGTAAGTACAGTGCCTTGATCTCACCTGATGTTAAGTGATGATAAGGCCATTTGGTGGAAGCGCACTCCACCCGGGATCCTCAACTAGTGAGGCACTGGCTATCTTATCTCTAGCTGCCGCAACACAACAATGCTACAAACATTGATAAGTCCTACCACTAACCAAACCGAGTACACAAAGATGTACCCCCGCTGGGAATCGAACCCGGGACCTCTGGGTCTAAACCGGTGGTCTTAGCCACTAGACCACAGAGGCGGTTCATTCGTTCATCCATTCAGTTATATAACAAAAGCACAAAATCGAAAACACATCTATCTCTCAACACTATAATACCACGTTTACATTACATCTTTGCGTATTTACATTTATAATTATAAGTGAGATGGGAAGGAAAACAATACGCGAATTTTTTTGAGTAAAACTTTCCATTTCAAACCATTGTTCTGCACGTTTGATGACCTCACACAATGGGATCGAGATCTCTCTCAAGTTATTTTTGGTTTAACGACTTTTCGACGTTTGGTAGGTAATATTTTTGAGTTCCTCAAGCAGTGAATGTTTTAAATATCTGATGTTTAGATTTGACTAGCTAGAGCAATTAAAATAATTGGTAGCGGAATAACAGAGTTGTGGTACGATTCTAGGCGAAATCTCTCCCTTTTTTAATAGTTTGGTTGGTTTTTAACTCAGTCAATGTCAAAGTTATGGAGATATTTTTTGTATAATACTTTTATATTATGCAGTGACGATAGAAATGTTGGAATGACTTTACTGAGAACTCGTGGTTCGTATTTACCAACACTCATGCACGTTCACGAACCCGCCCGATCCTCTAAATGTCACTACACATTTACAGAATACACTAAACATGCACACTAGCTTAGGTCCAAGACACCGTACTCGTAGAACAAGGGTACGAAGAACCGGTTCACACGCGCTCTATACCAGGTACAGACATGTACCTGGGCGCTTCTCTCCTCCTCCACGGCCCGGTCTACCCGAGCCGAGGTCCGAGCCTTTAGAGGCGCCCTCGGGTGGTTCCGCCCCCCGATCCCATCCGAACTATTCGGAGAATCTAGTAGGGAACGGGGACGCGCACTAGTGCGCGATGCCGTTCCCTCTAGAAAACCTCCGAAGGTGATTCGTTTCACACGGCTTAAGGGACCCTTTACGTTCCTTGCCGCCCCCAAAAAAGCCCGGTGAAGCTGAAAATGCCGTCTAAGGCAATCAGCAAACTCTCTCAAAAAAAAACGTTCACGAACTTTAATCCATCATTATTTCAAGTTGATAATAGACATAACACAAATTGACGAAAACATTAAAACAATTGCGTGTTGTTACTCGTGGTGGCACCACTTATGGTCTCTAAGCCGTTCGACACAGCTATCGTAGCCAAAAACTAACATAGATTCTCAATAAAATTTTATTAACAGCTAGCATGCAGGTGGTCTCTGTATTTAAAATCGTTGCTGAACCCTATTTTTTTAACATTAAAAGGAGGCAAACGAGCAGGCGGGTCACCTGATGGAAAGTAATCGCCGCCGCCCATGGACACCCGCAAAACCAAAGTAATCGCAGATGCGTTGCCGGCCTTGAGGAAGGAGTTGGATCTTGAGGAGGAAGTAGGAATTGGGAGGGGGGAGGGGTGAAAGATGGGCCTCCGGTACTTTCACTCACCAGACGAAACACAACAGCAACGGGTGCCATTATTTCACGCCGATATTCTGAGAGAGTGTCACTCATTTAGCACCACCCACGTGTAGGGTTTCAATCTCAAGGGTAAACCTACGGACGCGAGTGACTTTAACCCCCAATTATAATATTTTAAATGATTAAAGGAAAAAAATGTCGCCTACTCTGTCTATGTCTTTTCGCTTTCGCGCCCAGAAGTCCTAAAAGGCCTTATTATCATTATTGGCTTTATAATTGGCCTTATTATATAGAGGAGCTCGATGGCGCAGTGGTTAACGCGCCCGGTCTGCGAGTGCTGAGGTTAAGCAACTTTCGCAAAGGCCGGTCATCGGATGGGTGACCAAAAATTTATCATCTCGAGCTCCTCCGTGCTTCGGAAGGCACGTAAAGCCGTTGGTCCCGGCTGCATTAGCAGTCGTTAACAACCACCAATCCGCACTGGGCCCGCGTGGTGTTTTATGGCCCGTTCTCCCTATCCATCCATAGGTAAGGCTCGTGCCCCAGCAGTGGGGACATTAAATGAGCTGATGATGAATTGGCCTTATTATTGGTTTTGCTGTCAAATTTTTCATGTGTTCATTTACGTTATAAGAAGTTCTGTCGCTCGGATACCAAAAAGTAGTAAATTCAAGATTTGTTAAATCATATTTCCTATCTTGACTAGCTAGTTTTTACTTGACGTAAATGCAAACTGTCGAGAAATCTTCCGATTCCGATTACGTAAACAAAAAAATTTACCTACATGTCTCAAAAATGGAAAAATACGTCTGACACCAAAACTGACTTCGTAAATGTGTGCCATCATAATATTACAGCACCACTGGAGCCTTAACAATATTGATATAACGTAATCGATGTGACCTTTGCATCTCCTTCAGTTCCGGTCATAACATCTCGGAAATAATAGTTACCGTACGGAAACCGGTACGCGTTGCGTCACTACGCAACTGAACCCCATTTTTCATATGTTGGTCAGATATAAGTAGGCTCACTGTCCGACTTTCACTATGACATAACGCGTGGTGCTGTGGCTGCGCGCGGCTAATTGTGCATAGGGTAAAGTCACCGAAGAGTGCGCACTACCAAAGAGTATACATTTAGGGTCTTAAAAATAAACAAAAAAAAAGCTTCGAAAAGTTATTCCGAGTCTTACTCTAATTTGAAATGACGTTTACATGGCAGGAATAATAACTATTCGGATCTTTTTCTTTGTTTATTTGTAAGGGGGTTAGGGTCATACAAATAAACAAAGAATAAGGTCGGAATAGTTGTTCTGTGTTGTGTCTCTTTTACTCTAATTTGAAATGACGTTCAGACAGGAACAAAACAACAACTGGTTCCTCTTTTGAATAGAATATCATAGAATAGAAATAGAATACAATAGAAAAACATTTATTCAGAATCACAAATAACACACACATGGTATAATGATACTAAAAAGGCATCTTCTCAGCATGTGTCATAGCACTTTAGTAATGCTACGACGCTGGTCTTCCGAAGATGCCCAGACTAGAACTAAACTTAACTAAAACTAAGAATAGTAATAAAACTAAGACAAAACACTGCTACTCACACCACCCAAATGATAGTTCATACATTTTTGTGTTCATAATTGTGTAGTTAATTATTTATTGTTATATGGCAAACTATCTCTTATATATATCTTATAAATATAATATATAAAAATAAATATAAAAGCCTGCCGAGCATTTACAGCACCGCGACTAGATCGCTGCAAAAACGTTGCAAAAAGTTGCAATGTGCCCAAACTCTTTGGTAGTATGTAGTCTGTGGTGTCTTCACCCTACACTCAACAGTACATGCACGTAGACAAACAATGCTACATGGCTTCACCAACTACTAACTACGGTTAGTAAGCGACCTGCATTTTATTGTAATTCTACGTTACCCAAGAATTACCTAAGGGTATTTAGGACTTGATGTAAATCGAAGACCAATGCAGCGAAGATTTGCTTAAGAGTTGCGCAATGAAGGATTTTATTCTGTTACCTAAGTATTACTTAGCAACTTATCTTATCTTACCTTATCTTAGTGGGGCCTGCCGAGGTTTCCCTCTCGCAGCAACACTTCGACCCATCGGGATCTTTTGTGCAACCCCATCCTTTCACTCTTCTTCCTCTGTAAAGATAGATGCCATAAGCTTGGCAACGTCCTTAAGAGCGAAGAGCCTGAAGTCCTCCGGTTTCGGATAGGCCGACCCCAGGAGTCCCATTCTTTTCCTGGCCAGAGAGTGGCAGTCACACAGTAGGTGCTGCATTGACTCCGTTTCCTCCCCACATGCCCTACACAAGCTATTTGTTAATAGATGCATTCTGTGGAGCATTTGTTTTGTGGCATAATACCTGCCTTCTACTGCCTCCGCATATGAACTTACTCCGTTCTAAGGCGTTTTTGCCTAGGAAAGAATTGGAGTGTTTCATGCCCTTAGCAACTTACTATTTACGCAAAGCATTTGGTCCCGGCTGCATTAACAGTCGTCAACAACCACCAATCCTTCTGGGATAGGGAGAGTGGGCCCTAAAACATGCATAAGTGACGCGCATTTCACAGGTGTCAGCGCCTTAAGTACAGTTAAGGTGGTCGCCGTTCTGTCGGAATGTTACCAGCCAAATCACTGGCATTATGTTAGAAAGCTTTCTGCTCCGCTGTTGGTAATGAAAACTAAGAGTGCGTATTATGTCCAATGATCGGAATAGGTAGGCTTAAACTGAATAAATGATTTTCAACAGAATTTTGAATTTTGAATTAACATAGTAAAATATTAACACTAAAAATAATAATAATAAGTGGTCGACTGATCCCAAGGCCGGGCAATACTGGTTGATATCACCATACCTAATGATGAGAACCTCGTGAAAGCTGAGAAGGACAAACTCTGCAAGTACCTTGACTTGGCTCACGAGGTGACCGCCATGATTCGACGATCATTGTCCCGATAGTCGTGTCAGCGAACGGTCTGATAGCGAAAAGCCTCGACCAACACCTCGCTTGATGGTTGGATCAAGGGTCAGATTCAGAAAGCAGTACTCCTTGACACGGCACGTATTGTCATGAGGTTCCTCACTCTGCAGCCCTGACCACCGGTAGCTTGGACCCTGCCCATTTTTATATTAAGATATTGTAAAAATCTACTTTTAAGAAAGAAAATAAATAAAGGAAATAATAATAATAGAAAATAATAAATAATATTAATATTATTAAACCTAACAGCTTAGAGAATATTTATAGTTTTAAGAAATTACAATATCAATTAAAAGACAAACTTAAACATTACTATTACATGTTTCGATCAATTATAGTTTAGAAGGGTTACCCTATAGTTCATCAGAAGGAAATAATACGAAAGAGTTCAGTTCATTCACTTGTGTAATTCTAGTTTGCACATAGATATAACACGATGTTAAAATAACTATAAAATGCCGTGTGATCGATACATCCTCAAATGGTTGCTAGAAAGGGATGGCATCACGCTAGCGGGTCCCCGTCCCCGTCGGAGAATCTAGTAGAGGTACTAGATTCTCCGAGGCGTACGGATCGGTAGAAAGCTTTCTGCTCAGTTAGTTGGTAATGAAAACTGTCAGTTCGCATTATGTCACTAGCATTGTGTGTGTGCCACTTACAATTAAATAGTTGTTTTGAATGCAAACCATCAAGCGATTGTGTAATATATAAGAAAGAGGCTCAGTGAAAGAATTTTAATGAGAAAAAAGTAGGGCACACACATATTATGAATTGTTTGTTCAATCGTAAGTATTTTGGATTGTCCTTGAATTAAGTTTATATTTACTACAATAGAATAAGAGTCAAAACTAGTCAAAAGTGTGTACATGGTAACGCTTGATTGTACATATTTTTTTTATATGTACGAGTAAGCACAGTGCCTTGATCTCACCTGATGTTAAGTGATGATTAGGCCATTTAGTGGAAGCGCACTTCACCCGGGATCCTCAACTAGTGAGGCACTGGCTATCTTATATCTAGCTGCCGGAACACAACAATGCTACAAACATTGATGCTATGGCGACATATTTAGATAAGATGGTGGTAGCTAGCCAGGCGGACAAACAAGTCCTACCACCAATCAAACGGAGTACACAAGTATGTACCTCCCGCTGGGAATCGAACCAGGGACCTCTGGGTCTAAACCGGTGGTCTTTCTCAGCTTTCACGAGGTTCACGTCACGGGGGAATGGTGATAATGACAATCATCGTGCGGCGCGCTAATCGATCTATCACCACAATGTCGGGCGTATTAGCTACAATAGTCCTGCCGGTGATGATAGATCGATCCCAGTACAACGTGACATGGTCATTTTTGAGAACTGTGTCGGGCACATACTTGTAGTACGGTACCTCGGTATTATTATTATTATTATATGATGGTGATTATTATTATATGAGGTATTATTATTATTATTATATGACGTCTTGGATAGTGTAATAAAAAGGTATGTTCCTAGCAAAAAAATGAGAAACAAATTTTCTCCGCCTTGGTTTATTGCTTCACTAAAGAGAATGTTACAAGAAAAAGAAAACATTAGGCAACGGTATAAAAAATATAAGAAACCGATGGACGAAATTGAGCTACGCCTGCTCAATAAACGCTGCAGTGCATTAGCAAACATTTCCTATAAGCAATATATAGAGAAAACAGAGGAAAGCATTAAAACAAATCCAAAACTTTTTTGGTCATTTATAAAAAGCAAAAAAGGCGGGAAGAGTAGTTATCCTCACACAATGACTGATGGTATCAGGACATCATCAAATGGCACGGAGATCTGTAACTTGTTTGCCTCCTACTTTAAGAAAGTATACGATGTTTCTGTTACCAATAACAGTACGACCCTAAAGGTCAGCCATTGGAAAGCGATGAACAACTATAGCCTCGAACTAACAGCACCATATTTTAGTAAGGATTACATATTGAAGAGATTGAAGTCCTTAGACCCTAACAAGGGTGTAGGTCCCGACGGTGTTCCACCAATTTTCATTATCGCATGTGCAAATGAGCTGCTAACACCCATATATTTTATTTACCAGAAATCTCTTCAATCGGGCATGTTTCCAGACGTCTGGAAAGCAGCTAAAATGGTGCCCATTCACAAGGCTGAGAAGGTTGAATTTGTAAATAATTACAGACCCATTTCGATTTTGTCAACTCTAGGTAAAGTCTTTGAATCTGTACTCTGTCCTGTGATACAGAACCATCTAAATCACTACCTTACCGACAGTCAGCATGGTTTCGTTAAGTCCAGGTCTACCTGCACAAACTTAACCTTATTCACAGAAACGTTGGTGGAAGCTATGGATAAAGGTAGGGAAGTTGACGTCATATACACTGACTTTAGTAAGGCGTTTGATAGAGTACCTCATAATACTCTCCTTTCAAAGTTGGAAGCGTATGGCATTACTGGTTCATTGCTGGCATGGTTGGAATCGTATTTGCATAATCGTAGCTTCTACGTCGTCATTAATGGGTTCAATAGTACACCATGCAAAATATCATCAGGCGTACCACAGGGCGTATCACATTTGGGTCCCCTGCTTTTCAATGCCTTCATTAATGACATCCCAACATGCTTTCTACATACTATACCATTTATGTATGCTGATGATTTGAAGTTGGTTGGAATTTCTGATACTTCGGAGGATATAAAAAAAAATCAGGAAGATATTAACCGTATGGTGGAATGGTGTTGTGAAAATTCTATGGAATTAAATACAAAAAAATGCTACCATATGAAATTTAGTAGGAAGATTAACTCACAGAATAGCACATTTGAAATTCACGGTATCCCCATAAGGAAAATGGAGGAAATTAGAGACTTAGGGGTAATATTCGACAAAAAACTAACTTTTGTCCCCCATATGGAGAATATTGCAAAACGAGCACATAAAATGTTAGGATTCGTTTTGCGAAATACCAAGGTATTCAAAAAAAATTACGTTAAGATTCTTTTATACAATAGCCTCGTGCGAAGCATAACAGAGTATTGTAGCGTTGTATGGAGGCCGCATTACGCGACACACTCTTTAAAATTGGAGCGACTACAAAAAAGGTTCGTGTCAAACTTAGCATTCAGAAATGGGATCCACAAAAAAATTCGTTCATATGAAAAAAGACTACGCCATTTTAATATTATCTCACTAGAAAATCGAAGAGATTTGTTAGATTTATCTTTTTTGTCTAAAATTTTCAATCATAGAATTTACTGCCCTCCCTTACTTCAAAAGTTCAGACTTCGCGTGCCTTCAAAAATACCTCGCGCCCCTATCCTGCCACCTCCTTTTCGCAAGTCACTTTTAGGTGCAAATTCTCCTATCCCGAGGTTATGTAAATTGTTTAATGGATGTAGTGATTTGGGTGATCTCCATTTCGGTTCATTTGCCAAACTCAAAACAACCTTAAGCCGATCCTGGCTTGAGGTTCATAATTAAAATATAATATTATAAGTTTTAAAATAATTAGTAGTAAGTAATATTTAGTGGTAAGTCTTTTTTTTATCTCTTTGCATGTTGTGTTCGCCTTAAAAGATTGTTACATTTAGTTAAATAATTCTGTATTTTTTTGTATTATAGAATTATTGTAAACAAACGCTGGTGAACCTAAATAAATAAATAAATAAATAAAATAAATACGTGAAGCAAAAACTTTGTACCCGTTTTTATGAGAATTGCGCGGAAGGAGGAGTATGAAATTTGGCACATTTATAGTTTATATAGAGAAGGTTATCCGAATGTTAATATTTTGTTTAATTATGCATAAAAATACATTAAATCAACAAAAACAATATTACACACACTACCATGTATTTGACACACACGTATTGTTTGTCTTTATTGCGGCCGACATCTGTCAATGCCAATCCAAACTAACATTTTTATCTTTTTTAATTTGTCATTGCTTAGGATACAATCCGTGCAGCCTTAATAAAATTACGGTCGAATTTCAACCACTGGGCGACCACTAGTTATTATTATTACTTATTTATTGAAGACATTTGATAGTTTCGGCTAGTCAATCTAAAATTAGTATGGCATATAAGCAGCGCCTCCTGGCGACATAAAAGAAGAGTTAAAATTCTGCTATACAAATTCTCGTTTTCGCTAACGAGATCATATGGCGAATGAAACTCGCAATAGGCACCCTGATGAGCAGGTGTATGTCGGTATAAATGTTTGTTTGTATGTAGGTATCTCATTCACAGTCGTGTTTACATTGTGGTGCTGGTAGCGTGGTGGTGGCGTTCGTGCGAAGAACCATTGCGTCACATCGTATCCGTGTTGTACCTTTCACCAATCTGAGGGTATAAATTTTAAATGAGATCATAATTTTTACGATGCACTTCGGTGGCTGCGTTGTGAAGCGCTCGGCTTGGTATTCGCAGGTCTAGGGACCAATTCACGGGTTAGTTAAATTGAAAAAAGTAAGGATTAGGATTTCTAAAAGAATAGAAATGGAATTTAATGATCATGGAATGGATTGACATAAGATTGGCTTATGGCCTACGAGACGTTTATATACAGTTGTAATGATTGAATGCCACTTGGAGGAAAAGTACTCTAAATAAATGCAGATAGCAAATTTCACTCAAAGGAATCATTCCTTTATTTTCATCAAACATTCCACCCTGTATATAGGTACGTTTACGTTTAAATGACGTTTGATTGGCATGTGTCAAGCCCATACGTTATTTTTCTTTTGTTGATGGCTTTGTGCGATTAGCACATTTAGCCAAGGTCAAAGTAATTTCTCTTACAAGTTATACATATAAATAAACAATATTTCCTTCCTGTATGATGATGATGAAAGATAATAGAGATGAAAAGTGAGAAATGATATACCCCCCAACCTCTTGAGTATCTCAGTAAAGATGTGGGGCTTTACTGAGACCTCACGCGAATTTTCCTACCAAAAAGTCCGAAATCCAATACGTTCATCCATCTTTATTATTATTATATCTTAATTATTGGCTTCACGTTTAGCATTAAGCCAGTATCAAGTAGTAGTATTATTTATTTTCTCTCAAATACAAATTTACATTTTTAAATATTTTTTAAAAACAAAATAAATAAAACATTAAAAAAAAATAGGGGTCATATAGTCTCACAACACATGTTATTGTGAAAAGAACTAGGGCGAAACTCTGGTTTATCAATCCATTCCATTTCTATTAAAAGTCGAAGTCAAATATTTTTATTCAAACATTCTTAACCCGGCGTTAGCATAGTGGCAAATTGTAACACCGACTGTCGTGTTGGGTCAAGATTTATTTATTTATTTATTTATTTCATTGTCATGCAAGTTTACAGAATTATACCCAAAACACAAGCAAGTCATACGGAAAAATTATATCTAATGAGTTTACAAATAATAAATAACTACTTACATTGCAAAACCAATGACCCATATTAAAAAAATATGTAATTCGGATACGTAAAGGAATTTCGGCAAACTATAGTTACTAATTGGTTAATTGACTATAATTTTAGGGATTTTAAATAAACTAAATGCATGTGAAGAGTACCAAAAATAAACAACTTCTGTCTTGTAGCAACATTTCGACAAGTGCGATTGGTTTTCCTATCTTTTTTCGCTGTAATACACTCAAAGGTTCATTATCGCTATCGTCGTTAGACGCATCTTGATTAGTGCCACTGTCATTACTGCGATAGCTCAAATGATCTTGTTACTGTTCATGATGAAATTTTTTGGATTTCGGAGTCCGACTCCTATAAAACGGCAAAATTCGCTGCCTTTCGAGTTTTTATCGGTTCATTTCGTAAATATCGCTAAAAGACAAGAAAACGAAGCTAAAATAAAAGACAAATGTTTTAAAAATATTGCACAAATTACGACATCGAGTGTATAGTTGGGTCATATTTACCCTTTCTGTCGTTTGGCCACGTATATCCACCGATGCAAGAGCAACCCGACTGAATAGCGGTAAGAAACGAGGAGGAGAGGTAGTTAGCTCCAGCTACTGAGTAATACGGCAACGTCACCCAATATTTTCTGGGAAATACCGCCCACGCCACGCTTAAAAATGTCGCGGGTCATATAGACCCAACTGTGCGGTCCCCGGGTTAAGAAAAATGCTTTTGAATCGTCAAACATTTTTCTACTGGCGTTATACCAATTGTCTAGGCCCTCAGGGTGCCTAGTGTGAGTTTCATTCGCCATTCAATCACTTTAACAATACGAACGTTAACGTTAACGAAAATAAAATTTGTATATGACATTGAAGCAGCGCGAAGAGTTACAATTTTGCTATACAAATTCTCGTTTCCGTAAACGTGATTGAATGGCTATTTTTGGAGAGAGTTTGCTGATTGCCTCAAACGGCATTTTCAACTTCACCGGGCTTTTTGGGGGCGGCGAGAAAAATAAAGGGTTCCTCAAGCCGTGTGAAACGAATCACCTTCGGAGGTTTACTAGATTCTCTGAGGGGTTCGGATTGGATAGGGTGATTAAATGGCGAATAACACTCGCACTGATGTCAATAAACTACACAAATGTGTCGCAAACGAAGAAACTGTAATTTTAAGGAGGACGCTACCATTTCTAATGACAATATTTTAGTGAGACCTTCGGATTGTAGATGGCGGTAGCTTTGTACAGTCAACGACTAAAGTCACTGAGCATATTTGTGCCGTGTTATCTATACTAATATTATAAAAAGGAAAGCTTTGTATTTTTGTATGTATGTATGTTTGCAAAGAATAAACTCAAAAAATACTAGACCGATTTAAAAAGTTCTTTCACCATTAGAATGCTACATTAGCGCTGAGTAACATAGGCATATATTAAAAAAAAAAGAAAAAAAAAGTCAGTTTGTCATATATAAATTAAAAAAAACTACTTTTATAAGCCAAGCAGCTTAAGAGGTGCCCTCGGGTTTACAATATGTGGTCGCTGTAAAGACCAATATCGGCTTAAAACGTTTTTTTAAAATAAAAGTTTAATAATAATAAAATAATTTATTCATTGCCACACAAAGAAAACCAATAAGAGATACATAACAAAGAAAAAATGTTAGTTTAGATGCGTTTGCATCATTTATTAAGTTAAACCGACAAGCATAATGGCTCTGTCAAATTAGAAGAGACTCAGAAGCAAATATGCAAATTAAATACAGAGGATTTACAAGCCAAAATATAAAAGATACCTAACATTTATAATAAATATAAATATAAATAAATAGGTACTAAAAAAACTATCAGGGTTCATATATATCATATCCACCTTCTGATAACCAGGGTCAGAAGGTGCGTGCAATTTCCATAAAATACACTACATTATGTACTCAATATTCAAGTTAAATTTTTTTATTTAAAATTAATTTACTAGCATTTTTTAACGTTAAATCAAAGCCATGACTTCGTAAACCCTACGACGATGACCTTGTACCGAGAAGAAGCCGCAAGGAAACTCGGCAAGTGCTAATTCTTCTCTCACTAGAAGCTGAAAAAAAAAACAAAATACCAACCCGCTCAGTGACTTCCGTCGCCGACTGTACCACGCCAACTGACAGTGTACCCACCGTGAAATTAGCGGCTCATCCGTCCGTTCGGCCGTTTCGCAACGTCCTCCGTGATTCATGTTAATCATAAGTTTGAACTTCGGATGTCTTTGGATTACGTAACTTCCTTTAGTCTATGGCATTGGGATGGGAAAGAAAAAACCTTGGTTTTTTGCTTATTTATTATGTAGAGATAACAGTCGCCTATGAGGTCTAGGAGAGGAGTGAACGCGTTCGGTTTGCGATTGCTGAAAGTAAGCAACTTTCGCTAAGGCTGGTCATCGGATTGGTGACCAAAAATTAATCCCTGTCTGTACTTCAGAAGGTACCAGTGGCGAAGGCTCCATATAACCCGATTCCCATCGGCTTCCCTTTAGAAAATGGTCAACATGATACTTTATACATATAAACATTATTTCTTAACGATTCATATTCATTCATCCATTTAACACACAATGTTTAGTAATGAATGAGTCTTTGTAAAAGTAAAGCAAAACTTTTATTTTGACCGATACCGGGGCGGGCTGGTTAGAACCACGATAGCTCAATTGGAAGAGCAACTGACCCGGTATGTCAGAAGGGTGCAGGTTCAAATCCTGCTCGTGGAAATTTTTCAACATTTGTGTTTTTGTAATTTGTTCGCAACAAAAATTTGCGTTAAAAATTATTTGAACTTTTAATTTTTTTTTAATTTATTAGTGCGGCTTCCCTTCTTTAGATATCCACCCTTCTGGAACCACTGGAAGTACGTAAAGCCGATGGTCACGGCTGCATTAGCACTCGATAAGAACCACTAATCCACACTGGGCCCGCGTGGTGGGTTTACGGCCCGTTCTCCGTGTGCTGTAAACCTTCATAGGGAAGGTTCGTGTCCCAGCAGTGGGAATGAGAATAACTGGTTAGACTCAGCTGTCCTAGGTTTGACTCTATCGTACTCAAATGTTGAAAAAATTTTCACGAGCAGGATTTGGTGCTCTCCCAAATGAGCTATCGTGGTTTTTTTTTTTTTTGCATTATGAGAAACATACAGCACGTAATAGTTCAAATTACAGTACACAAAATATAATACAAAGGCCAATTAAGTTTCTACCAAAAATTTTACATAAGTACTGAGTTTAAACAACAGTATAGAAAATATCGATATGCATCCCATAGTGTGGGTTCCACACCGTCACAACCAGCCCGCCGAAATTATTCAACACTATTTATTTTTTTACTTTGAAAGCCAAAGGCGCCCATTCAATGTCAACAACTACCGTCGTTACCATCCGATCATAATATTTTTACAAATACTAGATCAATTAAGAAGTAGGCAAGCTATTTATAAAATGTTTATGTTTTGTTTATATAATTTTAACGCAAATTTTGTTGCGAAACAAATTACAAAAACACAAATGTTGGAAAAATTTCCATGAGCAGGATTTGAACCTGCACCCTTCTGACATACCGGCTCAGTGAGCCTCGATCAACACCTCTCTAGGTGTTGATCGAGGCTCTTGGCTAAAAGACCGTTTGCCGAAAAGACTCGGTACAATAATGGTTGAATCTACATCCCAAATGGCGGTAACCTCGCGAGCCAAGTCAAGGTACTTACTGAGCTTGTCCTTCTCGGCTTTCACAAGGTTCTCATCATGAGGTATGATGATATCAACCAGTATTGCCCGGCGCTGGGATCGGTCGACCATCACGATATCAGGCTTATTGGCGACAATAGTCCTGTCCGTAATGACTGAACGATCCCAGTAGAGCGTAGCATGAGTACTGGCGCAGGTGCGTACTTATAGTACGGCACCTCCGATTCAACAAGGCCATATCCAAGAGCAAGTTGCTGGTGAATTATTCTGACTACCTGGTTGTGTCTGTGCAAATATTCTCTCGCTCACTATTCACCAGAAACTGGCATACAAATTTAATAATATCTTCACACAATTAAATATTTAAAATTAGGTTAATTAGCCTAATTAGGCTTATATACAATCTGTAGGGAATTCCCTATTGTCGTCTTTTACAGTAATTCATAAATTCCTCAATGGAGTAAAAACAGTTTTCAACTAACCAAGTTTGAAATTTTCTTTTAAACGTATTTAGAGGCAAAAAATAATTTATTTATTTTATAAATAACTATACCGAACACCTTCACATTCCCAATAACTGAGAGGAAACAACGGCATCAAGTAATTGGTTGAAACAATATAGTTGAGTTGAACTTTCTATGCGGTCTGCGGTCGGGCTTGTGTGTCGGGCTTTTGCAAGAGTCGATTTCCTGTCGCCATTTTGAGGTGATAGTAGGATATGGTGTGTTCGATTGTTTAAACTAGCTAACAATTTTTTTGATTGTCTTTTGTTTAATTTGATTTTCACATACTTGTAAGATAAGACAAATTGGAACAGTGCGGGCACCAACACTCTTCCAATTACATATATAAATATTAATTGCATTATAGTAATAATTATATTATTTTATCTACACTAATGTTGTAACATTCTACTTAAGTTTCCAATACTTGACTTATAATTACTACTGTTATAGCACAGACAACAAAACACTCAATTTAAGCAATTTCACATGATGGTATAATATCCACATCGATATCGTAAAATCTCATTATAACATCAATAAAACGCGACCAATTAACCTGGCGAGCCTTATGTCAAAATCCTCATACAAGTTGTATAAAATTTTGATATTAGGCTGGCTTTTGAAAACAGTTGGGTTATACGTGAAAACTTCGTCGAAACTACTAAACTTACTTACATACACAAAACTCTTTGGTAAGATCTTGTGCCAATTGAATAAAAAAAGAACAGCGCGCGCTCGCTCCTGATTGGCCCTGCGCGCGCAGCTGCGCTCTCATTGGTTATTAGATGGTGGATGGATTGGTTTGGTTGGTAATTAACATTAACTTTCAAAATTGTACCATCCAAAATTTGAACAATTATTATAAATAAACTATTGTCAGCTTTTACTCTTGTTGTTTGACTAATTGCATTAGTGAAGATAAAGTAGTGTATGCAACTGCATATAACACGGGTATTAAAACACTCGTTACTATTATGAAACTCGCTGCGCTCGTTTCATAAACTCACACTCGTGTTTTAATACCCTTCATTATATGACAGTTGCATAAACTACTAATATCAGTCCACTCCACCACTAATCCTCTGCCTGTCAGATCCAATTTTTCGATCCTCAGATAAGTTTTATCCAACAAATGACATTGTCATTGTAACATATTTTCTAAAGATAAATCTGTCATTATGTCAGAATTCAAAATTCAAAATCATTTATTCAGTTTAGGCTACAAGTAGCTCTTATGAATGTCACTATGCCATCGGTTCGTAAGTCTACTCTGGGCGGGAGATCTTGTACTGAGAAGAACCGGCAAGAAACTCAGCAAGTGTCCAGCTCTTTTCTTCCTTACAGCGTCAAAAATATTGGAAAATGCCCTATCATAGCAGGACAGTTTCCATTACAATAAACACAAAAAATATAGAAGACAACCACAACATGTAAAAAAAAACACAAAATAAAAAATATACGTTAACAAATTTACATCAGGTAAAAATTACAATTTCCACAATGTCATACAGTACCACTACAGTACTATCGTAAAAGTAAAAAAATTGTTAAAGAAAAACAAAGTCAAATTATAGTGAATAATACTAAAAATAAGATAAGTATGCGTGAGCAGACCAAAACTATTCAATGAATAAACTTTAACCGACGATTAAAAAATCAACCCTCAGTCTACTGCTGGACATAGGGGTCTCCCAAGGCGCGCCACTGAGCCCGATCTTTGGCTCTCCGCTTCCAATTCCTAGCGCCTTGCGCAGATCGTCACTCCAACTCCTGTCAGATTAACAGCGCTTCTGTGTCATTCTGTACATCCACGGATGACACAGAAGCTAATGCCACAAAATAAGGAGACCTAGAAGGTAAGCTTCATACATAACGCGCTTGCGCAACTCACACATAGACCCCTTGTACGGGCACGGATCTCGGAACTCGGAACAGTCCGAAGCGCTAAGTTGCGAGATTCCGTGAAAAAATTCAAAATTCAATTTTTTAATTCAAAATGATCTTTTACAAGTGTTTTTTCAACGTCAGTTCCCATGTCCCCGTGCTCTACTAGATTCTTCGAGAGGCCCGGATCGGATCGAAAAGCGGAACTACCCGAAGGCGCTACTAAAGGCTCGGACCTCGGCTCGGGTTCTGGGTCAAGTCGGTCTCTTTCTCGAAGTTATTTCTACCCAACTGCAATCGAATAAATAAATAAAAAAGTTTGGTATCATCGCTAACATAATAAGAAATAATTTGTTGTAGATAACTCTTCGACAATTCGAAGAGTTATCTACAACAAATTATTTCTTTCTCTCACTACAATTAGTGTTTAGTTGCAAAACTTGTTTCACTAACCACGTAAATGAAAACAAGAATTTGTATGGCATTGAAGTCATATTTTACATTATTGCGATTCATATTTGTTGTGTGGTTCATATTCTGCGATTCCGGAACACAATAATGCTACAAACATTGATGTTCTGGCGACATATTGAGATAAGATGGTGGTAGCTAGCCAGGCAGACAAACAAGCCTGCCGCTAGGGTGAACACTGGTGACTACCAAACCGGTGACCCCAGTCATCCTAGCGGCACGTGAAGGGTATGTACAGTGGTTTTACGTGGGTAGGCCCCTCCTTCTCTCGAATCCCTGTCGAGGCCCTCGGGCCTGGGCGGGGAGGCAGGAGCTGGAGGAGAGAACTCTACATAACCATCCGCGCCTCCCCGGGCGCAGTGGTACTCGGGCGACGAGTTTTCCACTGTCCAAAAAAAAGGCGGACAAACAAGCCGCCAGCTCCCGGTGGAAATCGAACCCGGGACCTCTGAACCTGAGACTGGTGGTTTTAACCACTAGACTACAGAGGTGGTTAACCATGATTGGGTGATCAGATTCTACGCAGTAAGCCAGTACATCGGAGAGCTGGTTCAAATCTCCGACGCCTATGTGCCCGTGTCTCTCAATACTTTGTCTTTTTGTATGTGTTCGAAAAACCAAACCCAACCAACGATATAAATAAGATGTTGTGAGCAAAGGGTACCCACTTATGCTTTACACTCAGGGACATTTACCGTTTCGCACCAATTATTTGTTAGTGGTCGGTCCTGATAATGAATTACTAATTTTACATGTACTGTGCAATACATAAGAAGGTTAAGTGAGCACTTTAATATCAATTTCATGCTCTATGTATTAAGCGTCTACCTTTTTTTAAATGTTTGAGGATTTTACAACAAATTGATACATCATCATCATCAGCTCATTTTATGTACCCACTGCTGGGGCACGAGCCTTCCCTATGGAATGATAGGGAGAACGGGCCATAAACCACCACGCGGGCCCAGTGCGGATTGGTGGTTGTTACGACTGCTAATGCAGCCGGGACCAACGGCTTTACGTGCCTTCCGAAGCACGGAGAAGTTCGAGATGGTAAATATTTGATCATCCATCCGATGACCGGCCTTTGAGGAAGTTGCTGGATGTCATTCATTTAACATCTTTCAAAAACTCGTCGCGATCGCAATCACTTTTGAATTATTTTGAAGTTCTTGGATAGCGTTTAAATGTCAAATTGAAAGGTATTACGAGAGGTATTAGAGTTAGACAATAAGCCTCTGGGTTCGATTTCCGGGTTACGCAAAGTGAGTTACGCATTTTTAATAAATAGCCCGGGTTTGTAATTATCAACCCGAATTGGGCAAGCGTTGTGATTAAGCCAATACGCATTAAATGTAGCTATGGCTCGATTTCAATGATGGAGGCTTTTGCCCAACTGTAGGGCAGTTTATAGTCTAATTATTGCTAAGTATTATAATTAATTTTTAAATTTATTTAAAAAAGAAAACTAAACATATCATCATCATCATCAGCTCATTTTTGTCCCCACTGTTGGGGCACGAGCCTTCCCTATGGATGGATAGGGAGAACGGGCCATAAACCACCACGCGGGCCCAGTGCGGGTAGGTGGTTGTTAACGACTGCTAATGCGGCCGGGACCCACGGCTTTACGTGCCTTCCGAAGCACGGAGGAGCTCGAGATGATACATTTTTGGTCACCCATCCGATGACGGCCTTTGCGAAAGTTGCTTAACCTCAGCACTCGCAGACCGGGCGCGTTAACCACTGCGCCATCGAGCTCCTCTTAACCACTGCGCCATCGAGTTCCTCGATGAAACATATACACTTTGACATCCTAATGCGTTTAAACCAGTTTGTCTTAATTTTTTTTCATGGGTAGGGTAATAGTACAGTGTTCGACTCTAGCTCAATGTTTCACAGAATTTTCATCGCCAAAAATAACAGATTTTCATTTAAATATTACGTGACGATAGCTAGGAAGCAGGTCGTCTGTATTCAACTGTTGCTAGAGACTAGAATCAGTTGCTGAACCCTATTTTTGATAATTAAAGGAAAAACAATGTCATTCACTGGGTCCTGTCGATCACTGATGCCACTACCCTACGTAAAGTAAAGTAAAGTAAACAGCCTATAACATATATACATACATATACAAGGTGTTGCAAAATTACCCGTTATACCTAAATTTGGAAAATCTTTTAAAAGGGACTTTAACTAGATTAAAGTTCCCTGTACTGTTACACACACAATGCACAAATACCGATAGATGACTAGTCTGTAAAAAATAATAATCTTTGATTTAGAAGCTAATGACTTCAACAGCTGATCAGTAGTGTTGGGGATCTTTTAAAAATCTTAGCGATGTTTTTGCTGAACTTCGATATTGTTTTTTCGGAAACTACTGTGCCTTCAACTTAAAGAACAGCACCCACCACTTCAGTTTTATGTATAGCTACTGACATTTCAGGCTTAACGGGTTTTTTTGGAACAAGTTGTATATATAACATACATATATGCAGATAACTGCATGATACAATTAAAAAATTACGATTAAAGATCTATTCCAAATTTTATTCGATCATTAAACACTGTTTTACGTTCAGCGTTACCGTAGCATATCGTACGATCCACTTTGCAGTCGTTTCCTATCAGGAAGAACTTATCTTCTAGTTACGTAAACATGCGAGCCATTGCTAGTTTGTCGGCGTGATTAAACCTTTGTGGACGTGCTTAACTAGTAGACGAAACTCCTTTGTGTTTAAAAGTGCAGAAAAAAAAGAAAAACTATGACGTGACGACACAGTGTGGCTAAAACCGTTCTTTTTTAAAATCGAATGAAAAACAAAAATGGTGGCGTGAATTAAAAATCGAGGCTGGCAACGTTCTTTTTTTGAAAGTTGCCACAAGTTGTGCTGTGTTATTGTTATTTGATTTTCGAACGTAGGGTGTGTTTTAAAAATGAGGATTTTATTAGAAAATATTATTTTCTTATGATCGTTAAAATTTTTTATGTTTAAAATATTATTTGTTTTAATATAGCTATTATTTTCTCTAATTTATTAGATAGCAAGGTAAAATTATTTTTTAATGAACTTCATTTACCTTTCTTGAGAGCTACAAATAAAAATTACTAAATGAAGTCTGAAATAATTATTATTTTCACAGAAAAAAATAGGTTTTTTAAATGGACGTCAAAATGAAGTACGTATTACTTTGGATTTTTATATTATTTATGATTTCTGGGGTGAACAATAAAAAGCATAAAAGTAAAAAGAACAAAATTAAGAAAACGCAAAAAATGGATTCGGACAAATACGTATACGAAGGTATTTCATGCATCTTTAATATTTTTTATAAGAACCATTTCATCTTTTGGTATTATTACAAGCGTTAAAGCTCTAATGCCAATTTTAATGAAACTTCCTATGCTTAAGAGAAATACAGAGATCATCATCATCATCATCAGCTCATTTTATGTCCCCACTGCTGGGGCACGAGCCTTCCCTATGGATGGATACGGAGAACGGACCATAAACCACCAAGCGGGTCCAGTGCGGATTGATGGTTGTTAACGACTGCTAATGCAGCCGGGATCAACGGCTTTACGTGCCTTTCGAAGCACGGAGGAGCTCGAGATTATAAATTTTTGGTCACCCATCCGATGACCGGCCTTTGCGAAAGTTGCTTAACCTCAGCACTCGCAGACCGGGCGCGTTAACCACTGCGCCATCGAGCTCCTCCAGAGATGTTGACATTGAATAGAAAACATTTAGGTGCTCGAGCACGCGAATACCACACACAATAGAGTTTTAATTGTTATCGGCCACCTGGTGGTCAATCGACGCTCAAGGAGTTATCTAACAAAATAGAAATAAATAAATAGTTAAAAGTAAATAAATAAATATACTAACTAGTTTTTGATATACCCCGTCAAATGCAACTGGAATTATCTCGGCATGTGCTGTTCGGCGTGACGATTTTGCTATTTAAAAATTTAACATCCTGATTTTGACAATTTTCCCATATTTTTGGCCTTTTTATTATATCAAACCTTTATATCAAATTCAAGAGGAGTGTGATCAGAGGAGTGTGAGATTCTGGTCCTCACGTAGTGGCACAAGTGATCGACACAGTAATCCAGTATGCAATACCAGTTTTCATCACCAAAAATAACTTGAATTACAACTAGGAAGCAGGTCAGTTGCTGATCCCTATTTTTAATGATTAAAGGAAATGAATTGAGGAGCTCGATGGCACAGTGGTTAACGCGCGCGGTCCGCGAATGCTGAGGTTAAGCAACTTTCGCAAAAGCCGGTCATCGGATGGGGACCAAAAATTTATCATCTCGAGCTCCTCCGTGCTTCGGAAGGCACGTTAAGCCGTTGGTCCCGGCTGCATAAGCAGTCGTTAACAACCACCAATCCGCACTGGGCCCGCGTGGTGGTTCATGGCCTGTTCTCCCTATCCATCCATAGGAAAGGCTCGTGCCCCAGAAGTGGGAACATAAATGAGCTGATGAAAGGAAATGAGTGTGTAGTCTACTTAGTAGTAAGAAACGTGGTATTTTAACTATCCAACCAGTGGCGTAGCTTGCCATTGACGAGCCCTTTATAAAAAAATATTGGGGGACCCAAATGAAATGTGATATTGCGGCTAACATAATTTATGAATTTTTACTAACAGACGTTCGGGGCCCTTGTAGCCTGGGGGCCCCGTGTCATTGATACGGCTGATATGGTGGTAGCTACGCCCCTGTATCCAACTGCTGAGCAAAGGCCTCCAACATTAAATAAATAAATTGTTATTAAGAACTTTTACAGGGTACAATACAATGAGTGTACGATAACAGCCACAGTGGTTTCTCAACTGTGTCGCAGCTGTTAGCGCCCACCTCCAAACATTTTAGAGGCATCAGAGCGTAGAATTAAAAAAGAGCATTAAAACCAAGTCACCGCTACAATTGATGGGTAATGGCTTAATCACCACGCTTGCTAAATGTGGGCTGGTGATCCATCGAAAAATCCGAATAAAACACTTTGCCTGACCTTAAGAATTGAACTCGGGATTTTCGGTTACCAAGGCGTATATTAGGATCGTAAAAATGTCTAATTGTAGCGAAATTTACAGTTAATCTCTGGATTTCGACGTAATATCTGATGTAGATTGAGAGAGAGACTTACATAGAGGAGAGTAATTGCCGAATTTATTGCGGTTTCTCGGTACAGTGACCTTCACATCAAACTACCACAAACTGCCAAACCTCAAAGTATTTTAAACTTTTTGTTGAAGAGATTTGACAGTTTGAAAAAAGACAAATTGTCGTTTAATTTTTTCACTGTATTTTATAAGTAGTTATTTGAATCAATATCACCGGTGAGATTCAAAATAAAGCATTTTACGGTGACTTTTATACTTTAGTAGTTATGCCACCGTAATAAGAATGGTTAATAAAACCAGCTGTTCAAAATCAATTATTAAGTGCTTTATAAAATTAGTTCTTAAGTATATGACTAGATGGCGCTGTGTTTTCATAATAGTTTTGTTTAGATTTTTGTTAGCAACTATATTGTATCAATAATTACGTTTAAGCAAGAATGTAGGTACGGCCTGAATTTTGATATTATCTCCTTTTTGAGCTTTATTGGAGACATTGTACTAAGTACGTCGTCTATTGACTTAACTGGCAATAACTTTAGTTTTCGACGTTTTAGTTAAAATGTCGGTTACCTAAAAAGTATGCCTACGACACTTATTACTGCCCAGTTTTCGTTAACCCTTTAATTGGCAAAGCAAGTTGAAATTTTTCATTGGTTTTCGACCTTATGTTAAGGTAATAAAGTTAAAATTATGGTGTCCAATATATCGACAGAGCCCTATTAAGGGTTAAGCTCCCACAATTATTTTATTTCCCGAAAGTTTTATATTATAAACTTAAGTATTTACGTTATAAATCTCTTGTTCCAGGCTGTGGCATAGCCGTCGGCAAACAAACCGCCCAAAGGAGGATCGTGGGGGGAGACGATGCAGGCTTCGGTACCTTCCCCTGGCAGGCGTACATCAGGATCGGATCGTCGAGGTTGTACAAAGCTTTGTGAACTGGTTTGGGTGCGAGGACTGGAAGCGCAGCGCTTTTGTTTTTTATTCGTTCATTCGTTCTTTCGTTCACATTCGTTAATTAATGAAATCTTTCGTTCATTTAATCACAATTTAATTCAATTATTCATTCATTAATTCAATTATTTATTTATTAATTCCACAATACATTGATTCGGTCATTCGTTCATTACTCGTTCGTTCATTCAGTATGAACACATGAAACATTTTTTTTTACAATAACATGAACCCTACAAAACACCGTCACACAGCCATACAATGATTTATGCCGCCATCGTCATTTTTTGTTTTCTAAAGTTTCGTGAACGCTACATATTATAAACACGCATACTGAGGTTCTAAACATTTTTGTGAAATTCCTCCTCTTAATTTAACCTCTTAATTTCCTTTTTGCTGAGTCGCTTTCTTTGTTTTTATAAGATTTTAGTTATTATATTTTTCATCAAGATTTTCTTACATACTCAATTTGCTCTTTAGACTTAGATAAACAATATATTATATAAAATTATAATAAATACTCATGAACATTATGTATATACATGTATATATAAAACAACACTCCTCACACGAACCACTAAACTGAAAACTTTTGTATTTTTTTCTTATAAGTTTGTACAGAATAATGCACATTTTATACGCAAAATAAACATGAATCACTAAAAACTGTTACTAATTTTAACATTTATTAATATAACTGAATTTATGTTTTATTTAAACGTCTAAGTACCTATGTTAAATTTACCTTTTTTATATTAATATATTGACTTCATTTCTTTCCATTAATTAGTGTTAGAGAAAATAAATCAAAAAGTAGTTTTGTAAAAACAGAATTGATGATTTATTTTTATTATTTAAAAAGGGGTATTAATTATTTAATTTAAATTTAAATTTTTTGAGTTCAAGTCAAATAATAGAATAGGAAACTTACATATTTATTTTATTAACTTGGTCTAGCTGTAAAGATCTGAAAATATACGCACATCATTAAATGACTGACGACGACATTTTAAAAATTAATAAATATATTTTCTACATCATTATTTTGATCTTTACTAATTATTTTATAATAAAAATTGCGAAACTTAATAATGTTGTTTTGTTGCAATTAATAACTCGTAGAATGAGCTTAAAGCTTAAGGTTACATTAATTGAACTAATTAACCATATAAATAATTTTTTATTAAATAAATTACATCAATAACATGTGTCACTAAAAATACTAATATCTAATTAACATTAATTTTCCAGATGCAACATGCTTATGTCAATTTTCGAGCTTATTGGTTGGAAGCAGTGTTGGATAGAGAGGTAAATGTGCGAAAGAGATAGAACTAGTTAGTCAATGTTACATATTGTTGTAATGTTATGTACTATTGTGTAATTAAAAATTGAATGTTACAGTCAAAACGTGGAAATTACACGATTTGACTAGGAATTGGTAAAGTTTTACAAGTTTTACTAGGTATAATATTAATAAAACAATTTTTTAAAACGTTGCACTTAAAATACTTGAGAATTATTGTTAAAAATACAATATTATTGACAGAATAAATGTAAGTAGTTTAATGAAAATCATTATTCACAGTCCAACCGTTTATAAATGACTTTGGGGCTATGTTCATAATTTGATGAAGTCTTGCTTATTCCAATTAAATTAATTTAAACCAATCTATTAAAGTTAATAGGTTGGTTTTTCCATTAAGTCAATTCAAGTCAGTCAATCAATCAATCAATATTTTATGCTATCGACCAATCATGACTTCTAGAAGCAGATTGCGCCAAATCGCGTCAATTCTAATACGCTGTGTAATAAAATAGGTTTTGGCTGTAACAAGATACACCTTTCTCGCTTAGCATGAGACCTTTTTTAACTTCCTTGAAGCAATGTATCAATATTTTACATTACCTTTATGCATTTATAAGAATTTGTGAAAGTATCTAGATTCTTATTATAGATAGTTCTGGCTGTTTCTTTTTGTTTTCCTGTTCTATACAATACATTTACTGATAAGCATCATCTGCTTTAAAAATATGAAGACACAACAGATATTTTACTAAAATTTTTCCTTGTTTAAATTTATTTTATTTCCTATAAATATCTACAGTTTTTTCTAACTCCTTACTTAATGTACATTTATATTCAACTATTATTGTATTTATTAAAGTTTTATAACCGCTCTAAAAGTCTAATAACAATACCACTGGTTCCAGACTTAAAGTCCTTGGGTTCGATTTAAAACTGGAGTATCATATTTTGCTCGTTATGCTTGGTACTTGGCTCGTCAAAGGCTGACTATATAGCTACACCACCATCTTATCTAAGCATAACAGCATTGTTGTGCTCCGTCGATCGGTGGTAAGATAGCCAGCTAATCAGTAGTTGAGGATTTAGGTTAGAAGCGTCGTTCAGCATAACCTTTGTCTGTCAAAAGCCTTATAGAGGTCGGTCATTTTCATACCCTTATCTGTCAGGGGCCTCCTGGAGGTCGCTGATTCCCCTTCAAATTTAGAGTTGAAGTTGGCTCGTCAAACTATTGCTATTTCTTTTTACTTTGCCATAATGTATAGAGTGGGACAAAGACGGGATTACAACGCCACAAATGTGTCAAAATGGCACCGATAAACGAAAAGCGCGTTTTTTGTTCTTGGGTTCGTTCAGTCACTGTTATCGCCCGGTACTAAGCGTCATTTCTGGCGAAAATGTATGGCGGTATTCTGTGTATTTATTAACTTAATGATGTTAACCAGCCATGAGAACCCAACAAGATAGCTAATACGCTCGTGTTAGGTATAGGTACACGTCAGTACCTAGTGTAACGCAGCTATATGAATTGAACCTCGATTTCTAACATTCACCCGAGTAGCTATCCGTACACGGCTACGGATGCTTTAATAAATAAAATAAAAACGAGCGAGCCTTACAGTAGTCGCATATGATGTGTAACATTTGACATCTCACCTTAGTAATAAGCAATTTTAACATTATATTCTGAAAAAATGGGTCAGGTATTACATCATTTTATAACTATAAAATAAATGCAGTAAATACTCATTAGAAGACATTTGACATATCAAAATGACCTTTCAGAGTTAAATGACAAAATATGTCACATATAATAATAATATGTATGTCATGTTCATAATATCGATTTTAAATCTACAAAATGGCGCGCGCTTGCTCGCTTCCCCGACTTCCTGTTACACTGTTACACATACTTCCGTCCCATTTCACGAAATGACTCCCACAAATTGCTTATATAGAAAGCGAGCGGAAATTCGGAAAGAGCATCAATAAATCTAAATAGGCTTTAGGTATACTTCTTCGTATCGTCTTCACGTCATTTCGATTTATATTAAATAAATATGTTCTACTTTATGCTGTTATTTGTTCAATCTTTTATTTCGATACTATTTTTTTCAATACTATAAACTTTTTCGCACATTCCTCTTCTGTAATAATTGTTTACTTATTTGTGTATGTAAATACACTGATTTAATTTTGTTCTTTTTTGTTACTTAAGTTGTACATACTGCTGCATGACACTTTGCTTTTACTTTATAATTTTTAATTATTTTTAAAGGTATATTTAAATACGGTTAAGGAAATCCGCGGTTGGTCTCCAAAAACTAGCTGTTCTTAAAGTAAGTTCTGGCATTCTAGTTTGCTCAGTCGAATGGTGAATAAAACTCGCATCGAGTACTCTACCATCACATGTATACGTACACACGGCGGCAGATTAACCTACTCAAAACTGTCAAATGTCTACAATCAATTTTGAACTTTAATGTTTGATTATAAGGATCAATATTCATTGGAGAAATTTGACAGATTTGGGTAAGTTGATCTGCCGCCGTGTGTACACAGTATTCGCTATTTCCTACAACCCTTAATGGCTCCGCACACTAGGCGACACGCGACTGCGACAGCTTGGCGACTAAACGCGACGACAGGATGCGGCCGACAAATTTAATATATTTTGTTCAAACCTCCGCACACTTGGCGTCAGTCGCAGAGTCGCGACGAGAAGCTAGGGGAGTCGCGATACTGATGCTCACAACTGTCGCACAACTATCGTCGTGTGTGTGCGTGCTCTACGCGACTAGACGCAGCGACAAGTCGTCCAGTGTGCGGAGCCATTTAAACGAGTTGGAAGAAGCAACTTGCGGGTCGGCAAGGTGAGGACGGCTGTTATGAGGACATACTAAGGTCGACTGATTACATGAAAAGTAGACAAAATCAACGTTTCGTAGTCCCCTGATTCCTTCTCCAAAACTGGACCGATTTAATTACTTTTTGTCTCTATGTTTTGTTTTTTATTTCATAATTTAATTATTAAAAAAGATTTGACCCGCCACCGTTTCACTGTCTCAAATATCCCATCGCGCACAAAGAAATTTGGTGACTCGTTTCTTTGTCGCACCTCCAAAAGGTGAAATAGTCTACCAGCACACGTTTTCCCTCCTTCATGTGATATGGGGTCCTTCAAAAGAGGCGTGAAGAAGCACTTTGTGGGCCGGCAGAGTAAAGTTAACTGATGCTACGTTTGTTTTCACGCTGCACCAGTTATCTTCGCGTCTGGACTCCATTTCCACTTAACATCAGGTGGGATGGAGTCATTTGCCGAGCTATCAATAAAATAAAAAAATGAACCTTTAAAAACCTTAAAAATTGGCCAAATTTTCGCTATGTTCAGACATCCAGCAAACAAATTTGACGAGATTATATAAAAAAAAAGCAAAACATAGGGACGCAGCCAAAGCCTTTCGTTAATTTTTAATGAAAAAAGTAATTAAATCGGTCCAGTGTTGGAGGAGGAATCAGGAGACTACAAAACGTTGATTTTGTCTACTTTTCATATAATCAGTCGACCTTAGTATTTCCTCTTAATGCACAATGTCGCTCTACTAGCTGATTTCGCACCTGGACTCCGCTTCTGCGTAACATCAGGCAGAGAAACATAAACAGCTATAGTTAGCCTCTATCATCTCATTGTTATCATCTTGTTGGGCAAATTCCTTCCCCCATTTCTGCCACTCCTCACGATATTAAGACACCATTTGCCAGTCCCTCTCAATGGCATAATGCTAGTAAAATATAAATTAAATAGTATCGTATTGGCATAAATGTTATTTATACGAATCGTTGGCTTATGTCTATTCCATACTTAATCATTCTATGGCAGGCCCGATTAACCATCGGTACCTTGACAGGGCACTATGCCACAAAACAAATGCTCCACAGAATGCATCTATCAACAAATAGCTTGTGTAGGGCATGTGGGATGAAACGGAGTCAATGCTGCACCTACTGTGTGATTGCGACTCTCTGGCTAGGAAAAGATTGGGACTCCTGGGGTCGGCTTATCCGAAACCGGAGGACTTCAGGCTCTTCGCTCTTAGGGACGTGGCCAAACTTATGGCATCTATCTTTACAGAGGAAGAAGAGTGAAAGGACGGGGTTGCACAAAAGATCCCGATGGGTCAAAGTGTTACTGCAAGAGGTAAACCTCAGCAGGCCCCACTAAGATAAGATAAGATATAATCATTCTATTAGCGTTATGCCACTAGTCTAGGGGGGTAGTTCGTCTCGCTACTGCCTGCGTGGTCTAATACTATTACTAAGTTGGCTCAGCGATCCAAAGTGAGTCTTGGCCTCCGATATTAAGAGCCTCCATTTGGGTCTGTCTTGCGCCATCTCCTGCTTCGCCTACTCATCGATAAAAAAAGAAAGTGTATTAATGTTTCGAATTATCATGTTCCAGATGCGGTGGGTCGTTAATATCACGTCGCCACGTCGTAACGGCGGGTCACTGCGTGGCGCGCGCCCAGCCGCGTCACGTCCGCGTCACGCTTGGCGATTACGTCATCAATTCGGCGGCTGAGCCACTGCCCGCTTATACGTTTGGTGTGCGAACTATCAAGGTAAAGGCAACTTTAAAAATATCATGGAATAAGGCTCATAGTTTTTGTTATGACATGCGATCACTCACTCAATGCTCTCCTAGAAGCCAATCCCGAATGGGATTCGTTTGCAGATGGATGGTTGAACATATTGTCAGAGTGCTTGCGTTTTTGTGAAAGAAATGTATGAATGCGTATGTTTTAAGGGTATAGTAGTAGTAAGTAGTAAGTAATAATTCCACTTTTTTATTTATTTTTTAATTAAATGTGCATGAATGAATTGTAATATTTTATTGTATAATTTAATTTATTTGTGTTTTTTTGTGAATTGTATTGTTTATAATGTATTTTTTTTTGATAATTAATCTAATTGGTTTTTGTTACCGTTTTAATTAAATAAATAAAATAAAATAAAAATGCGAGTCGCTCTCGTACTGCCCACTTATCAAGTCCCATAAGTTTGTACCTACACACTGCACATTAGACAAATACAAACTGTCAAATTTCCTCAATAGACTTTCAATTTTATGTAGACGACATAATGGTTAATTATTCATTGAAGAATTTTTACAGTTTTAGATGCCCTACGTTGGGCGCCAATATTTTACAGTTTTGGATAGGTTAATGTGCGTCTGTATCTACCTAATTACTGGTGTGTGATCTATCAAGGTAAAAACAACCTTAAATTATAAATAAATAAGACGCACAGTTCTAATACTGACATAGTTACGAGTCGCTCTCAGCGGTTTCGTCATTATTACGGCGGCTGAGTCACTGGCCGCTTATACGTTTTGGTATGCGATCTATTAGGCAAAAAGCAACCTTAAAATATAACGTAATAAGGTACAGCTACTCTTTAACTTAACTAACTTTGTCGCCCCACGGTGGGCGCCAATATTTTACAGCAAATGTTACTACTATGCGCTAACTTCTGTTGCGGTATTGCGATCTCCATAGGTGCCAAGCGAATGTGTCTGAATGAGTTGTGTCTGTTTGTTTCCTAATAGTTGACCGTTCGACCCTGGTAGCGTACGCACACTTATTTCTTTGCGCTAACACAACAAGGTTAACGAACATTTTTGGAAGCTGTCTGACTTGATGTAATTTTGGTACTAGTAATAGAGTAATTATTGAGTTACTGAAGTTAATGCGGGAGAGTTTTTTATGAGCAGATTAGAAATATAATACCTAAAAAATATTAAACATGGTAAGAATCCCGTCAATAATTACTCTATTGCAAGTGACCATGACAGTTTAAATAGTTATATTGGTACTAGTAATTGGTACTAGTATTAAAATTACACCAAAATTGAGATAAAGCAATAGCTGCACTCGGACTTGTTCGAGATGGTCCAAAATTCCGTGTCCGTAAGAGTTTGTCTATGTGTACGTTGCTTGAGCGCGTTTTTATGAAGCTTCTCCTTTTGGAGTCTTCTTATCTTGTGACCTCAGTCTCCCTGTGACTACGGGCCCTTCAAAGGATTCGAAACCTCAGGATAAAATAACATATTACCGTGTATAATAAGTAGATCCGTAAAAGTGGTTTTGTTTAAAACAAACATTATTTAAGACAGTCCGCCCCTGCTTCGCACGGGTGGACATTTGTTTTTTAAATATAGCCTATGTTACTCAGCGCTAATGTAGCATTCTAATGGTTAAAGAATTTTTTAAATCGGTCCAGTAGTTTTTGAGTTTTTCGTTGCAAACATACATACATATAAACATACAAAAATACGAAGGTTTCCTCTTTATAATATTAGTATAGATGTGTCAGTTCAGTAGCTACTATAATGTTTGATGTTATTGTCGTTTCCAGGTCCACCCCCTGTTCAAGTTCACGCCGCAAGCCGACCGGTTCGACGTGGCGGTGCTCACATTAGACAGAAACGTGCACTACATGCCACACATAGGTAAATAATAATACTAGTAATAATAATAATAATAATAATAAACTTTATTTGCACACAAAAAAACAAATACTGACAAATTTATAAAAACATATAGTACAAAATAGGCGGCCTTATTGCTAACAAGCAATCTCTTCCAGGCAACCTTGGGCGAAAAATAATAAAATAAAGAAAATAAAAATGGGTGCAAGTAAAAATAAACTAAATTATAATAATAACATCAAATAAAAAATAAATAAAAATAAAACATAGAAAAGGGAAATAAATATAATAAACAGAGCTTATGCAATATAAATCATAAAATAAATAAACATAGCTAAGGTGTATTTAAAAAAAGACTCCGAACCTGACCCCTGAACGACTCCAACGTGCGAGCACTTCTGATGTGCTCTGGCAAAGAGTTCCATAACCGGACAGCATGCACAGAAAAGGAATAGGAAAGGAAATCAGTTGAGTGAAGAGGAGTCGCAAGAGCTAGGTTATAGGCAGAACGCAAGGTATGGCTTGAGGAAGTGGAACGGAAGGAGAAACAATTTTGAAGATATGAAGGTGAAGTGGGTAGAAAGAGGACAGTATACAGAAAGGAAAGAACGTGTAAGTCTCTACGCCGGCGAATTGGCATATTTGGTATTATTATTATTTTACGAAAATTTTGTTGGAAACCAATTACAATTTGGAAGAGTGTTGAAAATATTTCCACAAGTGGGATTTCGAACCCGCGCCGCGCCCTGGCAAGCCGGGTCAGCTGCGCTACCAACTATGCTATCGTGGCTCTGTCGAACCCGCCAATATCTATCAACTCTATCTACTCTTACTTTGTAAGCCTTATTCAATGTCGACAAATACGTTATCAATATCCGACCTTAATATTTTTACAATTCTTTTCCAATGTTTTCCAACATTTTCCAAATATATTAGAATACTGTGTCACTCATCATCGATACTCCAAACTACTCGGAGAAACTAGTAAAGGAGGGGGATACGCTTGCGTGATGCCATCCATCCATTACTGCGCAGGATGTGATAGAACACATCTAGACGAAGACCAAATTCCTCCTGAGGATTGCTAGAGTGGCGACACAACAGTTTCAAGGCATTTGTAGTAGGAGTCCTGCCTGATAGCTAAGGTAAACGACAATCCTTCACGATCATCATAAAAAAGGACTTCTGGCCGAAGGGCGTGCTGTACCGGCGGCGGCGGGAGATTCTCCGAATGGTTCGGATCGGATCAGAATATATATCTATGGGCTTACAACTGTTATACCTGATAACAAATAGATACGATAATAACAAATAAACACTAACCCTCTTACAAATAAACAAAGAGTAAGGTCGGAATAGTTATTCCGTGTTTTGTTCCTGTCATGTAAACGTTATTTCCAATTAGAGTATAAAAGACAAAACACGGAATAACTATTCGGACCTTATTCTTTGTTTATTTGTAAGGCACCATGTCTAATGTCTAAAATTCTAACCCTAAAAATAGTGTTGAAAATTAAACGATGGCTAAATATTGTGTCTCTGTCTAACAATGTTAGCTGAAAAGTGACAGCATCTGTTTTAGGGCTGTTTTTCTAATCATCGGATGAAACTTATCTTTCTGATAAAGTATTACGCAATTAAGCTAAAATGTCACCAAAGAAAAGTCATGTTATGACAATACATTTTTAAAATGGTTGACTAATACTTTGTTAAACGAATAAGTTTTATCTGTCAACTGAAAAATCGGCCCCAACTTTGAAATGAAACAACTTTTACGGATCTACTCGCGTTTATTTTACACATTGCTTTTAATTAATGTTTATCCTGACGTTTCGAACCCTTTGCAGCGAGTAGATCCGTAAAAATTGTTTCATTTCAATGTGTAGTGTTCGCGTAAACTTTAGAGAACAATATTATCTAACGTTAACCACCGTTTTGTAGTAAAACAGTATATGTTTGTATCTTTATATATATTAATAAATAAAATTATACTATTTCCAGCGCCAATATGCCTGCCAGAGCGTGGGTCCGACTACCTGGGTCAATACGGTTGGGCGGCCGGGTGGGGTGCTCTCAGCCCTGGCTCCAGACTTCGACCTAGGACTCTGCAGGCGGTTGATGTACCAGTACTGGACAACAGGGTCTGCGAGAGATGGCATCGAGCTAATGGTACGTATTAAGTATGGTTCAATTAAAGTTAAAAAAATTGATATTTCGAAAAGTTTTGAAATTATAAGTTAAAAAGTATTATTGTAACGACATACATGCCTTAGCAATATAATTTAACCCCCCTATTCATAAAAACCATTTAAGCATTATTTAGTTAAATATTGTTTTGTCAACGTCACACAAACGTCATTTTGAATTTAATAAAAAGAGACAAAACAATGATTAACTAAATAATGCTTAAATAGTTTTTATGAATAAGGGGGTTAATGTTTTATTTGGTTTAAAAAAGGAAAATATTTTAATGATTCAACTTATATATATACTGTACGACAGTTAAATTTATTTATTTATTTTATTAATTTTCACGAACGGGATTTGTACCCACACCCTATGTATGCCATAACGGGTCAGGTGCACTTCTAATTATGCTATTATGGCTCTGTCCGACCCGTGATACTAACGCAATACACTACAGTGTTTTGCGTTTGCGAGCATGGTGTACCATGTTCTTACTTTGTAAGATGAAAGAGCAATAAATCATCATCAGCTAATTTTATGTGCTCACTGCTAAGGCACGAGCCTTCCTCATGGGTTGGTGGCTGCATTAATCGTTTATAACTCTTAAAAACCACACGTGAAACCGTTGCTTTAAGTGCCTTCCAAAGCACGGAGGAGCTCGAGATAATACATTTTTGGTCACCTATCTGATGACCGGCATTTACGAAAATTACTTAACCTTAGCAGATCTTTACCTTCTCAATCGCAGATCAAGCTTCTTAAAAGTCAAAGGAGCCATATTCGATGGCAACAATTATATTTATAGATATTTCTTTAATTCCAGGTATAAACGTCGTGATATACCCAGAAATGCTTTGCGCCGGCTACAAGGGGGGTGGTAAGGACAGCTGTCAGGGTGACAGCGGCGGTCCTCTGATGCTAGAAAGGGCGGGAAGGTGGTACCTGATAGGAGTGGTTTCAGCCGGCTATTCGTGCGCGAGTAGGGGTCAACCAGGAATCTACCATAGGGTAGCTCATACGGTGGATTGGATATCGCACGCTACAACGCTGACGTAGCGTTGGTATTGCTTTTAATTCGAATTGATTAAACCTTTTTTGTGGATGAGAATGAATTATGCAACTTTTTTTTTGTAAAAAGATTGAATGACCGATTGAATGACATTTACCATAAAGTAGATATTATCGTCGATTGGATATGGCGCGCTACTACGCTGACGTAGCGTTGTCATTGCTTTGAATTCGAAATGATTTAACCTTTTTGGTAAAAGAGAATAAAGAATGCAACTGTTTTTAATTGTAAAGAGATTGAATGAACGATTTAATCGGTCCTTTTGGGTTACTTTAGAGTAGCTCAAATAGTGGATTGAATATCGCACGTTACCTAGACGTACCGTCGATTTTGCTTTGAATTCAAATTGATTGAGTGTCTTCTTACACGACACTACTCAAAACAAACTAGTTACTGTAGTAACCTTGTTACAAACTTTACAAACTAGTTTATTATTGGTTGCATCGCGTACGGACCTTCATTGACATTTAAGATTGTGAAGATCTATTAATATTTAACGGTTGTAACCAGTTTGTTTTGAGTAGTGTCATGTTAGAAAAACAGACTTGCTGTTGCTGCTGTTGTTAGGTAAACATAACCTTTTTGTATACAAGAATGAAGAGAATGCAACTTTATTTAAATTGTAAAAAGATTTGTTTACCAACAAAATTTTTACCATAATTATACCTAGTAATTTATACCGTCGTCGATTGGATACTCATAGCGTTGATATTGCTTTGAATTGAATAAACCTTTTTGATCTAAGCGAACGAATTAAGCATGTTTTTTGAATGTAAAATGATTGAATGACCGTTAAAAGGGTTGCGATTGAGTAGCTCTTACGGTGGATTGGATATCGCACACTACTACACTAATGTAGACCACTTTGTCATAGCGTCATGAAGTCCCTTCTTACACCACGCTATTCGAAACATACTAGTTACTGTACTTACCTGGTACTAACGTTACAAACTAGTTTGTAATTGGTGGCTTCGCGTACAGAGCGCCATGCGCCATTGAAATATTAGTGCTTTGACATTCTAGATACTTTTTGGTAACTAGTACTTACAGTAACTAGTTTGTTTTAAGTAGCGTCATGTAAGAGGAACGGAGTTTCTGTTGTTACGTAAACACAACCTTATAAGTGGACGATAATAATTTAGCAAGTTCTTTTTAATTGTAAAAAGATTGAATGAATGACCGATAAGAAGGGCATGTATCGGTATTTATACCGTCGATTTGATTGAATATCACACGCTACTACTTTGTCATAGCGTTTATATTGCTTTGAATTCGAGTTGATTTACTGTGGACGGGAAAGAATTAAACTTTTTTTTTATAAATGTAAAAATTACTGATAAAAAGCGAAGGTATCGTTTTTTTTAACGATTTTGAAATCAATAAAATAGGTAGGCAATCAATTTTATTTATAAACTACGTAACTGACCACAGAGAAATCACAGTCATATCAAGAGTTAAAGTTAGGTACTTTAAAAACCAATTTTTTCATTAAATCACTTAATAAAGCGTAGGTATATACTTTTATATTCCCAAAGTGGGACGGGAAAACTGTTAGACTGAGAAAGCAAATCTCAAATCTTGTCAAATGGTGGGCGCCATCTTGTTTTTTGAATATAATTGTCATTCTCTGTAACTAAAATGTCAAATGGAGGGCGCCATTTTGTTTTTTGAATAGAACAGCTGTCATGCTCCTATCTTTATAAGGTATGATAATTACTCAGTAACGTTTAGTACCTAAGTCCATCGTCGGCCACAAGTGCCTACACTAATGCTCGTTTTTACCGACAACCAAGTCAACGTAATTTTTTCAAATAAACTTAAAAATAAAATTTGAATCATCGGAACCTTTTTTACCTTCTGCATAAATTTAGGTGACACTACCTAAGTCATGTTAGGTGACAGTTTAACTTCAGTAAGTCACCTAATAGCTGGGTAGTCGGTGATAACAAACATCAGTACCACAGGTTCTGTTCCCAGCGGGGGTATATAATATGCTCGGTTTGGTTGGACGTATCTTGTCTAAATCTGTCGCCTAATAACAAAGTTTACAGGGTGCCTACTGCGAGAGAACGAAAACGAGAATTTGTATGACAAAATGTTAACTCCTCTAGTATGCCGCCAGGAGCCGCTGCTTCAATGCCAAACTAACTAGGCACCCAGTAATGTTGTGTTCCGACAGTTACAGATAAAATAGCCAGTGTCTCAATGGTTGAGGATTCAAAATGAAGAGCGCTTCCACCTATATTATCGTCACTTAACATCAGGTGAGAGTGTTAGCCAACCGATTCTCGGTTGATAAATAAATAAATTAGAAATAAACACAGAACGCCCTCTTGTTTAATACTTTTACGTAAAATTCCCCATTACCATACTAATTATGTAATAAACATTATTGTGATAATTTTGAAATGCATAAAATACATAATGAACCATTTTGATGAAACACGAACGTCGAGAGTATAATTATATATTCATAAGTGCCTATAGCATTTTGTAAATATGTTATTATTAACATAGTTGTACAGAATAATTTTTAAATATTATGTTTTTTTGTTTTTTACTTTTTTTTTACCAATTTGTAAATAAGCTATGGTTAAGTTAAGCTTTAAATTATTCCCAGTACTATTTATTCCATCTACTTATGTTCACAGAGAAAATACTTTTCTTTTGTATTTTTTTTTGTCTGTTTTTTAATGTAATTTTAAGTGTCAACGAACAAATGCTTGTAATTATTTAAATTAAGTTAATAAATGCGTATTTATTGTTAATTTAATGTTATGTTTTTATTTCACCCGCTTTTGATACTTTAATAAATCCTGCAGTTATTTTTATAATGGCTGGCTATTGCTTTTACAGCGTACCGGACGTTTTGTGAGCGGCGAGAAACTTAAAAGGGTCGAGCTGATTGACAGAAACATCCTTAGAGGACATGCCTGAGTGATGCCATCCCCTCCAGAAACCTTAACGATAGCATCACGCAAGCGTCATCTACACAAAACAAGTCCCGTCCTTTACTAGAGGCTATTGTAGTGATCCAGTGTTCGACACTTTAAACCCAGTTTTCGACAACACTGACCCTAAACAATTAAATATCTATTGTGTCTGTATTCACAGCAGACGACAGGTTAAAGAATCATCATCATCATCATCAGCTCATTATAATGTCCCCACTGCTGGGGCACGAGCCTTACCTATGGATGGATAGGAAATGGGCCATACCACCACGCGGGCCCAGTGCGGATTGGTGGTTGTTAACGACTGCTAATGCAGCCGGGACTAACAGCTTAACGTGCCTTCCGAAGCACGGAGGAGCTCGAGATGATACATTTTTGGGTCCATCCAATGACCGGCCTTTACGAAAGTTGCTTAATTTCAGCAATGACAAACTACCAGTCGAAAACGATGATACATTTTTGGTCACCCATGCAATGACCGGCATTTACGAGAGTTGCTTAAGCAAAATAAAAAAATAAAAAATATAAAATATAAATATAAAAAATATAAAATAAAATAAATATCAGCAATGACAAACTACCAGTCGAAAACTGGCTACCCTTGTTAAAAAAACAACACAAGAATAACATTCTTTTTTTCAATCGGCAATAATTGTCCTTTATTAATTCGGTCATTTTCGATCTAGAATAAATTTCTTTGTTCACATTTTTTTTCACAATCAGTGTCAGTTAATTTTTTGCCGCTTTTCTCTACCATCCTAAAGGAATGTTTTTCACTTTGACAATTCGCTCCAAAACTTTGAATAGAGGTCTGTAGTAGCGCTGTAGTGCAGATCCTGATATGTCGGTATACCCAGTCGTGGCTTTAAGAATCTCCCACCAATGTTGAGAGTGGCCTCTTGACATGATATCTCTGAAATTGAGAATATAATGAAGGTTAATGAAATTATGGAAACAAGCTTAATGAATTACTTGCCTGGTGGGTTACTCTTGAAACATAATTGCAATAATAAATTTCCAATCCCAAATCTCAAAAATTCAAATGGCACTCTTAAAAGCGATAATAGCGCTACATCGGAATTAAATTGCGTGGAAATTGAGTGAACAAATTATTATCGAGATGGGGCGTTCCAAAATTGCGAAACTTATCCCAATATCGATACATATAAATCGCATTGGAATTGTATTGAGATTGAGTTTGCGTCAAGAGTAGCCTACCTGTTTCTTTAACTTGTTACTTGATACTTTTTGATGTGTAACATCTTTCCGCTCGCCTTCTATATATACAATTTGTGGGAGTAATTTCGTAGAAAAGGGACGGAAGTACGTAACAGTGTGATCAGTAACAGCCACCAGTGATCGATACTTTAAGCCCAATGTCCGTTGTAGGTAGTAATATTTGTGGGAGTGATTTCGTAGAAATGTGATCGTAACAGTGTGATAATGCCGCACAATTTATGAAGGCATTAAGTACAACTTACTGTGTTTGTGATTACAATATTTGAGGTGCTGACATTACGATCTATTTTCCCGAAACTGTTCACATGTTCTTTACTCATAAATAAATTGCGCTGCAGATAGAATGTGTCAGTGTGACATGTCTTCTAATGAGTATTTACTGCATTTTCTTGATTTTAAACAAAATATACGGAATCGGAAGCGCACATTTAAAATCGATAATAGAAACAAGACATATTATTATTTTTTCTTTAGTTGATTTGATGGCTTCGTGCGATTAACACATTTAGCCAGTGTCATATTATTATTTTAAGTAACATATTGTGTCATCATTTTGTTATGTCAAATGTCTTCTAATGAGTATTTACTGTCTGTATTTATTGTCTTTATGATTTGTAAAAAAATATACGTAATTGCTATTTCTCTTTTGTTATTGTAATATTGATTTCAAAAGGTGAGATGTCAAATGTTACACATCAAATGCGACTACAGTAAGGCTCGTTCGTTTCCCAGAGGTCCCGGGTTCGATTCCCAGTGGGGGGTACATGTTTGTGTACTCGGTTTGGTTGGTGGTAGGGCTTGTTTGTCCGCCTGGCTAGCTACCACCATCTTATCTAAATATGTCGCCATAACATCAATGTTTGTAGCATTGTTGTGTTCCGACACCTAGAGATAATAAGATAGCCAGTGCCGCAGTAGTTGAGGATTCCGGTTGAGGAGACCTTAGATCTTATCATCACTTAACATCAGGTGTGATGAAGGCCAAGTGCGTAGATTACCCGTCAGCGATTTTAAAAAAAAACATAAAAAAGGTTTATGCCAAGCTGTAAAACAGTATATAGGGTAATAGCATCAGTTTTCGACAGGACTCAGTCATCGACACTATTTTACTATAATGACTAGAAAAAGAGGTCGAAGCTGATTTGTGATTAGCGAAAATTTACCTGCTTCCTAGCTGTCTCTGTTATTCAGTAAAATTTCAATGAAACTCTACATTATTTATTCGCGTAGAAGATTGTGTAGAACACTGCAATGATGCCACTACCATAGGTCATTTTTATAGTTTTACTGTGGTGTTTTACTTTTAATTCATCATCATCATCATCATCAGCTTATTTATGTCCCCACTGCTGGGGCACGAGCCTTCCCTATGGATGGATAGGGAGAACGGGCTATAAACCACCACGCGGGCCCAGTGCGGATTGGTAGTTGTTAACGACTGCTAATGCAGCCAGGACCAACGGCTTAACGTGCCTTCCGAAGCACGGAGGAGCTCGAGATGATAAATTTTTGGTCACCCATCCGATGACCGGCCTTTGCGAAAGTTGCTTAACCTCAGCACTCGCAGACCGGGCGCGTTAACTACTGCGCCATCGAGCTCCTCACTGCGCCATCGAGCTCCTCGCTGCGCCATCGAGCTCCTCGCCTCGACCGAGGACGCGATAGGACGTGATCATATAATTATGTAGTGTTCGTGTTAACTTAAAAAAGATAGTTAAGTTTTATACACTATTTTATCTATCATCATCATCATCATCATCATCTCAGCCAAAAGACGTCCACTGCTGGACAAAGGCCTCCCCCAAGGATTTCCACAACGACCGGTTTTGTGCTGCTCGCATACAGCGGCTTCCTGCGACCTTCACCAGATCGTCGGTCCACCTTGTTGGAGGCCTGCCCACACCTTGTTTTCCGGTACGCGGTCGCCACTTAAGGACTGTTCCGCCCTAGCGGCCATCAGTTCTGCGAGCAATGTGCCCTGCCCACTGCCACTTGAGCTTAGCAATTCTTTGGGCTATGTCGGTTACCTTTGTTTTTCTGCGGATCTTCTCATTTCTGATTCGATCTCGCAGAGAAACCCCGAGCATAGCCCTCTCTATTGCTCTTTGAGTGACCTTGAGCCTTCTGATAAGGCCCATAGTGAGCGAGCACTATTTTATCTATAAGACGAAAATAAGCTTGTAGGTACAGTGGTAAACACACAGTCTGTCTCAAGCACCTCCGTGCAGAAGCCACTTAAAGCCGTTGGTCCCGGCTGCATAGCAGTCAATAACAACCACCAATCCGCACCGGGCCCTCGTGGTGGTTTACGGCCGGTTCTCTCTGTGATGTTTCCATCCATAGGGATGGCTCATGCACTAGCAGTGGGGAATAAAATATAAATGAGCTAGTAAATCTGGTAAAAACTTACTTAAGCAACTTCCCAGCGGCCTTGGACCCGTAAATGTCGCATCTGTTCATAGTGATAGAATCTGGTATTGGAGAGTTGAGGTCTCGTCTACCTAAGACGGCGGCATGGCAGAGGGCCTCGAAGATCTGATGCTGAATGAAGCTGCTGAGGAAGTATCTGTAAAATAGAAAATTAAATAAGTAAAACATTTATTGATTCTCTTTAACAAAAAAAAATTGTGTTTGTGTAGTGTACGTGCGTGTGTTATGGATGTGTTTGTGTGTAAATAAAATAAAATAAAAAAACGAGCGAGTCTTACAATAGTCGCATATGATGTGTAACATTTGACATCTCACCTTAATAATAAGCAATTTTAACATTATATCTAATCTTTATTATTATATAAAAAAATGGGTCAGGTATTACATCATTTTATAACTATAAAATAAATACTCAGTAAATAAATACGCAGTAAATACTCATTAGAAGACATTTGACATATCAAAATGACCTTTGATAGTCAAATGACACAAAATGTCACATATAATAATATAAGAATAATATGCTTGTTGATCGAAGATAATATGTCATGTTTAAATTTGTTTAAATTTGTTTTAATTTACAAAATGGTGCGCGCTTGCGCGCTTACCCGACTTTCTATTACACAGTTACACTGTTAGGTTCACATTTCACGAAATCACTCCCACAGCTTCCCCGACTTCCAGTTACACACTTGTAACACTGTTACACATACTTCCGTCCCATTTCACGAAATCACTCCCACAAATTGCTTATATAGAAAGCGAGCGGAAAAATGTTACACATCAAAAAAAGTAAAGCGTAAAGTAAGCGTCGGTATATATATTATAAGCTTTATAGGTGGGTTAACAGGACTAATTTAGTCGTTAATAGCGCATTAAACATCAAACAGAAGTGCCTTGGTAAGTAAGTAATTTGATTAGAGTAGGGTTGTGGCACCAGAGTTGGACTGGAACAAAAGATCGACATTTTTCCATTAATAATTAAAATAAGGGGCCAGCAACTGATTTGTACACACGAAGGCAGATCAATCTACCCAAAACAGTCGAATTTCTACAATCAATTTTGAACTTTATTGTTTAGTTATAAGGATCAGGAGAATTTTGACAGGTTGAAACACTCCAAATCCTTCCTAGGCGAAAACGCCTCAGGACGGAGTAAGTTCATATGCGGAGGCAGTAGAAGGCAGGCCCAATTAACCATCGGTGCCTTGACAGGGCAGTATGCCACAAAACAAATGCTCCACAGAATGCATCTATCAACAAATAGCTTGTGTAGGACATGTGGGGAGGAACCGGAGTCAATGCAGCACCTACTGTGTGACTGCGACTCTCTGGCTAGGAAAAGAATGGGACTCCTGGGGTCGGCCTATCCGAAACCGGAGGACTTCAGGCTCTTCGCTCTTAAGGACGTTACCAAGCTTATGTCATCTATCTTTACAGAGGAAGAAGAGTGAAAGGATGGGGTTGCACAAGATCTCGATGGGTTGAAATGTTGCTGCGAGAGGTTTGACACATTTGACAGGTTTGGGTAGGTTGAACCCAATCAACAATTGAATACAGGCCACTTGGTTCTTTGCTGTCATCCCGTAATGAAAATCTATGTTATTTTTGGCGACTGTTTTTTTTAATGAAACCTGTATCGAATATTGGACTTTAAGTGTCAAACACCAGTGCCATTACGGTAATATCTTTTTAACCGCGTCTCTGTTCTAATGAGTAGAACCAGTGGTTGTGAAATAAAAAACCGGCCAAGAGCGTGTCGGGCCACGCGCAGTGTAGGGTTCCGTAGCCCATCTCAATAATGCGGACTCTTAGGAGAGGGCTTTTATGAACATTTATTTAACGTCAAGTGTTCCGGCGGCTCATGACGTCTAAAAACGGGCCCACATAGGACGATGGTAACTAAAGAAGGAGTTATAAAATTCAACTTCACAAGTGAAGTTAGAAAAAATATTATATTACCTTTTATATTTTTAAATGGCTCATATACCTACTCGTACTTAAATGTAGATACTACCGGTTTCACACACCTGACAATGTTATTTAAGTAGTTCCCAATGAGGAATTTGTACTGCGCCAAGTACATTTTATAAGTTGGTCGACAGTTACTCGTAAACTTGTAAAGCCTACTTAGCTGTGATATCCAAAAACAACCATTTGGCTGGCAGGGGAGGGAAGATACTTGATTGCAAAATTTCGCAAATTTAAAGCTTAATAGTTAACAAACGAGGCATCCGTCAATCAAAAAACTGTTTCCACAAACCCGCAATATTTTTGAAATTCCTATCCAACGACACCCACACTATGGGGTAGACAAGGAAAAAAAATTACATCCCCACTTCACGTACAGCTAAAAAGAAATATTTTTCAAAATTTTACTTCAACACTTTGTCGGCGTGATTAATATGTATATCCATGCCAAATTACAGATTTCTAGTACTAAGAGTCTATAAACTAGGCTGGGGACGGACAGACAGACAGACATGGCGAAACTATAAGGGATCCTTGTTGACTACGGAACCCTAAAAAGGGTGTCAGGAGAGTTGTGTCTTTAGGAAGCTTGTATCTTCTCATACAGGGTGCCTAGTGTGAGTTTCATTTGACGTTCGACGACGCTAACGAAAACGAGAACATTTTGCCAAACAAATTTTCGTTTTCGTTATCGTAAACGAATGAATACGGATAGTTAGCAAACTTACACTAGGCACAAAAAGGTTAGGCTGATTCAAGCATTTGAAAAAAAAATTGTTACGTACCGTATGTATGGTGTGTTGTCAGGAACATGGAACTTGGCTCCGATGTCGAAATTCTTTTCACTCCTCTGTGCGGGAGGTGCAATGCCTTGCAACTCCAAAGACAAGTGCCAAAACTCTGCATTCAAACTTTTCGGATCTAAGCTGCCTTCGAAATATTTCCATCTGTATTCGTCTATGACTAAAGCGAATGGTATTTGAGGTATTTTGTTTAGAGCCAGCTTCAACATTAGTATTTCGTCATTCGACAAATCTATCTTATGCGCATCGCTGTCTTTTACGTTATTTGTATCAGTTTTTCCCTCGTTATAACCATCTTCAATTGTTTTTACAAATTCTGATTTATATTCAATTGATTCTCCTTCGTTACCAAAATCACTGATGTACTTCCATAAGTTTCCGACATCAAGTAGTGATGTTGCAAAACGATGAAGTTTTTGAATGTCAAACGTATTCGTTTTGTTATTTATTCCATTTTCAAATATGTTTTCTTTTTCTTTATCTAGTCCTTGTCTATCTTTCGTCGTTTCTTTCGGAGGATTTTCGGTGGGAGTGTATAGGATAGAATCGTTAATTAAGCCGAGTCTATGTAAATGTTGAGGTGTCATCACTCCGTACATGATTGCGTCACCTATGCTCTCGTGCAACGCAGTGTTGGCTTGCTGAAAAATAAATCACAAATTTATATGTAACTAGCTGTACCCCGTGGTTTCACCCGCGTTTATTAGTCATAACGTGATGTAATATAGCCTATAGCCTTCCTCAATAAATGGACTATTCAACACAAAAATAATTTTTCAATTCGAACCAGTAGTTCCCGAGATTAGCGCGTTCAACCAAACAAACAAACTCTTCAGCTTTATAATATTAGTATAGATGTGTTATATGTATAACTAGCTTGTTCGCGGCTTTGCTCACGTGGGCTACATGACTTGTGTTTATTCGTAATAAAAGCCAAACCTATTAAAGGTAAATATCATAAGTAATAAGGGTTAGACAACTAAACATGTCACGTCATTTCAACATTAAGTTTTTCATTTTGTATCATTAAAAAACCCATCCATGCCAGCTAGAATTAGTAAAAAGTATCTAAAACAAAACCACGTAATAAAGATCACTCTGTATAAGTAATTTTGGTCCGTTCTGAAACTTCCTGTACAAATTGTCATCCCCTAAATCCTTAAAGGATCATTTTCCAAAAATCTTGAAACTCTTCGTAATTTCTCACCAGGCCAAATACCGAAATTTAAAGAATGACAGATTTCCATACAAACTTTCTACCCTTATTTGACTCCTCTAGAGAAGATTTTTCGAAAAATGCAAAAACACGTCATTCTTTATTTTTATTGAAAAATCTTTAGATCGATTAAGCGATCGATCGAGCGCCCGGTCTGCGATTGATGAAGTAAGCAGCTTTCACAAAGACCGGTCATTAAGTGGGTGACCATTTTGAGTTTCTCCGTGCTTCTGAAGGCACGTAAAGCCGTTGGTCCCGGCTGCATTAGCAGTCGTTAAAAATCACCAATCCGCTCTGGGCCCTCATGGTGGTTTACGGATCGTTCTCCCTATCCATCCATAGGAAAGGCTAATTTCCCAGCAGTGGGGAGATAAAATGATCTGGTGATGATGATGATGACACTTACTCTAAATAGTCCTGGTTGATCAGCATACGCCATGTAGTAGTGAATATGCCCGAACTCGTGGTGAAGGACGTAGAAGTCTTCCATAGTAGTGCCGGAGCAGTAAAGTAACCTGTGGGTCAATGAAACAGGTTTTTGTATTACGCCTGGGCTTTGAATACATGGCCTTTAAGACACCTCATATTAAGTCCGCGTTCTCGAAGTCTGCAGTGAGCGAGGCGGGAGCGGAGCTAAGAGCGATGCGATGACCTCAAAATAAGGAGACAGCAGACTTTTTGAACTTTATGTGATTGAGACAAGATTGAAAACTAAATTAAATATGTGGTTAATTTGCTAACCACTGACCCTGAAAAAGCTAAACTTAACTTCTGGATCTCCATATTTTTTGGCGACGACGCTTTACGCAAGCATTGATAAGGGGCCGTCCTTGACGACAGCGAGAGCGCCGCGACAAGAGAGCGGTACGCGAGCGGCGGGTGTCCGACATATCACTAGTCTGTAAGTGCATAGTGTTATTTCATGTTTTTTCACCTGTTGTTGTCACGTCTGAATGCGTGCGCTGTAAAAATATCCGTACAAGATTCGCCAAAAAGCAACGGATACGGATACGGATATCCGGTACATCACTAGTAGATACATATTCACGATTATTTACCTGTAATCGTCAGGTTTGAACATGTCTGCTGCGGTGCCGTGACAGCGAGTGCTGCCATCTTTGTTGCTGAACACAGAGTCCTGCCAAAACTCCCGCGTCATGGCGGGAAGGCCCATAGACTGGTAGAAATCTTCCACACGTTTCACCTGAACGAACAGTTTTTATTTGACTCTTATGTATTTCGTTATTTCATTCATTCGTGGAGGAGCTCGATGGTGCAGTGGTTAACGCGCCCGGTCTGCGAGTGCTGAGGTTAAGCAACTTTCGCAGAGGCCGGTCATTGGATGGCTGACCAAAAATTTATCATCTCGAGCTCCTCCGTGCTTCGGAAGGCACGTAAAGCCGTTGGTCCCGGCTGCATTAGCAGTCGTTAACAACCACCAATCCGCACTGGGCCCGCGTGGTGGTTTATGGCCCGTTCTATCTATCCATCCATAGGGAAGGCTCGTGCCCCAGCAGTGGGGATATAAAATGAGCTGATGATGATGATGATGATTCATTCATTCGTCAATATTATTAAACATTTCGTCATTCAGCTAGAAAATCCGTTAGCCGTAAAGCAGGGTGCCTAGTGCGGGATTCATTCGCCATACGATCACATTACAAAAACGAGAATTTGTACGGCAAAATTTTAACGCAAATCTGTCAAGTTGGCATCACTGCTTCAGTGGTGTTAAAAAATCCGGAGTAATTGTTAAAGATATATTATATACTAGTGGACCCGGCGGACTTCGTACCGATTTGACAGTTTCCATTCATTCCCATTTATCTAATCCTATGTGTTAATCCAGGTTATAAACTATCTGTATGCCGAATTTCATCCAAATCCATTCAGTAGTTTTTACGTGAAAGAGTAACAAACATCCACTTTGACAGTTTCCATTCATTCCCGTGGGAATATCGGGATAAAAACTATCCTATGTGTTAATCCAGGTTATAAACTATCTGTATGCCGAATTTCATCCAAATCCATTCAGTAGTTTTCACGTGAAAGAGTAACAAAGATCTATCCATCCATACTTACAAATTTTCGCGTTTTTAATATTAATAGGATTACGTGAGCTATGGAGAAAGCTATGCTCGGAGCCTCTCTAAGAGATAGGATCCGAAATTAGGAGATTTGACGGAGAACTAAAACCACCGACATAGCAGAAAGAATTAGCAAGCTGAAATGGTAATGGGCGAGGCATATTTGTCGTAAAGCCGATGGCCGTTGAGGCAGAAGTATTCTCGAATGTAGACCGCGCTCAAAGCGTCGTGTGGGCCGGCTACCCGCTCGCTGGACCAACGACCTGAAGAAGGCGGCGGGAAGTGGTTGGACGCTGAAGACCGGGTGTGGTGGCGATCCATTGGGAAGGCCTATGTTCAGCAGTGGACCTCTGCAGGCTAAGGATGATGATGATACTGATATTATGTACACTTACCATATGGGGCACAGTCCAGTTCAACCTCTTAATGCTCTTATTGAGGTCAATAGATTTAGGTGTAATCAAGTCTATCAGAGGTTCCCAGTTATGTGACCAAAGGCTACCTAAAAACAAAAATTAAAAATCTTTCTTTTGCACCAAAAATATTTAAAATGTGTTTGACACAGTTTTTGTCGCCAATAATAACATAGATTTTCATTGAAATTTTAATTCAAAGTCATTTATTCAGTTTAGGCTACAAGTGGCTCTTATGAATGTCACTATGCCATCAATTCAAAATTCAAAATTCAAAATCTAGACACGCGGTAGCGTGTCAAGCCAAGTTCAAGCTAATAGAACTGGCGAGCAGCGCCGTATGTAATATTACACGAACCATTTAGAGCCACTTTTGACCCCTCATAACTCAAAAAATATTTTACACAAACTTGGCACCCATTTAGATCTCACTTCTTTTGTCGTTGAAGTCAACAACCAAGGCATATATCATAAATTGAACTTTTTTGGGATAATTTATTCGGTAGAACCACGATAGCTCAATTGGAAGAGCACCTGACCCGGTATGTCAGAAGGGTGCAGGTTCAAATCCTGCTCGTGGAAAAAAAATTTTTTAACATTTTTTTTTATAATCAAATTATCTTAAAGCTTACCAAGTAAATGAGCAGGTATAGCCCCATCCTTCGGTACTACATCGCCGTACATTGCTCTCAGGTAAAACCTGACTACACCATGCAGTAACGTGTATAAAGGACGAATGCCAGAATAAAGATGGCGACAGAACATTCTAAAGTCGGGAATCTCAAACTCTTCGCGCCAAGACGCTCCAATGTCTGAATAACCTGAAACAAAGGCGTTGCAAATCAGATGAAACATTAAAGCTAACCATACCATATGAGGAGCTCGATGGCGCGCCCGGTCTACGATTGCTGACGTTAAGCAAATTTCGCAAAGGCCGGTCATCGGATGGGTGACCAAAATTTTATTATCTCAAGCTCCTCCGTGCTTCGGAAGGCACGTAAAGCCGTTGGTCCCGGCTGCATTAGCAGTCGTTAACAACCACCAATCCGCACTTGGCCAGCGTGGTGGTTTGTGGATCGTTATCTCTATCCATCCATAAGGAAGGCTTGTGCCCCAGCAGTGGGGACGTATAATGAGCTGGTGACGATGATGATACCATAAAGCTTTTAAAGCAAGTCTTCATCATCATCAACATCTCAACCAAAAGGCGACCACTGCTGGACAAAGGCCTCTCCCATGGTTCTCCACAACGATTAGTTTTATAATGCGAATAAAATGAGAATTATATACAGCATATAAATAGGTTATGATGGTACGTACATATGAAGAGGAGGCCATCCGACTACGTTGCAAACTTGGCACTGCATTTCTGTCCCCGGTCCAAGATCAAGAGGCAGACCCAAGACAAGATGAAGGATGTAGTGCAAAAAGACATGAGGGACTGCCAGGTAACCGAACAGGAGGTCGAGGATAGAGTGAAGTGGAGGAAAATGATAAGGAAGGCTGACCCCACTATCATGTGAAATATATAGTCGGGAAGAGAGAGAGAGAGAGAAGGAGAGAGAAGGAGACAGCATATAAATATTTACCATTCCGCCATGCGCCCCTGTTCTCCAACTTCACCAGTTCTTTGTAAGGCTTCCTCATAGTTAACATTTGCTCCCGCCAGTAGAACCAAAGCCGCTTTAATACTCCAGGATCTTTGGACAGTTCCATCAACTTCTCAAAGTCCTTCTCTCCGTTCAAACAAAGCCCTTCTTTTTTATCTAAGCCACTATTTGCCGCATATGTCATGAACGACTCCACATCCGACTGTTTGTAGAATATTTCCAGCATTGACAGGTAATTCAAGATGTCTGCCTCGGTTGCTGTACGATCGTCTTTTGTTATGTTGTACGGTGGTATACATACTTCGACTTTGTTGTAGATTGACTGTAGCTGGTCGTACAGAGAATTTATTTTTCTAGAATAAAGAAGAATATAGGTTCATCGAGATAAGGAGAGGTTCGTGTTATAAAGAAAAACAAAAGTTGTATAACTCATTGAAAATACCTACGATTTTATCTTTTACTACTTGCTATTATCAACATCTTATTCAATATAATTAACCCCACTAAGGCACGAGCCTTCCCTATGGATTAATAGGGACAACGGGCTGTAAATTACCACGAGGGCCCAGTGCAGTGCGGTGGTTGTTTCAGCTGCTATTGTGGCCGGGACCAACAGCTTTACATGCCTTCCGAAGCACGTACGCACGAAGTTTTTGCAGTAGTACATACATAGTGCCCAAGTACCTACGTTATTTTAAATCAAGTGTATTGTTAAGTAAAAATAAAATAAAAATACAATTTGTTTACGCTTACACCAATTATCTAGGCCAAGATAAGCTTCTATTGAAACTCGTTAAAACTGTTAAACTGGATAACGGATAAATATACAGAAACATAGAAAAACATTAATTGATCCGACCGGGAATTGAACCCAGGGCCTCAGAGATCCACAGCTAAAGTAGACGTCCTGAATGGGTAGTAGGTAATAAAGTTTGGACGATTCAAAAGCACTCCTTAAGTTTATTTAAATAAAAAAATTTACCCAGATCAATAATTAAACAAACAGAAATATAGTAGTATAAGTCATAGATAAAACATCAAATCAATTAGTTACTATAATATTATAAAGCTGAAGAGTTTGTTTGTTTGTTTGTTTGTTTGTTTGTTTGTTTGTTTGAACGCGCTAATCTCAGGAACTACTGGTTCGAATTGAAAAATTCTTTTTGTGTTAAATAGTCCATTTATTGAGGAAGGCTATAGGCTATATTACATTACGCTATGACTAATAGGAGTGGAACAGTCGCTAATTAACGCGGGTGAAACCGCAGGGCACAGCTAGTTAGTTATAAAAATTCACAGATTTCGCAGTTCCCGCAAGAATCGGAGCATTGAAAATGAATACAACATGAATACGAAATAAAAAACATTTTATTTTAAATAACACAATTCCACCATTTAACACCATTACCATGACAATCGGTCAATAATCAAAGAAGCTACATCACTTTTTATATACGGAAATACCCGTTTTTATACAATACCAAAACTAAAGGGACCACTTACAGGTCACAATTATTAACCGATTTTCAAAATGTATTCGCCATTTTGTAGCTAAACTAATACCCTAGGACCCTTTTATGATTTTTTCTTAAGTCGTTTTTTTTTTAATATTTACAATTTAGTATACAAACACCCCCCAAAATACTCGTTTTTATTTACATTTTTCAAAATTCCAAAAATTGTTTTTAGCCGATTTTTTAATTCAAACGCTCACAAGTGTCTCGATAAATTCCACAACTCTTAGTACTATTTCCATCTCGATTCTCCCAAAATCCTCGGAGCTATGGCCAAAATTACGTTTCAGGCGATTTGCATCTAATAACCATTTTCAATGGCAAAAAGTATTCAAGAGCGAAACCTCACAAATCTTATTCGATTCAAGGAAAAATATTAGTCTTCTAACATTTAATTTAGTTCGCAGTAATGAAATTCGTGTCTCCCACTGGATTTACTTTTAAGCAGGCGGCCTTAGAAACGCCGGTGGCGAGAAAAGTAAAGCCTCAATCACGATTTTCTTTGAGTTTGCTGATTGGCATTTCTTTTAGCTTAGCCGGGCTTCGCTTTGATTTGTCCTTAAAGATAATTTACACAAACAAAATATAAAATAAATTTTATAAGACAAAGCGGTCTATGACACAGGAGTTGCAGATTTTTGCATCCACAGCACCTCGTATTCTGTCACAGCCTTTACTCGATACAAATTTCATTTAATGATATAAAAAAATCCGGCCAAGTGCGAGTCGGACTCGCGCTTCCGTACTTTATGATGTATTAAAAAAACTACTTACTAGATCTCGTTGAAACCAATTTTCGGTGGAAGTTTGCATGGTAATGTAAATCATATATTTTTTTTTAGTTTTATCATTCTCTTTTTTTAGAAGTTACAGGGGTGGGGGGACACATTTTACCACTTTGGAAGTGTCTCTCGCGTAAACTATTCAGTTTAGAAAAAAATGATATTAGAAACCTCAACATCATCTTTGAAGACGTAGAGTTTGATGAAAAAAAAATTTTTGAGTTTCAGTTCTAAGTATGGGGAACCCCCAAAATTTATTGTTTTTTTTCTATTTTTGTGTGAAAATCTTAATGCGGTTCACAGAATACATCTACTTACCAAGTTTAAACAGTATAGTTCTTATAGTTTCGGAAAAAAGTGGCTGTGACATACGGACGGACCGACAGACAGACAGACAGACATGACGAATCCATAAGGGTTCCGTTTTTTGCCATTTGGCTACGGAACCCTAAAAACGACTTGACTTGTAACACACTCAATATACTAAGCTCAAAAATGTCTCAATATTATGAGAAAAATAAAAATAAAACACTCAAAACGATTGATGGCTACAAAATCGGAAAGCGGGAGAGTCCCCAAAAGTTGTAGTATCAAAAGACAGTAAAAACAAAGACTCGTTTATTTTCTACACTTTCAATTGTTTCCCGCCTTAGCTAACCGTCTTCCGTAAAGAAATCTCGTAGAAACTTCTAGCTCTATAGTCATATTCATAGATATTTATTGAATCACGTTGTACAAAGATCTTACAAAATCAGTATAGACAGCTGGTGGAGCTGGATTGTGTTTCACTAACCATCCTCTCCTTGCCGACCCGCAAGTGGCTTCATCACATCTCGTAAAGATCCCCACAGAATTATAACAGAAAGGTGGTAATCTATACTAATAAAAGAGGAAAGCTTTGTATTTTTTACGTATGTATGTTTGCAACGAATAAACTCAAAAACTACTGGACCGATTTTAATAATTCTTTCACCATTAGAATGCTACATTAGCGCTAAGTAACATCTATAGGCTATATTAAAAAGAAATGCGGTACGAAGTCCGCCGGGTCAGCAAGTATAAATAAAGAAAATTTTACTTTTATTTTTATTTTTAAGTCCTAATTGCTATCATCATCATCATCATCATCAGCCTACACACGTCCACTGCTGGACGTAGGCCTCTCCAAGTGCACGCCACTGAGCACGACCCGCAGCTACAAAAAAATACAGTGAAAAAATTAAATACCCGACCCAGCCATGAATCGAACCTGGGTCTTCCGCAATCCGGGCGGCTGCACTGACCATTATGTTACCGGGAAGGGAAGGGAAAGGAAAGCATAATGGTCAGTGCAGCAGCCCGGATTGTGGTAGACCCAGAGGCCCTACCACGAACCACGTTCGGCGTGTTGCCTCTCTGTCGCACTTGTAAAGTTAAATTAAGTTGTAAGCACGACATTAACTTTAAGACCATCTATGTACACTTAATTTGCAAATAAATAACTTGAAACTTGAAACTTAAATTCGTGCGTAAGTGTGACAGGGAGGCAACACGTCGAACATGGTTCGTAGTAGGTCCTCTGCATGTCGATTCCTGTTACATGTTGTTTTCGACTTCACGATTTGACAGAGTTAGGGATGTTTTTGTGGGGCCAGTACGAATCGATTACATCGATTATACTTCGTTTAGGCTTTAAACAAGAAACTATATTAAACAGATGTTTGGCATTGATACATATATCAATAAAATAGTTAATACAGCATTAGTCGTTGCTTAAATGTGGACTACAGCATAGTATTCTGTAAAACTCAAAAACGCCGAGGGCGCCTCACCAATCAATGTGGTAGTTAAATGAACTAACCACAATTGAGTTTTTGACATTACCGTGTCAAAAACTCGTATTTTTATGTCAAATAAAAAGTAGCTATGTAGCTTGAATTTAAAAACGCTGCGAGCGCCCCAACTATCGAGGTGGTAATAAAATGTAAACGATACAGATTTGACAGTACCGTGTCAAAGTCTTGATTTTCCTCTCAAATAATAAGTAGCTATAGAGCTATCTTTTTCACGGTCTATTGACAAAAGAGGTAGGTATTCTCATAGAGGATTTTTTAATGTTATTTTGGCTTATGCATTTTCAAAGTGTTACAAAAAGTAACTTTGCTTTAAGTCGGGCTGCGAATAATTACGACTTAGAATATAGTTATACATGTACATAAATAATGTAGATATTTTTAAGATGTAGATGAGTTTAGGATGATTGCACTCATGGTCTAAGCACTCAGCAGATACTCCTTCTTGTATTGTCGTTTTATGTTGCCTAGCAACTTGCTTGTTATTTTTCGCAGAACATTTACTGTCAATATACTTTTACACACATTAAAAATCATTTATTTCTTAAAGTGGTAGCAGATTATAGTTTTCTATTTGAAAACTTGAAAATAGCGATGGTTGCCGCGTTGGCAAAGGTCATGTTGGGAATTTTGACTCGCAAAATTATAAAACTTGGAATACCTACTAAATTCTAATAGCGCATAAGGCAATGCTGGGATTCATGGACAATATGCACAGCAAAAAAACCAGACCATTCGTGGCGCGGACAACGACAGCCGAAATGAAGCAAAATTTGAAAGAGATTTCCAAAAATATAAGAGTTTTAGTAGTGCCATAAATGCAATAGAAAGCTGAAGTACATGTCAACCAGTCATTAATGCTGTCCGCAGTAATAGCGTCTAAAGTAACAAGAAAGGAATTGTTTAGTAACAACGGCGGCGAGTTTAATAATGGCAAAGTAAAAACTATAACTACTCTGCAAATAAGGCATTCAGAAGTGACTATAGTGATGCCCTATACTCCACAAGTCCACAGTACAGTAAGGGATAATCGAACAGTCGTTGCAACATGGCACGAAGTCTAATGAATGCTCATGCCAACATCCCCACGGGATTATGCGCTGAAATGGTTTTAACAGTGGTGTATCATCATCATCTCAGCCAAAAGACGTCACTGTTGGACAAAGGCTTGCCTCAAGAACGACCGGTTTTGTGCTGCTCGCATCCAGCAGCTTCCCGCGATCATTACCAGATCGTCGGTTCACCTTGTTGAAGGTCTGCCCAAAATGGTGTATATTCCAATTAAATCAGGTTCCACTTGTATGAATGGAAAATTACCGTACAAGTTAAGGCACCATAAGAAGCTGAGATTAAACCATTCAGGAACTTTTAAATTAGTAGGAGCCGCTGTATAAGGCAGATTGCAGCAGTTGCTGCAAGAGGAGAGCGGATGTTAAGAAGATGATTGCACTCAGCAAAATTCTCCTTGTATTGTCGTTTAATGGTGCTTAGCAGTTTGCCCTTACTGTCAATATACTTTTACACACTAAATCGTTTATTTTTTAAAGGTTTTTTGAAGTTGAGAAAACGTAAGTACCTACTCGTAGTTGAGGCACCTGTTATAGCTATCTCTCTATAGTTAGGTCCAACTCTTTTTTACGAACAGGGTTGGAACAGATACTGTTAGACGTACTGTTGAGCTGTTGAACGTTACTTACCATAGTTTTTTTCTTTTTTATGAGTAAGCACTTGACTTTCATCTCACCTGTGATAATAAGGCCGAAGGAGCTCGTCATCCGGAATCCTTATCTCTAAATGTCGGAACATAACAATTTTACTAACATTTAAATAAGATGGTGGTAGCTAGCCAGGCGGAGTAGAAACAAACCTTTCCACCGACCTCTGGGAATCGAATCCGGAGTCTCTGGGTCTGATACCGGTGGGTGGTCTTAACCGCTAGACCAAAAGGGTGATATGGCAATAGCGAAGATTAAATATCAAAAACGCAAATGAGTATAACAAATTAATCAAAAATCATTTATTAGGGAAAAATAAGTAGAATTCAATATAATACAGACGAAGAAAATTAAAAAAAGTACTCAAGTCAAAATCAATCTATTTCACTTTAAATCTTAGTAAAACTTAACATAACTTGATGACCTTTGATGACCTTAGAGCTTAGAGCATTAAACCAAATGGAGAGGCCATGCGCACTAATTTCTATGAAAAAAAGTCTGTCATTTTCTGCGGGGGACGAGGTAACGCACACAAATACAGTTTCACACTGATGCATTTTTCACTGACGTCGCTACGCACGCAAACGACAAAATTATTAAACACTAGCATAAACTAGACGCACACTAATAAATTCACACACAGGGATAACCTGTCCGTGCACGAGTCTGACGGCAACTTTATGTCAACGTCGATAGTGCTTGACACTATCGATTTAATTTGTCGATACCAATAATAATGACATAGCCCGAAAAGTTGCTAAGCTCAAGTGCCCCACATCGCTCGCAGGACTGATGGCCACTGGGGCGGAACAGTCCTCGAGTGGTGACCGCGTACCGTAAAGCGCAGTGTCAGCAGGCCTCCAACAAGGTAGACCGACGATCTGGTACTTAAAGGTCGCGGGAAGCCGCTGGATGCGGGCTGCACAAAACCGGTCGTATTGGAGATCCTTGGGGGAGGCCTTTGTCCAGCAGTGGACGCCTTTTGGCTGAGATGATGATGATGATGAATATTAATGTAATTATTTTTTGTTTAAATCAGGCTCTACAGTATGGTTAATTAAGGTAGACACTTTGCTTTTCTTTATTGTTAAAATCGACAGTTATTAATTAGGATAAGTCAAAATCTGCAAAATATACCTATATAATTTTATTCCATTCCAAGGAGAATTGTTGTTTTTAAGAAAAGCTGCAATCTCATTCTTTCATTATGGAAAAATAGTTTGCTACCTATCTAACCGACTCTCAAACAAGAGGAACCGAAAAACTGAACAACATGTATAGTACTTTCATGGTTCCATAAAGCAGATCAATTCTTTTTTGTAGGTAACGTAGGGTCTTAATTTTTCAGATTTCCAAATGCAATTATTCGAGAGATTTTTTCTATTTCTATATAAGTTTCCAAATAAGGCTGACTTTAAAAGCAAGAGACTTAAATTAAAACAAACATATCAATATACAGGTATGTACCGAACTCCAGAATGATATCATACAAACGAACAGCGAAATATACCTAATGCTGTCAAGGTTTAAACTGCTTTCTGAGGTTAAATCTTTGAATGATGCAAAGTTCTTTAATGCATTAAAGCTACTCGAAGTGTTCATATAATTTAAAAAAAAATTTGGAATAAAAAACGTAATGTTATAGTTTTAAGTAAATTCTATGGTGTAGGTCAGGGATGCACAGACTACGGCCCGCGGGCCGCATGCGGCCCGCCGGTCGAATACTGGTGGCCCGCCGACAGCAAAAATAATACTCTCGTACATTCGAAAATATTTATATATACTTCTTCGAAAATATATATACTTCTGGTGGCCCACCATCAGTTCATAATTTGCCCGAGTGGCCCCTAGTCTTAATAAGTCTGTGCATCCATGGTGTAGGTGTTGTTATTTCTGTCAGTAATTAACTATTATTTTGCTGCTCATAAAGTTGTATTAATTTAATAGGTCTTATAGGTTATCAGTTATAGGTTTCTTTTTTATAGGTTTTTTATTTTTATTTTTTTGTCATCAGTTAAATGTTTGCGGATTTTTAATTCACAAAGGAGACATATATCAATAACTTCTTTTGATGCATACAATAGGCCACCACGACTTTTTTGGTATGTTAAACTTTTGTCATTTGGCTCCCCACATAAACCATTTATGCATGTACTGCGTTTAATTTTTTAGTAGAAAATACTACGAAGCCCGCTTTATATTCCACTACCTTTTCTCCAAATGGAGATAAGTATATTATTATTTTCCTTTTATAGCCAGAATAAACATTATGATAAAGTCGATATCAATATTTTGTTTTTGTACTGTCGCAGCTCTAACTTTGTTGCAGTGTGGCCAATGTAATTAAATTAAAATTTCCTATTTTCGGGATAAGTGACGGGACGTAAATATAATATATTAATGAAGTAGACCGATCATAAACATACAGTTTCATAGTATTGAGAATTTTTAATGCAATTAAGTTGAAAAAAAATCTGGAAAAACAAAATAAGTTACAATTTATAAGTGATCTATCATTAATAAAATAAGCATTTATAGTAAAAATACAGTTTTAACTTTATAGAACGTGAAATATAAATTGTAATTCAATGTTGGCTCATTCAACTTTAAAAGTTACGCAAAGTTGCAACTTGACGTTTTAGTGGCAACACTTTTTGATTAACAATATTTTTTCAGTTTTTTGCAAATTTTGTGCATTATTCAATAATATTAAGATAAAAATAGTTACAGATGAAAAGTAACGTTATCCTTTTGTACAATCGACGTTTCTGATCGCTTTTTACGTGAAAACACGCTGCAATTTGGCATTTTTTGCTCAGGTCTTATCGCGTGCACCGTGATTTGCAAATGACGCTGGAACACGCTGGAACTAGTTTTATATAACGGATATGATCGGCGGTCATATACTTTTAGCAGAGGGGAACGCCTGACAGTGGCGTCTCCAGTTGGTTTAATGCTCTAAGTTGATGACCGACAAAATCTGGGTCATCTGTCAGTGACATTTTATTTCACATCCTCCTGGGTACCATATACTCCCAAAACCACACACTACACACTTATGTACGATTTTTCTTGATGCCTACCAATAACTAGTGTAGGTCTATTACAAAATTATCAATACTAGTGGTCGCCCAGCTTAGAGCATTAAACCAACCGGGGACGCCACTGACAGGCGTGCCCCTTTGCCAAAAGTATATGACCGCCGATCATATCGGTTATAAAAAACTAGTTCCGATCTTTGTTGTCTGAGAAATAAAAACATTTAATTTAATTTAGTTAATTTAATTTAATTTACACAGTATAAAATTGAAATTGAAAAAAATTAAATTACACGTGCCCTGAAAAAGAGTAGGTACATATTTTAAGTATATAAGTTTAGTGAGGATACATCTCATAGGTAGGTATGCTAACCAGGGAATAAACAGTAATGTTAAACCATTCATTCATTATCTGGAATAAAACAATTTTGTTTTATGGAGGTCATATTACTGATTAGACTAATATTATTTTAAACTTGAAATAAAACGTTTTTGAAAGTTGATGGTAGGCCTAGGTACTGGAGTATTTTCTTCAGTATTACCAATACGAGTCAAAGGTAGGCGCGCTAAGCGTATCCGGAATCACCTTAAAAAAATATTAGTTTACTATCAAAATACATAGTTACGGTTTGATTTTAACTTGTGTTCTTCTTTTAACAAATAATATGTTAATATAATTTGTTAGTAATAGGCCGATGCTTGTACAGACTTGACGACGATAGTTCTACTAATATTGCTTGGGATCCGTCCGTCCCGTCCTTCAATAGATATTTTATGTAAGTAATATCTTAAGGATATATATAAAATGTAGCAACTAGTTTTAACTTCAAAATTAACGACTTTTAAAAGTGAAAAAATTTGGGTTCTCTTAAATAATTTTTTTTTATTTCACTACAAAAATGATATTTCATTTATTAAGCTCTGCCGTTGGATTAAAATCAGTGTTATGCCTTAAGTACCATCACACAAACGGTATTTCCCAAAGAACTCTGCATTTTTGAGAGATGTTGGCATAGTAAAACTTTATCAACTTACTGAGATGTTGTGACTCAGATATAAATTTCAAATCTGTTGGTTTAGGGGGACGTTTTGCTGTTATGGTAGGTAACATTATCAATTTGAAAAGGATTTTGAACCCAATACTTACAAAGCAGAACCACTTCTTTACCAGCATTAGTCAATGCCTCTAAGTGATCCCTTATAACGCTGTAATTGAAGATAAAACTGTCATGGGTTGCACCACCATAATGTTTGTTCAGCATGTATAACGTGTTAAGAATCGCATCAGAAATCAGTAATCTAAAAAATAAGATTAAGAAGTAGAAAGCTTGTTCATAATAAGTATTTTTTTGCACAATTTTAGTTAATTTTATCAATTGGACATTTGTTGCATGGTAGACTTAGTGACAGTAAAACCGCTCTTCGTGTTCTGCTAGTCTCTTCATGGCTACAAGAGTGCAATCTATGTAACTAACTACTGCAGAAATCTTAAACTTTTCATAAAACCTGTAATTTAACATTTATTGCACAGTGATTAACGCGCCCGGCGAGAGCTGAGGTTAAGCAACTTTCGCAAAGGCCGGTCATCGGATGGGTGACCAAAAATGTCTGGACCTGCATGGTTGTTCATGGCCCGTTCTCCCTATCCGGATGGATAGGGAAGACTCGTACCCCAGCAGAGGGGACATAAAATGAGCTAATGATGATGATGATATTATTTACTAAATTTTATGCGAACACTTCACATTTAAATAAAACAACTTTTACGCATCTTTGCGTTTATTTTACACATTGACTTTATATTTTTTACCCTGACGTTACGAACCCTTTGCAGGGTCGTGGTCATAGAGAGACTGCTGTGCAGATTTGCCAATATTTTTGCTATTGAAAGTGTTTTATTTTTTGAAATTCACACTTTTGTCTAATAAGATTCCTGAAAACTCCTAAAGTTTCGGAAAGTTACGGGAATTTTCATTGTACCTAAAAACTGGTCTTTGTCGATACTTGAAGCCAGGAAGAGTACTCCTTCACTACCCTTGACACTTAGATACTCAATTTTCATGATTTTTTACCAGACTCACTCAAAATCAAATAATCTACCAATGCAATAGAAAGGTACAAAATGGGAATGCTTGCTCACCTTTATACGAGTTGAAAGCCCTTTACCCCGTCGATGGATATGAGTAGCCTTTAAAAGAGGCAGCAGTTCAAGCTCTAGTTGGTTAAATAGCTCCTCAGATAACCTGTAGACTCGTACATAGTCGTCATCTCTGGTTTACAGAGATGACGATAAAGTCCGAATTTGGTTGGCTTGTTCACGTTTTTAATTTTTGTCTAAAGCATGAGCTTCTTCCAATAAAGACAGTAACAAAACCGATCGAGACATCTTCGAAAGTAATATTGAAATTTTTATTAAATATGCGTCACTTTATAATTGACTGGTGCAATGACAAAACGTCAATACAGCAACAGCATCGGCGTAAAGACTATTTGGCTACAAATCTTTAATTTTAATTTTAAATACTGTAATTAACGTTTAAACTTAAAGAATAATGTTTATTTCACTATTTTTTTTATGTATATCTCAATGCCAAACCTCTGTTTAATGTAGTTTCTTGGTTAAAAGCAAAACGAAATATAATCAATTTTATTGATTCATACTTGTCCTAAAAAAACATCCTTGACTCGAAACGTTTTCGCACTCGAATGTGCCATGTCTCCGGAATCCCACTGCTGGTTCGATTCATGGCTGGGTCGGGTAGGCAACTTTTTCGCTGTATTTTATAAATATTTAATATAAAGTAATTATAAAATACTAGCGGCCCGCTCGCGACTTCGTCCGCTTGAGTGAACACCGGGTCCCATTATGTGCATGTATTATCTAATATATAAAATTCTCGCGTCACAGTTTTCGTTGCCATACTCCTCCGAAACGGCTTGACCGATTTTGATGAAATTTTTTGTGCTTATCCGGTATCTATGAGAATCGGCCAACATCTATTTTTCATCCCCCTAAATGTTAGGGGTAGTCCACCCCTAAATTTTTTTTAAATTTTTTACAACGTTTGCCGGGTCATCCGGTATCTATGAGAATCGGCCAACATCTATTTTTCATCCCCCTAAATGTTAGGGGTAGTCCACCCCTAAATTTTTTTTTTATTTTTTATGGCAAAACGACGTTTGCCGGGTCAGCTAGTACATTATAAACCTTCCTCTTGAAGCACTCTATCTATTGCCGAAAACTGCATGGGGGGTGCCGCGCGGAATTTCTAAAATTTACGTGTTTTCAAGTCACTGGTGCTAGGCGCTGAATAGGTCATATACATTAAAAGAACTAGTGTAGGTTAGCTTGATCCTTTCACAAGGCCATGGTTGTCTTGGAATTTGAAACAAATACCCAGAAACTGCATAAATAATACGTAAAATTAATGATATCTAAAAACTTATTTCTTCAGAAACTTTGTAAATATAGCACAAATGAAACAATGATCCGACATCAAAATGTTTGTATCGATATTCCGCAGGCCACTGTTGTCTTATTTTTCAATTAAAAAATATGAATATGAACTTTTCTTATTTTTTACCCAAACGCCTATGATTTTAAGAAATTAAATCACCAGCCTACTCTGTACAGATATTAGTGTGCGTGCGTATTCTTGTCGTGCGCCGTTGTCACACCACTACCACGCGCCGCTCGCTCGCTATCATAAAGAAACTTGAAACTCGCAGTTTTGCGTCCGCGCTGCACCCCCTTAAAATAAGTTGCGTAGTTTAATAGATCTAAGCGTACCTACAGACAGCGGAAGCGACTTTTTTTTATACTGTCTATAGAAGATGTCGTAACTATTCCCGTAATCTTTACGAAACTATTTTGATAGAGAGAATTGTTAACAATACATACCTAGCTTCTCTGTAGGTGAACTTCGGTCCTCTACACAGAAGATACGTCTGCCTCCTCTGAACGGCACTGAACAACTGACGATTTTTTAGAACTGTCAACTGTTCACACTTGTTTTGTTGCCATGTCATCATACTTTTCAGGTAGCTGGCAAAAGCTTTGGCTTGAAGCGCTGCATTGCCAGGATTTATCGAAGTCTCCCATGATAGTTCTGCTGCTATAGCATTGTATTTGACAAAACTATTGTTTATCTCGTCAAATATTTCATTGAGATCTTTACAGAGACATGTGAGGAAGCATGCTGATAACAAAAATGCTATTTTCATGGTGATTGTTTTCGTTGAAAGTTCTTTAATCCATCTGCAAATGTAATTTTATTTTTAAATTAATCGCTATTGAAAAGTCTCAAAGAAAAACTTGTACATCAAGCTATCCAAAAAAAAAAGTATGTAATGTCAAAGTAGTACGTAAGTAAACAGCCTACAACTGTCCCAATGCTGGGTAAAGGTCTCCATCATTGAAATCGAATTGAATTGAATCATCGCTACAATTGATGGGTAATGGCTCAATCACCTCGCTTGCCAAGTGCGGGTTGGTGATCATAAACCCGGGCTATGCTTATAAAATCCGCAATACATCTTGCCCGGAACCACGTTCGACGTGTTGCCTCCCTGTCACACTTATGCACGAATTTACAAGTGCGACAGAGAGGCAACACGCCGAACGTGGTTCGTGGTAGGCTTTCTGGGACCTTCGGTTATTTTTGAAGTGAAAACTTCTTTAGCGGCGTTGTGCACTTTTTTTGGAATGGGTAAAAAATGTTAAACTCGCGTCAGGACACGTGACCGTCAGGACACGTGACCTGATCGAAAATTCGTAAAAGGGATGGAGAGTAGAAGAATGGGTAAAAAATCTTAAACTCGCGTCAGGACACGTGACCTGATCGAAAATTCGTAAGACGGATGGAGAGTAGTCAGCTGGCGCGGCGTAATATAAATTTTTAATATAACTTAATATAACTTTTTAATGTAATATAAATTGTCATGTTTTTTTTTTTTTTTTTTTTTTATACGTAGCACGGCAAATGACTCCAATTCACCTGATGTTAAGTAAATATGGAATCCAGATGCGACGATAACTGGTGCAGCGTGAGAACAGCGCAGCGTCAGTTATCCTCACTTTGCCGGCCCACAAGGTGCCTCTTCACGCCTCGTTTGTGTATGATAGCCCAATAAATAAATAATGTATTCTACCACATAAATGAGAGTACTTTTATACTGATAATTAAAGCAATTCGTGCAAAATTATTCCCTAACCATTCCAAAATATCAAAAATGCACAACGTTAATATTCAAGTTTTCACTTCTGCCGGCACTCCCAGAGTGCAACCCGTCGTTTTTTATTTTTTATTTTCTTTATTCAGGAAACAACAGCTTTCTTAAATAACACAATCATAATATTATACTATGTGTTAACACATTAGCCACTAATAGTTTCCACTAATAGTTGGTACAGTTATATTTATGTTGAGTAACAAAGTGCAAATAACTTAGGTACAATAAAAAGTTTAAACTAAGGGTGGTAGGTACTTTTTTTTTTTATGCTTTATAAGACAGCTCTTGACCTCGATCTCGCCTGATGGTGAGCGTAGATGAGGTCTACGATGGAGCGAGCTGCCCCAGAAGATGCCTATTAACTCTCGCCTTGAAGGAATTCAGGTTATAAGTTTTTGGGAACACAGACGATAGCAGAGAATTCCACTCCTTGCCAGTGCGCAGTAAAAATGATGACATGAAGCGCTTAGTGCGACATAGTGGAATTTCTACTAGGTGGGGATGATATCCTGCAGTACGCCTGGAGGTTACTTTTAGTAAAATACAAAAACTAATAAAAAAAAGAAAAGATAATTACAACAAAGGCAGGCAAGTAAGTATACTCGTAACAATTGATTTAACGCTCTTGAAAGTTTTTAATTGTAAATATTGTAAGTATTATTTGGTAACGTCATACTTTTTTTTTGTAAATGTCGTTACTTCTATTAAAGCCATGGAGTGCCTTGCGCCCATTCTTCTTCACAACTAAAAAAACTCGGCCACCGAGGCGTATGTGTATAATGTATATGATAATATGAATAGGAGATGGCGCTGCCGTCACGTTAATATCAGCTCCGAAATATTATCGTTTTTAAAATATAAAACATAAGAAATTTAGATAAATTTCGTTGTCAAAGTGTGCCCCGCATTGTGGAAAACTATAATCAGTGTTGTTAAAACAATTAATTTAACAGTACAGTGTAAATTAAAACCAAATAATAACTTGGTGGTGCAATCATAAACAATAACATTCTCAAACTAAAAACTATTAAATAGTGGCAGAAAAAGTGTTAATAACTGAAATCAATGAAAAAAATCATAAATATATAAGAAAACAATAATAATTCAATGAAAAAAATCATAAATATTTAAGAAAACAATAATAATTCCATAAAAGTGGGTGGTTTAAGAACAGTGAAAAAAGACTAAAGTGGTGATATCACGGACCCAGTAGACCGGCTAATCACCGTCCTTGAAAGCTGTGTGTGTACATTCACTAGTTCATTCTGTATGCTTATTTTGCCAACATACACACAAGCCGTGTGGCTAAGCGGATAAGAGTGCTGCAATCGGGCTGCGAATCAGAGTTCAAATCCCACCCAAAAAAATTCTATTTATAATTTTTCTTTTCGTATTGTAAATTTTTATCTTATTCTAATTTTAATTTTATTTTAATCAATATATTTTACAAAAATTATAATGGCCTCAACCAACAGGTCTTGTTTTAAATGTAATCAAAAGTTAAAAAGGAATAACTTACTGACATGCTATGTCTGTAATAAAAGTTTTGATCTAGATTGCGCTAATGTGACAATAAAGCGATATAACCTAATGCGCAGTGATTTGGAAAGAGATCGACGCTTAACCTGGAAATGTGATCTATGTTCCGGTAATAAAATAATAAAGACAACATCACGAAGTACGCCCAAATCAACAGGTGAAAGAAATTTAGCTACTTCTAAGATAAAAACGCAAAATAAAAATGTTGTAACAACCGAAACAACTGAATCGTCTAAAACAGTACTAACTAAGAACCAGCTGCGTCTGGACTTAACTGAAGACCTTTTAGAAAGCACATCAAACACTCAATATGTTACAATTAGAAAGCGATCAGTAGCAAATATCCCTACAGAAAACTCATTCGAATCACTACAAGCAAATGACTCATTGGAATTATCACCCATAGTTCGGATAAATAGAAGCTGTCCTGAGCTTCGCCGAAACATACATGATGAATTGGAAGAAAAAGATAGAAAATTGTCAGAAGTAGAAAATAAATTAGCAAGAGCAAATTCTGTGATAGACAAATATCTGATTGAAAACTCGGAGTTAAAAAAGAAAATAGTGCATAGCGAATCAAGAATTGAATCATTAACTCAAATATGCACTTCAACTTCCAAAGGACCTGGAACAGTTAGTAAGAAAAAGGGGGTTGATACAAAATTGGATCCCAGTTCCCTTGATTATATCAAGCGCAACTTAAACATACTGGAGCTTACTAACACATCTAAATTAAGCGACAAGCCAAATGATACTTTGAAATTGGAAATTATGAACTCTCAACTTGATACCATTAACAAAAAACTTGTTTATCTACAAAAACAGCTAAGTGACACAATAAAAGATCTTAACAGTATCTCGACAGCTATCAGATTCAAGATAACTGAAGGCAAATCAAAAAGTCTAGAAACATCATTTTGCAACACAAGATCAGAAAATCAAGATAAGAGTAAATTATGTATACTAAGTACAATAAAACATATTCAACTTCTATCAATTGTGGAAGATACCTTCGGTGACAATTTTCAGTCTTGTCACTACATTAAACCAAAATGTGGAATACGTGAACTAGTTTATAGCATAGAATCTAAACTAAATGATTTCACAATGAACGATTTTTGTATTATATTAATTGGAGAAGAAGATTTTAAGGTCACAAACAATTACATGAGAATAATTAAAACTATTAAAAACTCATTAAGTAAAATTACACATACAAATGTTATTCTATGTTTGCCTACTTTTAAATGTGGTAATTATAATTATATGTATAATTCGAGAATAGAAGATTTTAATGATAAGTTGTACTGGAATAGCGTAGAAAATGAAAATACTTTTATTGTAGATTCTAACCTCCCTCTTGTATATGATTACTCCATGTTCCATTCGCGCACAGGGGTGATTAATAAATATGGAATTCAGTGTATATTTGACTCAATTTATAAACAAATATGTTATGTTCAACAGTTTTTTCTTGAATAATGAGTATGATTTTGATAAAAATAATGGAGATAAGGCACAACCTTCTCACACTTCTAGTAAAATGGCAACCCCATCTCATGCAGATCCACATGGGTCAACAATGCTATCACATGATAGCATTGTTGACCTTAAAAATGATTTGAACATTTTTCATCTTAATGTACAAAGCTTAAGGCCTAAAATTGATGAATTGGAAATTCTAATCTCTGAACATAAATTTGACATTTGCTGTTTTAGTGAAACTTTTATGAGAAATAGTGAAATAACCTTTTTGCGAATAGAAGGCTTTAAATTGGCTGATTACTATTGCCGTGATAGTGGAAAAAGAGGTGGTGTTGCTATTTATGTAAAAAACTCTATTAATTATCGCAAAATAGACTGGATCTCTCAAATGGCAATAGAACGTAACTTTGAGAGTTGTGGTATTATTGTACAAGATTTGAATTGGCTTATTGTATGTGTATATAGGACTCCAGATAGTGATTTTGATACTTTTATAAACTTACTGGAGAGACTACTTTATAAGCTAACTTTAAGAACTAGAAACAGTTTTAAAAAGTTGTTCATATTAGGTGATTTTAATATAAATTTACTAGAAAGAAGTAAAAAGTCACTAATTTTCATTAATACTTTACGTGCATTCAAGTTAAAAATCACAATTAAGGAGCCGACCAGAATTACAAATAGCACGAAAACATGTATTGACAACATTATAACAAATGTTAAGATATTTTCCACCAAAGTGCTGAATATGGGACTATCGGATCACACTGGACAACTTATAGGCGTTCCCTGCCCTATTAGCTTTCATCAAAAGTATTGGTTTGTTTATAAACGAAATATAGATTTAAACTTAGACATCTTCTTAAAATATTTGGCCCAAGTAAGTTTTGCAAATGTATATAAGGAAACAGACGCAAATAGTGCATATAAAGCCTTTATAGATATGTACAGTCTACTTTATGACTTATGTATACCACAAAGTAAAATTAAGATAACTTATAAAAAAAATCCAAGATGGAAAACAAAAGGAATCACAATTGCCAGTAGAAATAAGAGATTTTTATACTTACAAACCCAACACCACAGAAATGCTGTAAGTCTAAACAAATATAAACAATATAGTAAAATAATGAAATTTGTGACAAGGCGATCTAAAAAAATTACTAACATAAAGCATATTAATAAAAGTTTAAACAAAAACAAAGCTACATGGAATGTCATTAAAGAGAATACGGCACAAAATAATATTATAAAAGAAACAGTACATGCTTTAAATAATGATGGAGAACTAATTACACAACCATTTCGAATTGCGCAAACATTTAATGATTACTTAATAAAATTATGTGAGCCTAACCCACTTAATCCGGAATATAAACCTTTAACTTCATCAAATTGTAAAAGTATTTTTTTAACTCCCGTTGATGTAAATGAACTAAAAAGGATTATAAAAAACTTAAAAAACAAAAAATGTACTGGATTTGATAATATACCTGTACAGTTGATTAAATCCAGTATTCCATACATAGTAGAGCCCTTGGTTTTTATTATAAACTTGTCAATTGAGACCGGGTGTTTCCCAAAAGACTTAAAAATATCTTTAGTAAAACCTATCCACAAAAAAGGGTTAAAGACGGAAGTGGCAAACTACAGACCAATAGCATTACTCTCTAATTTTGCAAAGATATTTGAAAAAATTATTCATAGTAGAATTATTTCTTTTTTAAACACTAATAACTTATTACACAAAAACCAGTTCGGTTTTCAGAAAAATAAAAATACTACTCTCGCTATATATAAAGTGCTTTTGGAAGTCTGGAAGGAAGTCAATGAAAAAAAAGGTTGTGCAGGCCTATTCTTAGACATGTCGAAGGCATTTGACTGTGTCATCCATAAAACCCTTTTAGGCCAATTAGAACGTATGGGTGTGCGGGGAAATGCATTAAAGCTTATGGAAACTTACTTGGGCGATAGAGTGCAGGCAACCATTTTAGACGTATATAATAAAAAGACAAAAATATTAGAAAGAGTCATGTCGGATTTTAAGCCTATAAACATAGGAGTTCCTCAAGGAAGCGTTTTGGGGCCGTTGTTGTTTTTGATATACCTAAATGAACTGCCTTTAATACTCGACCATCTTTGTGTCATGTTTGCAGATGACGCCACAATATTTATTCCAAAAACCAACTATAACGATACTGAATACAATATTGAAATCAACAAAACATTAAAGTTGGTGGTTGCCTGGCTCGCCACCCTAAACCTAAAAGTCAACCTCAGCAAAACTATGATAATGCAATTTAGGAATTATAAACGAGCCGCTATAGATCTGAACATTGCTATTGATGATAAAAATATTGTTGAGGTTAATCATATCAACTTTTTGGGTGTTTCTATGGACACTCATCTTAACTGGAAATATCATGTTGAAAAGGTTAACAAAAGAATCTCTAGCTATTGCTATGCACTCTCAATAATAAGGAATGTGACGTCGGAGGATGTGGCAAGGAGCGCTTATTTTGGCTATGTGTATCCCCTCCTGGCTTATGGCATTATATTCTGGGGTAATTCTGTTGAATCTCAGTCTTCTTTTATTTTACAAAAAAAATGCTTGCGAATTATATACCGTATATATAATACTGACACGCTGAGAAATACGTTCAAGGATAAGAAATTATTGACTTTTACTTGTATTTATATTCTAGAAATTTGCAATTTAGTAAATGAACATAAAGAACTTTTTGAATGTAAAACAGAATTTAAAAATAACCTACGCTCTCAATATAAATATGATATCTGTTTAAAAAATACCAAAGTAAAGAGCTCTTTTATGCAAAAAGGCACTTATGCAATGAGTGTTAAAATATATAATCACTTGCCGAATTCCTTAAAAATGTTAAAGGGAAATATTTTTAGAAAAAAATTAAAATCATGGCTATTTAATAAAGGGTTTTATAATTTAAATGAATATTTCATGAATTTGAATTGATATTGGTGGACATTAATTATAATGGAATTGTTATAGGTATATTGTTAATTAATTAATGAATTATTTATTAATAAAATTGTAAATTAAGATTATTTAATATTTAATAATTAATGATGTAAAAATTAAAATATATGCACTGTATTTCTGTAATGTTAATTATTGTCTAGAAAGTAAATGTCTTATAAAATAAATATTGTATGTCCGAAATGGGCACACTGTTGTGTCCAAAAATACTCTGACCTTATATGTACACAGTGAACAATAAACAATTATTCTATTCTATTCTATTCTATTCTATTCTATTCTATATATTTTTTTTTTTTCAATAAATTTTCAACTGTTTGCCATAGACATAAAGTTCAAAGTCTCTTGAAGAAGTTTGACAGCTAGTGATAGTCTGATGTGCGGCCGTATGTACATAAAACATACGGGACAGATAAAGCACCAAAATCATCAATATTGAGTATACCGAGGTGGAATTTGGAATTTGTAACTTTTACCCGATGTAAATTTGTTAACGTATATATATATTTTTTTTTACATGTTGTGGTTGTCTTCTATATTTTTTGTGTTTATTGTAATGGAAAGTGTCCTGCTATGATAGGGCATTTTCCAATATTTTTGACGCTGTAAGGGAGAAAAGAGCTGGACACTTGCTGAGTTTCTTGCCGGTTCTTCTCAGTACAAGATCTCCCGCCCAGAGTAGACTTACGAACCGATGGCATAGTGACATTCATAAAAGCTACTTGTAGCCTAAACTGAATAAATGATTTTGAATTTTGAATTTTAAATACTCAATATAGAAAGTTTTTTTTTCGAGTAGCTTTTTTGAGTTTTTTTTAAATGAGGAGCTCGATGGCTCAATTGGTTAACGCGCCCGGTCTGCGATTGCTGAGGTTAAGCAACTTTCACAAAGGCCGGTCATCGGATGGGTGACTCATGCATGCATCATCTCGAGCTTCGGAATGCACGTAAAGCCGTTAGTACCGGCTGCATTAGCAGTCGTTAACAACCACCAACCCGCACTGGGCCCACGTGGCAGTTTATGGCTCGTCCTTCCAATCCATCCATAGGCAAGGCTCGTGCCCCAGCAGTGGGGATATAAAAATGAGCTGTTGATGAATAATACGTCACATGCTATTTTCGTAAACTCGATATAGAGTACATTTATAATGAAGGTATTATCTGATAGTGCTCTGTACACCACTCCACTTCTGCGATAAGATTAACTGGAAAATCAATCTGTGCTACGCGATGGATTAAGCTTTAAGCTACGCCAAAAAAAGAACATTATGGTGGTAACAATAGCGTTCGACACAGTTTTGTCACCATCAATTGGCATAGACTTTCTCATGATTATTTATATATAATTTTACGCAAATATTGTTGCGAACAAATTACAATTTGGAAAACCGGCCAAGTACGAGTCGGACTCGCGCACGGAGGGTTCTGTACTTTATGACGTATTAAAAAATAGATCTCGTTCAAACCAATTTTCGGTGGAAGTTTGCATGCTTATGTACATCATATATTTTTTTTAGTTTTATCATTCTCTTATTTTAGAAGTTACAGGGTTGGGGGGGACACACATCTTGCCACTTTGGAAGTGTCTCTCGCGTAAACTATTCACTTTAGAAAAAAAAAATATTAGAAACCTCAATATAATTTTTAAAGACCTATCCATAAATACCAAACGTATGGGTTTGATGAAAAAAAAATTTTGAGTTTCAGTTCTAAGTATGGGGAATCCCCAAAATTTATTGTTTTTTTTTCTATTTTTGTGTGAAAATCTTAATGCGATTTACAGAATACATCTACTTACCAAGTTTCAACAGTATAGTTCTTATAGTTTCGGAAAAAAGTGGCTGTGACATACGGACGGACAGACAGACAGACATGACGAATCCATAAGGGTTCCGTTTTTTGCCATTTGGCTACGGAACCCTAAAAAAATAAAGTGTTGAAAAAATTCCACGAGCGGGATTCGAACCCGCACCCCATGACATGCCGTCAGGTTCACTGCCAATTATGCTATCTGATGACGTATATGCTATGTTGATGACGTAGTTGTCGACATTGAATAGGGCTCCTTTGGCTTATAAAGTAAAAGTAGATAGTGTTGATTAATTTCGGCGAGTTGGATTGAGCCACGATAGCATAGTTGACAGTGCACCTGACCCGGCATGTCATGGGGTGCGGGTTCGAATCCCGCTCGTGGAATTTTTTCAACACTTTATCTTTTTTTTTTCAAATAGACTTTCTCATTGACATTTTACGAGATCACAGCCAGGAAACAGGTTGTTGATAATTGTTGATAAAGTCAAAAAATTGTTGCTGCTATATCAGCCTCCCTGTCAGCAATTTTTAATGATTAAAAGTAATAAAGTGTCCAGCTCGGCCGTGATAATTTAAAACGCAGTAAGAAAGGTTAGACAACTTTCCAGTGAATGGCGATTAAATATTTTATAATTTTTTAAATACTATGGCGTTATTTTAAGGTTAATTAAAAATATTTAACTGTTATGTTATAGCTTGATATGCATAGTTTTATAAAAAATATCTAAAATATCTCTTAAACTAACACAGTTATTTTAATTTAAAAAAAACTAATGGACCGATTTAAAAAATTATTTCACCATTAGAATGCTACATTGGCGCTGAATAACATAGGATAAATATAAAAAAATATATTAAATAAAATGCTAAAAACGACAATTTAATTTTCCAATACAAAATGATTTGTTTGTTTTGTTGTCATGGTAACCATTGATATATATTAACTCAATGATGGAAACTGTCAAAGCGGTACGAAGTCCGCCGGGTCAGCTGGTATTAAATAAATAACTAAAAAATATTTTACAAAATAAAATTAAAGTCACTTTTTAAAGTGATCCTTCAATCTTTAAATCTAGGGGTCAACAACTTATTTTTGACTGGCTGTCATTAAGTAAAATTTCAATGAAATTGTAGCACATAAGTACATTTTTGTCGAACACGTAGTCGATGAAGTCACTGATTTTAAAACAATATTTCACTAAAATTATTAAAGTCTTTTTTTAAAGTAGAAGTAAAGTGAGCGATAATAAAATCCCGACTTACCTCTGATGCCGACTAGTGATATCAACCACGCGCTATCCTCGCATCTGCCGGTAAACTAAACTGATTCGTTCACCCTGCCTTGCAATAGCCAGTAAAGATGTGACACAATGAGTGCTGTTTGCATATTGTATTTTTTTTAGTAAATTTTCTGCGTGTGTCGTCGATTACATAATGCATTGTTCTTTTATGAATGCTGTATACATAATTAGTAATAGACGAACGTATAAAATTCATCTTATTGTAATAATGAATTTATCTAGTTCTACGCTTTGTGCCCTTAGGCACAGGCAGGACTGAACAATTCTTAAGTGTCGACCGAGGAAAACGTAGTGTGGGCAGGCCTTCAACATGGTGGACTGACGGTTTGATGAAGGTTGTGGGTAGCCGCACGCCGCACTTAAATTTTTATACGATACTTTTCAAGAAAAACGCCAAAAGACATTTCGGTTAAAAAGAAAAATAAAGTACTTTCGGTAGTTTAAATTCAAAGGAGCCGAAACAGAGAGGACGCAATGCCTTCACCGCTTACACGTGCCCCTAGTTTCATTCAAAGAGCCGATAGAGAGGCCGCTCTTAAAAATATTACAATGTTTGTGTCAGGAAAAGTAAAACAAAAAACTAGCCTGATTTTTTTTTAAATGCTCGGGCCTTATTTCTTTGATATAATTAGATGTTTTGTCAAAATATTTGCAGTTGATAAAATGTGACCATATATTTAACTAACAATTGCATGTCTAAGTAACTCTACGTATAAGATCTACATCAGATACACTTCGCGCATGGACTAATAATTATCTGATACACGTTGTATAAATAAATATTTGTTAAACGCTACGTGTGCCCAAGGGCTTACGTTAAGCCAGGCGATCTACCCCAGGGCGGCAAGCAGTCCATCTTAATTGTGGAAATAAGTAAACGAATCGCCGTCACATCCCCGGACAGATCGCAGGATATTAAGCAATACAAACTATTTCCATTCAATCCATCCGCACAAACAAACTGAATCCAATAATGTTTTGTTTTCATTACGTTTGACTGCGCATGTGTTTGTGTTTATTTGCTTAGATACCTACCTATCAACATTTTACGTAATCGTAGATAGATAGAAAATACTGATATTAAGTTTAAACTTCATCATCATCGTCATCATCAGCTCATTTTATGTCCCCACTGCTGGGGCACTAACCTTCCGTATGGATGGATAGGGAGAACGGGCCGTAAACCACCACGCGGATTCAACGACTGCTTATGCAGCCGGGACCAGCGGCTTTACGCGCCTTCCGAGGCACGAGGGAGCTCGAGATATAATATTTTAATTGTATGAAGTTTAAGCTTAGTAATTTACAGTGTGTGGTGACACACCAATGAGTTTGTATCTTCCATAACTTTAAAAAAATTATGAATGACCAAAAAGTTTTTATGCCGTTTTGTAGCTGGCATATTTAACATTAGGCTCATGTGCTGTTGTTCTGAATTTTTTGGTCATTCATACATTTTTTAAAGTTATGGACGATACAAACTCATTATGCTAGGTGGCTCGATTTAGGAGTCCGGGAGTATACAAGAAATCAACTAAACGCCGCCACTCGTTTTTATGATTATTGCCCAACTTTAAATGATATTAAAAATTCAAAATTCAAACTCATTTATTCAGTTTAGGCTACGCTACAAATAGCTCTTATGAACGTCATTATGCCATCGGTTCGTAAGTCTACTCTTGTACTGAGAAGAACCGGCAAGAAACTCAGCAAGTGCTAGTAGAAAATACTATAGTGTGTTATGAATTTATGGATCGGACTAATTGTAAACACGTTCCCTTTGATACTAAATATATATATTTTGTTTATGTAATACGATAGTATTTTCAATTATATCAACTTTACGGTGACTACACTTTTGGATTTTATTTGGTCGGCGCACCCTTAATGTTTAGTTTAACCATAAGTCGTACACATAAAGTTTAAAGTGTATTGGGAAACTCTCCAGTTGTAGTCTCAAGTGCATGCGAGTGTGCCTATATAATCCATTGGTGTCTCAGACTCAAAAGTTGCGGGTTCGATTCTCAGTGTTGATTTTTTATTCCGTTTACTTGGTGATATACACACTAATATTATAAATGCGAAAGTTTGTATGTATGTGTATTTATTTGTTGCTTCTTCACGCTGCAACGGATGGATGGATTTGGATGAAATTCGGCATACAGATAGTTTAAACCCGGGATTAACGCATAGGATACTTTTTATCCCGATATTCCTACGGGAACGGGAACCACGCGGGTGAAACTGCGGGCGGCCGCTAGTTTACCTATAATGATGAGCTGGATGGCTCTGTCATGGACTAAGCTCAGTGGTTAATGTTCCTGGTCTGCGATTGCTAAGGTGAAGCAACTTTCGCAAAGGCCGGTCATCGGATGGGTGACCAAAAAATGTATCATCTAGAGCTCCTCCGTGCTTCGAAAGGCATGTAAAGCAGTTGGTCCCGGCTGCATTGGCAATCGTTAACAAACACCAATCCGCATTGGGCCTGCGTGGTGATTTATGACATGTTCTCACCTATATTCTTATATTTAAATTATAAAAATAAAATATGTTAATATCATCGGGAAGATTGAAATGGCTGAAATTCAAAACGAATAACATACCTAGCGAATTATTTATTTGCAAGCGTTGACGCTTTTATATGAGAAATACTCGGCATTCCATTTCATAATATAATCTTATGATATTTCATACACTTCATAGGAAGGAGTCTTGAGTGTTCGAAGAAAATATTAATATTGCAGCTACTACATACCTACTGAATTTCACTTTTTAAATCTATACTACTATTATAAAGCTGAAGAGTTTGTTTGTTTGTTTGGTTGAACGCGCTAATCTCAGGAACTACTGGTTCGAATTGAAAAAATGTTTTTGGGTTGAATAGTCCATTTATTGAGGAAGGCTATAGGCTATATTACATCACGCTATGACTTTTGTTCGCTAATTAACGCGGGTAAAACCGCGGGGCACAGCTAGTATTGTAATAATGTGGTATTAATAAATGGGTTGTATTTAATCGATCACCAAAGTAACCTAACGTAACCCACAAAAATACTAAGTTAGCACCTAAACTACTATTGAGTTGCCAACTTAGCATTTTAGGTGCTAGCCTACTATTTTTTTTGTGGATCAATTTATTATTTCTCTTAATAGTTTATTAACATGCTTGTTAACCCATCATCATTACCTTCATCACCAGTTCATTGTTATGTTCACTGCTGGAGCACGACTCTTTCCCAGTTTACCATGAATGGAAACACCACAGAGAGAGGAGGCCTCAAACCACCACGCGGGCCCAGTGCAGGGCGGAGCTTTATCAACTGCTAATGCAGTGGATTCCAACAGCTTTTAATGCCTTCCGAAGCATGAAGGAGCTCGAGATGATACAGTTTTGGTCACCCATCTGATGACCAGCCTCTGCCAAGACACTGTACTCGTAGAACAAGGGTACGAAGAACCGGTTCACACGCGCTCTATACCAGGTACAGACATGTACCTGGGCGCTTCTCTTCTCCACGGCCCGGTCTATCCGAGCCGAGGTCCGAGCCTTTAGAGGCGCCCTCGGGTTGTTCCGCTCCCCGATCCGATCCGAACCCTTCGGAGAATCTAGTGGGGCACGGGGACGCGCACTAGTGCGCGATGCCGTTCCCTCTAGAAAACATCCGAAGGTGATTCGTTTCACACGGCTTGAGGGACCCTTTACGTTCCTCGCCGCCCCCAAACAAGCCCGGTGAAGCTGAAAATGCCGTATGAGGCAAACAGCAATCTCTCAAAAAAAAAAATTTGTGAAAGTCGCTTAACTTTTGCAATCGCAGACCGAGCGCGTTTATATTGCTTAAAGAACGATATTCTCGGTCACGGCCAAAGCTCACTTGGGCCTACAACCACCAGGTAGGCTACTCTTGGCGTAAACTCAATCTCAATACAATTACAATGCGATTAATATGTATCGATACTGGGATAAATTTCGCAATTTCGGAACGCCCCATCCCGATAATAATTTGTCCACTTAATTTCCACACAATTTAATTCCAATGTAGCGCTATTATCGCTTTTAAGAGTGCCATTTGATTTTTTTAGATTTGTGATTGGAAATTGATTAATGCAATTGTCTATTAAATAAATCTTCTGTGCGTGTTGTAGGTATGTTATTGAATTCCTTCTAAACATCTGGACCGAATCGAATGAAATTTTCTGTGTGTGTTTTCTGTTGTGAATTTACAATTGGACCCGGTAGGTGGCGCTGCTATAGAGGTCCATCATGGGATATGGGTGTTCTTAAGCGGACGAATGATTTGTTTGTTTTGTTGTCATGGAAACGTTAACACTTTAGCAGCCGATCACGTACTGTGTACGGGCGGGTGGGATCGTTTTAGGACACTGATCACGTCCTCTGTACGGCATTGACTTTCTTAGCGTTTTTTTTTAAAATGATATCCGTGGTACGTGATTTGCGTGTAACCCCGGTGCAATGAATAAAAAAAATACATAGATGTATTACAAATAGTTTTTATTTTATAAATCTTACAATATCGGCAAAAATTGCCGGCGAACCGGGAAAGCCGCGCTTTAAAATAGTCGGCTGTTAAAGTGTTAACTGTCAAAGCGGTACAAAGTCCGCCGGTCAGCTATTAAAAACTTAGTCTAAGAGTAAAAATGGTTAGTTTTAATTGTTCCTAGCCGTTCGCGATAGACAAATACTTAGATACACTGAAACAATGTATTGTTTGAATACAGCATAAGGACCACATTTAATTGAAATGGCAAAACGTCTGGTTTTCTGCAGATACTCGTACTAGCATAAGAATAAACAATAACACAGTTGATCGGAAACTCTCGCTCCGGACGGGCTCAAGGTCACGATATGAGAGTAACTGTTATTTTTTTTATATCTTATAAGACAGCTCTTGACCTCGATCTCGCCTGATGGTGAGCGTAGATGAGGTCTACGATGGAGAGAGCTGCCCCAGAAGATGCCTATTAATTCTCGCCTTGAAGGCATTCAGGTTATAAGTTTTTGGGAACACAGACGATATGGCAGAAAATTCCACCCCCTGCCAGTGCGCAGTAAAAATGATGACATGCGCTTAGTGTGACATAGTAGAATTTCTACTAGGTGGGGATGATATCCTGCAGTACGTCTGGAGGTTCGGTGGTAAAAGGGCGATGGTGGTATGAGCTCGAAAGCTCCCCGGCACACTCTCCGTGGTAAAGTAGGTAAAAGACACACAGGCAGGCGACACGACGCCGGTGTGTGAGGCTGGTAAGCTTGGCCTCGACAAGTGCGTCATCACCGATGAGCCTTATAGCTCTGCGTTCCACCGAGTCGAGTCCCGCCCGATCCTCTAAATGTCACTACACATTTACAGAATACACTAAACATGCACACTAGCTTAGGTCCAAGACACCGTACTCGTAGAACAAGGGTACGAAGAACCGGTTCACACGCGCTCTATACCAGGTACAGACATGTACCTGGGCGCTTCTCTCCTCCACGGCCCGGTCTACCCGAGCCGAGGTCCGAGCCTTTAGAGGCGCCTTCGGGTGGTTCCGCCCCCCGATCCGATCCGAACCCTCCGGAGAATCTAGTAGGCCACGGAGACGCGCACTAGTGCGCGATGCCGTTCCCTATAGAAAACCTCCGAAGGTGATTCATTCGTTTCACAAGGCTTGAGGGATCCTTTACGTTCCTCGCCGCCCCCAAAAAAGCCCGGTGAAGCTGAAAATGCCGTCTGAGGCAATCAGCAAACTCTCTCAAAAAAAAAAAAAAAACCGAGTCGAGTGCGGCCAACAGAACAACACAGACAGAACAACAGAATGTTAAACAGAATGCTGAGATATCTCAGTCGGGCTGTCACAGACGGCGTCACCGCACGCGCGCTTGCCTGTTCGTGCGTTCTGTACTTTATACTATACTAGGTGACCGGCGGACTTCGTACCGCTTTGACAGTTTCCATGACAACAAAACAAACAAATCATTCGTTCGCTTAAGAACACCCGTATCCCAGGATGGACCCCTATAGCAGCGCCACCTACCGGGTCCAATTGTAAATATAAACCATTTTCGAATCCACATGAACACACACAGAAAATTTCATCCAAATCGGTCCAGCCGTTTAGGAGTTTTTTTAGCTTTAGTTATTATTGTGAGGGCGTAACGACGTGAAGGGGAATTCGGTATATAAATGGCGGCGTTTGGGACTAGGTCAAAGAAGATTCCGTTCTACTGTGTTAGTGTTTATTCGGTACTAGCTCAGTCTTATTAATATATATATTTGTTTATTTGGCTGAATGGCTTAACATTTTTGTCACACAAGTGTTATAAAAACAACTGTCGAGTGTCAATGTCAAAGTGACGTTAAGCTGTGACCGCTTCGCTGTCGTGTTTATTTTTAAATTGAAATTAATTTACTTTAAAATAAATGAGTTTTATTACCAAAAGTGTATATTAGAAGCTGTTGATGTATATTTTATACAGTGTTGCAACGTATGAGACACTATGAGCAACATTTACATACAGGAACCGCCTGCATTAGGCAAGGTAATTTTGGTCATTTGTTTATACTATCGTTATACTTTTTATCGCTATTTAAGCCAAAAAGAGTAATATAGTACATTAAACAACTTACTATACAAACAATATGCTTACCGGTTATCCGGTTACCGCAGACTATGAACTTTAACCTTTTGAACGCCAGAGCGCAAACGCATTGGCGCCCCTTCCACGCCAAGCCACAAATTCAGAGCAAATACCTACAAATAAAATAGGAATGCCAACGATCTTATCGATAATTTGTCAATAACCAATTTAATAATTGCTATTCGTCACATATTTTTGAAATAAAATATTACTCGTTATATCAATCTTTATTTGAAACTATTTCGTATCATTTAACAGCAGTTACAAAATTCTAAACAAAGTAAAAGTAGACATTAGAACTGCAAACGAATAAATCAGATAATAATAAGGTACATCACTAATCTCGTTCGTGAAGTCATCCGCTGTCGGGAAGACCCGACTATGGCGTGGTTGGCACGACCTTTGACAACTTTCTCGCGTGTGAGGTAGGGATGTGACATTTCAAGTAAACTAAAAATTATAAACAATAAGGTAAAGAAAAGGTTGTCTATTAGAGTACTAATTATTAAGAGGCCTATTACATCTCGACTGTGATTTTTGCGTAAAATGCCCAGTTTCGTATTTTGTAGTAATTTTCCAGTTGTATTTATCGTTTTTATCGAATAATAAATTCATCCTTAGTATTACAAATTTCCACTCTGCGAGAAAAAGCTGAGTTCGGACGGCCGGCGCATCGCATTTTATAGTAATTTTGCAGTTGTATTTATCGTTTTTATCGAAATAGGATTATAAACTCATTATTAAATGTTTATTCCTCATGAAGTAACAATTATTCTGGTATAAATTTTGCTCAATAATATTATCGTAGATAGGAGAAATTCACATCGATCTTAAAGCGATTTTAGAAGTTTTGTAAAATCTAAAAATGTAAAAATGTAAAATGTAAAATCAATGATATCTAAAAATTCCGAGGCCGCTACGAACTATTCGACTATATAAGAGATAACATTCTATTTTTTTTATTTCATTTGTTTAGAACAGTAGTTCAATCTAGGAGCTCAAATAAGTGCCTTCGCGCATTTTATGAAAATCTTTCTCTACTATTTTGGTTTTCATTAAAAAGGTAAGCAAAATTTACAAAAAGCGAGGCCGCTACGAACTATTATATGCCAATAGCTATTCTGCACTATTCAATAAATTTACCTAACTTACCCTTCACTAGCTGTCGTATCTTGCCGACTGTGGCGTGAGGAGAACACCTTTTTTAAGGATTTCGATTAGCAATATTTAATGATAATTTTTGCTAGTGAAATGTAACTAATGGATATATCTTCGTGCCATTTTACAATATATCATTACTTTACTTTTAAATAATAGGAAAAAGAAACACAAAAAAGTTAATTTAGTATATTTATTTTGTATTTTAAAAATTTCGTTTTCTCGTCGGCTATACACGACGGTGGCGTGTTGGGCACTTTTTCATTTGTCGTCCAGTGCCGACCGTGGCGTTCAAAAGGTTAAAAAGCCCTACCATCAATCCAAACAGTCAAATCAAATCTTAATCTAACACCTACCTAGACAAAGTAGCAAATAAATAAAAACACAAAAATACTACTTTTATTATATGATTTTCATCCCGTTATTTCATTGTACTGCATAATTCAGAAAAATCTTTCATGTTGAAATTTTATGTTTTCAGGTATTGCTAAAAACTACAGTAGGTGATATAGACATTGAGTTATGGACTAAAGAAACACCGAAAGCTTGCAGGAACTTCATTCAGCTGTGCTTGGAAGGATACTATAATGGTTACCATTATTTTATTTCTCAGAATTATAGTTTACAATATCATAGATTTACTCATGAATTCCTCATAAGAATACTTTCTACTGGGCATTATTATTCATTTTATGGATTGTAATTGTCTGAAAAAAATAATTAATAATAATAATAATAAAAATATACTATATATATTGTACCGATAGTCGTTTCGGCAAACGGTCTGATAGCGAAGAGCCTCGATCAACACCTAGAGAGGCTCTCGCTGAAAGGTTGGGTTAAGGGTCAGATGCAAAAGGCAGTACTCCTAGACACGGCACGTATTGTCAGAAGGTTCCTCACTCTGCAGCCCTGACCACCGGTAGCTTGGGCCCTGCCCCGCTGCTGGTGGTACTCTAGGATTAGGTTTTTATAATGTTTTATTGTTTTTATATTAAAATATTGTAAAAATCTAGTTTTAAGAAAGAAGATAAATAAAGGAGTTAATAATAATAATATTAATAGGCCTTTCCTAAAGCCCTTAAGATGATAATGATGTTATAGGCTAATTATAATAATTTTGGAGTAGCCCTTTGTGTAAAACAAACTGCAATCAGGAAAAGGAAGTGTTGCATATTAGTCTATGGATGTGTGCTACCTACTATGTGTCTTGTTGTAATAATAAGAATATCTAAGTGAGGGTACTTAATACTGATACACACTGTGAATTGCTCCTGAGCACAATACATGCATTGTTATTATATTGTGTTTTATTTAAAAATAACAGGTATTATATTCATCACCATCATCATCAAAGCACTGTTTAGCGGATTGCAGGTTCAATTGCCGCTGCAGGTCATACCTAGATCAGAGACTCTCCCTGGCAATACAATATGGTATTGCTACTGGTATCATGGGAATTAGATTAAATAAAAATTAATATATATTTAAAATTTAAAATTTTCCATTATTTTGAATTTAAGCATGTTTTTATGATAATAATTTTCGGGGGGGGTCGGATACACTAGACATAGAGGACCTGAAGGATCTGGAGGTGGAGCAGATAGCAAGATTCACCAAAAAGACAAAAAGATTTGACGGGGCGCCGTGAGGGCTGGATTAACCTTAACCCCCTCGAAGGGGAGAACGGGGAAAAGGACGAAATGGCCCGCAAACAACGCGGGCGGATCGTCCGTTCGGCCGGCGACGTCCCCACCAGAAATAATAAATGATAATAATTTTATTTCCAGGCACAATCTTCCATAGAGTTGTACCTGACTTCATTGTGCAGGGTGGGGATCCAAAGGGAGATGGAACAGGAGGTGAATCAATATACGGAGCCACTTTCAAAGTAAGGTGTATATAGAAATGTTAATGCTTTATGAAAATGCAAATGCTAAGAGCATTTAAATAAAAGCATTTGCATTATCATAAAGAACCCAAGCTATGTATTAAAAATCCGGAACACACTTGGAACTGGGACTTAAACCTGGGATCTCCGGATATCAGGATAGGCATTTGGCCACTTGGCTACCAAAGCCTCTAATGGGTAGTAGGGAAAATAATCTTTGAACGATTCAAAAGCATTTTTGTAAAGTTTTTTTGAATAAAAAATTTTACTTTGACTTTGACTTTGTGGGACACAATACAGGCTATTAAAATCAACATTATATAATGTAACTAGCCGTCACCCGCCCGCTTCGCTGTGCGAAAATAATGGATCAATGAATGCTAAATAAAATAATTATTAGGTTTACCAACATCATATAGCCTATCATTTGCACAATCTCATGATCTTACTACATACGAATTTTCATCAAGATCGGTCAAGCCGTTCTTGAGTTATAAGAGGACATACAGACAGACAGAAAAAAAATTTCAAAAATCGTAGAGTTGGTGTCAGTAAGTCATAAAACGAATTTATCCCAATATTTGTCAGAAAAATTGCATGTACAGACAGAGCCTACAGATTTATATAGTAGTATAGATGTTATATATCTATATATTATTACGTGAAGTAAAAACTTTGTACCCGTTTTTACGAAAATTGCACGGATGGAGGAGTATGAAATTTCGCACACTTACCGCCGGTTGCACCAAAATTGATATACATTTACAAATTCAGTTTTACGTTTTACATAAACTATTCCGTTACTTTCACGAATTCGTAAATGTACGTTGCACCAACAAAATACGAGTAAAAGTATCAGTAAAATTACTTGCCACACAAATGAAGCGTTAATTTTACCATTTTACCTCAGTAGTTTTTTACTACCATGGTAGTTTTTATTTTACATGTAGTAAGCCATGATAATTAGCGTCATAAGTGTCAGTAGCGTGACATTGATGGTTTGTTTATTATTGTTTGTAGTTTTGAAATAGTAATGAAAGTGCATTTAATAATGGAAAATATATTTTTTTCCACCGCACCGCACTGGGCCCGCGTGGTGGTTTATGGACCGTTCTCCCTATTTATCCACAGGGAAGGCTCGTGCCCCAGCAGTGGGGGCATAAAATGAGCTGATGATGATGATGATGATTATTTTGGAAGATGACATTCTGCAAGAAAAGTAAATATCTATCTACTTACAATAACGTTAGGTACTTTATTGGGCTTTTTGGGGATAGGTCGTTATTGTTTATTTGTATGTTTCGGGTTTTCATATACATTAGCGATGGTGTAATGATGGTGATTCGTTTCGTTGTGAAGTACCTAGCTCCTCGTAGGTATTAAAGTTTAAGTTGTAGATTTGAAACTGATCTTGGAGTATTAGATGGAACTAGGCATGATGGCATGTAATGTGCCGTGATCTTGCTGATTCGATAGCGGCACAAAAATCGCTACCTTCAATGAGCATTTGGACTACTCTAATATTTGTTCTCCGACGACGGCGAGTGATATATTGAATAATTTCACTATCACTGTTAGAACTTGTGGAAGACATTATCGTTATTTATTCTCTCAGAGCACGTTTCTTTAAACAAATAGAGCGTTTTCTAACCTCCAACACGAATTGCAAACACGAACGAACTGTCAAAATCTTATACTTTTACGTTATGAGCAAGGTTTGAGCTACGTAAAAAGTAACCGTATAATGTAACCGTAAAACGTATCGCAAAGCGTGGTACAACAACGTTTTACATTATACGTTTACTATTTACGTTACTTTTTACGAATTCGTAAAATGAAAATTTTGGTGCAACCGCCTGTTACAGTTTATATAGAAAAGGTTATACGAATTTTAATATTTTTTTAAAATTACTCATAAAAAATACATTAAATCAACAAAAACAACATTACACACACTACCATGTATTTGACACACACGTATTGTTTGTCTTTAATGCGGCCGACATCTGTCAATGCCAATCCAAACTCACATTGTATCTTTTTAAATTTTTCATTGCTTAGGATACAATCCGTGCAGCCTTAATAAAATTACGGTCGAATTTCGACCACTGGGCGACCACTAGTATAATTAATATTCTATCCCTCCAGGATGAGTTCCACTCCCGCCTCCGGTTCAACCGGCGCGGTCTGGTCGCGATGGCCAACGCTGGTAAAGATGACAACGGATCCCAGTTCTTCTTCACGCTTGCCGCCACGCCGGAGCTGCAGAACAAACACACCATATTCGGGAAGGTTACTGGTCAGTGTAATATATAGTTTTGAATTAAGATTTCATTTAATTTTTTTTTTTACTAGCTGTTCCCCAACTCACCGCAGCGCGATGCCCGAATGCACTAAAAAAAAAGTTCTTCTCAGTACAAGATCTCCCGCCCAGAGTAGACTTACGAACCGATGGCATAGTGACATTCATAAGAGCTACTTGTAGCCTAAACTGAATAAATGATTTTGAATTTTGAATTTTGAGACATTATATGAAATATTAACATCTATTTATAAATTTTGTAATACTAACCTACATTTCACAATAAAGTATACTATTACTATTACTATTTCTAGTACTTCATATTCGCATAGCGTCTATTTGAAATTTTTTAAGGGTCATAGCGTGATGTTAAATAGCCTATAGCCTCCCACAAAAGTTGGGCTATCAAATTAAAAAAATATTTTTTCAAAACCGATTGGTAGTTCTTGAGATTAGCGCGTTCTAACAAAAAAACAAACTCTTCAGCTAGTTGACCGGCGGACTTCGTACCGCTTTGACAGTTCCCATGACAACAAAACAAACAAATCATATAAGAACACCCGTATCCCATGATGGACCCCTATAGCAGCGCCACCTACCGGGTCCAATTGTAAATCTAAACCATTCTCGAATCCACTTGAACACACACAGAAAATTTCATTCAAATCGGTCCAGTAGTTTAGAGGAGTAACATACACACATAACATACACACGCACAGAAGATTTATTACTTAGCATCTATAAGGGCTCTTCCAATTTAGACGTTTGTTGTGGGACGGCTGCCACACTTTCGCACTGCGTTCCATATTAAAATAGTCGTGCGGTTGTCGTGCGGCTGGCATTTAATATGAAAACGCACGGCAGCGGTTCGACACGAAACGCCTACTTTGAAAGAGCCCTTAATAGCCATTAGATACTATTTTATCTTTCCCCACTCCTTCTTCATATAAACTTTTAGCTATGCCAAATCTCACTCTCCTCCGTGCGCGAAATGTGCTTACAAAAGAGATACATATTTATTAGTCACCCTATTAAGGCGAAGGGTAAGGCACACTAGCGCCACCAATTGATAATTTGTCAATTACTAACGGACCGGATATTTTTTAAACATTGCGTACCGTCCGATAACAGGAAAGCATCCATAGTATTTATTGAATAATTGTGCACTACTTTTTGTTGCGTGGTTTATTCACAAAACGGGCTATCGCATTTATTCACAAACAATGGCCACTGTTGGTGTTAGCGAATGAATACAAAAACAAACCTAAAAGTAGTGCACAATTATTAAATTATAGATGTTTGCCTAGTGTCGGAAGGTCCGCAATGTTTGAGAAAAAATCCAGTTTGGCAGTTATTTTTTTTTTAAATTTATTTATTGGGAAACAAACAGCATTTTATAGTACAGATATAATAACTTAATCTATGTTTCATATTTGCCAAAACGGTTTCCACTTATGATTAAGAATACGTTAAATACATACTTACTTAAAATGTATATATATGTATTTCTTATATAAAAATTACTTCAAATACAGAGTAATTTTTTTTGAGTCTACAATTAAATATAACATACAAGATACTACTATAAAACTACAAACTTAAGTTTTTTTTATATTTGTTTTAAATTTAGATAGTTTTAGATTGAATAAAAAATATCAAATTAAATCCATTAGCGGCGCTAGTGTGCCTTACCCTTCGCCTTAATATGCAGATAAAACTATTTTAACTTTCATCAAACAGGTGAAACCATATACAACGTGTTGAAGCTCACCGAGGGTCTGATAGGCCCCGACGACCGGCCCGAGCACCCGCACCGGGTCACCGCCGTCGAAGTGTTGATTAACCCGTTCACTGACATCGAGCCAAGGGTCACACAGGCCGGAAAGGAGGCGCCGAAGAAGAAGAAGAAGGAACGGCAGGGGGTTAAGTAAGTGTTTGCTATGTTCTTTTAAAAAGCCTATGGTCCAAAGTGTTGATTAACCCGTTCAATGACATCGAACCAAGGGTGTCAGACCGGAAGGGAGGAGCCGGAGAAGAAGACAAAGAACCTTATTGCTTAAGTTACTTAAGGTTCTTTTTAGAATACACATTTTTTTAATTATTTAAATTGTCTTTTAGTTATTGCTTATACATTTTCTCCGATGACAATAAGTTTTTGTCATGGCATAAATATTTTACAATCTTTTTAAATAGAACTTTGTTTGTAGGAATTAAGGTTTATAATGAGTTGAAGTTGTTGATGATGTTGAAGTATGAGCAAACATAGTCACATTTATTTTTCCGAATTTTTTATCCATTGCTATTATAGATGGTGATGATGATGGAGTTAGGTGATGACTGTCGCTCTACACTGGTCTTGAACCTTGTTTTGTTCTTAGGAACTTCGGCTTACTCTCTTTCGGCTTACTCTGAAGAAAAGTGTTGTCAAAATATTTTCTAGATTTTGAGAGGATTTGGGTAACAAAACATGTTTTGAAATTGTGTTTTTGAAAACTTAATTTGAAATACTTTTTGTGGTACATACCTGTGATTACAATTTGAAAAAATACTTATATATTATATTAGACATCTCATACATTGTGCTGATCCAAAGGTAAGTAGCTAAAGGACTCGTGGAAATCAGAAACAACGAACGGTACCACAACCACCCAGACCCGACACAATATCGAAAATGTCGTTTTCGACATTGACCCGACCGGGAATCGAACCCAGGACCTCAAAGTTCATCATCATCATCATCAGCTCATTTATGTCCCCACTGCTGGGGCAAGAGCCTTCCCTATGGATGGATAGGGAGAACGGGCCATAAACCACCACGCGGGCCCAGCACGGATTGGTGGTTGTTAACGGCTGCTAATGCAGCCGGGACCAACAGCTTAACGTGCCTTCCGAAACACGGAGGAGCTCGAGATGATAAATTTTTGGTCATCCCATCCGATGACCGGCCTTTGCGAAAGTTGCTTAACCTCGCAGACCGGACGTGTTAACCACTGCGCCATCGAGCTCCTCCCCTCAAAGTTAGCGCCGCCCAAAGAAATGTACCTATATTACCTTGGCCTTGTCTGATCGGAAAGGCGAGATTTTTTAATAATTGTATATTTAAAAAAATTCTTTTTGAACCTTGTTTGGTCTTAGGAACTTCGGCCTACTGTCTTTTGGTGAGGAAGCTGAAGAGGACGAAGGCGAAGCGGTGGAGTACAGAGGCAAGCCGAAGTCCACACACGACTTGCTCGACGACCCTGGGCTTAGCAAGAAAACCGCGGCGCGTGAGTGTATTATACTTTATTTTTTTTATAACTCAATTTAAAATACAGAGTAAAATAAATATTTATATAAAATACAGTGAAAAAATTAAACGCCCACCCGCGTAGCAATTAACACTGTAGCAATTAACACTTAAAAATAAAAAGTAAATATTTTTGAATAAAATATTTATATTTATTTACTTACTCCGATGGTTCAGCGAATCAAAGTGAGTGTTGGCCTCTGACACAAGGTGACGTCGCTGCTCCCTGTTTGCTCGATTTCTTACCAGTCGCTGGTTTCCAGGAGCTCATGTAGGTCCTTGGCGACTTCGTCTATCCAGTGGTACTTGGGTCGTACAACTTTTCGTCGCCCCCTAGGGACCCCCAAGTAAGCACGCTATGTCGATCTTCCCCCATTCGCTCAACGTGTCCGAGCGACCGCAGTCTGTGTAATTATATTAAATTTTTGAAAAAAGACAAAGATGTGAAAAAATTTCACGAGCGAGACTCGAACCCGCACCCTATGAAATGCCGGGTCAGGTGCACTGCCAACTATGCTATCGTGGCTCAATACAACTCGCCGAAATTAATCAACACTATCTACTCTTATTCTGTAAGCCAAAGGAGCCCTATTCAGTGTCGACAACTACGTCATCAACATCCGATCTTAATATTTTTACAAATATTAAAGGTCAGTTAAGAATTAGACAAGCTATATTTATTTTGTAAACTTTTTCATCGCCTTCAGTAAAAACAGAAAAGGATAGCTTTCATTTATTTAACTTTTATTTTTATTTTTATTATATTGTCCCACTGGTGGGCAAAAGCCTCCATCATTAAAATCAAATCATCCCTACAATTGATGGGTATTGGCTTAATAACCACGCTTGCCAAATACTGATCACAAACCCGGGCTACGCATCGAGAAATACGAAATATGCTTTGCACAACCTGGAAATTAAATCAAGGACCTCTGGATTTCAGTCCAAAGGCTTTGCCACTCAGACATCGAGATTTTTTTTTTTAAATTATAAAAAAAATAACGTTTGTTTTATCATAATCGAACATAATATTGTTTAATAACCATTCCAATGTTATTTCAGAACTAGAAGTAGAAGAAAACACGGACAAAGAAGAATTGTCCATCCAAGAAACAGAAGAACAGAAAGAACAGACTGCTGCCACTGTCAGCAGTATAAGAGACAAGTTAAACGCTAAGAAGAGAGATCGGAGTCCGGATAAAGAGAGTAATAAAAGGAAAAAGGGAGAGGGTCCAGAGAAAGAGAGCGAGGAGAGAAAAGAGGAGTCGGACAGCGAAGCGTCGGTGGAAGAGTATTATTTGGGGAAAGAGAAGGATATGGAAAGACAGAAAGAGAGGTGAATATTGTATGACAGGTTTAATAATTCAGTACACTTATGTACGGGATAACCGCCTCTGTGGTCTAGTGGTTAAGACCACCGGTTTAGACCCAGAGATCGTATTATCGCTTATGTTTTAACTTGTGCAAAGATATTCGTTAAAATTGAATGAAAAGTAGCTACGCAGTTTTTTTAAATAGTATAGTAAAGTAGTAAATAGCCTTTGGGATATAGCCTTTAGCTTCTGGATTCAGAAAAATCGCCCTAATGGTGGATACCATTAAGGCGATTTTTCTGTGCAGGGGTCAAAAGCTATACCCGCCTCTTTTGTTTTTGACAAAATTTCTGGATATCCACCATTAGGAATCTTAAGAAAGATATGAATTTCTATTTAAGCTTTAACAATGAACTAAAACAAATGACTTTGACAAAAAAAAAGGTCGGAAAGTTTACTATTGGTCATTCTATGGTCATCTTCATGGTAGGCGGATTTAACTACGATCGCCACGTTAAGGCAAAAATGTTTGTAACTGGATATCTTTAAAATTTGTCGATCGTACTTGTTTTGACATCAATCTTTTCTTTTCCCCAGAGATCGCATCAGAATCGAGATAAAACAGCTAAAGAAAGAGATGAAAGCACCTAAAGAGGATGCAAAGAAGGAGACAGAAACAGTCCCAGAAACAAAGAAGATTGAAGACAACAACGAGATGTACCAGCAGTTCATAGAAGAACAGGAAAAATACAAAAAGATAAAGGACAAAATACCGAAAAAGGGGGCTGCTAGGTAAGTTACTATTTCCTTTTACCGCCCACCAGTTGTAGTTTTTTTTTTATAAATATTTTGCCAGCCTCTCATTACTTAATAATGATTTTTTTTAAATGTGTAAAATGAACGCGAGTAGCTCTGTAAAATTGATTTAATTTCAATGTGCAGGAATTCGCGTAAACTTTTGAAAAATAATACAAAATAAACTATGTGCATTGTGCACATGCTAACTCTATAAAACTACCAAATAAAAAATATTTAAAATGTGAAATTAAAGAAATATTTTTTCTTTAAAAATCTATTTAGGTACATAGTTTGTATAACAGTACAGGTTTTCTCGTTAAGTAGCGGTTAAAATCCCGTTAAACCATTTTTAACCGACTTCTAATAACGTGTAAATTTCAAAGTGTTAATCAAAACTGTTAGCAACAGAACAACATTGAGCAAAGCATCAACATACAAAGACAGTTTCAAGTATCAAGACCGCACCGTCCAGACAAAAATGGCTGCACAACTATAAAGATTAATGCCAAGAAAACGATTTCAGAAGGCGTCGGAGCCGATTCACAAAGACACCACGCAAGAGGCCCTGGGTCAAAAACCTATACGAAAACCGAGAGTATCCGGACAACTATACCGACTCGAAATTCTTGGAAGACCTACGCAAAAACTTGTTCATAGAAAAAGTGACTTTAAAACAAGCGGTGGTAGGCTCGTTTCGCGTTGTACTCCGCATATGTGTGTGCGTTCTATATTCAGTGCTATACGTTTGTATGTACAACGAGTATGTTAATACTGATACTGTTATTTTAGCATCGGTACTAGTGACTACGTTCTGCTACTTCTTATATGTGACTTTTGAAGGGGGTAATTTCACTAGATTAATTAAAACTATACTTGTCTATATAGTTTTGGGGTATCTCTTATCGCCAATTTTGCATACGCTGACTGATACGGTCAGCACAGACACTATATACGCTTGGTCTGTCATAATGATGTTGATACATCTCATATTCTTTGACTATGAAGTTAAGGTGGCGTTAGTATCAAAATCGTTGTCGATTAACGCTGCTATATTCGCCTCGGTGTGTCTAGTATCAAGATTGTCTACTCCCTTCGATGCTTTCATTCTGTTAACTGTATCTGTGATTTTATTTGTTTTAAGTCCACAGTTGTTTAAAGTGTTGTTGCATACGAAATTGTTTGTAGTATTGTATTTTGTTGTTTTGAGCATTACTTTGGTCAGTCTTTATAGTCTTTCGGTGACTTTATTTTGTTATTTCGTCTTGTTAGTGGTTATATTGAGTGTGTACTGCCCTATAATGTTTGTTAGATGGCAGAAATATAAAGATAATATATATGGGCCTTGGGACGAAGCTGTGATTAACGATTCAGACGATTTGGATGACTGTTTGCTTTCTAATTGATGGAGATACCGTTTTTTCGTCGGTAGATGGCGCTGTACTTTTAAGGACTTTTTAAGATATTTTGTTAAAAGGTTTTGTTCCTATACGTTCAAAATGGTTTCAAAATAATAAATAAAGTAAGCAATGTTTAATGAAACTTCCTGTGTCTAAGTTATTTTATTGTATTATACAACGTTTGACAGAAAGGTTTGGTAAAAATCAAAAGATCCTAAGTGTATCCGATGTAGATCTTGTATGCAGAGTTACTAAGACATAATTATTAACTTTTATTTGTTATGCGAATTTTTATAAAATATTTCTATGGTGACGTCACTAGTTGACCTCTGTGTACTTTCATTTATGATCACTGCTGCTTGCTTATGCGCGCCTGACGCGCATGACTTCACTAATATTAATATTTAATTTACAATTGCATAGCAAATTAAAGTTAACTAGTGGTCGCCTAGTGGTCGAAATTCGACCGTAATTTTATTAAGGCTGCACGGATTGTATCCTAAGCAATGAAAAATTAAAAAAGATAGAATTTGAGTTTGGATTGGCATTGACAGATTTCGGCCGCTTTTCTTCCATTTTTGAAATTTTTGAAAAGATTATATAATTATGCGTGTGTGTGTATAAATACATGGTAGTGTGTGTAGTGTTTGTTTTATTGATTTGATGAATTTTTTATGCAATATTTGAAAAAATATTAACATTCTGCAATCCTTCACTATATAAACTATAAGTGTGCGAAATTTCATACTCCTCCGTCCGCGCAATTTTCGTAAAAAGGGGTACAAAGTTTTTGCTTCACGTATTAATACGTATAGATAATTACGTCTCAGTAACAACACATACAAGATCTAGATCAGATAGACTTTGGGTAAAGTTTGTATAGTAAAGTCAAAGTCATAATCAAAGTCAAAAGTTTTTATTTAAATAAACTTTAAAAAAAATATTTTGAATGGTCCAAAAATTTTTTTATCTACTACCCATTCAGAACGTCTAATTTTATCTCTGAAGAAGAATGGGCGCAAGAAACTCTAAAGAATATTACATACAAGACACATCGAGGAGCTTGATGACGCAGCGGTTAACGCGCCCGGTCTGCGAGTGCTGAGGTTAAGCAACTTTCGCAAAGGCCGGTCATCGGATGGGTGACAAAAATGTATTATCTTAAGCTCCTCCGTGCTTCGGAAGGCACGTAAAGCCGTTGGTCCCGGCTGCATTAGCAGTCGCTAACAACCACCAACCCGCACTGAGCCCGCGTGGTGGTTTATGGCCCGTTCTCCCTATCCGTCCATAGGGAAGGCTCGTGCCCCAGCAGTGGGGACATAAAAATGAGCTGATGATGATAATAATGATGATGATGATGATGATGATGATGATGATGATGACGATGATGATGATGATGATGATGACGATGATGATGATGATGATGATGATGATGATGATGATGATGAAGAAGAAACTCCACAGCTTTAGTCAGCTTTAATAGAAGTAACGACATTTACAAAATTATATGCCGTTAACAAATTATACAAGTTTACAATGACTTAAAATATTTTAAATTAGAAATACCTGTTAGATGGATTGGAGCATTTCAAATCAGCAGAGGTCGGAATTAGGTAGAGTTATTTATGTGCTTGCATCGAAATGTTGATATTAATATGGATCTTCCCGGGATTTCTAATGGACAATCCCGTGTGGCCAACAATATTACAAATAAATAATAATAAAAACCTCAGAGATAGATAAGACAAATGAAACAAAGATATGTAATTAACATACAATTTTTATTAGTATTTACAATACAAATACAAATGATTAATACAAATTATTAATAGTCACAATACAAATTATTAATAGTCTTAAGCAAATTCTCATACTTATACTTCGCCTTTTTTATACATCCGAAAATACTTTTGCTTCTAGCCTAGACGCGTGAGGTTAAAATTTAGGTTAAAATTAATCTCGGGATTTGAGGCATATCCACTTTATTCTTTCGCTGTATGAAATCAGTGTAGTTAGATAAATAACTCTACCTAATTCCTACCTCTGGTAATCACACACTTTATAATAAGCTTTTCTATAAAGCTTTTCTTTAATGGTGGTTTTAAATTTATCAATATCAAGTTTTTGAATATGACTTGGAATAGGTGCCTACCTATTTACTTTACTTGATAAAATTTTACTAAAAAAATCAATCAGCCCAGGAAGCTCGAGTGGGAATAGAATCGCTTCCTGAGGCTGGTAGATTTTTCTAGTAAAAGGACATCAGACAAATTCCTTTGACAATAGACCTAAAAATGTATAGCATTTCTATTTGTACAACAATGTAGGTATATAAATAGTGGGTCGTGAAAACTATTCAGAGTTTTTCAAAGATTTTTATTAGAAGAGTTATTCACGTTTGAATTTTTTTTTTGTAACACTGACCCTAGTATAATAACACCAGTAATTCAAACGAAACGTTTCGTTAAGTGCTGAATAAACACCACTTTCTTTTTAAACTATCATGGTCACTTACAGTAGAATAAATATTATAAACGGGATTATTACCACCATTATTAACACAACAAAAAACATGGTAATAATCCCGTTAATAATATTCTAAAGTACTTTCTTGTTGTATACAAAGATCTAAAATATAAAACATGATACGGATGGAGCGTGCGGAATTATGTTCCGTTCATTTAATCATGTAACCACATGATTAAATGAACGTAACCAAACGCTTCAGTTGACAGTGATTGACATTGTCAGTGACAGGTTGGCTGACAATTCTGAGAAATCCAGCCAACTTCTGCCAATGTCATTGTCATCTGATGTAATGCACCTTGTTCTTACTCTGAAGTATACTTATTCAAAATGTTCTTACGCAATAAAATTGTGATGGCGGCCACAAAAGTGTCCGTTTCATAGTCGTAGTTTTGTTTTATAGTTAATTAATTTCAGCCAATTAAAAGAGTTTCAAAATAAAGTTGATACTAATTTAGGTATATAATGAGTCATTATATACCTAAATCATTAATGACACATAGTGCTTAGAGATAATAAATACATTTTCGGGTCAAATGTGCCTGATATCATTTATCTTGTAACTATACAGTGTCCCAAAGTTAGCACGTCACACTGACACCGGAGGTAAGTGGGCCTCATATGCGTCGAACAAGCCTAACTTGTCCATAGAAAAGTTTGAAGTAAATTTTTTTCACGGTTGCTGCTCGAAAGTCGAATCCATTGTTTTTGTGTGATAATAGAGTTACGAGAAACTATCAGTTTGTCGTTTTTGCACATGACTTTTCTACTAAATAATGTTGTTTCATCATTAAGTAATTATTCTCAAAGACGTAGACGTAAAAAAAGTTAAATAAAGGAACTATGATACAAAAATTATCTAAAATTGGTGATTTAAAACAAAAATCCTGAAATCGGTCATATCTCTAAACTTATGAAACTTTTCAATTCAATTCAATCATTTATAGCATCATTTTTTTTTGTATGGACAAGTTAGGCTTGTTCGACGCATCTGAGGCCCACCTACCTCCGGTGTCAGTGTGACGTGCTAGTTTTGGGACACTCTGTACATAGCATTGTGAATTTTAAAACAATAAAAATTGAATAATTTTCTTATAGGGAAAGCTTTACACTACAGCTGCTGTCGAAGTTCAAGGACAAACTACACGCCATGAAAGAGAAGGTGCAGACAGAGGGAGAGAAAAAAGATGAAGATGACGAGGACATTAACACCGACGAATGGTGAGGCTTGTTTTGTATTCATTTATTTATTAACTAGCTAACCCGGCAGGGTATATAGAAATGCTTCTTATCTTGTCTTATCTTAGTGGGGCCTGCCAAGGTTTCCCTCTTGCAGCAACACTTCGACCCATCGGGATCTTTTGTGCAACCCCATCCTTTCACTCTTCTTCATCTGTAAAGATAGATGCCATAAGCTTGGCAACGTCCTTAAGAGCGAAGAGTCTGAAGTCCTCCGGTTTCGGATAGGTCGACCCCAAGAGTCCCATTCTTTATATATATAAATGCTACTTCAATAGGTACGTCCCCGCCCGGCTGAGACGAACTGTGTTAGCATTTCCAAACGATAAACACACGCAAATCCTGCTCCAATACGTCTCAGATAGTGATGTACTGCAATGCTCAAACATTCGTTACTGCTGTCTGAAAGTGATCGACAATAACTTGCATATCTTGCACTGGGCAAAGAAGTGTCGACGTCTTTTTTAAAGATATCAATGCGGCTGATGTAATGCCGCTCCCCCCTTCTGTGGCTGCGTCCCCCTCTTCCGTGACTGGCCCTCGCTACGCTGCGCTTCGCACGGAAAAAAAAGTTAACTTAACCTAACCAACAGTAAGGATTTCTGTATTAAGTTTGGAATAATAATAAATGACGTATTGGAGCAGGATTTGCGCGTGTTTATCGTTTGGAAATGCTTACTCAGTTCGTCTCAGCCGGCGGGGACGTATTGAAGTAGCATTTCTATACACGCGACCTGGGAGGCTACTCTTGACGCAAACTCAATCTCAATACAATTCCAATCCCAAATCTAAAAAATTCAAACGGCACTCTTAAAAGCGATAATAGCGCTACATTGGAATTAAATTGCGTGGAAATTGAGTGAACAAATTATTATCGAGATGGGGCGTTCCGATATTGCGAAACTTATCCCAATATCGAAACATAATAATCGTATTGGAATTGTATTGAGATTGAGTTTGCGTCAAGAGTAACCTAGCAGGCATTTGTGTGTTGTTGTAAATAAAACTCTAAGTGCCTTACAAATAAACAAAGAATAAGGTCCGAATAGTTATCCTGTGTTTTGTCTTTTTTACTCCAATTTGAAATGACGTTTACATGACAGGAACAAAACACGGAATAACTATTCGGACCTTATTCTTTGTTTATTTGTAAGGCATCCATCAGACGACCCGGCATTGCGAAAGTTGCTTAGCGGGCAAGATTGCGAGCCGAACGCGATAGCCGCTGCGCCATCGAGCTCCTCAAATTAAAATATAAAGATCCACATTATGTTAAAAAAATTGCAGGTTAGGCCACACTCTTCGCTTTGAAGACAAAGGAGCGGTGTTGGCTAAAGACGCTTCCACAAAGAGTGACGACTGGTTTGACATCTACGACCCGAGGAACCCGCTCAACAAGAGGAAGAGGGAGAAGGCAGATAAAAACACTAAGAAGTAGAATAAAGTAGGTTTAAGTTGGAGATGTAGTTATTATTTCAAACCCTTTTTTACTTTTTCTTACTCTTTATTTTTCGAATTACACACATCACATTCATTCATTCATCCATTCATCCAGTGGCGGTACCTCAATTCTACAACTGGTAAATTGCACTGAATAATAATTATAGCACTCTCGATCGCAAGGAAATATGGAAGACCAAGGTGCTACACGGGCGCTACTATCGGGCTCTAACTGGGCCTGATGTAGATTTGCCTGCCTCGGTGAACTGGCTACGTTTCGGTGACCTCTTTGGGGAAACCGAAGGTTTTGTCTGTGCCATTGAAGATGAAGTTATCAAGACGAATAACTACCGGAAATATATTATGAGGGACGGTACGGTCGACATCTGTCGGGCATGCCGCCGTCCAGGTTAATCACTCCGACATATTTTTTCTGGTTGTTCTCATCTTGCTAACGGAGAGTATTTGCACAGACACAACCAAGTAGCCAGAATAATTCACCAGCAACTTGCTCTTGGATATGGCTTTGTTGAATCGGAGGTGCCGTACTATAAGTACGCACCTGCGCCAGTACTCGAAAATGGTCATGCAACGCTTTACTGGGATCGCTCTACCATTACGGACAGGACTATTGTCGCCAATAAGCCTGATATCGTGGTGGTAGACCGATCCCAGCGCCGGGCAATACTGGTAGATATCACCATACCTCATGATGAGAACCTTGTGAAAGCCGAGAAGGACAATCTCAGTAAGTACCTTGACTTGGCTCACGAGGTTACCGCCATGTGGGATGTGGATTCAACCATTATTGTACCGATAGTCGTTTCGGCACACGGTCTGATAGCGAAGAGCCTCGATCAACACCTAGAGAGGCTCTCGCTGAAAGGTTGGGTCAAGGGTCAGATGCAAAAGGCAGTACACCTTGACACCACACGTATTGTCAGAAGGTTCCTCACTCTGCAGCCCTGACCACCGGTAGCTTGGGCCCTGCCCCGCTGCTGGTGGTACTCGGATTAGGTTTTTATAATGTTTTATTGTTTTTATATTAAAATATTGTAAAAATCTAGTTCTAAGAAAGAAAATAAATAAAGGAGAGAATATAATAATAATAATCTTTATTGAATAACTTATTTTACAATATATCCAGAATACTATATATATATTATAAAATTACACACACGCACGCGCACATACACACACACACACACACGCGCACGCGCACGCGCGCACGCACGCACGCACGCACGCACGCACGCACGCACGCACCAGTCACGGAAGGGGGAAGCGGAATAACAATAACATAATATTTTTTACGAATGTTAATTTTCCTGATCGACATTCAAATAATCAATTTTAAACTTAAAGTACTACCAATAAACATGACACTGATTTAAAAAAAAGACAAAGTGTTGAAAAAATTCTACAAGCGGGATTCGAACCCGCACCCCATGACATCCAACTCGCCGAAATTAATCAACACTATCTAAATTTTTTACTTTTTATTTTTAAGTGCTAATTGCTGCACTGAAGCTGAATTCAATATTTATAAAATACAGTGAAAAAACTAAATGCCTATCCGACCCAGACAGGTATCGAACCTGGGTCTTCCGCAATCCGGGCGGCTGCAGTATGTATGCTTAGATCTTTAAAACTACGCAACGATTTTGATGCGGTTTTTTTTTAATAGATAGAGTGAGTGATTCAAGAGGAAGCTTTATTTGTATAAATACATGCATAATATAGTAGAGAAACACTGATAATATCAGCATTGATCCGTGCGATGCCGGGGCGGGGACGCTAGTTGTAAATATTGTATGATTTGGTAACAACATACTTTTTTTTGTAAATGTTACTTAAACAGAAACACAAATGTTGAAAAAATTTCCACGAGCAGGATTTGAACATGCACCCTTCTGACATTCCGGGTCAGGTGTTCTTCCAATTGAGCTATCGTGGTTCTAACCAGCCCGCCGAAATTATTCAACACTTTTTACTTTGAAAGCCAAAGGCGCCCATTCAATGTCAACAACTACCGTCACTAACATCAGATCATAATATTTTTACAAATATTAAAGATCAGTTAAGAAGTAAGCAAGCTATTTATAAATGTTCAAATAATTTTTAACGCAAATTTTGTTGCGAACAAATTAATGAAACACAAATGTTGAAAAAATTTTCACGAGCAGGATTTGAACATGCACTCTTCTGACATTCCGGGTCAGGGGGCTCTTCCAATGTTACTTACTTCTAATAAAGCTTTCTTGAGCCCAATCATTTCACAGTTAACAAAAATAAGACGTCCTGAATGGGTAGTAGGTAATAAAATTGTGGACGATTCAAAAGCACATTTCGTAAGTTTACTTGAATTTAAAAAAAATACTTTGACTTTTGACTTATTTTGTGACTGAAGTTTCGTCGCATCGCTCGTGATTCCCTTGGTCGATAACAATATGGCCACGTCCATCAGCTGCAGTGGCAGTTGGCAGTATCATCAGGCATACGTATGCTCGTTTGCCGGCAGTAACATAAAAACAACAATGCTACCATTTTATGGCGTACTACCACGGCTTCTTAATTACAAGTCGTTAAGCAATAAAGGCGTTGACCCCTGTATGTGATACGTGGATCGGGAGTGAAAAATCACCTCTTTTGAAATCTTATTTCAAGACTGTCCAATTTTCCCCCGTACTAATAAACAAAGACAAGCCCAGAGTAGACTTACGAACCGATGGCATAATGACGTTCATAAGAGCTATTTGTAGCCTCATCATCATCATCATCATCATCTCAGCCAAGAGACGTCCACTGCTGGACAAAGGCCTCCCCCAAGGAATGGGGGGTATTTGCCGTAATCGCCACGCTTGGCAGGCGGGTTGGCGGTCGCAGTAGGTTAAGGGTAACCTCAGAGAGATGCTGCTGCCCATCCTCTGGAATGGTCCCTTAGTCGGCTTTTACGACACCCACGGGAAGAGATGGGATGGTGTAATTCTTTATCCCCGGCACCACACAGGGGATTTGTAGCCTAAACTGAATAAATGATTTTGAATTTTGAATTTCAAAGTATTATATAAACTTCCAACGCCTCGGTGGTCGAGTGGCGAAGCGTCTGTGGTCTGATACCAGAAGGTCCTCGGTTCAATTCCCAGGTCGTGCAGTGTGTTTCGGATTTTTTTGGCAAGCGTGGTGATTAAGCCATTACCCATCAATTGTAGTGATGACTTGATTTTAATGATGGAGGCCTTTGCCCAGCAGTGGGACAGTATATAGGCTATTTACTAAGCTTCGAATAGTTTTTCCATGTTTCGTCTCTTTTACTCTAATTTGAAATGAAGGTTACACGAGGGAAACACAACATGGAATATCTAGTCAAACATTTAACCTACTCTATTTTAAGGCTTATAGTATCTAAATATTAGAAGCCTTACAAATAAACAAAGTATAGGGTCCGAATAGTTATCCCGTGTTTTGTTGCTGTCATGTAAACGTCAATTGAAATTGGAGTAAAAGAGACAAAACACGGAATAACTATTCGGAGGTTATTCTTTATTTATCTATATATATTTGTTTATTGTCAACAAGATAGTTGTTTTGCTTTTACTGCAGTTTGTTTTTTTAAAGATTAGTAGTGGGCCACAAGTGGTCTTTACAGCTTCACCAGACATTTGGGGGCGGCGAGAAACTTAGAGGGTTCCTCGAACCGTGTGACCGAAACACCGTCATAGAGTTTCTAGAGGGGAAGGCATCAAAATTCAAAATCATTTATTCAGTTTAGGCTACAAGTAGCTTTTATGAATGTCACTATGCCATCGGTTCGTAAGTCTACTCTGGGCGGGAGATCTTGTACTGAGAAGAACCGGCAAGAAACTCAGCAAGTGTCCAGCTCTTTTCTTCCTTACAGCGTCAAAAATATTAGAAAATGACCTATCATAGCAGGACACTTTTCATTACAATAAACACAAAAAATATAAAAGACAACCACAACATGTAAAAAAATAAAAACACAAAATAAAAAATATACTTACGTTAACAAACTTACATCAGGTAAAAGATACAATTTCCACAATGTCATACAGTACCACTACAGTACTCTCGTAAAAGTCAAAAATTGTTTATGAAAAACAAAGTCAAACTATACTTAGTGAATAATACTAAAAATAAGATAAGTATGCAAGAGCAGACCAGCCTCCACAGGCGGCACCCGTCTCAAAAGCGTATCCTCGTTTCCTATTAGATTCTCCGAAGGGTTTGGAACGAATCGGGAGCGGAACAACCTGTAAAGGCTAGAACCGCGGCTCGGGTTGACCGGGTCGTGGGAAAGGTGCATGTCTGTACCTGAAAAATAGCAGGTGAGAATCGGGTGTGAGGAGCTTGATGGTGCAGCGGTTAACGCGCTCGGTCTGCTTGGTCGGATTGCTTAAGTCAAGTAACTTTCGCAAAAGTCGGTCATCGGATGGGTGACCAAAAATTTATCATCTCGAGCTCCTTACGAAAGGCACGTAAAGTTGCTGCATTAGCAGTCGTTAACAACCACCAATCTGCTCTGAGCCCTGGTGGTTACGATGTGAACAGGGTTTTCGAGCTCTTGTTCTACGAGTACGGTGTCTTGCGCTTATTCTAGTGTATCTGAGTGCTAAGACAATCAGGGAAGTAAAAAAACCATGGCGAATGCAAACGACCAGCTTCCTACCAACCTGGGGTGCAATTACCTCTCCAAATGTACTTATCAATTATACATCGTGTTATCAGATCGCCGCACCGGTCAGAGTTTACGGGTGAGCGTCAAGTCCTCTGTCTTGGAGGTGAAGGGATGGGACAGGATAAGATGGGATGTATCGATGTTCTATTAAAAACACAAATGTTGAAAAAAATTCCACGAGCAGGATTTGAACCTGCATCTTTCTGACATTCCGGGTCAGGTGCTCTTCCAATTGGGTTATCGTGGTTCTAACCAGCCCGCCGAAATTATTCAACACTTTTTACTTTGAAAGTCAAAGGCGCCCATTAAATGTCAACAACTACCGTCACTAACATGTTCTATCATCAAAAGTCTTCATCATCATCATGATCATCATCATCATCGGCCTATCTTAGTCCACTGCTGGACATAGGAAAAATCTAGCTTAACCCTTAATAGTAGGCGATTGTAAAAACTCAATTAGGTACAGGTAACTCCCGGGGATTATATGGAGTCCATTTTCAGCACGTTGTTCTTCCTTCCTACAAAATTTGAGATCCTTTTTAATGAGGTGTGAAGAAGCAACTTGCGGGTCGGCGGCGGTGAGGACATCTAGTGCGGCACAATACTGCTGCGTGCACTAGCTGTGGAGCATCTGGACTCTGCGTCTGCATAACAATACAGCGGAATCATTTGCCAACCGCTCTATAAAAAAGCAAAGTTATTGTTTATGTTATAGATGTATTCATAATCATTTATTCAACTTGAATTTGTTACAAATTCATCTTTTTAAAGCATTGTGATTTTGGTAGGTAACTTAATTTAAGGCAAATGATTAAATAATTACAACAATTAACATATACAAATTAAATTACTAAAATTAAAATTAATAAATAACAATTATAACATAGATATTATTAAAACGTAAACAAATTAAAACAAATTATATTAATTTCTTAAAATATTTCTGTATTACTAAGCATGTTGTCCCACACACATTTATATACCAGTGGAGTTGCAGCATACCAATAAACAGTGATGGGCAAAAAGTAATCAGATTAATGATTAAGGATTACGACTACAATTTGTAATCTTCAATCACGATTACAGATTACAGAAATTAATCAAAAATGTAATCATATCGGTGATTAATGATTATAAATCTGTAATCGTAATCTTGATTACTTTTATGATTGATTTGATTGATTAATAAAACCAACAGTCGGAACGTAAAAAAATAAAAGAACTTTATTTTTTTATCAGTCTCATACACTGTGCTTTTAGGATAATTATTTTACGCAAAAAAACTGCTGAATGGTAATTTTTCTGGTACTCGATACTTTTAAACTTAAAAAAAAATACTCGATCACGTACGATAAAAGAATTACGTCGTCTCGTATCGTCTCCTTGAGCTCGATTCGTTTGACTGATGCGCACTGAACAAAATGGCGCGTGTGCACTTGTCGACTATCGACAATGCGGACGCGGCGATTGGCTAGCCGGTGATCGTACAATACCCTGTCCTCCGCACCCTTACCGCGCGTCTTACGTAGTAGGTATAATTTATAGTACAATAAAGCCAACCACTCAATTTCTAGATTCATACCTACAACTTGTGATAATTAATGACAAATTTCTAAACCATAATTCATATAAACTTAGTTAAGAATAATCATGTAATTTAGATTACTGATTACTGTAATCAAGATTAAAGATTATATGTTTAATCTTGATTAAAAGTAATCACGACTACTTTAATCTGATTAAAAGTAATCATGATTACTTTCAATCAGATTATTAATCTGATTAAAAAAGTAGTTGATTACGCCCAACTCTGCCAATAAATACAAGGGTATAGTCTATCCTTGTTTGTATAATTTTATATTCTATGTAACGCTGTTAATGTTTGGCAAATGATTTAATAAATAAGTAAGCACTTTGGCTTCATTTCACTTGATGTTTAGTGATGACATTGGTGGTGATATGCCCTGAACTCTCAACTACTGCGAGGAACTGGCTATTCTGACTCCTAACTGTCGGAACTCAATAATGCTACACTAACATTGATGTTATGGCAACATTTTTATATAAGATAATAGCTTGCTATGCAGACCTTATTTGAGTATTTTCCCGCTTGATGCAAAGCCCATGACGCTTGCGAAACCAAAGGCATAAAATCACTACGATATCCTGGAGCTTTAGTTTAATTCCTTTTTGCAATGCAATTTCATTTCAACAGCATTGTTGTGTTTTGGCAATAAACGTATTTAGAAACTATGTTTGCCAGCTCATAATATCGACAATGAAACTATCGAAATAGTCACATCACTATAACAAATTTGCACACACATTATTAAATTAATAATAAATTTCGCGCGCTGTCCGCCGCATCGCGATAAGCTGCTGGCTAATTATCTCATTCATTGTGGCTGGTTCTTTGTTTCATCTTTAAGGAAATCTTAGTATGGATATGTCTTTTTTTATCTTAGCTTAAGTCCGGATGAATATATGAAATTTTATAGTCAGTAACAAAAAGATGGCATGTTGTGATGATGATAAGTATATGATAAATAAGTCTGTCGACTGCTTTTATCTTTTACATAGTAAATTGATTTATAAGAAGCGAGAAACTTAAAAGCCATTTTACACTTTGGTGTCCCATACAAGCTTTAAAGTTCTAGTTCTTTCCCTCAGAGTGCCTAGTGTGAGTTTTGTTTACTATCCATATTCATTCGATTACGTTTACGAAAACGAAAATTTGTATAACAAAATTTTACTCTCTCGTATGTCGCCAGAAGATACTGCTTCGATGCCATACTAATTTTCGTTTTCGTAAACGTAATCGAATGAATACGGATAGTAAACAAAAGACACTAATGTTCGTTTTCGTTAACGTGATCGAATGTGAAATGAAACTCATACTAGGTACCCTAACTAGGTGGAGCGACGATCTTCGCAAGATGGCTGGCAAGAGCTGGATGAGAGTAGCCGCAGATCGTAGCGTGCACTTTGAAAAGTCTACGTCCAGCAGTGTTCTAGTATAGGCTGATGATGAAGCTGAAGGGAAATACAAAGATCTTGAATATAAATATTACATTGAACAAAAAGTTTGTATTACTAACTGAAATTATGAGTTTCAAAAATTGTTTTGAAGTTTTTTTTTAAAACCACAATTTTACAGCATTAAAGTACCATTATATTCTATTCTAACAACCTATATCCCAGAGGCGGTTAAAATCTCTATCTAAAATAAATTGAAATTAATATTCTTGTATAAATTCTTTGACAAGTAGGTAAGCACCTATTTTTTTACTTTGTGTACTCATTATTGTGTAAAAGTTTAGTTTTAAATTCTTTGATATAGTTACCTAGTATTTTTTAACTTTCTTGTTGTTTTAATAGACTTTCACATGAATCATATTGTAAGTTTTAAAAAAAACAAGAATATATTGGCCATGTCCACACGTTTCAATCGCCCAAACCTTTGTCCATCGTTCGTTAACCCCCTAGCAATTTCCAAAAATTCGTGAGAGAGTTGACTGGGTGTGTTTCCAAAAATCTAGACTAGGTCTTTGCGTCAGACTTGCCTAATTAGTTGCCAGTAGCACTGTCCATTTGCCAACATACAATACCGCTATGTTAAAAGTTTTTATTATTTTATTAGTTGTAATAATCTTAATTACATGTTCATCAGAGGGTATAATTGTTAAGTAATTTTTTATAATGCATTTTTTATGTTCCGAACCGAGAGGATCATTTTTGTTAAAAGCGGTTTTGTTGGTGGTAGAGCTTGTTTGTTCGAGGAGCTCAATGGCGCAGTGGTTAACGCGCCCGGTCTGCGAGTGCTGAGGTTAAGCAACTTTCGCAAAGGCCGATCATCGGATGGGTAACCAAAAAATTAATCATCTCGAGCTCCTCCGTGCTTCGGAAGACACGTAAAGCCGTTGGTCCCGGCTGCATTAGCAGTCGTTAATAACCACCAATCCGCACTGGGCCCGCGTGGTTTTTGGCCCGTTCTCCCTATCCATCCATAGGGAAGGCTCGTGCTCCAGCAGTGGGGACATAAAAATGAGCTGATGATGATGACGACGAGCTTGTTTGTACACCTGGCTAGCTACCAACCATCTCATTTAAATGTGTCGCCATAACATCAATGTTTGCAGCATTGTATGTTCCGGCAGCCAGAGATAAGATAGCCAGTGCCTCAGTAGTTAAGGATTCCGGGTGAAGTGCGCTTCCACCTTCGACCTTATCACCACTTAACATCAGGTGAGATGAAGGCTACGTGTTTGCCCGTAAGATATCAAAAAAAAAGTAGATTAGAAACTCTATTGTCTTGGTAACTACCAAAACCAGTAGACTGTCTAACTTCTCTCATTCAAACAACAAACATCTATCAGATCGGACTGACTGAGTCAGATCGTTAGGAGCTGGACTGTATCCAGATACCATGTAATCATCAGATCCTATCTTGAGGGTTTCCAATAAAAAATACTTAGAACTATGAACCATGACTGTATGCATAGTGAATACGTACCGCAGTGTAATATAGTTGGCCTCGCGAATCAGTAGTATAATAGTACATTGTTCACCGAGAGGAGAAAGTGACCGATTACCGTCGAGGGTGTCGTTTGAAGCCCGAGCCGTAGGCGAGGGCTTTAAAACACCCGAGATCGGGAATCGCAGTTTCTCTCGAGTGATACATAGTGCTTTATACTACACCTGATACTTTATCAAATTTACGGTAGAAAGTACGTTATTGCATATCGAACAAATATGCGGGGAGAAAACGCATCTGAGCGGGAGAGAAAAGTGTATGAAAATCCATTTCTTACGTGGTTTTTGCGTTTTCTCCCCGCATATTTGTTCGATATGCAATGACGTACTTTCTACCGTAAATTTGATAAAGTAACAAGGTACTTTCCAAGCAGGTGTAGTATAAATTTTTTTTTCATCCCACCATCTCGGAAAGAGTATTTTTGCTCTTCGATATCTGAGTGCAAAAGCCGTTTTTATCCCCTAGAGGATAAAGTAAATTGAATTTAGAACATCGTGTGCACTAAGTTTGTGAATTCAAAACATCATTAAACCTATTTGCTTCTACCTCCATGGTGCCCAATTTATCAGTACTGTAGCAACCGAGACTCCTTGCTCGGGCATACTTACTGACAGCCACCGTGGCCTGCATTAAAATATAGTAGAAGAGAAAAAAGAAGAACATCGCGGACTCGGTGACGGGTCGCGACGACGAATTGATTGTTATTATTTCATGTTGAAAGTAATATAAATATTTAAAGCTATAAAGCATTATTATTCGATACAACCCCCCGTTCCTTAAGTAACGACCCAGCGGGGTGTTACAGTACACAAGTTACTAACACCAACATTACAGTACCTAACAAAAATATTACACTTAGTAACTGTAGCAACATTACTTTCAATTTTTCTTAATTATACCTAAGTATTGTTTGTTATAATTTAAAGATTATTCTGTAATACTTCCTTTCATAATGTAGTAGTTAATACCTAAACTGAAATAAAAGTATCTTGTGATTGTAAATGTTTTTTTGCATTTAGTCATTTCCTCGCTGAGGTGGGATGAAAAGTTAGGTGTTGCACTCGAGTGCAAAGAATTTTCACCTGGTGCTCTTTTGATTCCCTCGCTAACGCTCAGGATTCTAAATTTTAGAATCCTTCGCTTGCTCGGTCATCAAAATTGAGCACGCGGTTAAAAAACAACTTTGCACTCTTGTATAACAAATAACTATTTTCTTGTACAGTAAGCAATTTTCCTCCATCTCACCTGATGTTAAGATATGATAAGGATGAAGGCAGAAGCGCACATCCCCGGAATCCTGTGACTCATTTCTTTGTCGCACCTCCAAAAGGTGGAATACTCTACCAGCAACGTTTTCCCTTCTTCCTATGATATGGGGTCCTTCAAAAGAGGCGTGAAAAAGCACCTTGTGGGCCGGCAGAGTGAGGTTAACTGATAAGTACTGCGTTGATTTTCACGCACCAGTTATCTTCGCGTCTGGACTCCATTTCCACTTAACATCAACCATCATCAAGTGGGAGTGCGTCATTTGCCGAGCTATCTATAAACCGAGGCACTGGCTATTTTATCTCTAGTTGCTGGAACACAACAATGCTACAAACATTGATGTCATGGCGACATATTTAGATAAGATGGTGGTAGCTACAAGCCCTACCACCAACCAAAATTAGTACACAAACATGTACCCCCGTGGAATCAAACCCGGGTCCTCTAGGTCTGAGACCTATGGTATTAACCACTAGACCACAGAGGCGGGTGTTTTTAATTACCTCTGCCGACCCTTTCGAGAATATTGCGTGACTATATTATGTATGTATAGGCCAGGCCGCCCGCGCCCTCGCACCATCTGGAGGCGGTCAGTTGAGAGAGACTGCAACAACGGGGCTTAGACAAAGTAACATTATAATAACGATAGACAACCTCCTTGGTCGAGTGGTTTATAGGGGTGTCGCCATCTCTGAGGTCCCGGGTTCGATCCCCGGTCGGGTCCATTTAGAAATTATTGTTTTTCTAAATTGTCTCGGTTCTGGGTGTTTTCTATGTATAATAAGTATGTATTTAAGTATTTTAAGTATGTTTATCCGTTGTCTAGTAACCATTTAACGAGTTTCATAACGAAGCTTCTCTTGGGCTAGATAATTGGTGTGAGTGTAGGAAAGTTTATTTATTTATTATAGCGAAGTTAGAAAAAAATAAATGTATAGGATTGACATGACGTTGACCACGTGATTTGGCGCGTCATATGTCAATCCCATACATTTTGTTCTTTTCGAACTTCACTATCGTTTTTGTAATGTTAATTTGGCTAAAGGGTAACTGGTCTCGGCTGGAAAGACATAGAAGCTGCAGCGCAAAATCGGAAGGAGTGCAAGTCTCTACGAGCCCTGGGTCCCTGATAAGGGACAAAAGGATAGCATCATATGTATATATGGGATAACGAAAAGGCAGCTGCTTACTATAACAATGAGTTATCCTACTGTCTATCAGTTTACCATACACTATACAAAGGTCTTCAAACTTTGGCAAAACGTGCTAATCCGAAATTATAACTATACCTAGCATTTTGATAACCACTAAAACTAGGTGCTTAATTTTGTGGGAATTTTGTAATCTATGGTAGGTACTAGTGGCGAGGGGTCGAAATGCGGCGAAGGTAAGCCGGCCAAGACTTTACAAATCAGACAATAATAAACATGGAAATAAATCATTTTCATAAATCAAACCTATCAAATTTCTCCAATTAATATTGATCCTTATAACCAAATACTAAAGTTCAAAATTGATTGTAGAAATTTGACAGTTTTTGGTAGGTTGAACTGCCGCCGTGTGTACACATATTTTGCAACCTTAATTAAGTCTTAAGACTTAAAAATAAAGATTAAATTCATAGGTTCTATCAATCAATCAATATCTTCATAGGTTCATAGTAAGCTGAAGTTGTTGATGTTATCCAACGTTTTTTCAGATAAATGTATAGATATGAAAAAACACGACCACTTCCGAAATGCACTTTTGTATGTTATTTAAGCATTATTTAGTTAAATATTGTTTTGTCAACGTCACACAAACGTCATTTTGAATTTGAGAAAAAGAGACAAAACAATGATTAACTAAGTTATGCATAAATAGTTTTTATGAATGTAGGGTACATAAAAATAAAAAAAAACATATGTTGAATTAATTTGAACATTTTATAAATAGCTTGCCTACTTCTTAACTGATCTTTAATATTTGTAAAAATATTATGATTGGATGTTAGTGACGGTAGTTGTTGACATTGAATGGGCGCCTTTGGCTTTCAAAGTAAAAAGTGTTGAATAATTTCGGCGAGCTGGTTAGAACCACGATAGCTCATGACATGTCAGAAGGGTGCAGGTTCAAATCTTGCTCGTGGAAATTTTTTCAACATTTGTGTTTTTGTAATTTGTTCGCAACAAAATTTGCGTTAAAAATTATTTGAACATTTTATGGGGTACATAATTGTTCGAAGCTAGTATACAAAAAGTTTCCACAAGTTCAAAGTTTAACCAGTATAACATAGAAGATATTGTTAGCCATCTCATAATTACACACTTGTGAGGAAAACAATAACGGAAACGAAGAAAAAACTTTTGATCGAATTCAACTCGCCGGCCGCGCCGAGTTGCTGACCATGACGTCATCTCGACAAGTTATACCTACGCAATAAAATCTTCTAGGTGCCATGTGTGAGTTTCATTCGCCATGCGATTACGTTAACTAAAACGAGAATTTGTACGACAAAATTTTAATTACTCCTCTCGTATGTCGCCAGGAGGCGCGGCTTCAATGTTTTCGTTTTCCAAACCAAAAACTCACACTAGGCACCCAGATTTGATGAAGTAACCGCCTCTGTAGTCTAGACCACCGGTCACAGACTCAAAAATCCCGGGTTCGATTCATAACATGTAGGTACATGTTTGTGTAGGTACTTGGCTTGACTTAAATATGTGGCCATAACATCAATGTTTGTAGCATTGTTGTGTTCCGGCAGCTAGAGATAAGATAGCCAATGCCTCAGTAGTTGAGGATTCCGAATGAAGTGTGGAAGCGCACTTACTACCTTCGGCCTTATTATCACTTAACATCAGGTGAAATGAAGGCAAGTGCTTATCCATTTTATTAATTACAAAAAACTTTTTTGTGATCGGACGTTAAATGAACTCGCATTAGGTAATTTTTTTTTACTCCGCAGGCCACCTGCTAAGACTAGCAATCCGGAGGTACACTGTGTGCACTGTGCCACTGAAACGCTGGGGTGTTAGGCACCACCAGGTTCAGAAAAGAGATATACAAAACAAATCCGGTGTAACCAAATTTATTTGCTCAGGCAGTTAATTAAGTCGGTCGCTATATTGCTCAGTACTGTCGCGCGGTTTAGAAAGGGGACTTAGCTTCTAGCGGAGAGGGGTAAGCGAGCGTAGTTCGGCGCCTAGGTCAGCCTAGACCCGGGCCGTAGTCTGCGCTGGTGGAATCTGGATCTCGGTGATCTGGATCCGCCGCTGTCCCTGGAGGATGAAGTCGGGGGTGTGCGCTTGTGTAACGCCGTCTGGCCGAAGCTGGCGGGTAGAATGTGTGCAGGGGGTAGCCGCTGCCTGATATAGGGGTTGTTGCTGCCCGGTAGATGAAGACGCTGCCTGGTAGGGGGTAAGTGCTGCCCGGTAGGTGAACCCCGAGTTTGGGTTTATAATTTGTTACAAGGTATAAAACTGGTTACCTGTGTGGTGCCGGGGATAAGGAATTGCACCACCCCATATCTTCCCGAGGGTGTCGTAAAAGTCGACTAAGGGACCATTCCAGAGGATGGGCAGCAGCATCTCTCTGAGGTTACTCTTAACCAACTGTGATCGCCAACCCGCCTGCCAAGCGTGGCGATTACGGCAAATACCCCTCAAGGAGATCCGTGGGGGAGGCCTTTGTCCAGCAGTGGACGTCTTTTGGCTGAGATGATGATAAAACTGGTAATAAACTTTCAACAACTGAACAGACTGTCGGGCTGGAATGCTGGTAGACACAGCAACAGGACAACCGGGAGGAGGTGAATACTACATGTATGACTACTTCAAGTGGTTGAGCTAGCCTGTGTCAGACTTCTACTGACTAAACACCCTTGGATTTGCCTATAGCCTTTGAAGGGCTATATAGGCTGACGGAACGGTCGCCTCTCGTGGATGGGAGGCGTAGTTGGCGTTACTCAATCAGAGTGCACGCCGTGGTGAAGTCGGCGCGCTCAATCTGCAGTGATGCTGCCTATGTCGGATGACTTAACTAAGCGACGAAGTGCCCTGTGCTGCAAGTAGGCAATCCAGGTCACGTGATAACTGATTTGGGCGATCCGATAAAGCGTGTTTGGGCCTACGGAAATGGGGAATGGCTAGGTAATCTGGTTAAAATTGTTATTTACGTAAACGAAACTTGTAGGTATTGCAATTTAGCAGAACCTGATTCACTTGCGTCTCCGAGTGACTAACCCTGGTTTTTAAGTGTTACAATTATCATCAGCTCATTTTATGTCCCCACTGCTGGAGCACGAGCCTTCTCTATGGATGTAAAGGGAGAACGGGCCATAAACCACCACGTGGTTGTTAACGACTTCTAATGCAATCGAGACCAATCAAATGGCTTTACGTGCCTTCCAATGCACGGAGGAGCTTGAGATGATACATTTTCGGTCATCCATCCGATGACCGGCCTTTGCTAAAGTTGCTTAACCTCAGCACTCGCAGACCGGGCGCGTTAACTGCGCCATCGAGCGTTGTTGCAATTCTGCCATACAAATTCTAGTTTTCTAGGTAGGTACTCAGTTCTGCCAACCATTGTGTCATCCTTTCTTTGTTAGATCAGTCAAAACAAAGTGGCCGTTTCAATTAACCAACATTAAGGTTCACATACGTCGTAAAGGCGATGTGACCAACAGACCGTATCTTCAAGACACACCCAACGCAAGATTTGCGGCACAACATAAGCGAAATTCAACCTGTGCGGACGCCATTTGCAATTTTACCCCAAAAACAGGACATTGTACTCGCGTCGTTCGTTGTCGTGTCGCGTGGGAAAATAAGCGCGCGAATTCGCGACGTGTCACATTGACAGTTTCTTTTTTTGAACTTGGAGATAGAAACTTTTTCGTTTTTTCAAAGAGTTAAAGAGGTTGAATATGTTTTTTGATTAAAAACGCAATGCTGACCACGGGATGATGTAATGGCATATTTTTAGGGCTAAAGTGCGAGCATGATAGTCGGTTGTTTCGTTAAAATGTTAAATATATTGACTCTGTGCCCGGTTTTGCTTGTGGCAGTGCAAACGTTGACTATTGACTCACAGTTGGGTACATCTATTGAAGGTAAGAAACTTTTGTTTACTTTTATATTTGGAACAGCTTCGAAGAAGGTTGTAAAATTTTAATGTGTCTTTTTGTAAAATTTTAATGAAATTTTAATGTCGTGAAGCAAGCTCGGTCTAGTTACCACACACAATATAACATACCTACTGTTACAAAACAAGAAATACTTAATATGGTACTTACCACGCAAATTCTGAAAGTTTAAGTAAATAAAGTGGGACGATATTGCTTTAATATTTTGGTTTTATTGCAAGTGTAATAAAGAGTTATTACAAGTTACAAACACAAATCCGCACGGGCCGGTGTAATGGTTTATGGCCCGTTGTCCCTATCCATCTATAGGAGGCTCGTGCCCCAACAGTGGGGACGTAAAATGAGCTGATGATGATGACAAGTTACAAGAAAGTAAATTAAATTAAACGTCTAGATTTATGATTCATTCTATACAGGATGTTTGGTAATAATGTATAATCCAGAAACACAACCATGCAACTAGGATTACCATATCTCCGGATTTGACCTGAGATCTCAGGATTTTTAGGCTCCTGACAGGATTGCGGCCGGATTTTGGAAATCTCAGGATTTTTCGATAGTACCTACATTATTCAGAGTTTTTTTTTTGTATGACTCAATCAAAATTAATATATGACATGTTTTAATTCGAACTGACTGAACGCCCGTGCGAGCCCGCGGCTGCTCGCGTGGCGGAGCGATTCGAGCTTTTCACAGAATCCACAGGATATAGGTATACCTACACAAAAACACAGAGTTTTTTTTACAGAGTTGTGAGTAACGTTTAGGTACGACAAAATCTTAGGACTTTTCTATATTTATTTATTTATTTATTTATATATTGGCATACACAACAGGTAACAATCAAATAGAAGTAGAAGACAGGAATTACAATAGTTTAAAACTAGATCGAGACCCAAAAACGTGTACACACAGCATTATATAAAATTTTAGCGCAAACATACCTACTTGTCACCACGACAGAATTAAAAATTAATAAAAACAAGCAATCTACTGACTCAAATTTTAGAGAAAAATAAAGACTATTGAATACAATAAATTACATTAGATTACAAAAAATTAAATTACAAAAAATTACAATGAATTAAACAAAGTTATAGAAATCATCCTTTTTTCAGGACTTTTCAATTTTCCATCTGGTAACCCTACATGTAACCAAGTATAAAATTATAACACCGTTACAACATTTAAAAACATATTTATGAAGAATTGCTTTTCCACACAAAAATTAAAATTTATTTTATTACATTATTTCTGTTCAACCTTGAAATGTATTGACTTCTGTTTCGTTTGGACCATGAGGTTGATGAACATGAACAATGTATCAGTTGGTCCTAGGGTTGTCGCCTTGCAATTTTACTTAGTAACAGACAACCCTAATATCTCGGCCATATGGTGCTTTTCAGGTATTTTTTTTATTTTTATGCCTTATAAGACAGCTCTTGACATCGATCTCGCCTGATGGTGAGCGTAGATGAGGTCTACGATGGAGCGAGCTGCCCCATAAGATGCCTATTAACTCTCGCCTTGAAGGCATTCAGGTTATAAGTTTTTGGGAACACAGACGATGGCAGAGAATTCCACTCCCTGCCAGTGCGCAGTAAAAATGATGATATGAATATGTTTATATTCTCTGAGGTTCTACGCCCTATGCCCTATTTGCCATATTCGGTATTATACTGGTATTACCAAAAACCCTGTATACTTACGTTATTAAACTTTCTTTATATTTCATGGTTCTTAAAACTCGGTTATTGGCCATTGCTCGATTGTATAGTGTTTTAAGTTCTCTTCATCCCGTCCAGTTGTGTGGAAAAAAAAGCAAAATAGAAGATAGATAAAACTTTTTATTGCACACACACACACACACGCACACACACGCACGCACACACACACACACACACACACACACACACACACACACACACACACACAGAGAGAGAGATAAGTAAAAAAAACAACAAAATTTTTATAATAGGGTGGGCAAAGGCGGTCTTATCGCTCAAAGCGATATCTTCCAGACAATCCTTGAGGTTGAGGAGGGATATTAATTAAGTATACACATTATATATATATAAATATATATACTCAAATACACATATACATTACAAAAAAAAATACTAATACATAAATATACTACATATACCTACGGATATATACAGCGTGGGAAGGAATATACCGACAAATTATAACCAAAGATTCTAATGCCTATTTGGACAAAAAAAGTAATATAAACATGGGCCAGTAAAGCCTAATTTTCGAGATATTAATTTTTTAAGTAATTCACAAGTTCAAAAAATCTCAAGGGTAACACGCCCTAACTATTTGACTTAATCACACACACCTTTACACAAGTACATAGTAATAATTAATAATCAATGTCTCACACTGACGTTGACTTCATTCGTCGTTTATCGTATTTTGTCGGAGTCTTTCGTGAAGTTTGACGTTTTCTATTTCACTCTTTGAACTTAGGTTTTGTTTACAAGGAAGTACTGTCGATAATTATTATTTTTGTTCTAAAAATAAAGTAAGTTAATTACGCAGTTTTAGACCCATATTGATATAACATAATTTACTCGTAATACCACCAGGAATCCTTGGTTTCAATTTGTCGGTATACTCCTTCCCACGCTGTATATACGGAAGAGTTGTTGCAAACTAAGACTTAGTCAAGAGATGTAAGAGATGTGAATGGAGTTTTAAGCAAAATATTAGATAACATAAATATTGTTCTGATCCCAAGGTAAGTAAGTAGTTAAAGAACTCGTATTATGGAAGTCAGAAACAACGACGGTACCAGAACCACCCAGACCCGACACAATATCGAAAAGTTCGTTTTCGACATTGATCCGACCGGGACTCGAACCCGGGGCCTCAGAGTTAGCGCCGCCCAAAGTCCGGCGTGCATGCCACTCGGCTACGGAGGTCGTCAAAAAGGAAGAGACCGCACCGGTCTCAACGGTTCGAAAGAGGTCTAATGTAACTTTGTATACTTATTTTGTTGTAAATCATTTCCTCAATTTGAATATTTCTGTTGTTGCCTTAAAAGGCTATCTCCCTAAACATTGGCACCAATGTTGTACAGGAATCAATGATTGACATTTCTTCCTTCAATTATTAAAAATAGTTTTTGCCTTGACCACCTGACTTCTTGGCGGGAAAGTGAAGAGTCATGTCTGCGGTTTTGTTTTATTTTCTAAAATGTGTGTGCTATGTAGAATATTAATGTGAAATAATGGCAGATTATTAACCTTTAAGCATTCGTGAGCGCGCATAGTGCAAACGAAACAAAACAGTGCAACGTCACTTTTCAAATTCTCTCAAGAAGTCCGCCCGAGGACTTAGTAAAGCCCCACATCTTTACTGAGATACTCGAGGGGTTGGGAAGATATCATTTCTCACTTCTCATTTCTATTATCATTCATCATCATCATACAGAAAAGAAATATTGTTTATTTATGTATTATTTCTACTACTTCTTCTTACTAACTATTCACAGAATGCATCTTTCAACAAATAGCTTGTGTAGGGCATGTGGAGAGAAAACGGAGTCAATGCAGCACCTACTGTGTGACTGTGATTCTCTGGTTAGGAAAAGAATGGGACTCCTGGGGTCAGCTTATCCGAAACCGGAGGACTTCAGGCTCTTCACTCTTGAGAACGTTGCCAAACTTATGGCATCTATCTTTACAGAGGAAGAAGAGTGAAAGAATGGGGTTGCACAAAAGATCCCGTTGGGACACACATGCCGTGCCTTCTAGAAAACCTCAGACGATGCTTCGTTTGACACGGCTTGAGGAAACCTTTATATTTCTCCCGCCCCCAAAAAAGCTGGGTGATGCTGAAAATGCCCAGAACAATCTGAATAAATTGATTAATTACATACATTTTAATTGCAAATCGAAAAATTCTTATAAATAATAAATTAATTAATTGAGACTGTTAAATGTAAAGCAATAAATGTCACTTCAAACTACAATAATTTCTTTGCTCTGTGCTAAAAACATGTCCAAACTGTTCCAAAGATTTGTCAGTAAGTAAGTAAGAAATTCCTGCACTGTGTAATAGAATGCTATTGACAAATGTGTCGACAAGTAATGCTACCAGACGTTTTTTAAAGATCTTTATTGGCAAAGTCTTGAGAACGATAGGAGTTTTATTAAAGATCCTGTGAGCCATTCCAAAGAAGCTAACTACTAACATATTCAGTTTTAAGGCTGCGTTTCCACCAGAGATGTGCGAGGTAGCTATGCGGTGTGTGAGGTAAAAATCCACCAATTGAATTCTTTCATTGTCCTTGCAAGATAAAATGGAGTTCTCCTATTGGTGGATATTTACCTCGCGCACACCTTAAATCTCGGTGCACAAACTTTATTCTATTTATGTAGATGCGATGGCATCTATTTGGATTAATTTGTGAGAACGTTGTGAAAAAGGACTCGTTGCATATGATGAAGACTGCTACTTCATAGATGTATAACGATGGTAGAGTCAGTATTTTCAACTTTAAAAAGATTTTATAAAGAACGGTTTACAGCTGTCAGTTGACTTAACCCTTTCACAATCAAAGGGATGTATAATCCCACCACATTTTAAACTTTATGTGATTGAGATAAGATTGAAAACCAATGAAATATTAAAACATGTTCTTGAGGGTTAAGACCATTAATCGCTCTTATGCACCTTTTTTGGTACTTAATTACTAAACTCTTACCCAGAGAATTACCCCATAACGCAATATGGATTCAACGTATCCGCGGTAAGTGATCAAGACACTGTCTCTATTGGTCACGTTGGAGAGTTTGTATAGAGCGTAAACGGAGCTGTTGACTCTTTTACATAGATTTTTAGTGTGTGACTTCCAGTTGGTCTGATAATCTATTTGAAGACTCAAAAATTTAGTTTCGGAGACAGATTCAATTGCTTCCCCATTACACATTAAAGTTACTGTGGGCATATCAGCCATTTGTCGGATAAACTTATTATTTTGGTTTTTTTACTATTAAGACACAAGTTGTTCTGGACTAATCATGTGTTAAGGTTTTCCATAACATTATTAATCTAGTCTTGATAACTTGAATTGTTATAACATTTAATAACGGCTGTGCTATCATCAGCAAACAATATCAGAGGATGTTCGGTGGATTTGGAAAAGTCATCTAGATATAAAATTAATAGTGTAGCGGTCCTAAAATGCTACCTTGAAGCACCCCAGTTTCTACACCTCTACATAGAGATACATATTCTTTCCTCACTTTTGATTTTCCGCAGAATCTGGTGATATCGGTTTATTGTTTTCTTTTACTTAGATATGAGTCAAGCAACTTAAGTGATACACCTCTTATCCCATATGCATGGAGTTTGGCCAATAGCAGTTTGTGATCAACATGATCGAAAGCACTAGTGTGTGCCAATAAATAATTTTCATTTCATTTCATAATTTTTTGGCGATGAAAACTACTGTGTCGATCACTGCAGCCACTACGATATATTATGTCTGGTAACAAACAAACAAACAACTTGTCTTTGCAATATAAGCAACTTTTATAGTGCAGAAATATAGAGATCTGAACAGATCTCTATATTTCTGAAAATCGTAAAATGGGGTACAAAGTTTTTGCTTCATATGATGATCATATGATGATTATTATAAATCCACAATTAATACATTAATATCGGTCTTGAAAACACATACAGTTAGCTGAGACGCTTGTGTTAGGTATGAATTCAAGTCAAGTCCGTCAGTAGTACCAATAACAAAGCTATATATATTTATCTTCGAAGTTGATTAGACTCCGAAGCTATCAAAAATGCGTAGCGCATAACGTTTTAAACGGTATACATATAAAAGTATCGACTTAACTATATAGGCAAATTATATAATTAAAATAAATAGCTAGTTAGAATATTAAGAAAAATCAGAACACCCACTGCTCGGAATGAAAGATGATGGATGAATGTGTAGTATGTGTTCTTTTTTAGAATCAGAATAGTTAGTGAGTAAGTAAGTAAATAGCCTATAACTGTCCCACTGCTGGGCAAAGGCCTTCATCATTGAAATCAGGGCCGTTAGCCAAAGTAGTAGAAGTAGTAAAGCCTCGCTAAATCACGTGGTCAACGTAATGTCAATCCCATACATTTATTTTTCTAACTTCGCTGTCGTTTTTGTAATGTTACTCTGGCTACGGGCTCAGGGGGTCGACCGTCTAACTGTCTCGCTTTCGATCGCTTTGAAGGCGAGGCGAGGAGGAGGCGTCATCTTGTCATTTCGAAAGCAATATGAAAGCAATATCAAAAGCTACCTATAGGCTTTCAATATTATTCGATATAATATTTCGATATTATATTAGAAAGCGAGGCGAGGGCCTCGCTTTCAAAGCGATCGAAAGCGAGAGTGTTAGGCGGTTGGGGGGCAGGTCATCACTACAATTGATGGCTAATGACCTTGTCAAATGCGGGTTAGTGATCACAAACCCGGGATATACATCAAAATATCCGAAACACGCTGCCCGACCTGGGAATTGAACTCGGTGCCTTCGGGTAACGGACTAAGCGCTTTGCCACTCGACCATCGAGACGTTAATAGCCTGAATAGTTAGTAAAAATAAAATAATTTTTTTTTATTCAATTGCCTTTATGCGTTTCAAATCCAGGAAAGTTTCAAATCGCATTCGTATTCTTTTGTTTCATTGTTTTTAATACGTTGCGTTTACTTTCTAGATATCTAGATATTTTTGGAAAACATAAAGCTGGTTGGTTTTTTTTAGAACCAGTTTAACCGCCTCTGTGGTCTAGCGGTTAAGACGACCGACCCGAAAGTCTCGGGTTCGATTTCTAGCGGCGGTTGCATGTTTGTTCTCGGTTTGGTAAGGCTATGCTTTAAGTCCACCTGGCTAACTACCGCCATCTTATCTCTAGATTAGTAGTATTGCTATGTAGTGTTCTGATAGTCAGAGATAAGAGAGTCAGTTTTTCTGTAGTTGAGGATTCCGGGTGAGTGCGCTTCTTTGGCCTTATCAGCACTTAACGTCTCAGGTGTGATATAAGCCTAGTGCTTACCAGTAAGGAATTTGAAAAAAACGTGATTAATCACGACTAATTGCATTGTCCAACATGGTACCTACTTAATGAAATAATTTTATATCTATTAATGTAACACATTAAGGTTGGACAATAAAAAACATCGCCTCAGTCTTCTTAGCAAATAAATTCACACAATCATTATTTTAAACGTGTAAAGTGAAGTAAACATAATTATTCAATTTATTCTAGATTGTTTCGAGAGATTGTCCATCGGCGAGCAAGTGCCGCGCGACGCCATCTACCGAAACGTGACGGAACTAACTACACGGGAGTGCGAGCAGCTTTGCAAGCAGGACAAGCAGTGCCAGACGTACGACTACGGGTACGTTGAGTATACAGTGTTAGAAACGATTGATAGATGGCGCTGTTTATTTTAGTTTTAGTACTAACTGCTAGATGGTGCTGTTTAACCTAATTGCAGCGCTCAACGCTAGATGTCGTTTTCTTGTAATTTTAGATTTGGGAAATGTTAGTTATATTAAAATAATCTTTAATTGTAGCAATCAGCTGTAGATTGAAAAAAATATGTATCTATAGCCACAGTGTGGTTTTTATGCAATTTTGACGGCTTCTAGTTAGACCACTGGCCTTATAATTGTTGATCGAAGATCCAAACGTTCTGGGTTCGATGCTCGCGAGGGGTTTATTACTAACATACACGTAGTTAAAAGTTTAATTTACTAACAAACATGTTTATATTGGTATGTATATGTTAGTTTATTAGGTATATATCTATACGCCTATTATTTTGTGTTAACTTTGTTGCCTGAAAATAAATAAATTTTATTTATTATTGACTTTGTTTTGGTAGGTAGGGCTTATTTTAAGTCTACATGATGGCTCATGGCTACCACCATCTTATCTACGTTTATCGCCATAACAACATTTTATTAAGTTTGGAACATTGTAGAGCGGTTCCGATGGTTACAGGCAAAATAGTTCAGTTTCTCCTACCTCCAAAGTAATTGTCACTTAACATCATGTGATATGGAAGGCCAAGCGTTTCCTCCTGGAAAAAATCCAAATCGTAAAGAAGTTTCTATAATCTACTTTTATTTTTTTGTATTTTACTAAGATGCATCCTAATCAAACTTTTTAATCACCAGGGTTGGAGCCAAAGGCAACGCCACATGCAACCTCAGCAACGTCAGCGAGAAGGAACTTAAGGAGAAGAACCTCCTTCTCCGTCACCCAGACTATGACGTCTACGTGAGACGATTCCAATGCGAGCAGTCCCCTCCCTCACCCCTCCAAGGACCACAGTTCGATGACCCCGGTGACGGTCCAGGCCCCGCCCACCGTCCAGTCTTCAGACCAGACGAGGAAGACCCCAGAAGACCAGTAGACGACTACGACTCCCGACCTTTCGAAACAATCAGACCTGATCTGTTGAAACCAATACCGCCTTACAGGCCACCACACCACAACTATTTAGACAACGACCGTCCAGATGACTACAACAGCCAGAAGCCTGTCTTCGACGCACCCCCGAGCTATGGAGCTCATAAGCCTCAGGATATACCGTATAAGCCGTTAAGACCTGAGCATTTACCTTACAAACCTAACAGGCCTCCTAGTCAGTCGTACAAGCCTGATTCTTACGACCAATTGCACTTTCAAGAGCCATACAAGCCGATGAGACCGTTAGACCCTGGATATTGGAGACCGGATCCATATCACCCCCCGCATTTGGATGACCCAATTGACCCTTACGGCCAGAAACCTATGATACCCCCAATTAATGACTTCCATGACCCTTATGGCTTAGAAAAACCTACATACCATTATATTGTAAGGCCTAATAGAAAACCGAGACCAGAACATGATACTGGGTATGGTGTTAAACCTATATATTACCCTACAAAACCTGATCCAGGGTATGGTATAAGTCATCCAATAGCTCCTGTGCCACCGCCAGATTACCACAGACCTATAAATGATTATCCTTCGAGACCATACGAGAAACCGAGTTACAATTACAATAGCAACTATGCAAGCAACTACGGTCAATCGAGTTACAACGACAACTCCATTTATGTGGAGATTTATGACCCTCCGAGACCTTTTAAGCCTCCAAAGAAACCTTTGAACGACAGGCCAAGTTACGGCTCAGGTCAAGGTGGTTATGGCCAAAATTATGGTTATGGCCAACAAGGCGATAGCTATGGAAGCAGCCAGAGTAGCGAGAGCTCTTACGGTCAATCTCAAAGTTCCCAATCACACTATAGCCAAGGAACTATAACAGAGATTGATAATCACGACCAAGGATATAACAGACCACAAACAGGAGGCTATGGTTCAGATAGTTCATATGGAAGCCAGTCCAGCGGCTACGGGTCTCAAAACCAGAAGCCTACAAAGAAACCATCTCATCAAAGTGACCAGGGATCTTATGGAGGGAGCCAAGCCTCCTATGGTGGTACTCAATCTTACGGTAACAGACCTTCTTACGGCACTAACCAGGATACTCCTGGGTATGGTGAAACAACTCAAAAGCCTAGTGATGTAACACAGAAACCTTACGGGGGTTCTTTTGGAGGTAGTCAAGGGTCATATGGAGGTAGTCAAGGGTCGTATGGAAGTAACCAAGGTTCATATGCGGACTCTAGTCAAGGTTACGGTAACCAAGGATCTTATAACGATGCCCAAGGGTCCTACGGTAATAAACCTGCTTTGCCTGGTTATATAGAACACCACGATAGCCATTCATCCCATGATAGTAACAGTCAATATTATGGCACGAGTCAGGAGAGCTACGGACCCAGTAAACCTATATACAATGAGAAACCTATTGACAACAGACCTAGTTACGGCGGTAACCGACCTTTATACGACGATAGACCACCATACGGAGACAACAGACCTCTTAACAAGCCTTCATACGGAAATAGGCCAGCTTACGATAACGACGGGCCATATGGAAATGACAGACCTCTTTATGATAACAAACCTTCTTACGGAGACAAACCTTCACACAACAAACCAGCTTACGAGAAACCTTCTTATAACAACGACCGTCCTTATTCAGATAACCGACCTCTTTACGATGATAACAGACCAGATCCTGGTTACAACCGGCCTGATGAAAACCAAGACTCCGGGTATGGTTCTCAGACTAACTTTGAAAGACCAAGGCCTAACCAAACAGGTTCTACCAGGCCACATGTGAAACCTGTATATGAATATGAGTTGGAAAAGCCAAACAATGTTCCTAGCTATATAGTGAGGCCAGGTGGTGAAGTGATAACATCAAGACCGGTGAGCGTTGGAGACTATGGTGGACGACCAGCTTACGGCAGAGATCCAGGACATGAAGTCTCGTATAAAGGTAAGTGATGCAAAGTGCTGTTGAATTTTTATAGTTGTGATCGACCAAACTTTTGGGTTATGACGACCTGAAGATGCCTTTAAAGCATTCATTGATTTCTATGCAAACATATTAAAAAATGGCGTAAGCGCATGCCGCTCTTAATGCCTTCTTGATTTAGACGATCACAAAACACTACCCTTGTAGTACAAAACATGTTACTAAAAAACGTGTATAAAATATTGTGTCTCTGTCTAACAATATTAGCTAAAAAGTGACAGCGTCTGTTTTAAGCAATGTCTAACTTAAGCCATCATTTTGTTGTAAAGCAGTTAATGTTTTATTCAGTTTAGGCTACATATATTGGTTCCCAACCTTTCCCCGACCATGGACCCTTTTCCTAACGTTTTGTTAGCGAAAGTTTAATCTTTATTCAAAACTTTAAAAGTATTTGTAGCGTAAGTTCAGTAGTGACAGTTTATCTTTACACACTTCATGCTAACAAAAATGCTAATGTGAAATGTATTAGAACTCTACTGGATTAGTGTAACCACTCTACTGTATTAACGCCATAAACATATTGGGACCACCTTGGGACCTAGGAATTAGTAAATAAGTAGCGTAGGTGACAGTGCAGGAAATAAAAAAAATAGTGTACTGCCTTTTTAAAAATTGTTCAGTGGATTTAATAATGTTCTGTCCCGCGGACCCTACCGATGCTCTTACGGACCATCTGTGGTCCGCGGACCACCAGTTGGGAAAATTGGGCTACAACAATAAAGTCACTACGCTATTATTTCGTAAGTCTTCAGGGTATGTAATGATGGTGTGAGTGGTACCTTGTGAATACTTGTGTGGAGTAATTGGGAGAAACTGGTAACACACTCAGAAGGGCATTTCTTTTCTCCAATTTCTTTAAGTTTTTCTATCGGTGAGAACCTATAAGTCGGCATGAAACAATTGGCAATCGTTGCTGTTGTGTTTCGTCTGGTGAGTGAAAGTATCGAAGGACCATCTCTCACCCCTCCCCCCTCCCAATTCCTACTTCCTCCTTAAGCTCCAACTCCTACCTCAAGGCCGGCAACGCATCTGCGATTATTTTGATTTTGCGGGGGTGTCCATGGGCGGCGGCGATTACTTTCCATCAGGTGACCCGCATACTCGTTTGCCTCCTTTTAATAAACTAATTTAATTATTAATTCCTTAAACTTAGAACTTAAACAAAATAAAGACGCATATGACAAATTCGCCCGGAAAAAAACTTACTTTACGAAGAAGAAACGGCCAAAGTGGCAGATGTTGATTTTTTTCCTTAGTTTTTATCCTGTTTCCAATTACTGTGTAAGGCGCAAATGGGTATATGCGCCCTTTTAATTTCTTCTTATAAATTGGATCACTTAAGCGTCTTTAAAATTTCTGAACTTACACAAAAATTTCAAACCAAAAGGTCATTTATACGTAAATGTGACTTTTTAATTAAGCTTAAGGCAAATTCGTCTTTTCATCTTCAATCAGGTGTAAAAAATTGTGCAGAAGCGCCTTTTTTTGTTGCGCTAAAACTGCAATGGAACGAGATAGAAAAATATAAAAAATATTGGAAGAAGCGCCTTTTTTGCCTGATTCCGGCAATGTATGTAACTCAATTTGGCAAAAAATGTTAGATACGTCTTTTCAACTAACGGGGGCAGCATTCTTCTCCACAGCTAAATAATAGACTTCCTGAATGGGTAGTAGGTAAAAAAATGTTTGGACGATTCAAAAGCACTTTTCTAAAGTTTATTTGAATAATAAATATTTGACTTATTTTCCAACAGTGGGTCAGTATATAACCTATAGTTAATGTTGTTACCAGATTAGCATAGCATAGGGCCGCATATGCTAGCAATAGTCTCAGAGCTCAAGTTAACTAAATTCATGCCACGACTATAGAGATAGAGGTCAAACTCCTTCGTACAATGCGCGATTAATTATCTAAAGTCATTACTTTATCTGTGTACGCGGAAGGAACTTTGGTTGTAATTACTTGTTTGTTACAACTTGAATTTAAGAAGAAATCTACATTAACATTATAATGAAGTACAATGTATACAACGTTGCAACAATTAACGCACACCCTGAAAGAGTTTGCAAAGAATCGGATACTGAAGCGATTCAGCTATTTTAGATTTGTTATGTTATTTAGATCTGTCTGTCTGTCTGTCCGTCCGTCCGTATGTATGTATGTATGTATGTATGTATGTATGTATGTATGTACGTACGTACGTACGTATGTATGTATGTATGTATGTATGTATGTATGTATGTATGTATGTATGCATGTATGTATGTATGTATGTATGTATGTATGTATGTATGTATGTATGTATGTATGTATGTATGTATGTATGTATGTATGTAGGCTGTATCTCATGAAGTAAATATTTAAGGGGGCTCCCAAACAACAATAACGAAATAACGATGACAGGTAGACTTGAAAGTTTGCGTAAGCTCTCAGTAAAGTCTCACAACTTTACTGAAACTCGAACATGTATTAGTAAATACCCTATAACTGTCCCACTGCTGGGCAAAGGCCTCCATCATTGAAATCAAGTCATCGCTACAATTGATAGGTATTGGTTTAATCACCACGCTTGCCAAATGTGGGTTGGTGATTACAAACCCGGGTATGAATCGAGAAATCTGAAACACACTTTGCCCGACCTGGGAATTGAAGCTAGGGCCCTCGACCTCGGCCACCGAGGCGTTGAAAAGTGTTTTGTTAAAAAAATTATAAAAATATTTTTATTTTTCCCATCACAAAATAGGTTCATTTGAGTAAGGCTTATTAACTAACAATTAAGATAGCATCCTATATTTGTGAGAAACTGGTGCCTGATAAAGGTTTCAGAAAAAAAGGAAACGTGGGCTACAGGTCGCCAGGCCCTCCCTGCAAATAGTAACTATTTATTTTAATAAAGTACTTAACAAATTTTTATCAAAAAGACAAAGAAAGATATGTTAAAACTATGAAATACTCTGCTTAACGTTTAAATAAGTAAAAACAGTAAATATTATAACTTTGACATAGCCCGTACGTAATGTACGTACCTACCGTGGAATGGGGTTACTTTTGATATAAGTGTAACATTGATCGCAGCTATAAATCCTTAAGTAGCTGCAAATATGGGTATCCCTAGCAATCTAGGCATCTCTGGTGCGATTCCACAATCATACCGTAAAACTACACGTGGAAGACAACTGAAGAGAACAGGAGCTGTGATCAAAGTTACACTTGATTCGAAAGTAACCCCGTTCTACCGTATATGTGCAATCCACATCAAATCATTTGTTATACAAAAAATATCTTGTTTCTGGTTAAACATCAAAACCGGTCAACAGCCTTTAATTAAAAATGTACAAAAATCATAAAATACGTACTTACATACCGACATTATGTTTTAGCTCGTTTTGAGAGACTAGTCTAAGGGATAGGCATTATTTTAAACTACTTATAGTAAGTATTGAAAAGACCATAGGTCTCACTATAGTAGTAGTAACCGTGTATTATAATATTCCTTTGTTCACCTACTGGTAGTAATACTAATAAAATAAAACTGTAAGATGTATTGTTGAGCTTGTATAATAAAAACATTGGGCTGCGCGATTCAGAGAACAATACTCGTACACGTTTTAGGCAATGCGCCATCTGTTGGTAAGAATACCCAAACAATTCAAATAGGTAGTTGTACTTTTCTTTTCGTCCATATCGCATTATGGCTTTTACAAGTATGTAATGTCTCGTTATTGTACATTATATTTTATGATTATGAATTGAGTAGAAGTGAGGTTATTAATCTAAGATACGCATGCAGTATGAGATGCATCATCATCATCATTATCATCACTATCATCAGGCTTTTAATGCCCACTCTCTCCAATTGAGCTAGCCAGTAACGTGCTTATTTCGCAAACATTAAGGTTGAGCACTAGAAATTTTCAAAGATGAATAAATAAATAAATAAATAAATGTTTCCCACACTCACACCAATTATCTAGCCCCAAGAAAAGCTTCCCTAAGAAACTTATTATATGGTTAACTAGACAACGGATAAACATACTTAATATACTTAAATACATACTTATTATACATAGGAAACACCCAGACCCGAAACAATTTAGAAAAACAGGTATTTCTAAATTGATCCGACCGGGGATCAAACCCGGGACCTCAGAGATGGCGACACCATGAAAACCGGTGTGCAAGCCACTCGACCAAGGAGGTCGTCAAAGATGAATGCGTTATTAAACTTATAAAAAGATATTACTAAATATTTTATAAAATACAGTGAAAACATTAAATGCCTACCCGACCTGGCCAGGAATCGAACCTGGGTCTTCTGCAATCCGGGCGGCTGCACTGACCGCTATGCTACCGGGAAGGCTAAGGTAAGCACTGCATTTTTTCACTGCTTTGATTTTTGAATGGCTGGGTCGGGTAGGCATTAAATTTTTTCACTGTATTTTATAAAATATTTAATTCAGCTTAAGTGTAACAATTAGCCCTTAAAATAAAAAGTAAAAATTTCGATATTACTAGAGTAATTATTAACGGGATTATGCCATACAAGAAAACGCAGTGTAATATTTTTATTTCTATTCTTAGCACAGAATAAATAATATGTTCTAAGTTTAATTTAGTTTAGTTTCTTAGTCTGGGCATCTTCGGAAGTTCAGCGTCGTAGCATTACTAAAGTACTGTGACATATGCTGAGAAGATGCATTTTTATCTTATCTTATCTTATCTTAGTGGGGCCTGCTGAGGTTTCTTTCTCGCAGTAACACTTCGACCGATCGGGATCTTTTTGTGCAACCCCATCCTTTCACTCTTCTTCCTCTAGAAAGATAGATGCCATAAGTTGGGCAACGTCTTTAAGAGCGAAGAGCCTGAAGTTCTCCGGTTTCGGATAGACCGACCCCACTAGTCCCATTCTTTTCCTAGCCAGAGAGTCGCAGTAACACAGTAGGTGGTGCATTGACACCGTTTCCTCTCCACATGCCCTACACAAGCTATTTGTTGATAGATGCATTCTGTGAAGCATTTGTTTTGTGGCATAGTGCTCTGTCAAGGCACCGATGGTTAATCGGGCCTGCCTTCTACTGCCTCCGCATATGAACTTACTCCGTCCTAAGGTGTTTTTGCCTAGTGTTTCATACCCGGCTGCTCTTTCCATTCGATGCTGGAATGGATGATTCCAGTATCATGTACATTGAACAAAAACAAGACAAAGTGTTGAAAAAATTCCACGAGCGGGATTCGAACCCGCACCCCATGACATGCCGGGTCAGGTGCACTACCAACTATGCTATCGTGGCTCAATCCAACTCGCCGAAATCAACACTATCTACGCTTACTCTGTAAGCCAAAGGAGCCCTATTCAATGTCGACAACTACGTCATCAACATCCGATCTTAATATTTTTACAAATATTGAAAGATCAGTTAAGAATTAGACGAGCTATATTTATGATTATTTACATATAATTTTCAACACTTTGTGTTTTTTCAAGTAACACTGTCCCCTAGCCTACAAAGTCGGAAGGTCGCTCCCCCTTTCGCGCCATTATAATGTTAATAATATTATCTGCCCATCAGTCCGCTGTGAAACAATGCACCACGCTAATTCTGGCGAGGTTGGCATTACAATCCGTGGGTATACCAATACTTAGACTAATGTGATTATTACATTAATTACTCGCTAGTTTCATTTATATTATTCGGAATTCTGAGAAGCTCGATGGCGCAGTGGTTAACGCGCTCGGTCTGCGATTGCTGAAGTTGAGTAACTTTCGCAAAGGCCGGTTTTCGAATGACCGACTAATTTATCATCTTGAGCTCCTCCGTGCTTTAGAATGCAGGTAAAGCCGTTGATCCTGGCTGCATTAGCAGTCGTTAACAACTACCAATCCGCACTGGGCCCGCGTGGTGGTTTATGGCCCGTTTTCTCGATCCATTCTTAGGGAAGTCTCGTGCCTCAGCAGTGGGGACATAAAGAGCTGATGATGATGATTTAGAATTTAGTTTGGGCTAAAATAATTGAACTCGTAAGAATGTCACTATGCCATTGATTCGTAAGTCTTCAGGGAGGGAGATGTTGTATTTAGAAGAACTGGCAAAAAACTCCGCAAGGGCATTTTTTTTCTCGCTCTTTTTTATGACAAACATTGAAAATGCTCTCCTTATTAATAATATATTATTATTATTATGTCTTTCCCTTATCATAGGAGGACGCTTTTCCTTTCAAATAAACATACAAATGACATAAAACAACAACGGCAATAAAATACAAAAAAAAATACAAATTTACCCAAGTTACCTCGCACGCTCGTGTTGAAACTTTCGCCATTCGATCACGAAAACGAGAATTTATATGGCAATGGCAATACTCTTCTCTTATGTGGCCAGGAGGCGCTGCTTCAATGCCATACTAATTTTCGTTTTCGTAATCGAATTAATACGGATAGTAAACAAAACTCACACCTAGGCAACGAGACTCAAAATTTAAGATTTTGGCAACAATTTTTCAAAATGTCATCATTAATTGTCAAAAAAGAAAAATCACCCTATGTATAGGGTAATGTATTTCGTACTGACTCAAATTTGTATTCACTAACAAATTTATATTTTGGTTCCTAGGTTGCAACGATTAATTTGTCGCTGGCTATACCAATCCCATGCTTAACGATTTCCTATATCAAACAAGCTCTTTTTCTAACACTGTTAATGGCAGTATTACCAGCTGCTATTATACCACGATTTGTCTATACCACGGTCGCGTTATGTCACAGAGTATCAACCCACCAACCGTGATGGTCACCCGAAGCACAAAATAAGGAGACCAGAAGGTAAGCTTTGTATACTCAGGGGCACATCTAACCGCCCACCCCGTTATTTTCAACAAACATGCTCACTTTGCGACTCTATACATAAGAATGTCAATACATTTCTGCAAAGATCGGTATACTAATGTTTAGGTTAAGCGTTCGACTGTCTAATTAGCATTTTAAAAGAGAACCGAAACCATTGCATTAGTCCATAGAGGCAGAACAATGAATGCTTCATCACATTCCATACAATGTGATATGGCAATAAAGTAATGCTTTGCTTAAACGAACGTTTGGAAACGGGAAGAAATTTTTTAAACTGTTCAAAATGTTAATCGGACCATCAAACACTTAAGAGGAAACTCTAAGGTCGACTGATTATATGAAAAGTAGAAAAAATCAACGTTTCGTAGTCCCCTGTTTCCTCCTCCAAAACTGAATCGATTTAATTACTTTTTTCATTAAAAATTAAAGGAAGGCTTTGGCTGTGTCCTTATGTTTTGCTTTTTTTCATAAATTAATTATTAAAAAAAATATGAACCTTTAAAAACCTTAAAAATTGACCAGATTTTTGCTGTGTTCAGACATCCAGCAAACAAATTTGACGAGATTATATAAAAAAAAGCAAAAAATAGGGACACAGCCAAAGCTTTTCTTTAATTTTTAATGAAAAATTAGGAGCCAGCTCGAAACAGTTCGGGCGCAGCTGTTGCGAAATGTGAGAGTGAGAGTTTGTCTGTGTGTGCATTGCTCGATGCGTGTGTATGAAGCTTACCCTCTACAGTCTTCTTATTTTGTGCTGGAAGCCTGAAGGCTGCAGTTTACGGGTTTTTTTGTTTCAATAAACAATGTGTGTGTCCACCATTAGATCAATTTGATGGTGTTTAGCAAAAAAGTATTTTTTTTGTACATATAAAAAATGTTGGTTGCCGTTTTGGTTTTTGTCCTCAAAGAGCCTTACAAATAAACAAAGAATAAGCTCCGAATAGTTATTCTGTGTTTTGTCTCTTTTACTCTAATTTGAAATGACGTTTACATGACGGGAACAAAACACGGAACGGGTTAACTCATCATAAAAAAAATAAACGTCCTATATACCTAAGTACCTTTCACCAAGTACCTTTTACCTTTCACTGCCTATATCTGCTGCATAGCAGCATTACTTTTTTATGCTTTTGTCCAGCAGTGAACGTCTATTGGGTCGTCGTCTGAGATGATGATGATGATGATGATGATGCTAATGACGATGCAAATAACTCCGCTCCACCTGATGTTGGTCAGAAGCGGAGTCCAGTCCGTCACTAGTCGTTGAGGAGCTCGATGGCGCAGTGGTTAACGCGCCCGGTCTGCGAGTGCTACTTTCGCAAAGGCCGGTCATCGATGGATGATCAAAAAATTATCATCTCGAGCTCCTCCGTGCTTCGGAAGGCACGTAAAGCCGTTGGTCCCGGCTGCATTTGCAGTCGTTAACAACTACCAACCCGCACCAGGCCCGCGTGGTGGTTTATAGCCCGTTCTCCCTATCCATTCATAGGCAAGGCTCGTGCCCCAACAGTGGGGACATAAAAAAATGAGCTGATGATGATAATGAGCCTTGCCGGCCCGCAAATTGCTTCTTCACTCTTCGTTTAAAGGACCCCATACGCTAAGACCATACCCGCTACACACGACTTTAAAGTTTATACTGACACCCCCCACCAACTGTCAGGCCATAAAGTAGGTTTCAGACTTCCTTGCGTAAGCACAAGGGACCATCTGCGTGAGGTCATAACGCCAGATCAGGACGCGCCGAAGCGCATTCTTCATCCGGAACTCGTCTCGAGCGAGTTGCCCCGTGGACACGTATAGTCCACTACCTAATATCCAGATAGGCCAATACATCTCGGTATCAAGGCCGATATTAGGAGCAAATTATTATTAGAGTCTGGACTGCTTAGAGGCAAATTTGGTCTGCTTATAGGCCAACCCATCCTAGTAATGTCGCGGCCGATATCAGAGGCTTGACTGCTTATGTGATAATTTCGGCTGCTTAAAGGCTAATCCATCCCAGTAATATCTCAGCCAATATTAGAAGTTAGAGGAGCTCGATGGCGCAGTGGTTAACGCGCTCGGTATGCGAGTGCTGAGGTTAAGCAAGTTTCGCAAAGGCCAGTCATCGGATGGGTGACCAAAAATTTATCATCTCGAGCTCCTCCGTGCTTCGGAGGGCACGTAAAGCCGTTGGTCCCGGCTGCATTAGCAGTCGTTAACAACCTCCAATCCGCACTGGGCCCGCGTGGTGGTTTATGGCCCGTTCTCCCTATCCATGCATAGGGAAGGCTCGTGCCCCAGCAGTGGGGACATAAAATGAGCTGATGATAATGATGATTAGAAGTTAATTTGGGCTGTTTGATGCTGTTAACGTCAAATCTCGGTCGGGTCACTGTCGCAAACGAAACTTTCGATATCGTGTCGAGTCTGGGTGGTTGTGGTACCGTGTAAGGTACCGAGTGCTTTAGCTACTTACCTTGGGATCAGAACAATGTATGATGTTGTCTAATATTTATTTATTTATGTCTCTCCTAAGTCAACGTAGTTTTTGTTATAAAAGTTTCTGAAGCAACATCTTATACCTTGAGCATCCAGGAAAGTAGTTTAAGCCATGAATAGACCATACATCACTTGAATGAAGTCGGTACACTGTTTCTAAGAGAATTTTTTGCCAATAATGGCGCATAATGGAAGGTCTAAGCAATTTGGCTTGAGCCTACCGCTCGCTGTGTAGTACATGCCAGTGTGTGGTACAAGTTATAACAATAATAACACTAATATTATAAATGCGAAAGTTTGTGTGTATGCGTGTTTATTTGTTGCTTCTTCACGCTGCAACGGATGGATGGATTTGGATGAAATTCGGCATACAGATAGTTTATAACCTTGATTAACACATAGAACACTATTTATCCCTATATTCCCACGGGAACGGGAACCATGCGGGTGAAACTGCGGGCGGCCGCTAGTGTTAATAATAATAATAAGTATTTATTTCAGAATAATTCCATAGACTATTAGTAATTACAATAAACCTTAAACAATAGTTAGTTACAAGAAAAAAATAAAAATTCACATTGAAAAAAAAAACAAAACAAAACACAAACGAACTTGGCGCACTGGATACGACCACCCACCGTTTAGAAGACGGTGTAGTCGTACCCAATGTTTCAGCATCAGTGAGTCCCAGCGGTCAGACAACGCGTTCAGGATATGGTTCGGGCTGCCCCGCATTGACCCCTTGAGAGAGGCGCAACGCGTGGAAACCATCGACCTGCTACTCAGCAAACTTGTTGAAGCGCTGCAATAGCGAGGCAGCCCAAACAGCACCCTAAACGCGTTGTGGTACTGTACTCTCAAGACGCTGTATATGCGCGCTGCGTTTTGAAGATTTATTTGGGAAATGTTAAGTTGATGAAACCTTACCTTCTTAAATTACTTTAAATACTGTTTTCCACTTTTATTTTGCACCGACCATGACATTTCTGCACCACCCTATGGTTTACTGGTAGAAAATGCCTCAGACATGAAGTCCGCCATGTAATATTTTGTTCCTCAAGCTGTTTGAAACGTATCACCTTCGGAGGTTTTCTAGAGGGAACGGCATCACACACTAAGGCGTGTTCCCGTGCCCTACTAGATTCTCCGAGGCGTTCGGATCGGATCGAGAACTTTGGGGTCAACGATGCTCTATGAATTTACATGAAACAGCACGCTGCGCAGGCGCTTCCTTAACACTAACAGTCTATGACTTACGCCAACTTTTCGAGATAGCAATCTGATATCAAGCATCTTAGAATCATTGTGTACAAAACTTATTGTTAAAGTTATATCATGCGACCTTCACCATTGTCTACTATTTTAGAGGATTTATGATGACTTCTTGTATAAAGTATTGAACACAAAATGTTTTTAAAGAACAAAACGGAAATTTACTGTTTAATTATGTATTGTAAATATTGTTTAAATACAATTTTTTTTAATATTGACACGTCATAGTGACCACATCCTGCCTGATGGTAAGCAGCCGATGCAGTCCAAAATAATGAGAACGCTCCTCACCGTGGAACAAGCACGGTGACAAGCGCACCCACTCATGACGGCCTGCATAAATGCCGTTTCACGCCCCGCTTAAAAGACCCGGGACTATAGGAGCTGGGAAACACACTTACAGAGGAACGACTTGCCAAATTTGTATAAATTTTATTGTATCGCTAAAATACTTACTTAACATCAACAATCGCAGACCAAGCGCGTTAAGGGGACACACCGAAATATGCACCAGCTTTCGTCGAATAGTTTAACACTATAATATGACTAACGACTTTGAAATGTTGATATAGGTAAATTCATGTCTATAAATGAATTTGCTAGCTCAAATACACGGGGTTCGTGGGTTAGGCCCCCGGTGTGTGACGCCCCCGTGGTGGAGGCACCCGATTTTCAATTAAATTATAACAGCTGATTTTGTCGTAATAAAAGTCATTTGTACCAGATACAGGCAGCAACAAAATGTTTCAGAACTAAATAAGTAATTTAATGTCACTGTGAAATTTCATGTTTATGATTATTATGAGTATGATGCGTTACAGGTATAATTATCTGATTATGTACAGCCACCAGCACTAAGATGTGACTATCAACGGTTTGCAAAATATCTGATCATTGGTGGAAGGCATGATTGTATAATTTTGATTTGATCATAATTATATTCAAATACAAAACTAAAAAAGCGGCCAAGTGCGAATCGGACTCGCCCATGAAGGGTTCCGTAGCAACAAGTAACATAATATAAAAGTTCTTGTAGTTCGTTGTAACTTTGATGTTAATAATAGTGTATTTAAAAAAAAATAAGTTATTGATAAGTAAACATTATAATTATGTAGGTACCTAAATGATGGGGTTTAGATCTAACTATATGCGAGCCCATAATATAGGCATGTGATAGCTAAACAAGCTAATATATATTCCAGTTTGACAAGAAATTTGGCTACGGAACCCTAAAAAACAACTTACTAGATCTCGTTCAAACCAATTTTCGGTGGAAGTTTGCATGGTAATGTACATCATATTTTTTAAAAGTTTTATCAATCTCTTATTTTAGAAGTTACAGGGGGGGAGGGGGGGAGACACATTTTACCACTTTGGAAGTGTCTCTCTGTCTCTAAACTATTCAGTTTAGAAAAATTATATTAGAAACCTCAATATCATTTTTAAAGACCTATGCATAGATACCCCACACGTATGGGTTTGATAAAAAAACTCAGTTCTAAGTATGGGGAACCCCCAAAATTTATTGTTTTTTTTTCTATTTTTGTGTGAAGATCTGAATGCGGTTCACAGAATACATCTACTTACCAAGTTTCAACAATATAGTTCTTATAGTTTCGGAAAAAAGTGGCTGTGACATACGGACAGACAGACAGACAGACATGACGAATCCATAAGGGTTCCGTTTTTTGCCATTTGGCTACAGAACCCTAAAAATCACTATTGTTGAAATTACAACAAAATTACTTAATTTATATGCTTGGAAACCACTCATATACATTGATAATATCAATATTTGTAATTAAATAGCTACATATTTTGATAATTAAAACCAATGACAGCGCCCGTAAGTATCAGGTTAGAACTTTATTCTCATAAAAAGACATAGGTATGTAGGAATCTACAACTCCGTAGCATGGTATCATCATCATCATCTCAGCCAAAAGACGTCCACTGCTGGACAAAAGCCTCCCCCACGGATCTCCATGAGGGGTATTTGCCGTAATCGCCACGCTTGGCAGGCGGGTTGGCGATCGCAGTTGGTTAAGAGTAACCTCAGAGAGATGCTGCTGCCCATCCTCTGGAATGATCCCTTAGTCGGCTTTTACGACACCCTCGGGAAGATATGGGGTGGTGCAATTCTTTATCCCCGGCACCACACAGGGGAGCATGGTATGCTTCGAAACAATATGTCTGCACAATCTCGCTTTAAAAGCTCCGAAACTTAGTTTTGGCCACATAATTCGATCGGGTATAAAAGATGGGATTTGCCCAATGAGCCAAGTATCAGCCTTTTTGAATGTTGACAAATCGAGGTGTCGTTTTAACCACTGCGCCATCGAGCTCATCGCACGCGCCTCGCCCTGAACACAACATAAATATTTAATCGTAGAAAATATCACTGTTTCTACTTGTAGTTGCGATGTTGAGCAGTTCCGGACATTGTATTGCCAAAACCAAGGCTGTACCGGTCTACAGATTTATTGAGCTACCTTTAATTAAGTGCAGATTAAGTCACCTTTAAACTTAGTTTACGTTTTGTTCGTAATGACTTAAAATGTTCAAATAATTTTTAACGTAAATTTTGTTACGAACAAATTACAAAAACACAAATGTTGAAAAAATGTCCACGAGCAGGATTTGAACCTGCACCCTTCTGACATACCGGGTCAGGTGCTCTTGCAATTGAGCTTTCGTGGTTCTAACCAGCCCGCCGAAATTATTCAACACTTTTTACTTTGAAAGCCAAAGGCGCCCATTCAATGTCAACAACTACCGTCACTAACATCCGATCATAATATTTTTACAAATATCAAAGATCAGTTAAGAAATAGGCAAGCTATTTATCCTGCTCGTGGAAATTTTTTCAACATTTGTGTTTTTCATAATGACTTAATTTATTTAGTAACTTCAGTATTTTGTTTACATGATAAAAACATATTTTATACAAATTAAATAATCACTAAGCGTAACAAACAGGTGAACACCCAATGAGATATTAGTAACACATGCAATAACAGAAAAAAAATATGACAACAAATAAAGTTGTCATTTCATTTCATAGGTAAGGACCTAATATTTGATTTCTATTCTATTATCGTTTTGCCTCTTGTCAAGGGGGGGTGGGGGGGGGGGCTGTCTAGGAGTGAGTGCTTATACCAAAAAGCACTAGTTATAAAAAGTCTGCTGTTCATACAAGCATCATCATCCTACCCATCACCATTCATTCCATCCACATCACCTTGATGGATGGCGGTCTACTACTGTGCGTTTTTCACGAAACTTTTTGCCTCGAACTACATTGTTGTGGAACCAGCTCTCGGCGGCGGTATTTCCGGAGCGTTACGACCTCGGAAGCTTCAAGAAACGAGCCTATTCCTTCCTTAAAGGCCGGCAGCGCGTCTGCGATTCCTCTGGTTTTGCGGGTGTCCATGGGCGGCGGTGATTACTTTCCATCAGGTGACCCGCCTGCTCGTTTGCCTCCTTCTTTTATAAAAAAAAAACCCCACGACCCGGTCACCACGAGCCGAGGTCCTAGCCTTAAGAGGCGCCCTCGGGTTGTTCCGCTCTCCATCCGATCCAAACCCCTAATACGGGGGACACGCACTAACTAATGCGTGATGCCGTTCCCTCTAGAAAACCTCTGACGGTGCTTCGTTTCACACGGTTTGAGGAACTCTTTAAATTCCTTGCTGCCCCCAAAAAAGACGCTGTAAATGCCCAGGGGCATTTACTAAATTCTCACAAAAAATAAGCATCATCTTCTCAGCCAAAAGATGTCGTCAAAACATGTCAGAGTTGAACAAAAATAATGTATAATAAAAAATTTCGTTTTGGTTTAGAAAATTAAATTTACGTCTCTACGTAAATATGATTTTGTATGTAAACAGGCTGTTCTTTATAATTGATTGCATGATTGCTTGATTATGCTTTGGGATTATACACTTTTTATCAAACATTCTGTATAAGTAAAGGGCTTGGTACTCCTTTTTAATGGGTTGTTCCACATTCGTCATAGTAGAATCTGGTCATACCTAAAAATTTGTCGAATTTGGTTACACCTATTATATGGAGAAGTAGTGGGGATTGATAAAATTAGTGTATTGTTACGAATTTTCGTATCAATTCGTATCTATTTAGATTTCGAAGTCAAATTTGATGATTTTTTTTATACACATTAGTAAGTTTTTTTTTAATTTTCGTAGCAATGAGAACAAGTTCTTCAGCCGAAACATTAAACAGATTGTTTTATAACTTATGGTAGAACTTCGACCACTAGGCAGGGCAATCATTAATAATTATATTTTTTGAACACGAAATTATTTATGCACTATTCTCCCATCTGAAATAACGTAATCCGAAAAACCCTACGCGGATACAAAAAGTTTTATATACATATTTAAAGAAAAAAAAAACAAACAATACAATGATAGAACCTAATTCTTCCGTGTGCTTATACAAATTGCATTTTTCCGCTTACGCTCGCACTGAGAAGCGTAATGGTGCTTTTTGCTTAATTCCAAGTAAAAAAAAGTACGTGCTTTATGGTTTTATGTCTTAACCGATAAGGCCTTGGTATGGTCAAGCGTGAAGCAATCTTGCATAAGGATATAACATTATAATAGACACCATTTTTGATGACATTCTCAAATCTCGAAGCTTTTACGTCATCATCTCAGCCGAAAGACGTACTACTGGACGTCTGCCTACCCCAAGGATTTTAACCACCTCTGTGTTCTAGTGGTGAAGACCACCGGTTTAGACCATAGAGGTCCCGGCTCGATTCCCATACATGTTTGTTTACTCGGTTTCGTTGGTGGTAGGGCTTGTTAGTCCACCTGGCTAGCTACCACCATCTTATCTAAATATGTCGCCATAACATCAATGTTTGTAGCATTGTTGTGTTTCAGCAGTTAGAAATAAGATAGCCAATGCCTCAGTAGTTGAGGATCCCGGGTGAAGTGCGTTTTTCAACCTTCGGCCTTATCATCACTTAACATCAGGTGAGGAGAAAAGAAAGAATCTCCACAACGACCGGTTTTGTGCTGTCACGTCCAGCGGCTTCAGCGACCTTTACCAGATCGTCGGTCTACCTTGTTGGATACCTACACTGCGTTTTCTCTCGAGAACTGTTTCACCCTAGCGGCCATCAGTCCTGCGAGCGATGTGCCCTGCCCACTGCCACATGAGCTTAGCAACTCTTCGGGCTATGTCGGTAACCTTTGTTCTTCTGCGAATCTCCTCATATCTGATTCGATCACGCTGAGAAACCCCAAGCCTCTCCGCCCTCCCTCCTCGCCCTTTGAGCTTATACGTAGTGGTGTCAAAATGCACCCCTTTCATTAGTCTCGCGGTTAGACCCTTTATCTCAGAGGCAGAGGTCCCAAGTTCTCGGTCTCTACTGGGATCCTGAGTTCAATGCCCAGGTCGAGAAAAATTTGTTTAGAATTTTTTATGATTTTTTTGAGTGAGTTCGCCAATTGCCTGCATTTTTAGCTTCACCTGGCTCTTCTGGGGGCGGCGAGAAACTTAAAGGGTTCTTCAAGCCTCAAAACGATGCACCGTCAGAGGTTTCTAGAGGGAACGGCATCACGGACTAGTGCGTGTCCCCGTGCCCTACTAGATTCTTTGAAGGTTGCGATCGGATAGGTTGTTTGATGCATTGCAGGGGTTGTGATCGATCACCAACAGGCATCCGTGGTAATAGCCAATACCCATAAATTGTAGTGTCGACTTGATTTAAATTATGGGAACATTTGCCCAGTGGGACGGTCTATACCGTACCCATTGGGCTATTTACTTTACTCACACTAAAGTAAGATTTTATTTTAAAAAAATACATAAAATTTTTGTTTTAGCTTGTAATTTGTAATCGACTTGAATTCAAATCACATTTTCATACCACATAATTACATGTTTTATGATATTAGAAGTACATAGTAATTCTCGTGTGAGTAGCGGTTGTAGGATATATTAGGTTTTTGCTTCGAACAAATACTTTTTGAAAGACAATAGGCGCAGCGCCGAAGTTATCAGGCTTAATCAGCTGTGTGTTGGAATATGGTGGATAAGACTCTTATTCACAGACAGACACAGTTTTCAACTAATAAAGTTAGTCATTTTTATTTATTTATTATTTTAACAACAAATAGTAATTTTTTATTATTATGTTATGCTTATTAGCAATTTTTCTTATGATGTAGACCTAAAGTGCCCATATGAAGACTAAGATGACGCTAAAATATATTATTGTCACTATTGTAAGTTATTAATGATTATATTAATGATATATTTAAATTTTAAACTTCCCTAAAGCACCATAAATTGTTAATATTTTATTACATTATTATGTCTGATCGAATGTGATCTTGATGTTGGTTCGAATAAACATATATTTTTTTAAATATAGCAAAATACAAAAAAAAAAGTTTTCTTTGTTATAACTTTTCGAAGCATCTTAATTTCTTATTGTTTTTCCATTTTGAGAACCGATCAGCTATCCTGCTGTTTCATTATTGTTATTTTCATGTTATTTATGCCGTTGCTCTTTCTTAAAAATAATAGTAGAAATATTTATAGTTTAGCTAGGTATTTTTAAAATTGATTCTTTCCGGAAAAACTTTTTTTTAAATCTAAAGTTGCCTTTTTTTTAGCTCAAAATTGATGTCATAGTTAATTTAAACCAAATCCCAGACGCCTTTGGCTATTAACGGGAAGCGTTAGAGTCATTGTTATTTTCTTTTTAAATGACTACGTGGTTAATATAAATTATTATTGATAACTTGCCAAGAGCTTCACAAAATATATTTTTTACCGTACAATGATATGTTGTTTTTTACATTTTGGGATTCACAGGTGTAATTAGATCATGTCCACAATATTATATCCTCAATTTTCCATTCACATATAAGCTTACGTCAGACAATGCTACTGTTCAGTCGCTCTATGTTACGCGCGGTGACCCCACTGACCCAAAAATGAACATAACACCATTAAATATTAAACCATAAACATCTCAATTAAACTAGAAACTCATTAAACAACAACAAAAAAAGCAACTGTCACAAACACAGATGCAAACTCTATGGTCGCAGTTTTTAAAAAGCATTTATTATTAGACATAAAAACTTTTTGAATTTCGATCGTAACTTTATTGGTGTGCGCGAACTTTTTAAAGATTGTGGCACAGATTAGAGATTTAAAAAATTAAAAAGTGTAAATAAAATGCATTCAAAAGTTGCAGTGATACATATCGAGTGTGAATGATGTTATCGAAGTGCAGTGAAAATGAGAGTGGATTTGACATTATTCGTTTGTCTGTGTGCATATTATGTGCATATCACTGTTGGATCGCGAGTGATACTTGTAGAAAATGCACCGAGTAAGTTTCTTTTTTTTAAATAACTATTTAAACTATCATGGCCACTGCTAGACATATGCCTCTCGCAATAGAGTAATTATTAACGGGATTCTCACCATGTTATTTTGTTTTATTTTCGTTCGGTGGCAGAGTGACAAGCGAATACCCGAAGGTCGGTTCAATTCCTAGATCGGACAAAATGTGTTTAGGATTTTCGATGCAAAGCCCGGGTTCGTGATCACCAACCCGCATTTGGCAAGCGTGGTGATTAAGGGGGTGCAGCGCGGACGCAAAACTGCGAGTTTCAAGTTTCTTTATGATAGCGAGCGAGCGGCGCGTGGCAGTGGTGTGACAACGGCGCACGACAAGAATACGCACGCACACTAATATCTGTACAGAGTAGGCTGCTGATTTAATTAGAGCAATGTTTACTTTCGTAAAATCAAAGGCGTTTGGGTAAAAAATAAGAAAAGTCTTAATATTTTTATATTCATGTTTTTTAATGGAAAAATAAGACAACAGTGACCTGCGGAATATCAATACAAACATTTTGATGTCGGATCATTGTTTCATTTGGGCTATATTTACAAAGTTTCTAAAGAAATAAGTTTTTAGATATTATTATTTTACGTAATGTTTATGCAGTTTCTGGATATTTGTTTCAAATTCCAAGACAACCATGACCTTGTGAAAGGATCAAGCTAACCTACACTAGTCCTTTTAATGTATAAGACCTATTCAGCGCCTAGCACTAGTGACTTAAAAACACGTAAATTTTCAAATCCGCGCTGCACCCCCTTAAGCCAATACCCTTCAATTGTAGTGATGGCTTGATTTCGATTATGGCCTTTGCCCAGCAGTGTAATCACTACGTAGTATAAAACAAACGCTTCCCGCTGTCTGTCTATCCCTATGTATGTATGTATGTTTAGATCTTTAAAGCTACGCAACGGATTTTGATGCGGTTTTTTTTAATAGATAGACTGATTCAAAAGGAAGGTTTATATGTATAAACTAGCTTTGTTCGCGGCTTTGCTCACGTGGCCTACACGATTTGTGTTTATTCGTAATAAAAGCCAAACTTAATAAAGGTAAATATCATAAGGCTATAAGTAAAAGTGTCTAACACAAAACAACGTAATAAAGATCACTCTGTATAAGTAATTTTGGTCCGTTTTGAAACCTCCTGTACAAATTGTCATCCCCTACTTAAGGGATCATTTTCCATAAATCCTGAAACACTTTACAATTTCTTACCAGGCCAAATACCGAAATTTAGAGAATGACAGATTTCCATACAGCTTTCCAAGCTTATTTCACCTCCCTAGGGGAGATTTTTCGAAAAATACTAAAACACGTCATTCTTATTTTTTATTGAAAAATCTATAGATCGATTAAATTATTCATTTTGATAGTTATTACTTAAAAAATAACAATTTCCTCAAAAACAACTTCTACCCTTTTTTACTCTTTTAAAAGAAAATAAACAAAATTCCATTTCTTATCAAGAAGCCAAATACCAATTTTCATGTATTTTACTTCAAAACTGACGGACTTTCATACAAACTTTCATCCCCTATTTGACCCCCTTAGGGTGTGATTTTCGTAAAATCCTTTCTTAGTGGCTGGTTGCGTCACTCAATTTACCCACAGTCCAAATTTCATCTACAGGAAGCTCACACATACACACCTCACCACACAGGCTCTCACGGGTCACGGCGGGTTTTCCGCATACTTGAACAGGTTCAAGTGTAAGGATAGCCCGTCGTGTGTCTGTGATCCTGATACACACGAAACTCTCCCACACATCCTCTCCGAGTGCCCTCTACACGCTCTGGAGAGGCTCGACGTAGAAATACAGACAGGCATGGCTGTTAAGCCCAGTAACTTTGCTGACCTCATTGCGGGCGAGCATCGTGAATTGTTTATAAAATACTGTGAAAAAGTAGTAAACATTGTTAGGTTAAGAAATAGAGTGTAATAATTAATAAAGATAGTGTATTAAAATTGTAATAACATGCATACTTGTAAGTATGTATGTCTAATTACGAAATAAAATAGTGAGTTAAGAATTAATTTTAAGCTTTTATACAAATTGTAATAGCAAAAGTTAAAAAAAAAAAATAAAGCCTCAAAATGGGAAATGTAAAGTAATATAAGATAGATATAAGAAAATTTTGTTAAATAATCTGTGTTCCCTTAAGCTAAAACAGGCTCCGATCATGTTGGAGGAAGTATTTAAAATATAATAAAAAAAAAAAAAAAAAATTTCATCTAATTTGCTTCAGCGGTTTAGGCTCGGCGATGATGAATCAGTCAGCCCAAGTCATTCATTATATGTATATACATGCATATTATTCTGTAGTATATTTAGTATCAACATTGCGCCCGTGCGAAGCCGGGGCGGGTCGCTAGTAGTATACTCGTATAGGACACTTACTTTACTTCTTTTAAGAACAACATCAGGTAGAGAGGGATCTCTACCTGATGTTGAGCAGAAGCGGAGTTCTGATACTCCACGGCTAGTGGTGCAGGAGTTCGATGGCGCAGTGGTTAATGCGCCCGGTCTACGAGTGCTGAGGTTAGCAACTTTCGCAAAGGCCGGTCATCGGATGGGTGACCAAAAATTTATCATCTCGAGCTCCTCCGTGCTTCGGAAGGCACGTTAAGCTGTTGGTTCCTGTTGGTGCTGCTGGTGCATTAGCAGTCGTTAACAACCACCAATCTGCACTGGGTCCGCGTGGTGGTTTATGGCCCGCTCTCCCTATCCATCCATAGGAAGGCTCGTGCCCAAGCAGCGGGGACATAAAATGGGCTGAAGATATATCCGATGACTAGCCTTGGCGAAAGTTGCTTGACATCAACACTCGCAGATCGGGCACGTTAATCACTGCACTGAGCTTTTCATTCGATCACGTTACCGAAAACGAAAACGTATATGGTGTTGGAGAAGTGTCTCCTGTTGACAAATGAAGAGTTTTCGTTACTGTGATCGAATAGAAAAACATATTAATTTGGTACAATACATAACACATATAAATCCAAAACACAGGAACCTCACTTATGCATATACTAAATTGGTAATGCAATATAATATCTTTACTAATATCATAAAGAGGAAACCTTTGTATTTTTGTATGTATGTATGTTTGCAACGAATAAACTCAAAAACTACTGGACCGATTTAAAAAAATCTTTCACCATTAGAATGCTACATTAGCGTTGAGTAACATAGGCTATATTAAAAAAAATATATATTAAATAAAATACGAAAAACGACAATTTAATTTTTCAATACAAAATGATTTGTTTGTTTTGTTGTCATGGAAACCATTGATATATATTTAACTCAATGATGGAAACTGTCAAAGCGGTACGAAGTCCGCCGGGTCAGCTAGTAATAAATATTTTGTAATTTTACATAGTATGAAACAAAGTATGTATAGTACTGTCTCACTGCCAAGGCAAAGGGAATTCATCCGTCACCCTGGTGGACAAATCAGGGTGACAGATGGGAATTCGCATTGTCATTTGCACAAAGCTGCATAAGCTAAACTATCCTAGCTACCAGTGTGACTTGCGCTTTATAATTTCAAGTGAACAAGATTTTCATAAGGATAATGTTTTATGAACTGTTCAGCCGGAGATCTACTGATGAAGTATGAATCAGTGGGTCATAGTTATTTTTATCGTTTAGTTAACGGATCTTAGCAACGGTGGTTCCAAGGTTAACCTTTTTTGTATGTTCGTTTGTTAAATCATCTGTCTGTAATACTGGTTTATTTCAAAAAAAGGTTTTAAATTGAAACAAAAAGTTTAAACAAGAAGAATTATAACGTTCTTCATTGACCGTTGAGGTGTTCGTGAGCAATTGAAACAATAAAAGCGCAACATCGGTATTCAACATCTCACAAGAAGACCCCATCCGATTTCAGTAAAGTCCCACTAACTGATACTGATTGAAGGGTTGAGAAAATATCAATAAACTAATCCATTATAAATTCGTTAATTTATTTATTAGATTAACAGAACCTTAGTTATAGGGTTATTAGGTTAATATTTTTTTTACTTTTACAAAATAATATGTTTTATATTTTCACAAATAAATGTACAACCAGTAATAGGCAAACACAGCATGCACTGTGTTATGGGCAATTTATGTAACAGCACAAAAACGTATACATAGTCAATAACAGAGATTACGAGAAAGAGAAAATTAACAGAGACGCGTATCCATATATTAAAATTGAATTTTCAGATGCTCCTTGCGTTTTACGAGACTGAGAGGAAAAATATTTTACAAAATGTCCCTTCTAGACACTGGTGAAAGATACAAAGCACCTAAGTCGTTAATTACAAAAAAAAGCTTTGAATTGACTGCGATTGTGTTCTAAGCATAGGTTTTAAGACGAAAGTGTCATAATCAGGCGAAGGGACAAGAGTTCAATCAAAATTGGTAAATATTTATATAAAATACAGTGAAAAAATTAAACGCCCGCTCGACCCAGCCAGGAATCGAACCTGGGTCTTCCGCAATCCGGGCTGCACTGATCGTTATGCTACCGGGAAGGCTGACGTAAGCGCTGAATTTTGTCACTGCTTTTTGATTTTTGAAATGCTTTAGAGCGACATTAGTGCCATCTATCCAAAGGTGATTGCAACCGATGGATTAATTCAGCTTAAGTGTAGCAATTAACACTAAAAAAATAAAAAGTAAAAAAGTAAAAATTGGTAATTTCGATGTTCTCAATACCTACTCCTTTTAGGAAGGAAGACGTGATAGTATGAATAAATACATACATCTAATTAAGTCAGGATATAAAGGACGTTTTAAAGTACACGAAACCTTTGTAAAATGGGCCTTCGAGCCGGATTTAAAGTTAAAAAGCGATTATACTCGTATAAGGCGGATGTAAGGCTTAATAGTCGACATAGTTTAATTGTATTGTGTGATTGTTGTAGGTTTTCGTAGGGCTGGTCTTAAGTTCTCCTGACTAACTACCATACTATCTATGTCTGTCGTCATAGCATGCATATTTAATGCATTATTTTACACATTATTTCTTTTTACTGCGAGTAGATCCGTAAAAGTTGTTTCATTTCAATGTGTAGTGTTCGCGTAAACTTTAGAAAATCATATCTAATAATGTAATCTACTGGTTCCCAACCTTTCTCCTGCCATGGACCCCTTGCCAATTTTTTTTGTGAGCAAGAACCACATAAGCTGTTAAAAAAAAAAGTTTTATCTTTTTTCAAACCTTAAACCTTTAAGGGTAGCTTACGCTACAAAAAGTATTGGTAGCGTAAGTTCAATAGTGATAGTTTGCCTTCACACACTTCATGCTATCAAAAATGCTAATGTGAAGCGTTCATTGCCTAGTGGAACTCCTCTAGGAACACCATTATACATATTGTTCCACCCTGGGACCTAAGAATAAGCAAATAGATAGAGTATGTGACAGTGCAGGAATTTAACAAAAACATTGTACTTACTGCCTTTTTAAAAATAGTTCAGTGGATTTAATTATGTTCTGTCCCACGGACCATTACCCATGCTCTCATGGACCATCTGTGGTCGTGGTATGTAGCAATAAACATCCTGGCTCACGTGTAGTGTTCAAGTTAACTTTAAGAGACATTATCCTTACTCACTCATTGACTGAATCATCATCATCTAGCCTACATCATTTTAATGCATACACGGTCGGATTCTCCGAATATATAAATTTTCTAATCCCGTACTATTATAGGTCGTAAAAAGAATGTATCTTCAGCTGCCTAACATCTCGTGCATGTTGTAAGAGTCTACTTAGGGCCAAGGGTCCCAAGATGCTCGCACATCAGGCGATCGGTTTGAATCTTGGACCTCGGAGCCCTACTTTAAATGAGACGTCAAGGTAACTAACGTCTTATTTGGTGGTTTTGTACTCTTTCTACCCATTTTTGCGAGAAGGACGAAAGAGTACTTATGTATGTATGTATTAATTTTCCACGAGCGGAGTGACAACCCGCATTCTCTGACTTAGCGGGACCAATTTTGCTAATTCGTGGCTCTGCCTACCCTTGCAAACTCATTAATATTTCTTTTACTTACTTGTCAAGGTCGGCTCGATTCACTGGCTCTTCGGAGAGACGTTGCGTCTCTCTGTATATTGTACCGCATATATCATGGGGAGTGTTCTGAGGAATTGTTCAGCTTGATCCCTGCCGCTGCTTTCCTTCACCGCACTACACGCAATCGACTGTCATTCCATCCACATCACCTTGATGGATGGCGGTCTACTACTGTGCGTTTTTCACGAAATTTCTTGCCTCGAACTACAGTGTTGTGGAACCAGCTCTCGGCGGCGGTATTTCCGGACCGTTACGACCTTGGGATCTTCAAGAAACGAGCCTATTCCTTCCTTAAAGGCCGGCAACGCGTCTGCGATTCCTCTGGTTTTGCGGGTGTCCATGGGCGGCGGTGATTACTCTCCATCAGGTGACTCGCCTGCTCGTTTGCCTCCTTCTTTTATAAAAAAAATATTTATAAGCCAAAGGAGCCTTTACCAGCTCATTTTATGTCCTCACTGCTAGAACACGAGCCCTCCCTACGGATTGAAACACCACATAACGGGCTATAAAGCACCACGCGGACCCAGTGCGGTATAGTGGTTGTTAACGACTGCTAATGCAGTCGGGACCAACGGCTTTACGTGCCTTCCGAAGCACGGAGGAGCTTGAGTTGATTAACTTTTGTCACCCATCTGATCACCGGCCTTTGCGAAAGTTGCTTAATATCACACGCCTTTAAGCGTCCCACTGCTGGGCTCTAGCCTTCCCACGCTGTCCCAATAGGGTAATTGATAGGCAATGTTGCAAACTGTTACGTGATTTCATATATGCATATGTTCTGGAATACCTTTTATTAAAAACTAGTGGACCCGGTGGACTTCGTACCGCTTTGACAGTTTCCATTCATTCCCGTGGGAATATCGAGATAAAAACTATTCTATGTGTTAATCCAGGTTACAAACTATCTCTCTGCCGAATTTCATCCAAATCCATTTAATAGTTTTTACGTGAAAGAGTAACAAACATTCACTTTGACAGTTTTCATTCATTCCCGTGGGAATATCGAGATAAAAACTATCCTATGTGTTAATCCAAGTTATAAACTATCTGTATGCCGAATTTCATCCAAATCCATTCAGAGTTTTTACGTGAAAGAGTAAAAAACATCCATCCATACTTACAAACTTTCGCGTTTATAATATTAGTAGGACTACCTAGCTGACCCGGCGGACTTCGTACCGCTTTGACAGTTTCCATCATTGAGTTAAATATATTATATCAATGGTTACCATGACAACAAAATAAACAAATCACTTTGTATTGGAAAATTAAATTGTCGTTTTTAGTATTTTATTTAATATATTTTTTTATATAGCCTATGTTACTCAGCGCTAATGTAGCATTCTAATTGTTAAATAATTTTTTAAATCGGTTCAGTAGTTTTTGAGTTTATTCATTGCAAACATACATACATACAAAAATACAAAGGTTTCCTCTTTATAATATTATTATTAGTATTAGTATAGAAGGAGCCTTATATAATGTTAATAACTACGTCAAATTCGTTAAATAATTTAACGAATTTTCATGTAGTTGTAACCCCTAGTCATAATTTGAAATATTATAGGTAGTTTGCCTATTCTTGTCTGATCTTTAATCTATATACTCGTACATTTACCGCCGAAATTAATAACCTATCTCGGGTAAGAGATAGGCCTTTCTTAGTTTAGTTACCTAGCAACCGCTGTTATTTTCCGATAATTAACAGAAATAACTAAGCAACAAATCTCTAGTAGGCCTATCTCTTGATGAGGATAGGTTATTAATTTCGGCTGTTAATGAGTTGTCCTGACTGACTGATTCATCATTGCCGAGCCGAAACCGTTGAAGCTAATTAGATAGAATTTGGACTGTAGGTCGATTGAGTGACGTAACCAGCCACTAAGAAAGGATTTTACGAAAATCACACCCTAAAGCTGTCAAATAGAGTGTGTAAGTTTGTATAAAAGTCCGTCAGTTTTGAAGTAAAATACATGCAAATTGGTATTTGGCTTTATAAAAAGAAATTAAGAATGACGTGTCTCAGGATTTTTGTATTTTTTCCTTTAAAGGAGTAATAAAGGGATGAAGGTTTTTTGGAGAAATCATTATTATTAAAGTAAGAACTATCAAAATGTATTTAAATCGATATTTAGATTATTTAATAAAAATAAAGAATTACGTGTTTGAGCATTTATTGAAAAACATCCCCTAAAACGGTGAAATAGGGGAGGAAGGTTTATACGGAAATCTGTCAATGAGTTTCGGTATTTGGCCTGGTAAGAAATGATGAAGTGTTCTAGGATTATTCCACCAATACTTACCTTTATTAAGTTTGGCTTTGATTAAAAACAATCACAAGTCGTGTAGCCCAATGAGCAAAGCCGCGAGCAAAAACTAGTATTTGTATAAAGATTAAGATCGGAAGTTGATGGTGATGATTTGTAGAGATAAAAGATGAAGTAATGATGTTTTTTCTGTGGCCAGCTTGCTTCCGCCGCGTGCTGGCCGGCAAGCGAGCGCTGCGTTCGTTCGTCAGGAAGGTGGTGCCTTGCGAGCGACTGGAAGACTGCCGGCGGGAGTGCGCAACGGAGCGGAGGTTCCCGTGCGAGAGCTTCAATTATAGGTGAGAGTTATACTTCGTTTAAAAGATTATTATTATATGAGGAGCTCGATGGCGCAGTGGTTAATGCGCCCGGTCTGCGAGGACTGAGGTTAAGCAACTTTCACAAAGGCCGGTCATCGGATGGGTGACCAAAAATGTATCATCTCGAGCTCCTCCGTACTTCGGAAGGCACGTTAAGCCGTTGGTCCCGGCTGCATTAGCAGTCGTTAACAACCACCAATCCGTACTGGGCCCGCGTGGTGGTTTATGGCCTGTTCTCCCTATCCATCCATAGGGAAGGCCCGTGCCCCAGCAGTGGGGACATAAATGAGCTGATGATGATGATGATGATGATGAAAAGATTATTATTTACGCCTCGGTGGTCGACAAGCAAAGCGCTAAATACCCGAAGGTCCTGGAAGACCTTCCTGGGAATTTAATCCATTCAATTCCCAGGTAAGGCAACGTGTTTCGATTTTTTCTGTGTATAGCCAGTATGAGCATTTGTCACACAAGAGTTTAGAATGTTCTTTTTTAATGATTGGATTTTGAGATAAAAAGCAGATGTCACAAAAATCAGTGCTATCAAAACATAAACGAGTAAAATGCTTTGTCCTAAATGACTGACTGACGGATCAATGCGCAGCCTAAACCGCTGATCGTAGAGACCTGAAACTTGGAGGATGTGTTCTTTGTATGACGTAGGTATCCGATAAGAAAGGATTTTCCGAAATTCTACCCCTAAGGGAGTGAAAAAGGGGGGCAAAGTTTGTATGGGACAATGTGATTCCTTGGTCCAATCTACTTCAAATTTTACATAAACCTTTTTTAACAGAATTGATGGAAGACGTGTTTCGTATTTTATTGAAATTCATCCCCTAACGGGGTTAAAAAGGGCTAGAAAGTTATTTTGGCAACGATTTGCTTCGATATTGATATCAATACTCCTTAGTGCTTTTGATTTAAATTACATTTTATTTTGACACATGTTTGAAAACTCAATCCGGTTTTATTCAAAAAAGGTGGAATCAATAAAAAAAAAAAAGATTGATTTCGCTGAAGCTCAAACATACTGTGAGTGAGTGTTTTTACGCGTGAAAGGTTATCACATAAACAAACAAACAAACAAACTCAGTTTTTTAATAATAAGTCTTTGAAAAAAGACATAGTGTTGAAAAAATTCCACGAGCATGATTCAAACCCACCCCATGACATGCCAAGTCAGGTGCACGACCAACTATGCCATCGTGACTCTATCCAACTCGCCAAAATTAATCAACACTATCTACTCTTACTCTGTAAGCCAAAGGAGCTCTATTCCATTGTTGTTTTATCTTTATTTTATTTTTTATATAACGCAAATTCTACAATTCGTAACTTGTAATAGATTATGTGTGTGTTAACAATTTAATAGTTATATAGAAACAGCAATACCATTAGATGCGTGAGCCTATAATTATGATAACAATGTAAGTTTTCCCAATCTCGCACAAAGCATATTGAAATCTTGTAATCACATACCATAGATATACAACGTGGAACAGAAAGGTGTGGTAAAAATGAAAAGATCTTGTATGTGTTGTTACTAAGACATAATTATTAACTTTAATTTGTCAAGCAATTAATTATTTGTATTAGTGAAGTCGTTAGTTAGTGAAGTGAGGAGCTCGTTGGCGGAGGAGCTCGATGGCGCAGTGGTTAACGCGCCCGGTCTGCGAGTGCTGAGGTTAAGCAACTTTCGCAAAGGCCGGTCATCGGATGGGTGACCAAAAATGTATCATCTCGAGCTCCTCCGTGCTTCGGAAGGCACGTTAAGGCCGTTGGTCCCGGCTGCATTAGCAGTCGTTAACAACCACCAATCCGCACTGGGCCCGCGTGGTGGTTCATGACCCGTTCTCCTTATCCATCCATAGGGAAGGCTCGTGCCCCCGCAGTGGGGACATAAATGAGTTGATGATGATGATTAGTGAAGTCATGCGCGTCAGGCGCGCATAAGCAAGCAGCAGTGATCATAAATGTAAGTACACAGAGGTTACTACACCACTAGGGCTGTGTGTGACTTGTTTATTTTGATGTAACGTCACAAACTCACAATAGAAATATTCAATGTTAAATTGCATAACAAATTAAAGCTAATATTATTATGTTTATTAACATAATTATAATTTTAAGTAAATATTGTTGCGAACAAATTAAAAATTATTTTGAAAAGAGACATAGTGTTAAAAAATTCCACGAGCGGATTCGAACCCGCACCCCATGACATGCGGGGTGCACTAGCAACTATGCTATCGTGGCTCAATCCAACTCGCCGAAATTAAACAACACTATCTACTTTTACTCTGTAAGCCAAAGGAGCCCTATTCAATGTCGACAACTACGTCATCAACATCCGATCTTAATATGTTTACAAATATTGAAAGATCAGTTAAGAATTAGGCAAGCTATATTTATGATTACTTACATATAATTTTACGCAATTATTGTTGCGAACAAGTTACAATGTGAAAAAAGACAAAGTGTGGAAAAAAATCCACGAGCGGGATTCGAACCCGCACCCCATGACATTCCGGGTCAGGTGCACTACAAACTAAGCTGTCATGGCTCAATCCAACTCGCCGAAATTAATCAACACTATCTACTTTTACTTTGTAAGCACATATAAATTCAAAAAATTCAAAATTCAAAAATCAAAATCATTTATTCAGTTTAGGCTACAAGTAGCTCTTATGAATGTCACTATGCCATCATCGGTTCGTAAGTCTACTCTGGGCGGGAGATCTTGTACTGAGAAGAACCGGCAAGAAACTCAGCAAGTGTCCAGCTCTTTTCTCCCTTACAGCGTCAAAAATATTGGAAAATGCCCTATCATAGCAGGAATAACTATGTGTTAGTAACTCTGCATACAATATCTACATCGGATACGCTTTGGATCTTTTCATTTTGACCACACCTCTCTGTAACACGTTGTATAGAGGAGCTTTCGTCACTTTTATTATGGTGTTCGTATTATACAGAATGAATTTTCCATGAACGCCAGGATAGTATGACGAAAACTCGTCTAACCTCGGTACCTCTGTATCGTAAGACTTTTTCAATAATTTTGAAGTTATACTTGAAAACAGGAGCGCAGGAGAAGGAAGAGCTCGATGGCGCAGTGGTTATAGCGCCCGGTCTGCGATTGCTGAAGTTAAACAACTTTCGCAAAGGCAGGTCATCGGATGGGTGAACAAAAATCTCGAGCTCTTCCGTGCTTCGGAAGGCACGTAAAGCCGTTAGTCCCGGCAGCTTTAGCAGACGTTATCAACCGCCAATCCGCACTGAGCCCGCGTGGTGGTTTATGGCCCGTTCTCTCTATCGGGGACATATTATATAAGCTGATGATGATGATGATGATGATGACTTATAATAATAATAATAAATAATAATAAATAATAAATTTTTCCCACACTCACACCAATTATCTAGCCCCAAGAAAAGCTTCCTTAAGAAACTCGTTATATGGTTAACTAGACAACGGATAAACATACTTAATATACTTAAATACATACTTATCATACATAGGAAACACCCAGACCCGAAACAATATAGAAAAACAGGTATTTCTAAATTGATCCGACCGGGGATCGAACCCGGGACCTCAGAGATAGCGACACCATGAAAACCGGTGTACAAGCCACTCGACCAAGGAGGTCGTCGACTTGAAAACATGAATAATTAGTATCAGTGTAAGTCTACTGTTGGGTATTGGCCTCTCCGAGTGCACGCCACTGAGCACAATCTCTCTCATCCAGCTTTTGCCTGATACCTTGCGAAGATCGTCGCTACATCTAGTTTGAAGGCGTCCTTATATGATTCATCATCACCAACTAATTTAGTCCCCACTGCTGGGGCACAAGCCTTCTCTACGATGAAAATACAACAGGCAGATCAGGCCATAAACCACCACGCGTGCCCAGTGCTGATTGGTGGTTGATAACGACTGTTAATGCAGCCGGGACCAATGGCTTAAAGTGCCTTCCGAAGCACGAAAGATAAACTTTGATCACCCATCCGATAACCGGCCTTTGCTAAAGTTGCTTAAATACAGCAATCGTAGACTACTGTGCCATCGATTTCCACCAGTTCTTGGTCGCCATATATTATTAAACTATAAAAGCTCGATGGCGCAGTGGTTAGCGCGCCTGGTCTGCGATTGCTGAGGTTAAACAACTTTCGCAAAGGCCGGTCATCGGATGGGTGACCAAAAATGTATCATCTCGAGCTCCTCCTTGCTTCGGAAGGCATGTAAAGCCGTTGGTCCCGGCTGCATTAGCAGTCATTAACAACCACCGCACCGCATTGCGCCCGCGTGGTGGTATATAGCCCGTTCTCCCTATCCATCCATAGGGAAGGCTTGTGCCTCAGCAGTGGGGACATAGAATGAATGACGAAGATGATGATGGTGATATATCATTTTGATAATTAGCATAACCAAAGCACCTTTTTTGAACGTAACTGTACAACTCGAACTTTATTAACGAGAACTTATATTTCGCTATGATGAAGTAATTCTCCCACGTGAGTTTCACACTATTGTGGAGCGCACTTGACGCTCGGATGACCTTAATAGCTAATTGTTGTTTAATTGTACACACAAATATTATAATGTTATAATCTTTACTTGCAGTGATCGCTAAGGTCAAGGGTGCGCCGTCCGTAAGTGACAACTGTCACATATTTTATTTGAAATGTCTTCGTCCATATTTATTTGATGCAGCGCCCGTAAGTGACAACTGTCACATATTTTAATTGAAATGTCTTCGTCCATATTTATTTGATGCAGCGCCCGTAAGTGACAACTGTCACATATTTTATTTGAAATGTCTTCGTCCATATTTATTTGATGCAGCGCGGCCATACTAATTTTGTATAGGGAATTTAACGTGTTAATTTGAAAAATAATAATTTAAAAAACCGCTCGATAAATCGAAAATGTGAGACGGACAATAAATAAATTAAAAAATAAATAAAATAAATAATATGTATCACCAATGAGATTTGTTATCACAGTTGTGTCTAGTTGTGTCACAGGGAAGAAAAACTTTTAACTATAACTGAATCGTGTGATTTTAAAACAACACAAACGCCACTTTTTTGGAAATCGAGTTTTTGAACGGAACTTTTTTAAGGCCTATTTACTTAAGTAGTTGCCTTAAAAATCTGTCATATCATGTCTTCTGACGTTTTATACTTTAAACGAGGTATCGATTTTCTATATTAATAATAAAATATATTTTTTTTATTAATAATAATAAGTTTTTTGTATCTACTGAAAAGTTATAGCTCCTTGACATTTATGTTGTATTAAAATCACACGATTCCTAGAGTCAAGCTAGCATACATTATTTCTCCACGTCTTGTCCCTATCGATTCAATAGCCGATTCATAACAAATTACCAGGTGGGCGTTGATTGTTCGAACGGCATACTAATGAATCTTATTAATCAAATTGTATATTATGATTAGGACTAATATGACTATGATTTTGTATCGACATACTTTCTTTTTTGTAAATGTCTACTTCTATTGAAGCTAAGGTGTTTCTTGCGCCCATTCGAACCACCGCTAAAAAATAAATGTCCTGAATGGGTAGTAGGTAAAAACATTTTTGAACGATTCAAAAGCACTTTTCTTAAGTTTTTTTGAATGAAAATTTTTGACTTTGATTTTGTAAATAATGCCAAAAATATTATATTTCAGTGTATTTCACGTCACTTTTGATTCGAGATCGCCGGTGATATTTAAAAATCGCCCCCCAGCTAGATAATAATTACTGTCTTTGTCTAAACCTCGGAAGCATCTTTCGTGTTTATACACAGCATCAGAAGCCAACTGTGACGAAATTAAACAAAGCCAAGTCTTTTATCCACGCCTATGTTTGATAATTAACGCGATGCTATCAAAATTCCCATTCAGCTGCTAAGACTAAGTGCTAAAAAATAAGGATATTATGTAATGAAATATATTTATTAGACAAACTTATGTAGAAAGAACAAAGAAATAATAATTGAAAAATGTATCCTATAGGGACTCCACTTAGCATTTATTGTTGCAGTGAACAAATCACTACAACGCTGATCTTCCGTGGATACCCCAGCCCTGTGTGAATATGAGCGGCGTCACGCTGTACATAATATTTTATTTTATTTAAAAGTACAATAATAAAAAACGAGCAAGCCTTACAATAGTCGCATATAATGTGTAACATTTGACATCTCATAGTAGTAGTTAGTAATAAGCAATTTTAACATTATATTCTGAAAAAAATGGGCCAGGTATAACATTATTTTATACCTATAAAATAAATGCAGTAAATACTCATTAGAAAACATTTGACATATCAAAATGACCTCTGATAGTCAAATGACACAACATGTCACATATAATAATAATATGTCATGTCCATAATATCGATTTTAAGTTTACAAAATGGCGCGCGCTTGCGCGCTTCCCCGACTTCCTGTTACACTGTTACACATACTTCCGTCCCATTACACAAAATCACTCCCACAAATTGATTATATAGAAAGCGAGCGGAAAGATCTTACACATCAAAAACATCATTATATATATGAAAATTAATATAAAAAAGGGATTAACTTTATAATACTCGTCATTGTTAGTGGAGATAACCTAACAAACAAACCCAATCCGACAGCGTATATTATTTATAAGTTGTCTGCAAATTCAAAAAAAACTTTTTGGTGTTGACCTTGTACTATGTACTACGTATGTAATGCACTATCTGTACTATAGTATAGTGAATAGCAATAAGTACCTACACTGATTGTACACGTAACCTCTTTGCTAGGGCCCTTCTCTATCCGGTCAGTGCACATGTAGGCCACAGTTTAAGCTACCTATCAGCCTGGTTGCAGATCTGATCGCAGACTTAGCTGATACAGATTGAAAATTATATGTTGATTCTGTCCTTATGACCAAGTCCTTGCAAATTTGCACCTGGATTGATAGTCTAGCCTATCAATAGGAATAAAAGTGCAGCTCTCCGGAATCAACGCTTTAAAATTCAAAATCATTTCTTCAGTTTAGGCTACAAGTAGCTCTTTTAAATGTCACCATGCCGTCGGATCGTAAGTCTACACAGGGCGAGCTACACATCTCTACGATGGGTAGTGGGTAAGAACCCATTCTTTCTATGTGGGTTATTACCGGGTGATTTAGGTAACAACCTGATTTTAACCCTTTTTCACCTATTCAAGTGGATGAAAATGTTAAATGTAGTGAATTGAGTTTGATTGTTTGACTGATTGAATTGAGTAAATATAGTGAAATCTATCTAATACCTTTAAATGAGCAATTCTTTTATATATATAATCTGAATCTCGGAAACGGCTCCAATGATTTTCATGAAATTTAGTAAGCAGGGGGTTTCGGGGCGATCAATCGATCTAGCTAGGTTTAATTTTTAGAAAACATTATTAAAAAAATAACGAGGAAAGCTCGGTCATACTAAACTTTAAAGGTTCAAAAAATGGTTGCAGAACGTCTATACGCCCCTCATTACTTAACTCATTGTCACTTAAATTAGAAAAGCAGTCGTCCACGTCTAGTTTCCCGTAGATTTAACTCTACGTTCACAGAAAACCAGCAATGTAATAGCAATAACGACACACTTTCAAAAATTATGTTTAATCTACGTTGCGATCTGTCTACGTTATCTACGTCCACACCAGTCGTCCACCAGCTCACGTTTTCCCTCTTTCCTATGACATGGGGTCTTTCAAACGAGGCGTGAAGAGGCACCTTGTGAGCCGGCAGGGTGAGGGTAACTGTTGCTGCGTTGTTTTCACGCTGTACCAGTCTTCGCGTCTGGACTCCATTTCCAATTTTTTAAACAAAAGTGTTCTCTCTAATGTAGAAAGACACTTTCCATTTCCAATATACACTTAAAACAACAACATGCAAAAGTATTGATAAATGTAGATATCTATAGATACTTAATTGCAGATAAAGTGAGATATTTTGATATCAAATTTTTATCAATACTTTAGTTCTCCTCATTTGTTACCAGAAGGCGCTGCTTCAATGCCATACACTTTGTCTTTTCCTCGTTAGCCACCCAAGTACCGAGTATTGTAGTGTAATAGAAATATTATTAACGCAGATCACGTTAACCATAATCCCAAAATTAGTGTCAGATTTGATTTATTATTAGTGGTGACGTTACTTCATGTGTAATGAAACCTCATAGTAACCACTACGAGTGAAGAGCTCGATGGCGCAGTGGTTAACACGCCCGGTCTGCGAGTCTTGAGGTTAAGCAACTTTCACAAGACCGATCATCGGATGGGTGACCAAAAGTTTATCATCTCGAGCTCCTCCGTGCTTGAAAAGGCACGTAAAGCCGTTGGTCCCGGCTGCATTAGCAGTCGCCATAATGCAACGTGCTACATTTAAATTCTTTTGTATAATTATTTTTTTATTACTCTACATATTCATAAAGAGCCTCATAAGCTAAATTCTTTACAAAATAAAACATTTAAGCAGTTTTTAATTAGAAGCAACTGCTATGTACACAGGCCTCATTAAAACCTGCGAGACATGTTAATAACCACCAATCCGCACTGGGCCCGCGTGGTGGTTTATGGCCCATTCTCCCTGTCCATCCATAGGGAAGGCTCGTGTCCCAGCAGTGGGGACATTAAATGAGCTGATGATGATGATAATGATGATTCATATATTTATAAATAGTGTTATATGTTTTTTAGAAATTAAGTAGTTATCTGTCTACACAAAATGTAATTGACCTATTGCACGCTTTGGTGTAACAAAAACTGTAAGTGTAATAGGCAATTCAATAAATAGATAAATAAATAAAGGTTACTAGGGTTCCTGTTGGACCCTGGTGCCACTATCATCATCATAAAGAGTTTTAAAACATGTATTTAGTTGTTAGAATTGACAGCATCCTAAAAAGCGTTATGACCCATTCGTACAGTCATTCCGACATCGGTATCAGCTGGAAATATCAGTATTGTTCGTGACTAGTACATGCAGTCACCTTGTGCCAACGAATTCGAAGGTGTCTGGTGTTTCATCTATTACGTTGGGTGCCTAATTAACACAAATACATACGTATGTATGGGTGGGTCATATTGCCTGACACATTTTGGAATGGCGACTCTGGGAAGATGAACGCCCTGGACGACCGCAGATGCTAGAAGGATGACGTCAAGAGGGTGGCGGGATCGAACTGGATGCGGGTTGCACAAAACAGAGACGAATGGCGGCAGCTGAAGGAGGTCTACCTCAACATGTTAGCATTTGACGACCTCCTTGGTCGAGTGGCTTGCACACCGGTTTTCATGGTGTCGCCATCTCTGAGGTCCCGGGTTCGATCCCCGGTCGGGTCAATTTAGAAATACCTGTTTTTCTAAATTGTTTCGGGTCTGGGTGTTTCCTATGTATAATAAGTATGTATTTAAGTATATTAAGTATGTTTATCCGTTGTCTAGTTAACCATTTTATCGAGTTTCTTAATTCGTTGTCGATCACTCGAAGTCAGAACGGAAATGTCAAATTTTTTCACGCGCGAATCATAAATGACATGAGACATAGACTAAATGCATTTGGATTATAGAATTTAGCAAAATTCATCTAGTTTGTCTATTTTTAAACATCTTCATACCAAAGTAGGCTCTAACATGACGATATTCGGGTTTTAATCGCGTGTGCCGGGTCCGGTTTCGGTCCGGTTTGATCCAACCTTGCCTTCTTTGACAGTAAAAGTTAGAGAGATTGGATCCAACCTTCACTTATCTGAGGGTGGCCTTAAAAACGTGGCCTTTAAAACGCCTCGGTGGCCGATAGTCCCAGGTTTAACCCCCAGGTCGGACTAAGAGTGTTTCGGTTTTTTTTACCAACAACCCGCATTTGGCAAGCGTGGTGATTAAGCCATTACCCATCAATTGTAGCGATGACTTGATTTCAATGATGGAGGCCTTTGCCCAGCAGTGGGACAGTTAGAGGCTATTTACTTACTTACACACATTATTTTTAATTGCTGTTACTGTTGCCTTTACTGCGTTACCGGAAATTTGGGGGCGGCGAGAAACTTAAAGGGTTTTTCAAGCCGTTTGATCGAAACACCGGCTAAGGTTTCTAGAGAGGATGGCATCACGCAAGCAAGTCCCCGTTCTTACTTAACTCTTCGAGGGTCTATACCCCCTAGCTTAAAGTCGATTAAAAATCTCTAACTATAGTGAGAGATTAAGCTTCAGTGTTTCTAGAGGTGATGACATCACGCAAGCGGGAACACGCTTGTTGTCCCCTAAATTATGTCCCCTGTTCTATGAGGTGTTCGAATCGGTTTCGAGAGCGACAAACGCGAGGGCGCCTCTATATGCTAGGACCTTGGCTCAAGTTGACATAATAATAATAATAATAATAATAATAACGAGGTGACCGCTATGTGGGATGTGGATTCGACGATCATTGTCCCCATAGTCGTATCTGCAAACGGCCTTATAGCAAAGAGTCTCGACCAACATCTCAAGAGGCCCTCACTGGATGGATGGCTGGATCAAGGGTCAATATGGAAAGCAACACTCCTGGACGCCACGGCACGCATTGTCAGGAGGTTTCTTTCTCTGCAGCCTTAATCGCCGGTAGCTTGAGTCCTGCTGCGCTGCTGACGGCGTTCTAGGTTTAGGTTTTTATAAAAGTTGTATTTTTGTATGATATTTTGTTATATTTTACTTTTTATATAATTTTTATAAAACCTAAATCTAAGATTTAAGATAAATAAAAACAATAATAATAATAATATAATAATATTGCTAGAGAGGCTCTCGCTGAAAGGTTGGGTCAAGGGTCAGATGCAAAAGGCAGTACTCCTTGACACGGCACGTATTGTCAGGAGGTTCCTCACTTTGCAGCCCTAATCACCGATAGCTTGGGTCTATCCCCGCTGTCGGTGGCAACCTAGGTTAAGTTTTTTATAATATTTTATATTGTAAACATGTTTTTATATAAAATATTGTATAAAAATTTACTTAAGATGTATATTTTAATAAAGATAATAAAACTTTTATTTCGAACATAAAATTCGTAAGTAAGTAAGTAAGTAAGTAAGTGTTAAAAAAAAGTGTTATAGTAACATTGAGACTTAACCTAACTAAGTGAGTAAACTTTGATTGTTTAGAGTAAATAATCAAAGTTAGTAAAATACAAAAAATACATTCATGTTTATATTTAGGATGTCGCGGCTGCCAGCCCGGCGGCTTGCGGAGAAACGCCCAGGTACATAATTGTACCTGGTATAGCTTGCATGTGAGCCGAGTACAAGTACTGTTGCTCTACGAGTACCTACGGTGTCTTGAACCTAGGCAAGTGTGCATGTCTGTGTTGAAAAAGGGAAGCGCTTGGCCATCATGTTATTAGATCCCCGATTTTACAAATGTCCTTAATAGCGTCTCCGTGACCTCATTTTGACATTTTGGACCACCGGGAAAATGACCGACCATTTTGATTGTGTTACTTATACTGCCGGAGAAAAGGTCAGAATCTGGCCAGTCGTTCAGAAAGGTCAGCCCCCCTAGACAAGTGGCAAAACGCTAATAGAGATTGAATATTGTACGGGATTGACATAAGTCAACGATACGTATCATCATCATCATCATCATCATCATCATCATTTACGATACATATAAATGACGTTTATGTCAATCCCATATAGTAATCATTCAGTTTAATTTCTATTCTATCAGCGTTATGCACTTGTCTATGGAGGCAGACCTGTACAGTTACGAGCATGTATACAATTTTGACTCTCACATGTTAATGCTAGTGACTGTACACGTAGGTGGCATATCGTCGTTGCGCGTGCGAGACCGCGTAACGGCCTGGCCACGACTTTGCCGCTATTAGCGGCAGCTTAGAGCGGCGCGGCGAGCGGTGGGAACAATTCTTTAAAAATGTTAGGAGCACGCCACGAGGCGCCGCTGTGAGCGGCAACGCTAGCGTTTTTTACCGAGCGATTCGCTGCAGCGGCGGCGGGCGCGGTGAGCGGCGTGAACAAATGTACAGCGAATGAAATGCGATGCCACGACTCAGAGCGGCGCGGGGAGCGGCAGGCGAGTGACTACTCAGCGGCGACTTCGTAAACAAAATAGTTTAGACGATTTTGGAGCGGAAAATGAACACCCGTTCGATGAACACACGTTTATAACTGAAATTTTAAATCGGCCGCCCTTATGGATGTAATAAAAAGGTTATGGGAGGAAATTAAACAATGCTTAATATCCTCTCATAGAGCCACTTTAGATAATGCCATGTATAAATACGTCCACCTCTGTCTCTGCCGCTACCGTTACTGAGCAAGTGTGTGGCATAGACAACGCTCCGCCCGCCAAAACCACGCCGCTTGCCGCACCGCATTTAGCTAAGCCAAAAGTCGTGGCCGGGCTGTAAGAGCAGTTTGTAAAAACCGCGTATCTGCTTTTGTAAAATTTTGCAAATAGACGAAAAAAGTGAACATCTTGACCATGCGCACCGATGATATGAGAAATGGCATTTCGTTATATAATTATGATAGAGCGAAGCAATAGCTGATTAACGTTCACGGTCTAGCCATAGAGGCGACATGAAGACGACCATACTGAGATAAGAAAAAAAATTCAATCACTCATTCGTTCATCCATTCATTCATACATTCACTCATTCACTCATTCATTTATTCGTTCATTCATTCATTCGTTCATTCAATCATTCATACATTCACTATTTTTCTCATTAATTTATCACAAAAATGTAACAGCTATAGCTGCTATCTGTCATAGCATGCGTAAACAACATTTTGCTACAACGATTTTCACCATTATAATTTAAATGCGAAGTTAATTTTGCGACCTCATTAACATTGAGCCTTAATCTGTCAGTCACAGCTCTTAACTCATCGTAACATAATAAACTCTATCCACTTCCGATAGTGTCGATATTACCTTGGTTAGTGTGACTGGTGATGTGTCGTTTCTTGTACAAACCTTGGTCATGCTCTAGTTTGTATGATTTAAGTCAAATTAGGGCACAATCAAGTTTTGTATGTGAATTTTTTGATCTTCATGTGAATAAGTTAGTTTGGGAAAATGACGATAGGATGATTCTGTTAAACGCTGAAAATCATGGTAATCATTAAGTGAGTGCAGGCGATTATCATTCCGTAAACAAGATATATTAAAACCGGCCAAGTGCGAGTCGGACTCGCGCACGAAGGGTTCCGTACTTTATGACGTATTAAAAAAAAACTGCTTACTAGATCTCGTTCAAACCAATTTTCGGTGGAAGTTTGCATGGTAATGTACATCATATATTTTTTTTAGTTTTATCATTCTCTTATTTTAGAAGTTACAAGAGGGGGGGACACACATTTTACCACTTTGGAAGTGTCTCTCACGTAAACGATTCAGTTTAGAAAAAAAATATATTAGAAATCTCAATATCATTTTTGAAGACCTATTCATAGATACCAAAAAATTGAGTTTCAGTTCTAAGTATGGGGAACCCATGTGTGTATGTGAAAATCTTAATACGGTTCACAGAATACATCTACTTGCCAAGTTTTAACAGTATAGTTCTTATAGTTTCGGAAAAAAGTGGCTGTGACATACGGACGGACAGACAGACAGACAGACAGACATGACGAATCCATAAGGGTTCCGTTTTTTGCCATTTGGCTACAGGACCCTAAAAACAAAACTTTACTCTGATATTACTTAAAGTATATTAACTCATGAGTAAAATAAAATAAAACCTTTATAATTTTTTTGTTTACCTTCTTTTCTTTTTTATGATCTCTTTATACATTACGGTATCCCATAATTTTTTTTTAGCATAGTAACCGATTTTAATGAAACTTTCTATGCTTAATGAAAATATAAGATCTAAATAGTTAGTAGAAAGTTATAAGTAGACATTTATAATTTTGACACCGGCTAAATATGCAAACTGCGCTAAACCTAATAAGAGAAATAAAATGAAAGTAGGGTAAAAGCACCAGAGCTCGACAAGAACCAGCGATCGATATTTTTTTAAATCATTCAAAAACAGGGGTCCGCAAATGATTTCAGTCTTTAGCAACAATTGAAAAGACCACCTGCTTCCTAGCTGTCAACCCGTAAAATTTCAATGAAAGCCAATGTTTTTTTGACGACGAAAAGTAGGTCGAACACTGGTGCAGCTACCTTCATCATCATCATCATCATCATCATCAGCTCATTTATCTCCCCACTGCTGGGGCACGAGCCTTCCCTATGGATGGATAGGGAGAACGGGCTATAAACCACCACGCGAGCCCAGTGCGGATTGGTGGTTGTTAACGACTGCTAATACAGCCTGGACCAACGGCTTTACGTGCCTTCCGAAGCACGGAGGAGCTACCTTATCTGAGATCAAATAAAAAATTATTCAACTTGTATTTTTCAGGTTGGACCCCTCCTTCCGCGGCAAAGGTCTCTGCGAGATGATGACGAAACCGATAGAAGCCTTCGACATTCGCAGAGACTTCGTGGAAGATAAGGACTATGACTTCTATGAAGTGGACCGGAACAGCCTGGAGCCATACTGCCCGGAGTTACTGCAAGGAGCTGGTGTATTACACTCGGGGTTTTTGTCCTCGAAACCTGATAGGTAATAAACCTTGTTCTTTTAATGTCCGATCTTTTTACTGACTTTCTAGTGTAGGAACGCCTCGGTGGCTGAGTGATAAAAGTTTTTTAATATATGAGTTTGAAGTGAATTAGAAAACCATGAAAATAAACGTAAAACATTTCTTACAAGAATAAAATGGTGACGCATATGTTAATATTTCAAAGTGAAATCACAAGTACAAGTTAAATCTTAGAAATCTGATGGTGTTTATTGTTAAAACAAAGTGCAATTCAAATTTTATTTTTATTGGTTAGTTATTGGCAATATTTTTCAAAATGATTTAATTCAATTAAATTCAATTTCTTTATAGCAAGCTAACATTGTGTACATAGTATCTAATAAAATTCGTACATAGGGTGTTATATACAATGTAGCGCCCCGTGAGGGCATAGCAATTTACATAACAATATAAGTAATACAAATGACTATTCCATTCTTACATTATTACAATTAATTGCACTTTATTGTTTAATTCCTATATTAATAATTATATTATTAAACATTTCTTCTTCCTGAGATAAATTTCAGTTTAACAATATCAGTATTTATTTTATTAGTATTATATTTCAAGAGTGGGAAAGCGCCCGGCCGATACCCCAAGATCCAGGGTTCAATTCCCAGGTCGGGCAAAGTGTGTTTCTGCTTTGGATGCAAAGCCAAAGTTTGTGATGATCACCAACCAGCATTTGGCAAGCGTGATGATTAAGCTATTACCCATCAATTGTAGTGATGACTTGATTTCAATGATGTAATTGAAAATGGAGTTTGCCCAGCAGTGGGACAGTTATAGGCTATTTACTTTACTTTAGTACTTGTTGGGTAGTGGACGAACACTGGTCTTGGAGGTACCTGTTTCATTTGGTGGATTGGTTTAAAAGTGGCGATTAAGGGTGCGCCGACCAAAAAAAGCCAAAAGTGTAGTCACGGTTAAGTTGATATATGATGAAAAAACTATCGTATTACATAAACAAAATATAAACAAAATATATATTCCTGAGTGGTAGAGACACGCTGCGTTGCAGCACGAAATGGGCCGGCTCACCCGGCGTAATACCACCCTCTCACAGAATGTGGGCGTGAAACAATGGAACTTGTTACTATTGTGTTTCGTCCGGTGAGTGAAAGTACCGGAGGCCCATATCTCCCCCCTCCCAATTCCTACCCCCTCCTCAAGATGGCAACGCATCTGCGATTCCTCTGATTTTGCGGGTGTCCATGGGCGGCGGTGATTACTCTCCATCAGGTGACCCGACTGCTCGTTTGCCTCCTTTTAATATAAAAAAAAATACTTAGTATCAAAGTGAACGATTTTTTTTATTGATTAGACCCGCGTGGTGGTTTATGGCTCGTTCTCCCTATCCATCCATAGGGAAGGCTTGTGCCCCAGCAGTGGGGACATTAAATGAGCTGATGATGATGATGATGATGAACAAAAAACTTCAATATTTCAGCCATATGGTGTTTATCAAGTATGTTCATAATTTTCCGGAGTTCTATTCACACAGTGAACCCTATCTGCCATTTTCAGGATTATATAGGTATTATCAAAGACCCTGTTTATTAAATCTCCTTACCCAATACAATATGTCCTCCAGGTTACCAGGCTACCAGAACCAGTGGAGCGACAGAGTGGACGTATACGACAACAGATATGGCGGCTACAACCGTTACAACGAAGAGGGGAGGAGGAACCAGCGCAGGAGATACCAGGATCGCTTCTACGTGCCTTACCAGATAGGTTGAATGACGTCGTTTTTGTTTACCATCCAAAGTTTTTTTTCAAGTGCTTATTGCTGCACTAAAGCTTAATTAAATAACTATTTTTCACTATACTAATATAGTGAAAAAATTAAATGCCTACCCGACCCAGCCAGGAATTGAACCTGGGTCTTCTGCAATCCGGGTGGCTGCACTGACCATTATGCTACCGGGATATTAGTGACGGTAGTTGTTGACATTGAATAGGCGCCTTTGGCTTTCAAAGTAAAAAGTGTTGAATAATTTCGGCGGGCTGGTTAGAACCACGATAGCTCAATTGGAAGAGCACCTGACCCGGTATGTCAGAAGGGTGCAGGTTCAAATCCTGCTCGTGAAAATTTTTTCAACATTTGTGTTCAACAATATAAAATTTACTCTGGACTTTGTTTGTAAAGGTATAGGCAGAAGCAACGACGCCGACATTGAAAACTGGGGTACCTACGGCGGTTCATATGGCGGCAACGACAACTACTACAAAGACAGGAACGACTACCACAAGTCGGTGAACTACTGGCGTCTGCCGAACGCCATCGACCGGCCGACGGGAGTCAAACCCGGACACAATAGAGACTTCGATTACCACTCGCTGGGGAAGGAGAGCTCGCTCACCGACAGATACGGGTATGGTTTCGATGCAAGTTTATACAATACTAGCCCGTCCTTGCTTCGCACGGGTGGTTTTTTTTTAAATATAGCCTATGTTACTCAGCGCTAATGTAGCATTCTAATGGTGAAAGAATTTTTTAAATCGGTTCAGTAGTTTCTGAGTTTATTCGTTGCAAACATACATACATACATACATACAAAAATACGAAGGTTTCCTCTTTACAATATTAGTATAGATGTAACAAAAACCCTGTCCGATCCGTAAAGGTGTTATTAGGTATCGAAATTGAATTCTATTTACGTAATCATTTTAAAGTAATAAGTAAAAAAAAATTTACCCCGATAATTTTATTTTAAATGACAAAACTTACATGGCAATACTTTTGTCGGTACTTCGGTAGGAAGGACCTTTGGCGCCGCCGCCATAGATGGAAAGTGTGGCCACATTTTATAAAATTTGCATAATTTTGGGGTAATTTAAGCAATTTCGGTACAAACATTTTTACGGATCTGAAAGAGCTTTTATTACACACTGTATAAATAACAAAAAAAACCAAAGTATTTTGTTCCTTCGGGCCGAATTATTTACCCCAATATTAGCGCCTTTAAAATCCACATATCCATACTTTGAGCGCTGAATATGTTTTTTCCATCCATATTGGTCCTTCAAGTCAAGTTCTTACCCAGTATCTTAGCGTCTTTGACAGTTCATATTTCCATGCTTCGAGCGCTGAAGGCGTTTTTTCCGTACATATTGGTCCTTCGAGCCGGTTTAATAACAAACATGCATATTTAAAGTTCAAATATCCATACTTCTTGTGCTACCCGTTACCCGTCCATATTGGTCCTTCGAACTGGTTTAAAAACATACATAGGCATAGGTAACATATGGGACCAACGACACGACAATCACTACAAAGACAGGAACGACTACCACAAGTCAGTCGACCACTGAGGCGTCATTGGCCGAACGCCATCGACCGGCCGATGGGAGTCAAACCCGGAACCAATTGGGACTTCGATTACCACTCGCTGGAGAAGAAGAGCGTGCACACCGACAGATACGGGTAGGATTTGATAAAGTTTCATTTAAATTATTATTTAAAATATAATACGGTTTGGAAGATGCAAGCAAATGAAATTTGACCACAAATGAGACAGCAACCGATTTGGTCCTTCGAGCCAGATTGTTTAGCTAATGTTACAGTTCATATTGGTTTTGATACGATTTTTATTACATAAATTATTATTGCCTATATAAAATGTTGTCTGGTAGTAAACGTCTTTTAGCTGAGATGATGATGATGATGTTTATATCAAATATAACCCGGTTCAAAGTCCGCACTAATAAAACCCGACAAAAAATGAGACAGCGACAGTTTGGTTCTTCGAGCAGGATTGTTTAACTATTATGACAGTTCATATTGGTTTTATAGATAAAAAAAAAATCTAACTAGGTCCGTGCAAGTAAATAAAAATTTGACAAAAAATGAGACAGCAATAGTTTTGGGTCTTCGAGCCGGATTGTTTAGCTATTATAACCGTTCATATTTCCAAAATTGCGTGCTGAAAGCGTTAGGCAATATCCATATTAGTTCTTCGAGCAGGATTTACTAAAAAAGGGAATAGTCTAAAAATAATAATATAATAAAGTGTAGCAATGTGATTTTATGCCTTTTATCTCATAAGGACAGATTCTCAAAAGGACAAGAGTACATGAAACATTATCATATTTTTAAATTTTAAATAATCTTTTGTTTAAGCTATGGAGCGTGGAAAAGAGGGAGATGGAACAGCTCTGGCACTTCCAACGGCTTGGACTATGGAGAGTCGAATTACTACAAGAAGCCGAAACCGTTTTACGAAACTGCGGACAGAGAGGACGATATAGCAGTTAAAGGTACGTTCTATTATGTATTATTTACTAAGTTACTAGCACTTTACTAAAAATAAACTCTTTTTTAAAGCCCATGTTACCCGCAAGGGATGCGGCATTCCATCTGTGAAATAATTTTTGGAATTGGACCAGTAGTTCCAGAGATTAGCCCCAACATACAAACAAACAAACAAAGTCACAAACGTTACCTCTTTATTTATTTATATATTTATTTATTCTGATGCACAAAACAGGTGACAGCCACCAAGAGGTTACAAAAACACATGTGATATTAAATACTTAAGGCTAGGTTGAAACCCTTAATTATGTACATACTATTTAACATCTACCTACTGAGCAGACAATAATATTATATAAAAACAATACAAAAAATACATTTAAAATTTTATAATTACACAGATACCAATTCAATTATGCAAATTAATTACAATAAAAATAGATAAAATTAAAAATAGATACAATTAAAATAAAATTATAATAATACCTAGTTAATTCAATTAAAGGATAAAATTATAACTATGACAATATTTTATTTTATTTTTGAATCTCAGTAGGCTACACAGGTAGGTAGTCAAAAATATCGATATCAATATCCATGCAGCCACAGAGGAGTTCATTATATTGACGGCACATTCGGGTTAGAGGATTAAAATAGGATGTATTATTAAGATAAACGTTAAGAGTAAATAGTTTTAATTTTCGAACACGGTGATGGGTATTGAAATTTAGTTGAGACAGCAAGTGCGGTGAATCTACTTTGTGATGAATGATTTTATAGAGAAGCATTACTTCCAGTTGATTTCTACGAGCAGCCAATATCACCATTTGAAATTTTGCTAGTCTAACTTCATAGGAACGCAGAGTGCGATGAAACTTCATTCTAAAGCAAAGCAGCCTAAGGAATCGCTTCTGAATTTGCTCTATCCTATCCATATGCACCTGCTAAAATGGTGACCAAATTGCTGTGTTATATTCTAACAAGCTCCGAACCAATGCGAAGTAGAGAGTCAAGTAGGATGAAGTATTTTTAAAATCTTTTGTTACTCTGTAAATAAAACCTAACATACGCGACGATCTTTCCACAATGTGATCATAATGCTAACGGAATGATAACTCACTATCGAAAATGACTCCCAAATCTTTGATGATGAGTAATTGATTTTTTTCGTAAATGTAAAAACATAACATTTGTTTATATTTAGGGTCATGTTGTTTAATTGACACCACTCTGATACTGAGTCTAAGTCTCTTTGGAGATTCATAGCGTCATTGATACAAGAGATAGTAGTGTAGATCTTTAGGTCATCTGCATAGGCAAGGGCGTGATAAGCGATCCACGAGATCATTTATAAATATATTGAAAAATAAAGGCCCCAGGTGAGATCCCTGCGGGACACCAGATGGAACTATAAAAGCCTTTGAATGATCACCCTTTAAAGCCACTAATTGACTCTTTCTATCCAAATAAGATGTGACCCATCGCAACAAGTCTCCGCTTACACCGTACGTTTCCAGCTTCAAACAAAGCATTGAATGATTAACTCTATCGAATGCTTTGGAGAAATCGGTATAAACAGAGTCTACCTGTCCCCTCTTAGCGAATGCACCACACAAGTAACTTTTATATTCTAGAAGGTTACTGGAAGTTGATTTATTTTTTACAAATCCGTGCTGATTCGGAGATATAAAAGGTCCGACATGGTGATATAGAGCGTCGTATACAAAAGTTCCGAATAGTTTGGCACAACATGATAAGATACTAATTGGTCGATAGTTCTCACAGAGTGATCGGTCTCCAGACTTAAATATTACTTTATTAATAGTATAGAAGATTATTATTACATTGTTCATACAAAACTGTTATATCTATTTTCTATATCACAGGTAGATGGCGGTAACGCTAATTTGTAGAATTTCTAATCGTACTCGTATATACCTACCCACATTTTGTTCAGTTCAAAGAGTTCAACAAGAAATATTAGACAACATCACATACATTGTTCTGATAGCAAGGTAAATAGCTAAAGCATTCGGTTCATGGAAATCTGAAACAACGACGGTACCACAACCAACCAGAACCGACACAATATCGAAAAGTTCGTTTTTGACATTGACCCCACCGGAAATCGAACCCGGGACCTCAGAGTTAGCGCCGTTCAAAGTCTGGTGTGCAAGCCAATCAGCTATGGAGGTCGTCAAAGAAGTTCAGTCTACTTTACCATTGAGGTTTTGACTCTCACAGTAGTAGTTAAATATGCCAGCCAGTTCCAACTCAACTTTAGCATGGGTTGTGTGAAGATTATGCTTGGGGTTTTTCTGCGCGATCGAATCAGAAATGAGGAAGGAGCTCCGCAGAAGAACAAAAGTAACCGACATAGCCCGAAAAGTTGCTAAGCTCAAGTGGCAGTGGGCAGGGCACATTACTCGCAGGACTGATGGCCGCTGGGGCGGAACAGTCCTTGAGTGGCGACCGCGTACCGGAAAGCGCAGTGTGGGCAGTCCTCTAACAAGGTGGACCGACGATCTGGTGAAGGTCGCGGTCGCTGAATGCGAGCACCACAAAACCGGTCGTTGTAGAGATCCTTGGGGGAGGCCTTTGTCCAGCAGTGGACGTCTTTTAGCTGAGATGATGATGATGACACATCGGTTTGAGATCAAAGCAAAATTTTCTGCGTATGCAGCGGAACGTCTTCCTGACAAAGCATCAATATGTAGGTATCATTGTAGGAGAAGGAGGAGGAGTCCTACTAAAGAAGTTAGATCGAGTCTTTAGACGTCGTCTTTTATAAGCAAGCTGGCTGCGCGTACGCACTCATCAAATAATTTGTGGCCAAGGCCTCGGTTATCAGGTTGTTATAAAAATAAAATTATTTAAATGCTTTCACGTCTATATCTGGTGTTTGTGTAGACTTTTGATAACAATTGGTATATCTGTTTGTCCTCCATTCCAGATTGCTCGTCGCGACGTAGACCAGGCATGTCGCTGGGTTCTGGAGCCATAAGGCGGTCCCTATTGGCTCGCAACGTGGTGGAGTGTGAGGCGGCCTGCTTCGGAGAGAGGGAGTTCAAGTGTGTCTCTTACAGCTATAGGTATGTCAAGTCTGATCGTAGGAGTATAATAGTACCTAGTATCCTACTGGATGACGGCCACTATCACGTCCCCACTGCTGGAGCACAAGCATTCCCTATGGACACCACAAGGAGAACGGGTCATAAATCACCACGCGGGCCCAGTCCGTATTGGTTGATAACGACTACTAATGCAGCCGGTACTATCGGCTTTACGTGCCTTCCGAAGCACGTCAATAAGTTCCTGTGAAGGCTTATGTTGAATAAATGATTTGACTTTGACAGAGGAGCTCGAGATGATAAATTTTGATCACTCATCTGATGAACGGCCTTTGCAAAAGTAGTTTAATCTTAGCAACCGCAGGCCGAGCGCGTTAACCACTACCACTGCGCCACCTAGCCCCGTCATTGATGGTTGCTATAGCTACTGCCAAGCAGTCTTGTTTTGGATAGTTGTGCTCCCATTTGAAGATTAAAGATAAGAGTAGGGGCAGTGAAGCGTAACAACTGAAGCTTTTGGGTCATCAAGACGAGTGGGCCGTATGCTCTTTACTTCTCATAAAAAAGGTCATACGGTCTACGACAAATATGCCCTTTTTTTTGCCACTACGGCTTGTTAATTCTCTCTGGTGTGTTGGTGACATTAGTTCTCTGTTAATCACTCATAATTATAAGAATATAATGATGTAGCGTAGCTGACACCAAAAGAAGTGGAAGAAGAAAATTACTAAGTTATCAAATTCTTTTGTTCCAGGTATTCAAGCTCCCGTGGCACGGACAACTGCTTCCTGAGCGAGCGTCCATACCGAGGGCTGGAGCTGTCAGCTGACAGTGGCTCCGATGTGTACGCGATGCCGCAGCACCAGGGATGTACTACAGGCAGCCAGAGACCTTGGGTTGAGAGCGGTAAGGTTCAGGTTACTAAACACTTCCACAGGCGCTTCAGACAACTGCTTCCTTAGTGAGCGTCTGTACCGAGGGCTGGAGCTGTCAGCTGACATGTCAGATGTTCGCTTGCATCCATTGATTCTTCTGCATGTGCATATTTTTTCGGGCGGGAGGCCGATGCATGCTTACTGCATCGACGCTGGATTAACGAATGTTTTAGCGGAAATAACACTACATATTATTCCGATGAGCTCGATGGCGCAGTGGTTAACGCGCCCGTTCTGTGAGTGCTGAGGTTATGCAACTTTCGCAAAGGCCGGTCATCGGATGGGTGACCAAAAGTTTATCATCTGGAGCTGCTCTGAAGCACGAAGCAGCTCAAGATGATAAACTTTTGTAAGGCACGTAAAGCCGTTGTTCCCGGCTGCATTAGCATTCGTTAACAACCGCCAATCCGCACTGGGCCCGCGTGCCCTATACTTCCATAAGGAAGGCTCGTACCCAATGCAGTGGGGACATAAAATGAGCAGCAGATGATGATGATGATTATTTCAATTACTAACATATATGTGTTGAATAGTAGAGGCCTTTGCCCAGCAGTGGTAGCAAAGGCAAAGACTTTCTTACTTATTTTTGGTGTATGATCTGTTTCAGAATGTTTTTGGCACGTTCGGTCTGGCGCTGCGGTGAGTGGGCCGGCTGTGAGGGCGGCGCTCACCGTCGCGGGCCTGGGGGCGTGTGAAGCTGAGTGCATACGGGCGCATGCGTTCTTCTGCAGGGGGTTTAGTTTCAGGTGTGATATGAGCATAAACTTTGGACTCTTGGAATGATCAAATTTACTTCAGTGAATGTTGTCAGGAGTTGCTTCATTTTGGCATATTTGCGAATATATTGGCGAATTTTACTAACCTTTTTCCAAATCAAATCAAAATATTTATTCAGTTTCAAATTAAAGTAAAAAAAATATTTATTAAATAAAGAACCGAAACCGAACAGGACCGTACTCAGCACATGTTGCAGCATGAACATCACCTGCAACGCTGATATTCAGCGGAGCTCTATTTTTTTAATTTTTTTTATTTGGGGAAAAAAAAGCAATGTTGAATACAATGTTGCTTAGAATATTAGATAATTTATGTCACCACCAGCATCAATTACCACAACTTAAATTTACATTTTAGACGTTGAGAGTGATATTAATTACTGCAAAACAAACTGAGCAAGTATCTAAACGTACTTAACATATAACATTGGGACTATATCAATAATATATTATATTTTACGAAAACATTTAAACTATTCAAATAAGAGTACACTCGAAAAAAAAATTTTTTTTAACTATAGTAGGTACCTATACAGGTTGAAGAGTACATTAACATTTAAAAAACGTAAAAAACTAATCATGAAACTACTTAATTAATTAAATGAAACTTAACTAAGAATAACTAATAATATTGATTGTGTGTGTGGACCAGCAGAAGCAGAAGCACCTCGCTTTTACTCTTTCAAATAATTAGTTACATTATTCATTAAATAAACTTATATTATTAAATTTAATGACACAAGAAGTAACAAATAAAATTGGTTGATATAAATAATTTTTATCACTAGAACACAGTCGTCTTTTGTCTTTTACAGATTTATTTGTTCATTGAGAAAATACTTTTTAAAATTACGTTTAAGTGAACAAACTGTTTACGTACTAGCTCTCTCGGGCAACGCGGTAAGACGCGGTGGGTCGGGGAATTAGTAGGTGGAGTAGGAGCTCCTACTACTACTAGGAGACTAATAGTATTAGGAGCTAGTTCGCTTATAAAAGGTTTATATCCACTTTACAGATACGATGCCCCAACTATCGGTGATGATATAGAGAACTGTATTCTCACCTCATCGCCGCCGACTTCTTTGGAAGCTGGTCGTGGGTTGCGTCCCACTGCTGGACACGAGTTGTACGCGAGGGGCAATTATGGTAGAGGCTGTGAGCCAGCGTTGTACGACGACTTGCATCATAGAGAGAAAGGTGAGTTCTTTAAACATAATTATAGTTTTCTTTGTTTTAATAAAATAAAATGAAATAGATGTCAGAACACAGAATTGAATATGTAATTAGGTAGTGGATCACAATCATAACTAATTATTGTAACTATTCTTAGTGGCCCGCTTAGAAACTTTAATAATCTTAAAAAAATAAGCCCGTATGCCAGTTACAAATCAATTTATACTTATACATTACTTATAATTTATACATTAAATTTTATATTTTGGCATTAAAACACTTCGACATCGATTAATTTGATTGTAAATTTTTCATCTCATACTTTGTAATTTGAATTGTTTTCCTTTATTGAATTTTTATGTTTAAAATTATTGTGTACTTGTAAAAGACGAAAATGTGTTGACACATTGTGTGAATTATTAACATCATTTTTTTTTAAAATCCTAACCTACATTTCACAGTAAAATATAAATAAAATACAATTATTACTATTATTAGACGACAAACACCCTATGACCACAGACCATGATAAAGGATCGAAACGAAAAAAAACAAATACCAAAATCTTATGAAAACATTTTTAGTTTGTCCAAAAATTTTACTATAATTTTTTTTTTTATTACTCTGAAGTTTGATTTACATATCTAAATAATTAAGGCTTAATGAAGCACAAAATAAAAAGACTGCAGAAGGTTAGCTTTATAGAAACGTGCTTAAGCAACGCTCACATAGACAACCTCTCACGGACACGAGATCTCGCAACAGCACTTTCGGACTGTTCCGAGCTGTTCTAGGAACCGGTGGGCGGTTTATGTAAGTGTTGCTCGAGTGCGGTATGTATTAAGCTACCCTTCTGGAGTCTCCTTACTTTGTGTATCAAAGCTCAATCTCTACAGAGTGCTACCTCCAATACGACAACGCGGCGAAGCTGATTGGCGCAGCGGTGCGCGGGCGCGCGCGCGTTCCCAGCGAGCCAGCTTGCGGCGACGCGTGCACAGAAGCGCCTTTTAGATGCCTCAGCTTCTCTTACAAGTAAGTGATATTCTCAAAATGCTTGGAAATTATGTGATTCTTAGTATTCGATATAGTAACACAATTTCGTCGACAAAAATAAAAAAGATTTTCATTGAAATTTTTTCATTGGGATGACAGTAAAAAAGTTAGTGGTCTGTATTTAAGGGGGGTGCAGCGCGGACGCAAAACTGCGAGTTTCAAGCTTCTTTATGATAGCGAGCGAGCGGCGCGTAGCAGTGGTGTGACAACGGCGCACGACAAGAATACGCACGCACACTAATATCTGTACAGAGTAGGCTAGTGATTTAATTAGAGCAAGGCGTTTGGGTAAAAAATAAGAAAAGTCTTAATATTTTCATATTTATGTTTTTTTATTGAAAAATAAGACAACAGTGACCTGCGGAATATCAATACAAACATTTTGATGTCGGATCATTGTTTCATTTGTGCTATATTTACAAAGTTTCTGAAGAAATAAGTTTTTAGATATCATTATTTTACGTATTGTTTATGCAGTTTCTGGGTATTTGTTTCAAATTCCAAGACAACCATGACCTTGTGAAAGGATCAAGCTAACCTATACTAGTCCTTTTAATGTATAAGATTACCTAATCTGTGGTATAAGACCTATTCAGCGCCTACCACCAGTGACTTAAAAACACGTAAATTTTCAAATTCCGCGCTGCACCCCCTTAATTGTTGCTAAACACTGAAGTAAGTATGTTGCTGACCAATTTTTTAATTATTAAAAGACAAAAATGACGATCACTGGTTCCTTAGAATAAAGATTCCTCATAGCTTACAAAATTCTCCGAGGTTTTCTAGTTTGATAAGACTGATGATTTCCTGTATCTTACTAGATTCTCCGAGGCCCTCGACTTTTAGTCAGACTAATGATTTATGTCCTATTTTTCTAGCAACAACGCTCCGCCGGGCGTTGAAAACTGCTATCTCTCAGAGATTCGACTCTTCGACCTCCAGAGGGGGGTAGACTACGAGCACTCAGCTGGTGATTGGTTGTTCGCCTTTGATCTGTTCAACGGGCAATGCTGGAGAAAGGTGCATGGGAAAACGGACTTTGAGTAAGTCGGTTAGAGATCAAATTGGAGTAGCACATGTCTGGTGGTAGATATTTTCTCTAAATAAATTGCACGCTCGTTTTGATTTATGCCGCGCCTTTGTGCACCGGGCAATGCTGGAAAAAAGTGCATGGGAAAACGTACTTTGAGTAAGTCTCATAGAAATTAAATTGGAATAGCACATATCTGGTAGTAGAATTCTTCCTAGAATTTAAATAGGTTGACCATTGTCATACTTGGGCAATGTCGAAGGAAAGTGCGTGGGTAAACGGACTTTGAGTAAGTCAGTTAAAGCTCCAATTGGAATAGCACATGCCTGGTAGGAATCTGTCTTAATTCAAATTTGATGTACCACTGTAAAACTTGGGCAACATTGCCGCTTGCAGAAAGATGCTTGGGGGAAGGCGGTTAAGCAGTGGACCTCTGCAGGAGGATGATGAAGCAACGATATCTTCAGCACTGAAATATGTACTCACATTAATTCTTTTAGTCATCCGAGTGCGTGCACCTATATCGTGTAAAAAAGTCCATTAAAATGAATTGAAATTCTTTCTTTTTCAGAGAACCGTCAGCTGAACTTCCCAGGCCACTTACGGGGCCTGGAGGACCCTACCCGGGTTCAAGTCCCAGTGGACCCGGGTACTTACCTGAACCGGCTGGTAAGTTTAATAAGCATAAATGATTACTTATTTATTTATTTTGGAATATAATTTAAAAGTTTTTTACGGAGTCGGCAATGCACAAGTGGTTACCAAAACGGCTGGTGTTCGTTTGCACATTTATAAAATGACTAGATCTATTTTCTCTTGCTAAAGTACACTGAACATTTTAAATTAAACCTTATTGATTTTATTTATTCACTGGTAGTTTTGTCGAGTAGTTTTGGTAGTTTTCTAACGTTAAGCCACTTTCGCAAAGGCTGGTCATTGGATGGGTGACCAATTAATCATCTCGAGCTCCTCCGTGCTTCGGAAGGCTCGTAAAGCTGTCGGTCCCGGCTGCATTAGCAGTCGTTAACAACCACCAATCCGCACTGGGCCCGCGTGGTGGTTTATGGCCCGTTCTCCCTATCCATCCATAGGGACGGCTCGTGTCCCAGCAGTGGGGGCATAAAATGAGCTGCTAATGAGTTTTGTCCAAACTGATAGACGACTTTCTTAGTATGGTAGAATGAGGCTACTTTTGAATAAGGTTTAACGATCACAGACTGCAAATCACAGCTCCTGTTCTCTAAAGTGGTCTTCCACATATAGTCTACGGTATGTATCTGGAGGTAATCACACGGAGCATAGATCGCCAGGGATACCCACTTGATCTGATGATACCCATTTCAACTGATGATCTCAGTCATCCTAGCGGCACGTGTAGGGGATGTACAGATGTACAGTGTACTGTATAGTGGGGTTTAGTGGGTAGGCCCCTCCACCTCCCGAATCTCTGTCGAGACCTCGGATCTGGACAGGGAGGCGGGAGCTGGAGGGGAGAACCCCACATAACTGGTACTGGTAGTGGTACTCGGACGACGAGATTTCTAATGTGAAAAAAAATAGGTTCCAATATTTTTTTTTCTTTCTTTTCATTTTTTTTTAATGTAGAATTGGGCTACTCTTGAATCAGGTGAACTATTGATCGCAGCTTTAGATCCTCAAGTAGCTGCTAAATGGGTATCTATTTTAGCAGCCACTTAGAAAGAAAAAAACATTTATTGGAACATATTTAAACAATTTATATAAACCCGCAAAATTTTATTATTGTTACTAATAAATAAATAAATATCCTTTATTAAACGTTTATAATATTATATCTGTTTCTACAGAACCACCATTCATACCCGGATCAGGTCCACCAAGTGGACCCAGTTATACAGGACCGGAGAAACCAACCTACACAGCACCCAGCGGCCCCGAAATCACTGCACCCGGTTACAAACCCGCTTACCCGGTTGAACCTAGTGGTCCCGATTACAAGCCTGGTTATCTACCGGAGCCCAGCGGACCTGGTTACTATCCAAAACCGGAGTTAACCGGTTTCAGGCCGTCGGAACCGAGTGGACCCGACTACCATGGTTTTAAGCCCGGTTTTCGACCATCCGAGCCCACTGGACCCGGATACAACGGATTTAAGCCGGGTTTTAGGCCAGTTCAACCGAGCGGTAATGACTATCGACCGGAGAGATACCCTGGTTACAGGCCGGAACCGAGTCGCCCCGGTTTTTTGCCTGAACCCGTATATAAGCCGGGTTTTAGGCCGGAGAGACCTGGTTATTTGCCGGAGCCTGGGTATGGGCCTCCCGTTGATCCGGGCTATAGGCCTGGGGAAAGGCCTCACCCGGATAGGCCGAGGCCTGGACGACCAGGTCAAGCAGATAGGGAAGATCAAACCCCGAGTAAGTAAAACTATCAATGATTTGATTTATATTTCCTTTAAAATACCTTTTTTTTATGTGTGTGTTTACAATATTTGATATGATGAATTTACACGTGAAAACGTATTGATATTTTGCTGTTTGTGCCATAATAATATTGGGTCCTTACCTATGAAATTGACGTTTTTTTCTCACTTATTAATAGGTGTATTACTTCTAAAACTCAATACCGGTTGTTAATATTATTTATTATACACCTTTAATTAGGACTATGTTACATGAGCTTCAGTAATAACAATGATCATTCATTTTGTGTCTTTATCGCCCAACTTTTTTTTAAATTGACTTCTTTTTTTGTTCGCGGAATTGACCTTTTGTTTGATTGTAGCTTTGTAGGGACTTGATTTTTTTTCTTTCTTATATCTGCTATGTTTAGCTAGTGAAACAAACACACTACAATTTTTATAGTGTTATTATAAATAGATGCTAAGAAAATTTTAAAAAGTTAGTATGAAAAATATAATTTAACAAAAAATCTTTATACAAATCGTCAATTTCATAGGTAAGGATCTAATATAGTAGGTGCATATTTCAAATGTTCAATAAAAACTTTTACAGGAAAACTCAACTATCTTCAAAATTGTATTTGAAATATTTTAACACTCACGAAATATCCATATTTATAGGGATCGCGATAAAAAGGTATTATATTTTTAAATTTAACTGATCTTTTTGTAAAAGTTGTGCATAGTGTCTTGAGGCATATCTTGTTTTAGTACAAATATATGAATGATAAATTATCACAATAATCGGTATAATTAATTTGTCTTTAATTTTTTTACAGGTTTATTTTTATCACTATGTCATTTAATTTTAGTCATTATCATTAATTTTAATCATCACAGTCAACATCGCAGTGTTTTGCTTGACTAATAGTTGTAGTTTTATTAGATTTGTTTGTTTACTAATCGTCACTTAACTTTTGTTGCACCTTTAGTAGATAGGTACACTAACTAAGATTATTTTGTGAGTAATATTTGAATAGATGTTCGTATGTTTTTGTGATCTGGGGGTCGACCGCCTAACTCTTTCGCTTTCGATCGCTTTGAAGGCGAGGCGAGGAGGAGGCGTCATCTTGTCATTTCAAAAGCAATATGAAAGCAATATCGAAAACTATAGGCTATAGCTTTCGATATTATTCGATATTATATTTCGATATTATATCAGGAAGCGAGGCGCGGGCCTCGCCTTCAAAGCGATCGAAAGCGAGAGAGTTAGGCGGTTGGGGGGCGGTTGAAAAGATGGAGAAAAAGCAAGCCTTCTCAGTCACTTGCCAGCTTTTCTCAGTTGCAATTATTCCAAAATTAAGTTATTAACGAGGCTTAACGGAATCTTCTTATCTTAGGTAATACTAGGTGTATCCTGCCAACGGTAACAATAGGATAACGTATTATTCGTTGGCGACAACGAGTTGGCTAGACTGTCGTTAGAATGCCTTAGTATCTCAATAGGTAGCCATTGAAATACGTTCATGTTTCGAATAGAATATAATAAAATACTTTATTGTACCTACACATAAAAAAATACATACATGTTAAACAAAGAAATTTAAAAAATATAGGAGTCGTACAATGGGCGGCCTTCTCTAAAACCGATATCTTCCAGGCAACCTAGGGATGGAGAGGTTTGATATAAAATAAGATGGAGGCGTTGAAAAAAAAAGTGCATAATAATATTATATATTATGATGAATTGATGAGCCATCCTTAGCTGATTTAAGGATAGTATGCAAATACAAAACAAAACGTGAGATGGTTTCAGTGCTGCTATATAAAAAAGTAAAATTGTATATTATTTCCTTTTTTTATAACAGTGTAGGTTGTTATTGAGTCATTAGACTTGCTCGTTATTGTATCGCTAAGCATCACTTACTCAGTATTGTATGATTATACATTAAACACTTAAGGGGGTGCAGCGCGGAATTTGAAAATTTACGTGTTTTTAAGTCACTGGTGCTAGGCGCTGAATAGGTCTTATACATTAAAAGAACTAGTATAGGTTATTTTTTTAATTATAGAATTAAAAACTTATTTCTTCTGAAACTATGTAAATATTACACAAATGAAACAATGATCCGACATCAAAATGTTTGTATTGATATTTCGCAGGTCACTGTTGTCTTATTTTTCAATAAAAAAACATGAATATGAAAATATTAAGACTTTTCTTATTTTTTACCCAAACGCCTATGATTTTACGAAAGTAAACATTGCTCTAATTAAATCACCAGCCTACTCTGTACAGATATTAGTGTGCGTGCGTATTCTTGTCGTGCGTCGTTGTCACACCACTGCCACGCGCCGCTCGCTCGCTATCATAAAGAAACTTGAAACTCGCAGTTTTGCGTCCGCGCTGCAGAGAGCCTTAAAAAGACACGACTTAAGGCGTTTCTTTTTAATGCTCTCTCGGTCCCCTTATTACAATACATAAAGAAGTTTGCGTTATTTCTCGTTAAGAGCGTTAACGCCGCACACTAGCGCCGCCAATGAAAAAAAAAAACATATCTAGTAATTAGAGATAGAAAATCAAATTATGCTCAACAAACTATTTGAATGAAGTAATTTAGCATTTTTACGTCACCTAATGAACATCTGACATGTTATGGTTTAGTTAAATACGGCGTTATAGTTCAAAGTGGCCGTTTTTAGCTGTAACGTCTTATTTAACGAAGAGCTCGATGGCGCAGTGGTTAACGCGCGCGGTCTGCGAGTGCTGAGGTTAAGCAACTTTCGCAAAGGCCGGTCATTGGATGGGTGACCAAAAATGTATCATCTCGAGCTCCTCCGTGCTTCGGAAGGCACGTAAAGCCGTTGGTCCCGGCTGCATTAGCAGTCGTTAACAACCACCAATCCGCACTGGGTCCGCGTAGTGGTTTATGGCCCGTTCTCCCTGTCCATCCGTAGGGAAGGCCCGTTCTCCAGCAGTGGGGACATAAAATAAGCTGATGATGATAACATGTCAGATGTTCATTAGGTAACACAAAAATGCTATATTACTTCATTCAAATAGTTTGTTGAGCATAATTTGATTTTCTATTTCTAATTACTAGTTTTTTTTTTCATTGGCGGCGCTAGTGTGTGGGGTAAACGCTATTAAGAACTTCATTGAAAATAAAACGCGTAAGTTTAAAGGTGTAAATGGTGTTTCAGTATCAGTGTCGTGGCGGCATTACACGGTGTCCGGTTTCCCGTGCCGGACGGGCACCACCTGCGCTCAGAATCAGGTCGCCGGACACTGGGCCTGCGAGCCAGAAGGGGGGGAAGTTGGTAAGTCACTAACACTTATTTATTTATTTAAAAACTATTGCAACACAAATTATATGGCGGACTTGACCCTGAGGTAAAGACAAAAAATTTAGTTACAAAAATAATATAACTTAACACGTACAATATCTACCTACATATTATATATAATTAATATACACATCCCCGTGTGGTGCCGGGTGTAAAGAATTGCACCACCCCATCTCTTCCCGTGGGTGTCGTAGAAGGCGACTATGGGACCATTCCAAAGGATGGGCAGCAGCGTCTCTCTGTGATTATTCTCACCTTACTGCGATCGCCAACCCGCCTGCCAAGCGTGGCGATTATGGCAAATTCACCTCAAAATGATTTATTCCTGAGGGAGGTCTTTGTCCAGCAGTGGACGTCTTTTTGGCTGAGATGATACACATATTACATTTTTTTTAATATATATTTATACAACGTGTAACAGAAAGGTGTGGTCAAAATGAAAAGATCCAAAGTGTATCCGATCTTGATCTTGTATGCATAGTTACTAGACATAATTATTAACACTAATTTGTTATGCAATTTTAATTAATTTGTTTTTTTTTGTGACTTCATGTCAAAATAAACAAGTCGCAGCCCTAGCGGTTTAGTAACCCCTGTCACAAGAGAAGGAGCCTCTGTGTACTCACATTTAGGATAATTGCTGCTTGCTTATGCGCGCCTAACGCTCATGACTTCACTAATATAAATATTTAACTTACAATTGCATGACAAATTAAAGTTAATAATTATGTCTCAGTAACAACACATACAAGATGTGTGTGTGTCGATTAATTTTGACCAAACCTTTCTGTAACACGTTGTATTTATATTTTAAAAAAATGTAAGAAATACTGACACTAGATTTATATAATAATAAGTATATCAAATATTATGTATTATACAAATATAACACTTTCTGTCTTTCAAAATCATTATCATAGTCATCTTTTAAAATGAGAGATGCAGCGTAACGTAACTGTGTTAAAATATTGTAGGTTTACCAAATAAATAAAATTAAAAAAAAATATATTTTTCCTAAAATATGGTTTATAAGAACTCCACATTTGAGCCTGCATCTATCCACTGCTGAGTAGGTTAGTAGCGCCAGTGTTCGACAGGAATCAGTGGTTGACACTCTGCTTTCTAGCTGTTATTCAGTAAAATTCCAATGAAATTCGATAATTTTTTTTGGCGAAGAGAACTTTTGTCGAACATTGGGCTACTGTGTCAAATATGGGTGCCACTACGATTTTTAATTATTTTAATTTAAAACATATTCTAATTTTCATTATTTATCCCATAATTCTTAAAATTTAATGTGTTTTTATTTTAGGAATTTATTTTGCTTTCATTAATGTAGTTAATGAATTTGTCTTTAAAATATTATTTTTACTGTTTTAATCAATGTTTTAATTGCATGCAGTGTCGCCTCGAGAAGGTCGTGCACCTATTTTGTTAAAATGTACTATTATGTTACTTAGCTAAGCTTTTTTAGTGCAAGTGCAGACCAGCCCCCCAACCGCCTAACACTCTCGCTTTCGATCGCTTTGAAAGGGAGGCCCTCGCCTCGCTTTCTAATATAATATCGAAATATAATATCGAATAATATCGAAAGCTATACCATATAGCTTTTGATATTGCTTTCATATTTCTTTTGAAATGATAAGATGACGCCTCTTCGCCGCGCCTTCAAAGCGATCGAAAGCGAGAGAGTCAGGCGGTCGACCCCCAGTTTGGTGGACCATTAATAAAAAAAATTAAAAACATGCCTGTATTTTTTTCCAAGGTTCATGGGACTACTGCTGCGCTCCAACGCATCGATGTGGCTACAGTGAAGGATTCCACAAGCCATGGTAAATTTTGTAACACTGAATGAATGGATAAACGAATTAATGAATGACTACTTATTTATATATTGATACGTGAAGCAAAAACTTTGTACCCCTTTTTACGAAAATTGCGCGATCGGAGGAGTATGAAATTTCGCTTATAGTTTTTATAGAGAAGGATTACAGAATGTTAATATTTTTTTTTAATTATGCATAACAAATACAATAAATCAATAAAACAAACATTACACACACTACCATGCATTTGGCATACGCATATATACTCTTTTCAAAAGTTTCAAAAATGGAAGAGGAGCGGCTGAAATCTGTCAATGCCAATCCAAACTCACATTCTATTTTTTTTAATTTTTCATTGCTTAGGACACAATCCGTGCAGCCTTAATAAAATTACGGTCGAGATTCGACCACTGGGCGACCACTAGTATAAATAAATTTTCATTAAAACGAAATCGTTCTTGCATGGTGTAGACAGTTATAAGGGTATAATTTGCTCATAGCTGACCCTATGACTCCTAAGTTATGCCTCTTTGCCCAATAATTTAACTGTATCTTTCTCCGTTAATTCTTCTCACTCTCACCCTAACATGCGTTGGTAGCCGGACGGAGAAAAACTCGGGTGAAATGTAAGAAATTGTGGTTCCATCCCTATAAGTAGCTCCATTAAACTACACTGGCGTATTAACTTTTCTGGATGAGGTAACAGGACTATTATTAACTAGCTGACCTGGTGGACTTCGTATCACACCGCTTTTTTTTAAATATAGCCTATGTTACTCAGCGCCAATGTAGCATTCTAATGGTGAAAGAATTTTTTAAATCGGTCCAGTAGTTTTTGAGTTTATTCGTTACAAACATACATACATACAAAAATACAAAATTTTCCTCTTTGTTTTATTGTATGAAAGGAGTTATTTTTTTATTGTATTACTCTTTTTGATTGTAATATGTTTTGTAGCTTTTTGTAAATAAATAAATAAACTAGGGTTGTGGTACCAGTGTTCGACAGGAACCGATAATCAACACTTTTTCTTTTAAGGGGGTGCAGCGCAGAATTTGAAAATTTACGTGTTTTTAAGTCACTGGTGCTAGGCGCTGAATAGGTCTTATACATTAAAAGGACTAGTGTAGGTTAGCTTGATCCTTTCACAAGGTCATGGTTGTCTTGGAATTTGAAACAAATACCCAGAAACTGCATAAACAATACGTAAAATAATGATATCTAAAAATTTATTTCTTCAGAAACTTTGTAAATATAGCACAAATGAAACAATGATCCGACATCAAAATGTCTGTATTGATATTCCGCAGGTCACTGTTGTCTTATTTTTCAATTAAAAAACATGAATATGAAAATATTAAGACTTTTATTATTTTTTACCCAAATGCCTATGATTTTACGAAAGTAAACATTGCTCTAATTAAATCACCAGCCTACTCTATACAGATATTAGTGTGCGTGCGTATTCGTAGTCGTGCCCCGTTGTCACACCACTGCCACGCGCCGCTTGCTCGCTATCATAAAGAAACTTGAAACTCGCAATTTTGCGTCCGCGCTGCACCCCGTTAAGTAAAAGTGAAATAGTGGTCATCAACATTTTTTTACTATAGTAACAATTAAATACCGACCACCTGCTTCCTAGCTGGCTAGCTAATATTTCAATGAAAGTTTAAATTTATTTTTGGCGACGATAACTAGTATCGAACATCGATTCACTGTTTAGAACACTTTTAATTTTAATTTTAATTTCTATTGATTTTTTTTGTAATTGTAATGCAACACAATGTATATTGTTACTGGAATAAATAATTGAATTGAATTGAACTTAACTGCCACTATGATAGCGCTTCAATGATAAACTTTATAAAATAACATAAATTTACGAGAATAATACCCTATTATTGACAGGTTTCAGAAAAATATGTCGAATGGTTCATTATAGCATAATATATTTGCAATTTGATTAATTCGTTGTGAATTTCTTTATTTTTTATGAAAATCGCCATTAAAATTCAAATGAATAAAATAGCCGCCAAAACGATGCATGCAGGTCACGTGATGTCGTGACGTCAGTTGCATGTAAACAAACTGTTAGCTGTCAAATCACACCGTACAAAACTTCGAGTGACATCTTTGATTTGCTTGACAAATGACGTCACGACATCACGTGACCAATCCCGTGCGTTTTCGATCACGTGATTAATCATAAAAATTTAATTATTTTATAAATTATTATTTATAGTTTATTTTAAATTATGTGCTGGATAAATTGGTTTATAAAAATGTTTAATATATTTTCATTGTAATCAAATACCCTATTGTATAACAGGTGCTACGTAGGAACAAAGGAAGACCAATGGCGTCCGTGCAGCGAGAAGTACTATCCGTATCATCAGCACAACGTGCCCCATCCCTCGCAAGGACACAAAGGTATCATCGTTAGCTCATTTTATGTCCCCGCTGCTGGGGCACGAGCCTTCCCTATGTATGGATAGGGAGAACGGGCCATAAACCACCACGCGGGCCCAGTGCGGATTGGTGGTTGTTAACGACTGCTAATGCAGCCGGGACCAACGGCTTTACAATTCAATTCAATTCAAACATTTATTTCAGACATAGTAGTCCATACCTCAGCGTTGTAATAAAATATTATAAAATTACAAATAAAATTACAAATAAAATTACAAATAAAATTACAAATAAAATTACACATAAAGATACGAATAAAATTACAAATAAAATTACAAAATAAAATTACAATAAAATTACAAATAAAATTACAATAAAAACACAATAAAATTACAAATAAAATTACAAAATTAAATTACAAAATAAAATTACATTAAAATTACAAATAAAATTACAAATATAAAAATTTAATTAAATTAGTAAAATAAACGAATAAAATAATTAATTATCACACGTGCAGCCGAACCCAATGCATCATAAAAGGGCAGTCTACTCGTTCAGCTACAACACGCAGAATGTCATTGGGGCTTCCACGAACACGTCTTAGCATCGAGGCTGCTCTCTTCCGAAGAATAGCCTGAAATCCATCGGTATGAGCTTCCGCGAACATGCCTGATGCACTGCAGTACCGTGGCAGCCCCAACAGCACCCTGAACGCGTTGTTGTACTGCACACGCAAGGCGTTGATGGTTTTTTGCGTAAAGTTGACCCACAGGTTACACGAGTAGAAGGACTGGCAAAAAGCCTTAAAAAGTATCACCTTAACGGGTTCTGTACATCGAGCAAACCTGCGAGCCAACATATTGCATCTTACCGCCAACGCCCTCCGCTCCCTTTCGATGTCCTCGTTATCAGAAAGGTCCTCTGTAACCCAGTGACCCAGATATTTAAAATGCGATACCTGTTTTAGTGCAGTACCATCAAGAAAGACTTGAGGTACTGATGTGATATTGTGACCCCTAGACTTAAACATCAGCAGTTCACTTTTCTTAGCATTATATCTTAGTCCATGAGCGCCAGCATACTTCTCACAAATACTAAGAAGTTTTTGAATGGCACTAATCGAGGGGGCCAGCAGTACCATGTCGTCTGCATAGCTGAGATTATTTATAAACTTTCCGTCAATGGAGCATCCAACACCGGCGCCGCTGAGCTCCTCGACAAGCCCATTCACGTACAGATTAAACAGGCGGGGTGAGGTTAACCCCCCCTGTCTCACACCACATCTGAGCCTGTACTCTTCAGATACCTCTCCCGCCCATCGGACAACATTTGTTTGGTTTTTGTACCAATAGTCAAAAACATCAACTATTTCCCCTGGGAGACTCGTATCAGCCCTCATTTTATCCCACAACAACTCATAGGACACCAGATCGAAGGCCTTCGATAGGTCTAGAAAACACGCATATACTGGGGTTTTCCGATCAGTATAATACCGGACGGTATGCTTCATGCAAAGTATCGCAGCCTCTGTAGACAGTTCAGACCTAAATCCGAACTGTGCATCATTCAACTTCAGATGACTACGTACCTTCCGAAGCTCGAGATGATAAATTTTTGGTCACGATGACCGGCCTTTGCGAAAGTGGCTTATCCTCAGCACTTGCAAACAGGGCGCGTTAACCACTGCGTGTTTGTCTTTTTTCAAAAAGGTATACCTCCAAAAAATGGAATAGTCTACCAGCACACGTTTTCCCTCCTTCCTATGACATGGGGTCCTTCAAACGAGGCGTGAAGAAGCACCTTGTGGGCCGGCAGAGTGAGGTTAACTGATGCTGCGTTGTTTTCACGCTGCACCAGTTGTCTTCGCGTCTGGACTCCATTTCCACTTAACATGAGGTGGAGTGGTTTTTTTTTTTGAGAGAGTTTGCTAATTGCTTCAGACGGCATTTTCAGCTTCACCGAGCTTTTTTGGCGGCGGCGAGGAACGTAAAGGGTCCCTCAAGCCGTGTGAAACGAATCACCTTCGGAGGTTTTGTAGAGGGAACGGCATCGCGCACTAGTGCGCGTCCCCGTGCCCTACTAGATTCTCCGAAGAGTTCGGATCAGATCGGGGGGCGGAACCACCCGAGGGCGCCTCTAAAGGCTCGGACCTCGGCTCGGGTAGACCGGGCCGTGGAGGAGGAGAGAAGCGCCCAGGTACATGTCTGTACCTGGTATAGAACGCGTGTGAACCGGTTCTTCGTACCCTTGTTCTACGAGTACGGTGTCTTGGACCTAAGCTAGTGTGCATGTTTAGTGTATTCTGTAAATGTGTAGTGACATTTAGAGGATCGGGCGGGGGGGCGTTCGCAACTGTTATGGGGTCGTCGGGGTCATCTAAGACGTGTTTAGGATGTCTAGATGAGTACCGTTTTGTTGATGGAAGGCCTCTAACGTTATAGTTGGCGGCCGCCACAACAAGCGAGTTGGGGTGGTGGGGGGCGTTATCAAAGTAACGTCTGGAAACGTCTTTGATGAAATCTTTGATAGTGGGAAGATCAAGATCTCGGTGGAGATCTACATTGCGATAGTACCACGGGCAACCCGTGGCACCACGCATGAAACGGTTTTGGAGGGTTTGTAAGGGATATAGATAGGAGGGCGCGGTATGCGCGAAAACTACGCTAGCGTAAGTCATGACCGGGAGGTGGAGTGGGGGCACTTGCCGTGTTAGATATAGGAAAAAATCTCTCATTTGCTACCAACATCATCACCACTGAATCAGGGTGCCTATTGATAGATTTATTTGCCATTATTATTAGTACACGTTAAAGCGCAGGCCACATTGAGGGTGAAGCGAAACGAAGATTTGTTTTTTATTATATTTAATCAACCGTTTCTGTTATCGCTTGTATACAATTGAGTTTTACACTACGCCACGCCTGGTCATGCCAGCATGTCATTCCATACTCATCATAGTTCAGCTCTAAAGTTCGCGGTGAGAACCCAAGTATAAAAAAACGCGGTAGCTATATAAGCGAAACGAAACGCACTTACACGTTTCGATTCGCTCCCGGTGTGGTCTGCGCTTAATGGAGACGTGATTTCGAATGTGCAACTCAGAGGCGATTGATTAAAACTAAACTAAAAGAGTAGATACTTATTTTTTTTTTTTACAGATGACCATAGACCTCCTCTGCCTAGACCCCAGGATCGACCCACTTACAACCCAGACAGAGTGGACAGGCCTGTGGGCCCGTATCTGTCAAACACAGATAAGAAATATTGGGACGATTTGTACAAGAATGGACCACAAGCGTATTATGACAATTACGGGAATCCATTGCCAGGTATGTTGAATTCGTAGAAAAAAAAAGTATCGTTCGTTTGATTTCTCATAGAGAAAGCGTTTTGCTTTCATTTTACCTGATGTTAAGTGACAATAAGGTCAAAGGTGGAAGCGCACTTCACCGGGAATGTACTACTGAGGCACTGGTTATCTTACCTCTATCGGATCACAATATTGCTACTAAAATGTTGTTTTGGCGACAAACTTAGGATGGTGGTAGCTCCACTTAGCTAGCTGCTAAGTGAAGTTTAGACAAGCCTCACCAACAATCAAACAAATCAAACCACTTATCGATTTTTTACATATAATTTTGGAAGATTATTAAATATTGAAATGGCCTTTGAATATAGTGATATAGTGATATTCAATATGCATATATATATATACTTATGAACATAGAATCAAAAAAACTGAGATGTTGGTCAAGTCTTTCGTTTCTAGATACTTCTATAGGTATAGACCTATCCTACCTTTTAAACACATACCCTTACGAAGAATGCCATTACGAGGAGCTCGATGGCGCAGTGATTAACGCGCCCGGCCTGCGAGTGCTGAGGTTAAGCTACTTTCGCAAAGGCCGGTCATCGGATGGGTGACCAAAACTGTATCATCAAGGGCTCCTCTATACTTCGGAAGGCACGTAAAGCCGCCGTGCATTAGCAGTCGTTAACAGCACTGGGCTTGCGTGATGGTTTATGGCCCGTTCTCCTGTGTTGTTTCCATCCATAGGGAAGGCTCGTGCCCCAGCAGTGGGGACATAAAATGAGCTGAAGATGATGATGATGATGATGATTACTAGGAATCATATTCGAAGCTTCATGAATTAACACTATTCCAGGTTATACCCGGGTTCCTACAGCCAACCGTCCCTACATCAAGTACAGGCACAATTATCCCCGACCCGGATCAGGGACCTGGGTGCCGCAACCTTTAGAAGAATCACCGGTTCCTGGGGCGTTGGGAGTACCCAGGTATGTGAGATTAAACTGATCATTTTCATCGATCAAACAGTTTACTCTGAATTCATTTTATCTAATGCTGATTAAAGAAGAAGTTGATTAAAAAAAGGTCATCATCAATAGTTCATAGTTCAAAACGTTTTTGCTACTTTAAGTTTAAATGGTACTATTCACTAATAGATTTTAGTAGTCTTAAAACTTTTGACCACATCCGCCTATAATTGACAAGCGATAGCGTACCCTGTACGCCAATGACGGCAATGGTTGACAATACCTATAGTTTACAAAAACACAAGATTAGGATATTTGGAAATTTTGGAATCTCTATTCCTGTTGCAAGTTTTGACTTTGAATTGAATGCTTGCCGTACAGGACACGGCAACACATTTATGCTGTAGCGGTCAAAAGGATAAATAAAAATCATTCTATCATAAAATATAATTAAATTGTCTTTCAGATATTGGCCAGTAGCTTACCTCCACAAAGGCCCACCACCAAACATGACCTACTTCAAGTACAACGAAACGAGACACAGTACGACCACAGAGAACTATCCACGTACTCCTATAGCACCGCCCAGAGAACAACCACCTCCCGAATTCAACAGGGTTACCGAAAAACCTAAGGACACCGCCGAAGCAAGAAGTCATAGGGACGAGAAAACTAGAAACATAACGAACGATGACATTTTCCAAATAGATCTAGATAAAATTACGTCAACAACAACTTCTACGACGACCAATAAACCTTTACCAAAAGAGCCTGAACCTAAAATAGAAGAAGAAATAGTCGTTAACAAATCTGATGTAGAGACAGTTATACCAGAAAATGTGAAAGCTGAAAAAGAAAGTGAAAAGATAAAAGGCATTGATGATAAACTTGTAGATTTCACTGGCCCCATAGAAGTGTTGGATATAGAAGATATCAAAACAGGGGAGAAGATATCAGAGTTGAAGACGTTGGAAGCGGAAGAGAGGCAGATAGAAGCAATCGGAAGGTTGCTAGCTTCAAGGCGAGGCAGTAAATTGGTTTTAGAGAAACGTTCTCAGAAAGATTTGGAAGCAAAAAGCATTGCGGTGGACAAAGATTTGGTCGACTTCAATTTTGGTAACAAGTTTCCTACTACAGACAAGAGAGTTGGTATCATTCAAAAAGTGTCAAAAGACGAGATAGAAAGAGAAAGGAACGCAGATCAAAGCTTAGAAGTGAGCGAGACGACGTTCGTTCGCCCTCCAAGAGTGTTGAGTACAACAGAGAATATAAGGAAAGCTATTATCAATGGGAAAGTGTTTTATGATGCTACGATTAGAGAACAAAGAGATATATATTCGAATGCTACTAGAAAATCCAAGACTTTTAGGCAGCTAGAAGATTCTAGAGCTCCATCGGTGATCGCTAACAACAATTATGGAAAGAAAAAAGTAATTAAAGCAAGAAACGTTAATCCAGTAAGAAGAGTTAGAAGAGTGTACAGAAAACGATACAACCCAGAGGAAGTGAGACGGAGATTGTTAGAGAGAGATAGAAATATGAAAAATGGTAATCAATGACGCGATAAAAAACTTTTTAATTATAAGTATCTTAAAAATTTAGATGAAAATTAGTGATACTCATTATAATTTTGCAAGCAACTGTGTTTTTAGTTATTACCAATTTTTTATGTAAGTACCATTTTGTGTAACTGATATTATTACCAGTGATCGGAGTAGGTAGGACGATTTTACGAACTTTCATCACAAATGTTCACAGAAAACAATATATGGATAAGCCAAAATAAAAAATAACAATATTGTTCGTGGAGGTTTAGGTAGTCATAAGAAAGGTAGTAAAACGAATAAAAAGTTTTTTTTACTATCTGATCGAAAGCAACATACCTTTAATGCTTATTATATAAATGTCTAACCTTTAGTTGACATTTTTTATAGATAGTTTGAGATAAAACTTTTGCGCCCATTCTTTTCCACAGCTAAAAAATGGACGTCCTGAATGGGTAGTAGGTAAAAAATGTTTGGACGAATCAAAAGAACTTTTCTAAAGTTTATTTGAATAAAAATTATTTGACTTTGACTTTGCAATGTTCTTTGGTAATAAAAGTAAAGATAAAATAAAACAATCGTGGTAAAAATTAACACTTAAATAAAAAATAAAAAAAAATACATTTATTTCGACCACTTTAGATCATACAGGCATTTCATTGAATTCATTATTAATAATATTACAAAATCAAATTTAATAAAATAATTTAAATCACGATTAGAATCAAATTTAAAAACAAAATTAAAATCATATCAAAAATCAAATTTAAAAAAAATAATAAAAATCACAACTTAAGACCTCATAATTTTAAAATATCAGGAAAAAAGTCTTATTCCGAATTCCAGAAGAATATCCATTTAATATACACGTCTCAGATCACAGACCCCAAATCGTCCTACCTACTCCGATCACTGATTATTACATTAATTAAGCGTATTAAAGTATATTTAATAATCATATCTGGATTGACAATAATAAAAAATGTCTCCTAAATCAGCAATATTGGTATAATTACTAACATTAACGTAGTCCCACCAGTGTTTGTCTCTGGAACCAATGATCGATACTTGCTTTTCGACGCAAAAGGAAGGTAAATAATTTTATTAAAATTTGACTGGTTAACAGCTAGGAAGCATGTGGCTGCTTAAACACGTTAAGAGTCCCCATATAAGCGTTCCGAAACACACCATATCTCCATGTTTCCATTGATTATACCTTTGGCCACAAGTCTACAAATAAAACACTAACTAATTTGACAAGACCGTGGTTCTAGAGCCCATAGAGTCATTTTTTTTCATTCTGTTAATGGCTTCGTGCGTTTAGCACATTTAGCCAGTGTCAAAGTAATTTTCTAACAAGTAATACATAAATAAACAATATTTCTTTTCTGTATGATGATATGATGAGAAATGATATACCACCCAACCCCTCGAGTATCTCAGTAAAGATGTGGGGCTTTACTAAGTCCTCGGGCGGACTTCTTGAGAGAATTTGAAAAGTCACGTTGCACTGTTTTGTTTCATTTGCCAACACTCATGCACACTCACGAACACTTAACGGTTAATAATCCACCATTATTTCACATTAATATTCGACATAACACAAATTTTAGAAAAAAAAACAAAACCACAGACATGACTCTTCACTTTCCCGCCAAGAAGTCCGCCCATAGAGTATAACAGGGCTCGTGTGCCTCATAGGGTACACGAACTCGGCGGAACCGCTCCCTTTGTACCATATACGGTACACCGGTCTGTTAACGTGTTAAGTCAAAACCAGTTGTTGATAATATGTGGTTCCTGTCAATTCTGGTGCCACTACCATGTTGGCAAATGGAATATGTTCTCAATATTTGAATGATTTAATTGGTAATGGCTATAGTTTTAATTGTAGGCTTAAAATGGATTGGTGCTCCAATGAAATTGTCAGTTTGACCACAAACCATTGATTTGGGTTGAAATGACGATGCTTTACGAGAATAGTTTAAGATAAAATTTAAATTTATGAGCTATTATAGTTATGATATAATTGACAATTGTTTTCTAGAGTAACACTATACATTGATATGAAACTTTTTATTTTACACTTTTAATTTATCCTGACGCTTCTAATCATATATACAGTCTATGGTAAAATTTAAAATTGTCTATTTGTCATTTAAGTTTTTGATGAAATATTTATTAAACATTCGCTAGTGGGTGATGCTAGAATGTTTTATAAAAAAATGAAGTAAAATATTAGTTATTTTTTATTACGGCTCCCGCCCACGACCGACTTTTTGTAGGACCAATAATCGGACCGATTTTTTCGCCGAGGTTTTAGAGCCCTCGCCCGATTTTTAGTCGGTGAAAGTAAAACGTAGGACGATCCTACAAACTACATCTTACAAAAATCGGTCACCTATTATCGGACGTGGGCCAGCACTTAGTGTGGACGTTAAGTGTCAATAAAACAACCTAATACTTTTAGTTTTGTAACATATGTATCATATAGCAAAAGTTCTCGAGAATAATCACTGATGTTAGCTGTTTACGTATTTAGCAGAGTTACCGACTTTTTAAAATAAATCTATATGTAATAACTGTTATCATAAATATTAGCAATATTTAATTAAGTTTATAAAATACACTGCATAATAAAATATATGAAATTGTTTGTTTATATTTTACTAATTAATTCCACCAATTACGCTTAAGATGGCGCATTGACTTGCGCATTAGGGTAGAGATTTTGCTAATTAAGATATTTTCGACATCATAAGATGGGTGACCAATAACAGCGTCTCCAGCTCTTCTATGCCTTGGAAGGAACGTAAAGCCTTTTGGTCCTGTTTGTTGACGTAAGATATATATCAGCTCAAAACAGAAGAGATGGCGTAACATGGAGGAGGCCATGCCCAGCAGTGGGTAGATACGGGCTGAAAATGATGATGATGATGATGAAAGACTTCAATCAGTTGCATTTTTTATGATTTAATAAAAAAAAAATGATAACTGGTTACTGTCGTACCCTGGTGCCACAACCCTAGTAACTAAAACCCACCAACCCCAACGTTGTTGAGGTTGTTGTTGTTGTTGAGGTTGGTGAGGAGAAGGAACTGGCCATCTTATTTCTGACTGCCGGAACACAACAATTCTACTGACATTGATGTTACTGTGATATATTTAGATAAGAATCTAACCATCTGATGGTAGTAGCTAGCCAGGCAGACTTAAAACAGGCCATCAACCAAACCGAGTACTTTGCTTCATTTTCTCAATTCTTCAATGTCTCTCGGTAATCATCTTATTTCTGAATGCTAACGAATATTAATTTCCATGTCTATTAATTATTAGATTTATCATCTATACTAATATTATAAAGAGGAAACCTTTGCATTTTTGTATGTACGCTTAAAATGGCGTTATTAATCTAAGTATGTATGTATGTACGTTTGCAACGAATAAACTCAAAAACTGCTGGACCGATTTAAAAAAATTCTTTCACCATTAGAATGCTACATTTACGCTGAGTTACATAGGTTATATTAAAATATATATATATACATATATATAAAATACTAAAATTTAATTTTCCAATACAAAATGATTTGTTTGTTTTGTTGTCATGGAAACCATTGATTTAGATTTAACTCAATGATGGAAACTGTCAAAGCGGTAGTGTATTATAATTTGAATTCAGAACAACGTACTTTCATTGTTGTTTTGTTTTGATTTTTAATTTGAACTACATAGATCTGTGAAACTATAAAATCGTAAATTAATTACGTATTAGTATGACACAATAGTATTTCTAAAACATATTATTAAAAAGTAAAAAGAGTAGTAGCATACTCTATAACTGAAAGAAATCCGACGACAGCCGAAACACGAAGTTTGCCAAGAGACATAAAGAAACTATAGGCACTGTACAATAATTTATCTCTCGCTGGAAATCGAGCCTGGGACCTCTAGGTCAGAGGCCGGTGGTTTTAACCACTACACCACAGAAGCGGTTAAAATATTTCAGCTTCTACTACTTCATTTATTTCAACAGTTATGCTATAAGAATTACTTCGCCACACTCAGAAAATCTCTTTTGACAATATTCTCCAACTTTCCGAAGTGAAAAGCTGCGTTTAACTATACAGTGCGCGTGCGCGTTCTCGCTCGGGGAATATTCCTGTGCGCGTTGTGTCATTGTCCATTTACTTTCTACAGTTCTACTGTGAGAGGGTATAGCGATATGATGGATGAGCTCGATGGTAAACGCGCAGTAGTAAACTCTGTAATTACTGCAGTTAAGCAACTTTAACGGCTAAAGGCTGGTCATCAGATGGGTGACCAAAAATGTATCATCTTGAGCTCTCCCGTAATTAGGAAGACACGTAAGCCGCTGGTCCCGGCTGCATTAGCAACCGATAACAACTACCGTACCGCACTGGGCCCGCGTGCGGGTCTATAACCGTTCTCCCTTAAAAAAACGTAAAAGATGTTAAAAATAATAATTGTACAAAACATAAAATATAAATGTTCAAATAATTTTTAACGCAAATTTTGTTGCGAACAAATTATAAAAACACAAATGTTGAAAAAATTTCCACGAGCAGGATTTGAACCAGCACTCTTCTGACAATCCGGGTCAGGTGCTCTTCCAATTGAGCTATCGTGGTCATCAAATATAGCTATGTCCTGCCATTCAGCTTTGCACAACGCAACAACATGATTAGCGTCCATATAAAAATAGCCCTTGAAAAATTCTTGCTATATTCATAAGAAAATCTTTTTCTAGAAGAGCACCTTTTCATTATAGGTAAATCAGTAGTTACTCAAATAAATCAAACTGAATTAAAAAAAAATATGCTAACCCACTAAAAAAAGGAAGAATATAAATCAATTATCCAAATGTTTATGCGAGGTAAGGTAGTAAGCGATCACCTAAACCGTCGATTAAGAGAAACTCAAGATACAATTACAATTTTCGAAGATATTTTTGGGTTATTCCCATCTGCTGCAAATCTATTGTTCTCCACAACATATTTTCCATACATTCTCACGATATAATATAAATTTCGAGTGCGTCTTCTCACTCTTATTCAAAGTTACTAGTTACTAGTTTTTGGCACTAAAATTCTCGAGCGGTATGTACAGACGCCTGCACATAAACCTATCTAAAACTGACAAATTTCTTCAATAAATAATCAACCATATGACATCTATATTAAGTTCAAAATCTATTGAGGAAAAGTGACAGTTTTGGATGATATTGTAAATAAGCAATGCAAAAAATATTACATTTCGTAGTGTTTTTCATGTGTGGTATCACCCGGTCCTCTAAATACCTCTATACATTCACATGATACATTAACATGCACACTCATTTAAGGCCAAGACACCGTACTCGTAGAACAAGGGTACGATGACCCGGTTCACACGCGCTCTATACCAGGTACAGACATGTATCTAGGCCCGAGCTGAGGTCCTAGCCCTCGGGTTCTTCCGCTCCAGATCCGATTCGAACCCCTCAGAGAATCTAGTAGGGAACGGGGACACACTCACGTAATGCCATTCCCTCTAGAAAGCCTTTGACTGTGTTTCGATTACACGGCTCCTCAACCCTTTAAGTTTCTCGCCACCTCCATAACGTCTGGTGACGTCAAAAATGCCGCCTAAGGCAAACAGCAAACTCTTTCCAAAAAATACCATAGTGTTGTTAAAAAGCTCGCAACTCCCGAGTCAAAAACTCATTGAAGGCTCAAATCTTCTAACAACATTAATTTCATGTCAGTTTTATTTTAAAGCCTCAGTGCCCGATACCCAATTTTCTTTAATTCCCAAGTCGAGCAAAGTGTGTTACGGATTTATTTGGTGCATAACTGGTTTGGCAAGCGTGGTGATTAAGACAATACCCATCAATTGTAGTGATGACTTGATTCCAATGATGGAGGCCTTTGCCCAGCAGTGGGACAGTTATGGGCCATTTATTTTCTTTTACTTTAATTTCAAGATCACCGATAAGATTAATAAAACCTCCGCAACTATTTTGACGCGCATTGGGAACAACCCAAAGATATCTTCAAAACATAAATCGATACTCGAGTTTCTCCCAATCGTGTTGGCAATAAAATTGTACAATAAAATCGAAATTAAACCATGTGGTTGGTCATTAGGAGAAAGTGGCGTTTGCAGCAATCGCAATAAAATAAGCGGTCGACTTATTACTCATGTTATGTAAGTGGTTGGAATGCCGACGGTGGTATGATCGTGGGTTCTTTACAACGATCGCAGATGTTAAGCTAGGATAGTGGCAGAGCTCGACAGGAACCAGTGAACCAGTTTTTTCCTTTAACGGCTCTCCCCACGACCGACTTCTTGTAGGGCCGATTGGATAAGCGGACCGCCTTTTTTGCCGAGGTTTTAGTACCGACATGTGCGATGCAACACGTTTCATTTTCACCGACTAAAAAATCGGTCATCGATTATCAGACGTGGGCGAAGGCGATAATTGTTAAAAATAGGGGTCATCAACAGATTTGTTACTGTAGCATTAATTGATTTCAGACCATCTGCTTAAAGCTGTCATCAAATACAGTGAAAAAAATTAAATGCCTACCCGACCCAGCCAGGAATCGAACCTGGGTCTTCCGCAATCCGGGCGGCTGCACTGACCATTAAGGTGCTATTCCGAACCGAGCTGCCAACTGCAACTGCTGACGGCACGTGCAGCGACTGCATGATGTCACGATGATGATGTAACGACAGCTGCACTACTGGTTTGTATGTATTTAAATGAAATGGCTTCCAAGCACCGCGGCAGCAGCAAGTGTGTGTGTGTGTGTGTACCTACAAACCAACCTCGCCGCCGACATTATGTCGACGGTCGACGGTCGAGCAAACTCTGATTCGTCGATAACACTGTTCATCTTGGATCTTCAAAATATATACGCAGTCGTATTCCTTACAGCCACTTTAATGTTAAATTAACATCACAATTAAGTTATTTAGAAACAGTTGCCCGATGCAAATGGATTTTAGAAACGAAGTGAGTTCTGCACGTGCGTACTCTCCGACCGCTCCCAAATGTGTCCAGTTCGTTGTCGCGCCAACTGACGTTGACGTTTTGCGTACCATAGAGCTTCTTTTTTTTTGTTGATGGCTTTGTGCGATTAGCACATTTAGCCAGTGTCAAAGTAATTTTTCTTACAAGTAATACATAAATAAACAATATTTCTTTCCTGTATGATGATGATGATGAATGATAATAGGAATGAGAAGTGAGAAATGATACCTATACTCCCCAACCCCTCGAGTATCTCAGTAAAGATGTGGGGCTTAAGTCCTCGGGCGGACTTCTTGAGATAATTTGAAAAGTGATGTTGCACTGTTTTGTTTCATTTGCCAACACTCATGCACACTCACGAACACTTAACGGTCAATAATCCACCTTTATTTCACATTAATATTCGACATAACACAAATTTTAGAAAATAAAACAAAACCGCAAACATGACTCTTCACTTTCCCGCCAAGAAGTCCTACCATAGAGCATAGGCTGCGCAGACCACACTCAAGTATAGACTAAACTTGTCGTTTCTAAGCGATGCTAGCGTAATGTCTCCGACATATATACATATTTATACTACCTTACTTCTACAATAAATGTTGTAAATTTTGTTGTAGGTGGTTAACTATGACAGATGCTTATTACTACTAAACTAGGCCACCCATCCGGTGACCCGTCAATGCGAAAAGCTCAACATGCAATCAACTGTGCAGTAGCGAATGAAATTCTAATGTTATTTCTCGTGATTTCACTGGTCATTCACGTCACGACTGAGACGTATTTAAAAAGTCTAATGGTAGCTTTGTCTAGACCTGTCGGGTTGTAAATGAGTGGCTTTATAGCGGTGAAATGTACAGTCACACGGTACAGTCACGATGATAAATCTGAAACCACATGCACAAGTTGTCCTGGTGGGTTACTCTTGAAACACAATTGCAATAATGAATTTCCAATCCCAAATCTAAAAAATTCAAATGGCACTCTTAAAAGCGATAATAGCGCCACATTGGAATTTAATTGCGTGGAAATTGAGTGAACAAAATATTATCGAGATGGGGCGTTCCGAAATGGCGAAACTTATCCCAATATCGATACATATTAATCGCATTGGAATTGTATTGAGATTGAGTTTGCGTCAAGAGTAGCCTACCTGATATGTTTTCACTTCAAGTTTTTAACTTCATGTTGATAAAACGCCTCTTCTTAGACCCAGAGTTCCCAGCTTCGATTTCCAACGCGAGGTTCATGTTTGTTCTTGGTTTGGTTGGCGGTATGACTTGTTTTAAGTCCACCTGGCTAGCTACCACCATCTTATCTAAACATGTTGCCATAATAACATAAATTTTTGAAACATTGCAATTGTTGTGTTCCGGCATTAGAGATAAGATAGCCAGTGCCTCACTAGTTGAGGTTTCCAGGGGAAGTGCGCTTCCACCTTCGACTCTATTATCACTTAACATCAGGTGAGATGAAGGCCAAGAAAAAAAAAACATATTTTTATTATATGTTGTTTATGAAGGCGAAGTTCTTTTTGAAGATCTGAGCAACCATTTTAGTTGTACATAACTACTTAATCTATATATTAATACGTGAAGCGAAATCTTTGGATCCCTTTTTAAGCAAATTGCGCGGACAGAGGAGTATGAAATTTCGCACACTTATAGTTAATATAGAGAAGGGTTGCAGAATGCTAATATATTTTTAAAATTATGCATAAAAAATACAGCAAAATAAATTACATTAATGGTCTCATACAGTTTTCAAAAATTTCAAAAATGGAAGAGGAGCGGCTGAAATCTGTCAATGCCAATCCAAACTCACATTCTATCTTTTTAATTTTTCATTGCTTAGGATACAATCCGTGCAGCCTAAATATAAAAATTCCGGTCGAATTTCAACCACTTGGCGACCACTAGTACCTATATACTTTATTACACATTGCATAACGTTCCAATATACTCCGAACATATACTTTTCACTACATATCTTGCGTGCCTTTTACTGCCAAGAAGTTTCTAAAAGAACGACTAGCTATACCAAAATGCTCGCTTAAAATATGACATAACATACTGATGTTTCGTGACCGCACAATCAGCTATTACGCATTATTATTACACGCATTATATCCGGTACAAAATGAAAAAAGTAACATATAATATATATTTTATAGCAGTTTTGCACGAAAATGTAGGCTTTCGAGGGAAAGTGGCTTTGGCTTTCTAAAGAGTCTTGTAAAAGTGATACTAGATCCCGCCACAGATAATATTACAGACGTTTTATGAAATCATTGGATGATTTTCCGTTACGGGTTGTTGAACCTAATCAAATTCGGAAATGCATGATTGAACAATTTGTTTTCTCGAAAGAAGACACACATTCACTTATTAATATTATGAAAATACAAAATAGCAAGAAATTTTATGTTACAGCACATCGAAATGAAATGAAATTAAGTAGAGGCATATAAATTGTACTTATGAACGTCAAGTAAATATATATATAATATATATTATGAATAAAAAATAATATGAGTACACAAAATAATACTTAAAATATATAATTTAATAAACAATACATATAACTACTCTACTATTTTACCTCCTCTGTGACTAGTGGTTAAGACCATCGACCTAAGACTCAAAAGTCCTGAGTTCGATTCCCAGCGGGGGTACATGTTTGTACTTAGTTTGGCTGGTGGTAGAGCTTGTTGTAAGTCCGCCTGGTTAATGGCCCACTCTCCCTATGGTGTTTCCATTCTAAAGAAAGGCTCGTGCCCCAACAGGGGGGACATAACATGAGCTGGTGATATAAACCCGCATCGAGCCAATGTTGAGTTATGGCCCGATCTGGGAAAATGTGGGAATGCCTGTGCCCAACAGTGGCACGTTTAAGGGCTTATAGAAGAATAAATACCCATATTTTATTTATTTATTTATGCTATTATATGGTCATTTATAGGTATCACTCAAAGAGCAAGGAAGAGGGCTATGCTCGGGGTTTCTCTGCGTGATCGAATTAGAAATGAGGAGATCCGCAGAAGAACAAAAGTTACCGACATAGCCCGAAGAGTTGCTAAGCTCAAGTGGCAGGGAGCAGGGCACATTGCTCGCAGGACTGATGGCCGCTGGGGCGGAATAGTCCTCGAGTGGCGATCGCGTACCAGAAAGCGCAGTGTGGGCAGGTGACAAGGTGGATCGACGATCTGGTAAAGGTCGCGGGAAGCCGCTGGATGCGAGCAGCACAAAAACGGGCGTTGTGGAGATCCCTTGGGAAGGCCTTTGTCCAGCAGTGTACGATTTTTGGCTGAAATGATGATGATAATGCTCGTTTGCCAGCTTAGAAAATATCTATGTAAACTGTTTTATTTTGCAGTGTGTAGGAAAAAAGAGATGTTGATGCCGGGTTACGTGAACTGAAATATTATACATTCAAGCCTTTTGGACTATTTGATTGTTCAGTGTTGTAAACTATTTTCTATTTCACCTGGAGTGTAGATGAAACTTTTGTGATTATTAATAAGTGGTTAATAATAAGTTTTATATTATTACTAGTTTGTTTGCATGTTTCGCAGGTTTTAATGAGGCCTGTGTACATAGCAGTTTATGTTAATTTTGCTGCTTCTAATTAAAGACTGTTTAAATATTTTATTTTGTAGAGAATTTAGCTTATGAGGCTCTTTATGAATATGTAAAGTAATAAAAAAATTATTATGCAAAAGAGTTAAAATGAAGCATGTTATAATAATAATAATAACTTGTGAAAACAAAATCTTAGTTTACTTGAATCAAGTGAGAAAGTCCGCGAGAGGCCATGACAAACAGATAATCGCATTGGGGACACGCTGTAAGGTAAGTGAACATAAATATTAACAATAATACACAATTAAATAAAACGGCGGGGTCAGTGGTCAACTTAGAACCACTTCATCAAGCTAAGAACGGTTGTACAGTGGGTGGAGCGATGCTGTAAATATGTAAAGCTAAAAATGTATGGACATTTGCCTCCCCCAATTCTCCTATTTATTTTGATCTGAAACGAATCTGGAACGCTATAGTTTCAACGTTTTCGCTATTGTGCTAACTACGAAATCAACTCTATAGTTTAATAGTTAGTAGAATATGAAAATGTCGAAACTATAGCGTACTCGTATTCTTCTAACTACGAAATTAACTCTATAGTTTCGTAGTTAGCAGAATAATAAACGTTGAAAATATAGCGTTCCAGATTCGTTTCAAATCAAAATAAATAGTAGAATTGGGGGGCTGGTGTCTTCCTCACACTACGACATAACTAATGTTTATGTAGGTTTATTTATATATGGTATTTATATATATTATGTGTTTATCATTACTATCATTATCATTAAATATTTATCATACCTAGTGGTCGCCCAGTGGTCGAAATTCGACCGTAATTTTATTAAGGCTGCACGGATTGTATCCTAAGCAATGAAAAATTGAAAAATATAGAATGTGAGTTTGGATTGGCATTGACAGATGTCGGCTGCATTAAAGACAAAAAATACGTGTGTCTCATGCGTGTGTGTCAAATTCATGATAGTGTGTGTAGTATTGTTTTTGTTGATTTAATGTATTTTATATGCATAATTTTAAAAAAATATTAACATTCGGATAACCTTCTCTATATAAACTATAAGTGTGCGAAATTTCATACTCCTCCGTCCCGCGCAAGTTTAGTAAAAACGGGTACAAAGTTTTTGCTTCACGTATTAATATATAGATTATTATTATTTTGCTTCATTTATAAAATACACATTATTCTAGTATGTTTTCATAGTTTCACCTCTGATCTTACAGTTTATTAGCTCTCTCCATCCGACTGGTTGTCTGGAAGTAATCGCTTGAAAGCTATAAGACCGCCAAACTGTAACTTTGTTAATATTTTTTCTTTTGTTCATCTTTATGTTTTATAGTGTTGCAATAAAAGTATTATCTACCTATCCATAACATTACATTGTGAAATAAAATGGTGTCTTAATTAAGTACTTATTTCCTCCTTTTTCTTCAGCGCATTGTCGCCTTCGCTGGACTAGTTCTCATCAAATCAACTCTATCACTTAGGTATCGGATCCAGATCAGCCCTGCAACTGCTTTAGTGTCAGAGGTGGTCTGCCGATGCACCATGTTCCCTCATCAGACCGACAGATGTTACAAGCGTAAGTCCACTTCATCCATGACATTCGGTTTATTATCATCATCGTCAGCTTATTATATGTCCCCACTGCTGGGGCACAAGCCTTCCCTATGGATGGATAAAGAGAACGAGCCGTAAACCACCACGCAGGGCCACTGCGGATTGGTGGTTGTTAACGACTGCTAAGGCAGCCAGGACCAACGGCTATACGTGCCTTCCGAAGCACGGAAGAGCTGATAAATTTTTGGTCACCCATCCGATGACCGGCCTTTGCGAAAGTTGCTTAACCTCAGCACTCGCAGACCGAGCGCGTTAACAACTGCGCCATCGAGCTCCTCATGACTCATGAATGACATTCGGTTAATCTTGTTGAAAACGTGGCTGTCGACATTGAATAAGGCTCCTATGGCTTAAAAGTAAGAGTAGATAGTGTGGGTTGGACAGAACCACGCTAGCATAGTTGGTAGTGCACCACTAACCCGGTATGTCATGGGGTGCGGGTTCGAATCCCGCTCGTGGAAACTTTTGCAACACTTTTCAATTTGTAATTTGTTCTCAACAAAATTAACGTAAAACTGTATATCTATATATTAATACGAGAAGCAAAAACTTTGTACCCGTTTTTACGAAAATTGTACGGACGGAGGAGTATGAAATTTCGCACACTTATAGTTTATATAGAGAAGGTTATCCGAATGTTAATATTTTTTTTATTATGCATAAAAAATACATTAAATCAACAAAAACAACATTACACACACAACCATGTATTTGGCACACACGTATTGTTTGTCTTTAATGCAGCCGACATCTCTCAATGCCAATCCAAACTCACATTCTATCTTTTTTAATTTTACATTGCTTAGGATACAATCGGTGCAGCCTTAATAAAATTACTGGGCGACCACTAATAACTATAATTGCAGCTTTGAAAAAGAATAGCTACTGCTGGATAGCAAGCCTCAACGCGAAAGTAAGACGTAAACTCAAATTGTTTATTATAATATTTTTTCACAAGCCTAAATTAGGCACTATTGTTGTACGCAAGCTCCGAACCCGCTACCAAACGGGGTCACACTAAGATACGTCTTATCATCATAATTAAGTGAAACTTTTGTGTGAATTGTGTTGTTGAAGTACTTCATGCTAACTTGACAAGATTTAATCGGGCTTAATTTAATTAGTAGACGTATGGAGAGATTTTGGAGAGTTTTGCCCACCAGGGGGGCGACACGAAGAAATTTTTAAAAAAGTTTAGAAAAATAATATTTTATTGTATTATTAGGCGCGCTTCAGTGGTGGATTTTCGAAGCGCTCGGCTCGATATCCTGAGGTTCTGCGTTCTATTCTTATTATATTCTTATTATATTATTGGGCAAAGTAAGTTTCGGATTTTTCGATTTGGTAAGTACGCTGATTAAATCAATACGCATCAATTGAAACGATGACTTGATTTCATTGATAAAGACCTTTGCCCAGTAGTGATATAATATATAGGAAAATTTGTTACTTTACTTTATTATTACACTAATATTATAAATGCGAAAGTTTGTGTGTGTGTAGATTTGTTGCTTCTTCACGCTGCAACGGTTGGATGGATTTGGATTAAATGCGGCATACAGATAGTTTATAACCAGGTTTAACACGTAGGATAGTTTTTATCCCGATATTCCCACGGGAATAAAACTCATACCTTTTCTCTATATTTGGTTCCACAATTTACTACTTATGATGATGATTTTCCTTTTTACTTTTATATTTTAACTAAATATAATTTAAGCTTTAATATAAATATATTATATATTTTTATAACATATTGGATCGATAGGAAAATCAACTACACATACTTACTTATTTACTATACTAAACAAACTTAAATACAGAACTTAACTATAAAAAAAACAGAAAAAATAATTAGAAATTAAAAACTAAAGACCTATAAATAAAAGATGTCCTCCAACTGTGGGCTCATGGGAACGGTCCCAAGAATGCTGGCAACATTGCCCCTTTGGATTGCCAAACTAATACGCTGGCAAAGGTAGCTGCCAGCCTTCCTGTCACCGGAGGCCTCAATAAGGCGAGCACTTAACTCTTTAACCAGCTGCTTTGCCTCCGGCCCCCATGGACCCATTGTTTCCACCGCAAACGGAACAAATAAATAATTTCGACCTAGGTTTCCGTATTTGTGCCGTTTGCTATTTTCAGCGCTTACCGCAGCAGCCCCCACATGAAGTGAAGTGGCGCGAACATGCGAGGGAGCCACGGTGTCAGCACAGGTTGCATCCCACACCAACGGCCTGCCAAGCTTCCAGGGCCCGATGGTCATTCCGTCAGGTCTCTTGCCATCGCTGCGAGAGATACCAGCTGGCTCTAAGACAGCTGGTAAACCAATGGTGGCAAAAGCACTGCGGATGATGCTGTTAAGTGTCGAGTGACGCATCATACGGCCAGCACTACGAGCGCAAGAGAGGCCGTGATGGCCAAGCTCGTCAACAGCCTCCCCACATATACAGCGGTGAGGGTGGACTAATCTTGCGCCTAAACGGAGGCAGACCGCTAGAGTAAGAGACGGCCCGTCTAACAAGGTACCGACATTGGCAGATGGCAAAGCCTGGAGCCAGTGGCCTGACTCTCTCTCGGAAACGGCAGTGAGACGAGCGAGATCGGCCGTGTCAGCCGATGTGGATATAAGCCCCTCCAATATTTGCTTGCATAAGGGCTCGTCCCATTGCTTCTGTGATTGTGGTAGTAAGGGTAGGCTAGAATTTTGACAGGCGGATAACCAAGCGTCTCTAGCATCTGCCTTGCCCGACAACTCTACGGAACCCAATGATGGGTTGATAATCTTCCTGTAAAGATTGTACGTGCTATGGGCAGAAGACAAAAACGCTGGCAGGGCCACACTGGATAAATTCCTAACTCCTAGGCCTCCGAAGCGTACAGGAAGCGAAGCCTGTAACCAAACGCGGTCGTTCATTGAACAATTTAAAACTTTAATAAGAGTTTCTCTTATCAAATCATCTAAAATTGATAACATTGCTGGAAAAAGCCAAAGTTGGGAGCAACGTAGTACATATGTAAATTTAGGAACAAAAAGACAAAAACGAATGATAAACAATGCCATGTGTGGATTAATTTTGAATAATCGATCTGCAGTTGAATTGAATTTAGTGATCGCATCGTTTATAAAAGCAGGGATGGCAGCATCGAGAAGCGGTGAGCCTAATAAAAATAATGAATCATCGTTGAGAATTTTGATGTTTGGGGCCAGGCGACTGAAGTCAGTAACTATTTGTGCTCTACGGTCTGAGGCCACGGAATTCGAAATGTATAATTCACATTTTGAAAAATTTAGCTCTAAACCTATAGTGCTAAACTGGTTTAACAAAGTTTGTAGGTCCTCGAGAACTAAACCAGAGTTTCCCCCTAAAGTGCCGTCGTCGAGATACCAGATATTAAATTTTGAATTTAGATTTGAGATTATTTGGTGAATAGCCAAAGAAAAAATAGCAGGACCTAGGGGATCACCCTGCTGGCAACCAACGGCGGAATGTAAAAGATTGTTACGGTAAATCAAATTTGTTGGTTCGCCGTAACATTGCCATAAATATTTATAAAATAAGGGAATTTCCTCTTTAACTTTCGCCAGCAGAGCACCCCTGTCTACGGAGTTGAAGGCGTTCTTCACATCCACCTTCAACAGTACTTCACCACCATCATTCAGCAAGAAGGTGCGAGCTGAGTGAACCGCAGCCTCACAGCCTCCCTTTGAGCCAAACCCGAGCTGAACTGGCTGAAATTTAGAAGAAAGATCAGAAAGGATGTGCTTGACACAAATTTTGGAAACAATGCGCCGGATGGTACACCCTACGGCAATAGGCCTTATTCCACCATCTTTCTTTTTTAATGCACAAAGGTTAGCGCCGTAGAGTATACCTGTAAAGTTCTGTGGAACATTTCCGGCAAGCATGACATTACAAAGCTGGGTAATTTTGGTGAGAAGAACTCTGCCGGCGTCTCCAGAGGTACCAGAAATCAAATCTTTAAAGTGTTGCGGTGATAGACCATCGAGACCACCTGCAGAGCCATTTTTAAAAGAGAGAATGGATTTGAATACTTCCTCCTCGTTGGTCGAAGGCGAAGCATCCGTAGACTCGGGTGGATCGGGGAGACGAAGTGTTGCTGCAGGAGGTGGGTGCTTAGAGAGTAGAGAGGCCACTGTCTCCTGAGAGTCAGGAGCAATGATATCACTAGAAAAAATCAACTGAGTGGCACCTTTTAAATCACCTACGTTGATTTTTTCTTCAACCTTACTAACATTAAATGACGCGAGTGGTGGTTTTTTATAACTAATGGGTGAACTATTCAAATTTAGTATGGGGTTGGAACAATTGTTTTTAATTTTTTGGGTCAACGTTAAACTAGAATTTCCATCTTTGCATACATGAAGGACGCGATACGCAAAAGTTAAAAATTGTTCCCAACTATGCGAAGTATTTTGGTTGATGACACTACTGATGGTTGTTGCGAGTGAATGAGCTACAGAGGTACGAGCTCCTCTCGGAATTCGTTTAATAATTGGTGTATTTTTCTTTAATTTACCTAAAATTTGCCAAAATTGTAGGTCTTGTCCAGTAGGTGGGTTAAAAGAACTCGATGAAATAGGTGAATGTGGGATGGGTTGGAAGGCTTGAGTGGTTTGGCTAGGTCTATGAACTTTACCTATATGTATATTCAAACCTATCTTGCCTCTGAAAAATTTTGGATGTGAACAGAGCTCGCACCTCACAAATTGCCCATTGCCGGTATCTTGAGCTGAATTTGTGGAATGTTGGGACATCTCACAAATAAAAACATTAAAATTAAAAAGCACCAAAAAAATATTAGAAATAAAATTATAAAATAAGAATGACAGCTGCTGCAGCTGACGGCTTTTGGCGCAGGCGTGAGATGTCAGCAGCACTGATGAACTCGTCCGTTATTGGCTGCCTCGATGCGGGGACAACGCTCACTGGTTGTAAGAATAGCGTCGCCAAGACGACAATTTGCAGCGAGTTGTTGACATTGGAAAACAGGGTCTTGACAGAAATTATAAATATAAAAGTGTTTCTCGGTAGCTTCAGCGGCGGCGCACACGGATGCCAATGGCGCAGGCAGACGTGGGCACAAGGCAGGAATAAAAAAAACACTACACTAAGACTAGTTATGCGCCATAACTTTTATAAAATAATTAAGAATTTTGCAGAGATGTTTGACGTCCACCCTTTAACAATTAAAAAACAAGGCTCCGGCTCGAAGGACCATTTTTTATGTCCCGGACAATCTTCCCCTGGTTCCTGGGTGCCCAGGACTAAAACAACTCACTAAACTTCGTATATTTATTGAGAAAAACACACCAACTCGCTACTACATCGTCTTTTTTTTCTATATATACATACTGTCTTAATTCCATCATAGACAGCAATAAGACACATCGGTACAAAAAGGCTGAACATATTGTTCTGTTATGAACATATTGGGGGCCTAACTAAAAGTAAAAAAAATAACAAATGTATTGACGCACAATGGCCTAAATTAAACAAGTATGTTGTAACAACAAAAATACAACTTTCAATCATAATCAATTGGCAGGAGACAAACTTTCACTATACTTGTCTTAACAATGAAACCCTTTACGGTCTTGACATGCAAGGCTCTGACTTTGCCATCCTTACCTGGTTGAACATCTACAATTCGACCCACCGGCCAACACAAAGGAGACACATTATCCTCTTTTAATAAAACTAAAGAACCTATCTTAATATTAGGAGATTCATTTCTCCACTTAGGTCTACTCTGCAGCATAACTAAATACTGCTTGTGCCATTGCTGCCAAAAATGTTGCTGCAATTGAACACATTGTTTCCAAAAACTTAATCGTCCAATATTAACATTTGTAAGATCCGTTTCCGGATAAGAAGATAACGACTCACCGGTAAGGAAGTGCCCAGGAGTAAGGTAGGTCATATCATCAGGATTTCTAGACATTGGAGTTAATGGCCTAGAATTCAAAATGCTTTCAATTTGTACCAATACTGTGTACAACTCCTCATAGGTGAGCACTACATTACCAATAACACGTTTCATATGATATTTACACTCTTAATACCAGCTTCCCATAAACCACCAAAAACTGGGGAATAAGAAGGAATAAAATGGAAAGCTATTCTTTCTGAAGAGGTATAATTTAACACAGAGGTTTGGTGATTCATGGAATTCTGTAAATCATACAGCTCCTTAAGAACATTTTCAGCACCCTTATAATAAACCGCGTTGTCACAATATATTTTAGTAGGTTTATTCCTACGAGATATGAACCTTTTTAAACACCCCAGAAACGTGTTAGTTGTCATGTCAGATGCTAATTCAACATGAACGGCTTTAGTTACAAAGCAAACAAAAATTACAACGTAAGCTTTAGTTATTACAGGGTTCCTAATACGAGTTTGCTTTACGTAGAAAGGGCCGGCATAATCAGTGCCAACTATTTGAAACGGCCGTGACATATTAACACGATCAAGAGGCAAAGACCCCATCAATTGAGTTGCATTTTTTGCCTTCAAAATAAAACATTTGATACATTTATGCAAAACAGCTTTTATTTCTCTATTTGCATTCATAATCCAATATTGCTGATTTAAACTGCTTAGAAGCAAAGTATTACTAGCATGTTGCAACCTAAGATGTTCTTTGTGTATGATAATTCTTGTAATATGAGAACCCTTGGGCAAAATAATAGGATGCTTTTGGGAAAATGGCATGTCTGCATTTTGCAACCTGCCACCGACACGCAGCAAACCATGAGAATCCAAAAAAGGATTTAATTTACTTAAACTTGATTTTAAAGGCAAACTGCAATTTAATTTTTTGATGTCATCTTCAAAACAAACTCTTTGGTCACACTTTATTATAAGCCGCAAAGCAGAATTCAATTCATAAGGAAACAGATGTCCCTGCCTTTTTTCAGAATAATTATTTTTACAGTTGAAAACGAATCTAAGGATATAAGACACAATTCTAGTTAATTTACCAATATTAGAAAATTTTGACATGAAAGCATGAAACGAATTCGGTTCCACACATGTAGTGCAGATCTTTGACATGGGCTTCAGTTCTGGCAAATCATCCTTCAATATATCACAATTTATTGTTCCATGACAATAATCTTTATCTAATAAGTACGGAGGCCCATACCACCATAAACTGCATTTTTCTAAAGCCTTGGGTTCGATGCCCCGGGAAAGTAAATCTGCGGGATTAACATTAGTGTTTACATAACGCCATTCAAAATTTAAAGCTAGCTTATTAATTCTATCAACCCGATTACCAACATACATGTTAAGCTTAACAGGTAATATTTTTAACCAAGCCAACACAATCATTGAATCAGTATAGAGGAAAGTCTTTACCGTGTATTTTAAAGACAAGGCAGTGTGAACCTTCCGAGCCAGAATCGCCAGTAATAAGGCGCCATTTAACTCTAACTTCGGAATGCTTAAGCTTTTATTCTTGGGATTGATGCGAGATTTTGAACATAAAAGATTCACCAAAACTTCGTTATTAACATCTATCACTCTCAAGTACAAACAGCAGCCGTGGGCTAAATTTGAAGCATCGCAAAAACCTACAAGCTCCATGCTTCGCACCTGCTGAGTATTAATATTTCTGATTATAGATAAACAAGACATTTGTACTAAACTATTAGCAAATTCAATCCATTTTTTATTAAGTTCATCAGGCAAATAATCATCCCATTTCATATTTTCTAAATACCACACCTGTTGCATCAAGATTTTAGCCTGAACCAGAACAGGACCACAAAGACCCAAAGGGTCAAAAAACTTGCTGATAAAACTAAGCATTTGACGTTTAGTATACCTTGGCTGAACTTCCTTTACAGGACACTTCATATTTAATACATCAGCATTGACGTCATAAGTCAAACCGAGGGTTTTGACATATTCATTATTTTTATCAAAACTTCTACTATCTATTTGATGCAACTCCGATGGAACATCTTGTAAAATATCCTTGTGATTAGAGCACCATTTATGAAGAGACAAACTGGCCAGCTTCATAAGCTCAATCAACTGCTTTTTCATTTTAATAAGCTCATCAAGGTCATTCGTTCCGCATTGTATGTCATCAACATAACTTGTGTTCAAAAGCACAAAAGACGCTAAAGGATATTGATCCTTATACCTCTGAGCAAGCTCCACTAAACATCTAGTGGCTAAAAATGCCGAACTCTTTAAACCATAAGTTACAGTCTGTAACTGAACGCATTTCACCGATTGGTCCAGAGAATCACGCCACAGAATATTTTGTAAACAGCGATACTTTTCCTCAATGAGGATTTGCCGATACATAGCTTTAATATCACACAAAAGCACATATTTAAAGGTTCTGAATAAAATCAGAATGTCGAAAAGGTCCCGTTGAACAACCGGGCCATTCAAAAGTATGTCATTTAAAGACATATTATTTTTTGTAGAGGCACCACCATCAAAAACGGCCCGAACAGGAGTCGTTTTACTATTGGGATTGATTACTGGATGATGGGGTAAAAACATTACTTTTCCAGAATTTAAGTCATACTTTGAGATGTCAAAATATTTTGCGTGTTCTTGCTCAATGTAATCATGTATAAATTTCTTATATTTATTATACAATTCTACGTCCCTTAGGAACCTTTTTTCTAAATTAAAAAATCGTTGCAAAGCACTGTCAAAGGAATTACCTAAATTCAAATTTTCAAGATCAACTTTTACAGGCAAGGCGACTGTAAACTTATCATTTTCCAGTTTGACAGATTCTTGAAAAATCTGTTCCGCTAACTGGTGCTCTGTACCAACCTCTTTTAAGACATCAGGAACTTTTTCACACTCCCAAAACTTGGACATAGTTTCGTCGATATTCAAAGAATCGTAGTGTGACAGTAAAGTAGACTTTACTGCCTTTTTTAAAGGGTTACCTTGAGCCGTAACACAAACGTTACATGATGAAATCTTGCCAGCAGAAACTGGCAGCGTCCCGGCTACAACATAACCAAATTTGGTATTCACCAAGAAAGGACCTGAAGGCGTCAGCGGAAACGATTCACGTTGGAGGACCTGAAAGAATATGTCACATCCGAGTAACAGAGAAATTTCATCAGTTTCATTGAAAAGCTCATCCGCCAATTTGACATGAGAAGGAATATTAAATTGAGAGATATCAAATGTCTGCTGTGGAAGTGGGCAGGTGATATTTTTGGTCATACAGCAAGAAACATTGACTTTGAAGTCACTCACACCGGAATAGACAACAACCTCTGCCCTTTTAGAGACATTATTTGTGCCATCACAAACTCCCGTAACTAACACATCTGTTTTATAAACATAACAGTAGTGTATATATGGTTATTCTTCCTCTCAAAATACTAAAAACCAATTATTCAATCTATTCATCCTACATCATACCATTATCCGATAACCATATAGACCCATCAGTTCGGTTGAGCTCGATCTATTCAAAGCAGATAATATAAACAGAATCTGTTCTATTCTACGGTTACATACAAGACTAAATCTGACTTTTAGACACTACTTTACTTTTAAAAAAAAAAAAAAAAAAAACATTAGATAGAAAAGCTACAAGCTATCATTGTACACTTCCCCCTTCAAATCTAAACCATATAAAGTTATGAATATCTTCTAATATTGAGAGGCCGTCAAAAATTTGCTGTAAATTGTGTTCTGGATGATACAATGATATTAAAGACAGTTTTTTCTCTTTACAAATATTGAGTTCTTTAAACTCGTTTATCATCATTTCTAGCTTGTGCGTAGCGTGGCACAATATCAATATTCACATCAATATCAATACTTAGAATCTTAGCAGTTATTTGTTAAACTTAAATAATTATGTCTAATAATAGACAAATGATGATTATTGCTTCTTGATTGCCATTTTATAGATATTGTGCTCCACTCAAACCAAGCGAATACGAGTAGGATCTGATAGATCTGATTATAATAGAATTAATCATGGGGTAAAAATTGAAACACCGTAATTATTAAGCATATACATTTTATTAGTTATCATTAGGCACAATGATCAACATTATTTATTATAAATTCATATATGTTTATGATAGATATATTTAATTCAGTTAACATAACATTTTATTATCAATACGCCACTTATTCAAACAAATTACATTTTTTAAAGCACAAATATTCTTATGATATATACATGTATAGACATCGTTACATTCACTGTAAAGATCAGATAAAGCATAAAAATTAGGACACTTAAAATCTTCTATATTAACAACATTATGATTAACAAACATTTCTTTAACCCACTTGGCTTTTTCTTCGCCTTTAACATAAATACGCTTATTCTCAAGAAGAGGTGAAATTAGATGTTTATAATTTGAAAAAGAAATAAATCCTTCCTTCCAATAAATATTTCTATTTCTCTCAATCCAGTCAACCTGTCTCTTTTCTTTTGTAGTTAAATCATAAAATGGAAATGGTGGTCTTATTAAAAAGCTTTGTACTCCTTTATCATCCAAAATAGCTATTTCTTTAGGTATAAACTGATTTAATTCGTTTTTGAAACCTTGAACATCAACTATTAACTTCATGATATCTTGCGGACTGTACTGCTGAGAGGTTTATATTCTACAATTCGATCGTTGATTATGAGACAATAGGCACTTGTTTGGTCAGGAAAATCTTTATCACTTTCTATTTCTAGTCTTACATCAACTGGTCCGGTTTTTAATGTTTCATTCTGCCTTGAACAGTCTATTACAAACAAAGGTGCTTTTTCTTTAAAGTCGATAATATTAAGCAACGGGTCAACTGGAGTGTTGTAGTAAGACTGACGGAATCTGATGTACATTTCATATAATATACGATATTTATCATTATCAAAATTAAGTTTAAGTGCATCATATGGATATGATTGCGAATTCAAAAATAATGTAACGTTAGTTAAATTACAATGATCAAACAGGGAACAATTTCTATCCTTCAAATTTTTCTTAGTTGTTTGAAGACCAAATATTAAATATCTAGGTTTCTCGAGTTGGGAGGCAGTCTTGATTGACCATGAATGTTTCTTTGTTTTAGGTAAAAGCGGATATTCATATGTGTCCCAGTTTCGAAATGCTATTTGTATTGGCTTATCTTTTTCTAATTGTTTTAAAAGTAGTAATCTTTCTCGATCGGACACTTTAATATGAGGTACACGCCACTGAATTCTCTCAATATTTACTGAAACATGATCATTATTATCAAGTATGAGAGCATCAACATTAGATTTACATCTCGTTAATATTAATTCATGTTTACAGTTTAATACGATCTTGTTATAGTCTTCAGCAAATCCTAATAGTTTACTAAGCGGTAATATTACATTGAAAATACCATTTACAGATTTTGTTCCATTCAAGTTCCATCCCCACAGAGCAGCCTGTTTACTTTCTCCCTCATTCATTGAAGTGTAAGATTTGATTGTAGAAGTAATACCGACATGTCTAATACGATCAATTTCAACACCATTTATCTCATATCTTATATCGTGAAAAAGAAACGGTATAGGATTATTGTTAAATTGAAACTCCTTCCTTACAATTTTTCCTGCAGCATCCTTCGTAAATACTTCTACGCATCCTTCAATCAAAATAGAACTGGCTGAAGGCAGTAGATAAATGTCTTGCTGATTAATCGGTATTCGTATTTCATCGTTTTCTTTGAAGCTATTGGTGTACGGGGTATAGGAATGCACTTCATAACCTTCAATAGAGTTGTCAAAATGCGGTGCTTCATTAATTTGCAAGATACTCATAGTTGAAATCCCAAATTTCTTAAAAACTCTTTATTAATCTCACTGAGAGCTGGTACAACACGTGTTTGTTTAATGGAGCCGTGATTTAAACTATTAGTTTTTGTCGGTTTACCACAACTTATCTTACTTTTCTTAATATTGAAATCAATCATAGTATTGTTACAGTTAATATTTGTATAAAGACAAAATGCTTCTTGTTTATTGGAAGCATAAACGAACACTGATCTATAACGTATCAATCATACAATTTATTTGAAATTAAAGCATACAAGTTTCAAGAAATTTAAAACATAAATGACCACAGTTATACGGATGACTACCCTGATAATTATTATAGTTATACTGAATGCTGTCTCCCACATATTTAATAAACTCTGTTGGTGGTTTTAGATCACCATAACTATCAAAGTATTCAATATAGTCATTTTTCTTAATATAAGCTACCCAATGTGTGCCTTGATTTTCAGAGCTATCCAAATTAATTATACCGCATTCGATTTTGCGAGGACGTTTAGGTAATTGATCTCTCATGAACACACCTCGAAAATACGGAATATTTTTTGAATATTTCATTATATCAATATTCGTAAGAGGACGATTAGGTAGCTGCTTATTCAGTTTTTTGTCGAAGTGTAAATACCTAGACCACCTTTATACGGTTTAAGCTTTAGTCCTCTCCCTAAACATACTGGTTCAAAATTCTGATTGAGTGTTTTCACCTCATTCCATGTTTTTTGTGCACTCTGAAATGTTTTTATCATTCGCGCTATAACAGATGTTTTATTAACAAGAGCACCGGCAGCAGATAATCCAGTAATAATCGGTATTAATGGTAAGAATCCTCCTGTCTTCGGTAGCGGTATCACCCGTGGAATTTTCACCTCGGAATCAGATACAAGATCTTTTATAGCAGCAATAGCCAAATCGATTGCCATCTTTTTACACTTAGGCTTTCCTTTACGAATATTTTTTTTCGCATAAGCAACTACATTTTTAAAAGTTTTTTTAAGTCCCGCTCCCTGTGATAGTTTCACCAACATTGCTTTGTTAACAATATTTGCCGCAAGCTTTTCTCCTACACTCGCTTGGGGTGATGATGCTCTTTTCTTTGTCATTTTCATTAAGATTTTATCTGCTATATGTCTGGATTGTAAGTTCGTTGTTTTCATATATGCAATATCGTGCTGTTTACAATACTCGTCAAGTTCATTCACACCCTTGTCACCTCTGATAAGTCTCTCGCGTAATCTTGTTCCTGGTCCACAGTAGTTATAGCCCGGGAGATGTAACTCAAACGGTAGATGATTTATTATACTATTCACAAGACCTTTCCCCTTCATATATAAGTAAGGAATGACTAAAATATTCTTGCACTTTATAATATATTAGTGTTTCTTATCCAACTATTTTCCTGAGATGGTAATCCTAACCACTTAACAAAAACTTTATCCCCCTTTTTCTTAAGAACTTTTTCGACTAAATACACGTCAGGATTTTTAGTTTTCTGAAGCTCTTGAGCATAAAATGATCCTAGAATTTTATTTTTTTTATGAGTCTTCTAGCAAATAAGTTGATGGATAAGTATTCTGAACAACGGTTACTTTAAATAACTCAGTTGACCAATTCGGAGTGTATCCTTTCTCGAAATTTGCTTTACTCTTACTTATTCGCACTATATCGCCAACAACGAAAGGACATTTTCTCTTAATTTTCGGCTTGTTAAGAATATTATATCTTTGCATCACAATTTGTTTTGTATGTTTATTCACTTTCGCTGGACACATCTGAATAGTTCTATGTTTAGTGTGATTGTAATCACTCACAACTTTTTCTAAGGTTCCATCAATCCATTTGAAGTTACCCTTCAAACTAAACGTTTTATAAAGTTTACCTTTTATAGTACGTATTACTCGTTCGACTATTGAAGCCTTTTTAGTTGAAAATGTAGAGTAATGGTTTATTGAATGCGCTTGCATCTCCTTTTTAAAACTTTTATTGTAGAATTCTTTACCCCAGTCTGTTTGCAAGTTTATAGGGGTTCTGCCATTGTGCAAAATTGATTGAAATGCTTTTGTTACAGAATCTTTAGTTTTATTTTTTAGTGGTCTGACCCAAACATACTTCGAAAAGCAGTCAATTACGATAAGTATAAAATTATAATTTGAATTAATATTCGATAGTTTTTGCACATCAATTAGATCAGCTTGCCAAAGATCATCTATGTCTCTGAGTAAAACACATCTGCGAAGAAAATTCACTCTTGCATATTTATGTATTTCGTTCACAACATCTTCTTTACTCATTTTTAGCTTCTATAATCTTCAACAACCATTTATCAACTAAACAAATCTTTAATATGATTATGTTATTTATGATTTTATTATGCCCGCTTCTTGTAGTTCTTCTATGATTGAAATAATTTCATTGTCTTGATTAGTATTTCCAGCTTGTTTGGAAGCAATAAGAAGTTTCAATCTTTCTACTAGCTCATTAGGATCATCCCAATAGATGAAGTCAGTATTTTTTCTATATCTCTTTAAAACGTTTAAGTTACCACCATGTTTTTTAATATTGTCTACTGCTGATGCAATGAACATAGGTTTAATAATTTGTCGATATTTGTCACCTTTATCCCCCTTTAACTGACCTTTATTATCATAATCACGCTTATGAGCATTTGTTTTTATCAAAATGTTTTTATAAACCTTTTTATCATTTTCAGTAACTAATTCTAGATTCGGTTTTTTATGTAATAATACCTCTGTTAGTCCTGCAGTCAATTGATATTCATCATTATCAATTTTGATTCGACATGGCTCCTGGTCACCGTCAACTGAAGAAATTATTTTAACCACAGAATTACCCATCATTAACCGATCACCCACTTTCCGGACTCCAAAAGGTATATTTATATTATAAAGACTACTCAGATATTGTTTTGTCATAGACAGGTCTTTATTATCCGTATCGGTATAATATTCCGAGTTTGAATCCAAATTCTCTGTTTCTGAATCTTCATCTGATAAATGTTTATTTGTTGTCGATGATGTATAGGCTAAGGAGTCATCTAATTTATCTATTTCTGAATCCTCGCCCGATGGTTGTTTATTTGGTGTAGAGGTTAAGTGACCTAAATTAATCGGCACTCGTACAGTACTCACATTAAAGTCGCATTTCACCTTATTTTGGTTCGATTCCAACATTTGTGTTAGAGGTTCAGTAATAGGTTTAAATATTTTATTGAGTTCATAGCTGTTTTGATCTTCCATATCTCTTAACTGCTTAAGTTTATTTCTTATGTTGTCTGATGATGTGATTATCTGTTCTTTGATATTAAGACTCATTTTTTGTCTTTTCGCTCTCACTTATCTACTGCAAATGATAATATGGCATTTTAGGATAGGTATATAAAGGTGTCAAGATTTTTTCTATATCTACCTTTATTTAATTCAGAGTCTTTATTAATAGTTAAAAAACTATGCCTCTCTTGCCAAACATCGTAACAAATATCTTTAAATTTATTCCATGACATATCTGAATTCACGTGTTCATTGTATACACGCTTCAAGTTAATTTCATCTTGTTTGAAGAGTAATAATAAATTTGTGTTATCACGAATCAACTGTTTCGGCACCTTTGAATATGTTTGTGACAGATAAAAGCAATCAATTTGATTATGTCTTCCCATGGTGAAATAATTACGAATGTTGATCTGATTTTCACAAACCACATCGTCAAATATTATAACCGTGTTTGGCAATGCATCTTTAGGATGTATAACTTCACAATCATCACTCAATACATAATATTTGATTTCAGGAACGTTTAAAAGCACTTCTTTAAGATAACAATATTTACTTTGAAAGGGGGTTTTTGTGTATAAATATAAGTTCTTAAATTTAAGACCATTTTTATGTAACAACAAAGTAACCATTACATTCGTTTTACCACAATTAGATGGCCCGCAAATCAAACAACGAATGCTATTAGGTAACAATGCACTATGTTTGATGAACTGTGATTTCGTTTCAACATCAATAGGACTAACGTCCAAGCTTAGCGGCTGTTTTCTAAACTTCATTATACACAAATGATGATTATTGCTTCTAGATTGCCATTTTATAGATATTGTGCCCCACTCTAGACTAAACGAATAAGATCTGATAGAAATCGATTATAATAAAATTAATCATGAGGTAAAAAAATAAAACACCGTAATTATTAAGCATAATACATTTTATTAGTTATCAATAGGTGCTAGATAAACAATGCAATACACAATTAATTATAACTAAATGTATGCATAGTGACCCCATGCTACAGTTTCAACTTGATTCGGTAGTATTTGACGTTTATCATCATTTCGATTTAATACTAACTTATTCACTTCTTGTGAATACAAAGTATGTTTCAAAGACTTAATAGTATTCATCCTACATTTTAAATCTTTATCATTTAATAAACAATCTGAATAATGATCTAGATTTAAAAACTTTGTTACAGATTTAGATACACCTTTAGCCTTTTTGATCTCTTCACTAGTACTCTTAATACAGTAAAGTTTAGCTCTTAATCCTACAAACTCAGTTATTAATTCGCCCCCCATTTCATCTTTGAACAAGCCAGGTATTTTGTTATTTACTCTTGGGATTCCATAGGGATTGTTTTTATCAAAATTACTGGTATCGAACTCTTGAATGTCATGCTTAATATCTTCATACACATCATCTGTAAAAATTAAATATAAGAGACTGTCGGTATCAGTATAACAAAGTTTAGCATTCTCTCCATACTTTTGTTTAATAAAATTATAATGGAATTGATACATATGTGCTTTAGCATACTCTAATACTGTGAATCCCACATAGATCGGTTTATCCAGAGTAATTTTTTCTAGACCTAGCTGAATAGCTAGGAAATTTTCTGAAAATATTGATACTGATTTTAAATTTGGTTTTGCAATTAGTTTTCGAGCACCAACACGTTTATTTGTTACATTATTATTATCCTCCCATTCAGATACTAGTTTCACATTCACTTGTTTTCGCTTATTCTCTATAGTTTTACCAAAGATTGAATTATTCAATAACTTGAAAAAGTCTTTTTCAAAATCAGATTTAGAGGCCTGACGCAAACTTGTGTTCAAATCTATATATTTCTTCAGAAAACTTTCTTGCCTAAAGGTTATTACGCGATGAATTTTTTTTAATAAGAGTCCTTGTTTCAAACATTCCTTTAAATGTGTATAATGAATTACATAACAGTGTTTATTATATAGATTTGCCACAAGTTTTGTCGATTTACTACCTGGTGGAATAAGTTTCTCAACACCAAAAGGCAAGTCACAATGAGCATCATGTAAGTAATAAGGATATTCTAAATCAACTTCTAAAATGAATCCGTATTCACTATCATCCGAAATAGTTTCGATATTTAAATCGTTCATTTCTTCAGACGATAAGAATCTAAAATCAGATATCGGCATTTTTTTCATCATAGCAAATCCATACAAATTATTACAATCCAGATATATTAAAAAACTCGATGGATTTGAATAATCAAAATTTGGCAAGTACTTATTATTAGCTTGAGCATGTCTCAACGTACATTGTGCTAAACCACCTCGAATACCTTTTTCTAACATATGATAAATTTCAAGATCATACACCAACTCTAATCGAACATCAGTATAAAGGAGCATCGCATCCCAGCTAAAGCCTGGTGCGGTAACATAATACGCTGGATCTAGCTTATAGTAATGCAAACTCATGGTTCTGAAGTTTTCAAATATATCGGTTAATAATAAAACATCACATTTTAAATATAAATCAGTGTATTCACCCATGTCAATTATATGAAATTGATCCCAAACATTATGGGCATGTGTGTATTCACTATCAGATATATGTTGTTTTGATAAACTGTTATAAAATAATCGTTTAGGTGGTAAATATTTGTCATCATATTTCGAGAAACTATTCATGTAGTCATATGGATAAATTCCTTTTTTTCTCATTAACCCAAATTGATTGGGAGTAGTAAAAAATTTTGAAGTATGTATGAAATCATCATCGTTTAAGCTTTTACTCAACTTATCTAAGCTTGCACTTAAAAATAAGAAAGAATCAATAAATTTCACTTGTACAGAGGATTTGTTCTCATTCATTTCAAATGACTTCGTGATCGTTATGTACTTTTCTTTAGTCTTTGGTATAACATTAATTGAACCATCATATTTCGTTAGCTCCATTATGAATAAATGTAAATCATAGCCAGATAAATTATGAAACACCATCGGTATAAATGGACATATTTTGAAATTAAGGTTACAATATGAATGAGCGGCCCCCCTATACTCGCCAGTAATATGATCATGGTCACGAACTTTATCACCAAACAAAAAATGTTTACAAATATGACAATAAACACTCAAATCGTATTCAATTCGCTGTTTTTCAGTTAATTGCGTCATTGGTTTATTAGTCTTAATCAAATCATTAATATATTTCACATCTTCCATTAAATTTTTGATAAATACTTCTGTTGCATCTAAACCTCGATATGAAACCAATTTGTTTAAAGAGCTATCAAATGAACAACATATATAGTAGGCAAAACATGAAGGTTTATGAATCTTAAACTTGGTAGTGCTCGTGCTCTGTGAATTATCTGAATATTTTTCTAATAAACTCTCAAAATCACCGTATATTATAAAAGGAACCTTTTGCTGTCTTTCAAAATGTTTAAACATTAAATAAGTATCAGGTTTTGGTAATACTTGTAAAACTTTGGAACAGTAATGTTTTTTGTATTTTTCTTCACTTTTAAAAGTCAGTAAACATGCTTCACACAAATAAATATTACCTCTATGTTTTGTTACTTGACTTCGTACTAATTTCAATAGATTTTTAATTAAACAGTAATGACCTTTTCCATTGTTTTCAATATATAATAAATTAAAATGATTAATTCTTTTATTAACAGTCCTAAATAAAGGTCCAGTTACATATTTATTCTTTTTGTCTAAACCAAACACATTAATACTTATATTCGAGTTATTCTTTTCAAAGATCTTAATATCTTGAAATGATGGAGGAAATTTCATTCCATTTACATTAAATATATCTGAAAAATTTGGATAGGAGCTACATCTATCTGAGTTTTTATGACATGGATAAAGCCCAGCTAAGATGCTCCAAAGGAAACAAAACTCATCATTATTTTTAACATTGATACAGCTTTTAGTATTACCCACGCGAGGAGGCAGTTTTATATATGTACCTCCTCGCAAAGGACAATATTTATTTATATTTATTTCTAAATGACTGAGTGATAAAAATGTCCAACCAGACTCGGAGTGTTCAAATTCAGTAAGCTTTCTTTTCATCGTTTCAATTGTTTTCATTTTAAATATCTCTTTCAATTCACTAATATCATGTATAATATCATATTTCGTATTAAATGATTTCAGTTGCTTTACTTTTGTTTTTGGTAATAAATAAAATGCAAATAATTCAAATTGTATCTTAAGACATTTGTGTTTTTGTAAAGTAATATCAGCGATTCTATATATATCGGTTTCACAATCATGTAAAAAATGTTCTGGTATTGAATAAATCTTATTTTTAGCTTTAATACAATAACTAATTACTCGATTTTTGAGCGCCGTCTTAATGATATAAATATTGTCAAATTCAGTAGCAATCAAAGAATTCATTTTATGTAATTCGGTTTTCAAATGATATTGATACTGATTCCTCGTCACTCTAATCTCACATTTATCACATTTAACAATTTGCTCATAATTGATAGGTCCTCGGGTATTGGTCACCTTAACTGTAAAGAAAAAAAAATACAAGTAAATTTAAATTGATTTATTGATTATTAATAATGAGTAATAAGATAATACAATCAATCACTTTGAGAGAATATAATAATAAGTTTAATTACTCTAGGATACAAAGTGTATTTATTGATTATTAATAATGAGTAATATAATACAATCAATCATTGAGAGAATATAATAATAAGTTTAATAACTCTATGATACAATCGATAGTGTATCGATTATTAATCGATAGTGATAGGGGTCCAAATTATCTAAACAATCTATTTTTAATTATTAATCGATACTATTTTTATCAATATAATCGAGTATAATCGATTACAAATAGTAACTTGCGACACACATTTATTCATCATACTACACCTGCATGCTGAAGAATGATGAATATGTGTTAGGCACCCCGCGAAATTCTTTTCGTGTGGCGGTTACCACATTGGCGAGATGTTGCCACAAGACACTATCTGTATCCGTTTTACATTTAATAGCGGTGACAGCGTGTCGCCACCTGTTTACAGGTGCTACTCTCTCTATATCAGACACTTTGTACACTTTTATTTCGACGTAGTGAGTGCCAGGTTTATCTGGTATCACTTGTTTCGATACCCCTGTGGCCAATCTATTAATAAAAACGGATTGTAGAGGTACTATCTCATAGTTACCCCTGTCCGATGATTTCAATGTTTCTTCGTTTGAGTCTTCCTCACCGAACAGATCCGCCGCCGTCACTCGAGCTGGTGGTGGGATCGCTTTGATAATCGGCTTGTTTTTCTTCAACCGCTTATTTGATTTTACTTCGTCGTCTGATGGTAATCTGCGAATAGAAGAACCTCGTTAAAAATAAGCTGCATAATGCTCCTAGACAAATTTTGAATAGATGAATGTTTTGTAAAAAATATAGAATATAAAATATTCTATAAGTATAAAATTTACGTTTGGACTTCATTCTTTACACGAACATCTTGCTCTCGGTTTGCATCGCCAGCGTAATGGCTGACACGTTTCTTTCCTGTGACCGCTGGTGTGTAGTTCGATTCCTCATCTGATTGCGGGAACAGCTCCTCACTGAGATTAGGCATAGACTTCGACCTATAAAAAAATAACAAAGCCATAAAATCAGATATCTGGTTGACTGACAGAATGCCTGATGGCATTAAGTCTGTCATTTGGACCCTTTTTTGTGTGCAATAAAGTTTAAATAAATAAATAAATAAAAAACATTAGAAAAGTTTATTAGTAGGTAGGTACAGCGAATTCTTAAGAACAATTTTATTATATTAAAAAAATACTTACATTTTTTATTTTATATATTTTTCAGTCTTAGTTTCTTGCTTGCTCACTGCAGAATGATAACTTCCATCCAAATCTTGTCTGTATTTATTCAAACAAATTTTATAGTGTGTGTTGTGTGTCGATATGATAATTGCATGTGCATAAAAGCTGACTCCGCTAAAATCCATAATAGATCCTGAAGAATACATTGCAGAAACCCTAATTTGGCAAGTAGGTTACGAACACAATCATTGCTAGTTTTTCCATTGTGTCAGCAAATTACATATTTATTTGTAAAAAATGATGTATCTTTACGATTTTGAACTTTATAACTATCAAAAAATTTGTCTATAAATTCGCGGTGTAGATACTATCAAAATGTTAATCACTTCGAAGCTTTCAAGAAAGTAAAACACTCATTTAAATGAGCGTAAGTATACAATTAAAAAATATAATATAGTACTTATTTATTTATGATTGATATTGTTATGTAATAATTGCTTTTTTTTTTTTTTATTTTTTCAGGACAGCGAAGAATCACTATTCAATTTTATTCCGATGGATATAAATCTTCAGAGTACGAGTCGCAAAAGAATCAATGATGAAAATATATTATATTCGTGTATTAAGAGACCGGTCACGGGGGGCATGAAATTAATTAAAATAGAAATGTATGACCTTATAATGAGTGATCTTACTTCGAAAGGACATGCAGGCGTGTGTCAGTGTAAAGCTGATATTTGTGTACAACATGTTATTAAGAGTGGTTATATTGATGATGTCTATGTATGTGTAAAAGAACTTATAACGAAAATAGAAAATAATGTACTAAATTACTAAATAAACTACTAAGTACCGAACAATTCAGCATTTGTTTTATTTGACGATTAGATGCTCACAAAATCCTATTAATATGTACCTAGGATAACTTTTCAGCAATAGTTACAATTCATAAAAATACCTTGAGTTCTTTTTCACTTTACTATTTTGAAAAACTTAGTTTTAGGAACCTACACCTATATCTGTATAAAAATTTGTAATAAACCTTGATACATACTTTTTATTACAAAAATTATCTGAGCTGAATAGTCTGACGGTATGTCACTGTAACCAACCCTATTAGGAAGTGGTCTAATCAAATAAATGATACAAGATATCATGTTTACATTTTATAATCTTCGTTCGGCGCGATCTACTTGAGGCGCCCTCACTGTGAGTAGAAACTGCACTGTGGGTAGTAGGTTTACGATTATTTTAATTAGCTAATATTTATCATTATGAATGCTCATGATCTGCTCATTTAAACTTAAGAGAATAAGCAGGTCAGTACTTCATCTGAGACCTAAGTAAGTGATCTGTGGTCTTAGTGTATTATGGTTATTCTTCCATCATACCATTATCTGATAACTCAATAGACCCATCAGCTCGGTTGAGCTCGATCTATTCAAAGCAGTACGTATAAACAGATTGAATAATTGGTTTTTAGTATTTTGAGAGGAAGAATAACCATATATACACTACTCATAACTATTTACATGCTTTAACAAGTGTTCTGATATGAAGGAAATTTGACTAGCAGAATCTAAAAGAGCCCTGGCTTGTGTAACAGTACCATCACTGTTCACTAATCTTACCATGGCTGTCGGCAATAAAATGCTTTGGGACTGTGCTTTTACAGTTGTATTGGCAGTCACATGAGATGATTTGGCAGGCAACTCACTAACATCTAAATTGAAGTCCTTTTACTACTTAGGTCTTGGATTTTATGTTGGGAATAGAACCTATTTAGTAGTTTTTTATACTTTTTTATTGAAATTTTGACAGACTTTTGAAACTGTCAAAGCGGTACGACGTCCGCCAGGTCCACTAGTTATTTTTATAACAATAAAGCCTGCCCTACAGTTTAAAACACTACAGCACAGGGGAGCATGCCAAAACTTTTTTTTTTGTTGATGGCTTCGTGCGATTAGCACATTTAGCCAGTGTCAAAGTAATTTTTCTAACAAGTAACACATAAATAAATAATATTTCTTTTCTGTATGATGATGATGAATGATGATAGAAATAAGAAGTGAAAAATGATATACCCCCAACCCCTCGAGTATCTCAGTAAAGATGTGGGGCTTTGCTAAGTCCTCGGGCGGATTTCTTGAGAGAATTTGCAAAGTGACGTTGCACTGTTTTGTTTCATTTGCCAACACTCATGCACACTCACGAATACTTAACGGTTAATAATCCACCATTATTTCACATTAATATTCAATATAACACAAATTTTCGAAAATAAAACAAAACCGCAGACATGACTCTTCACTTTCCCGCCAAGAAGTCCCGTGCCATAAACTTCCACGCGGGGCCAGTGCGGTGCGCTGGTTGTTTATGATTGCTATCAATCATAAAAGGCACCATCACCAAAGGCTTTAAGCGCCTTCTGCTTTTTTTATATTAACGGGTAAGCACAGTGCCTTGATCTCACCTGATGTTAAGTGATGATTAGGCTATTTGGTGGAAGCGCACTTCACCTGGAAACCCCAACTATGTAATGAGGCACTGGCTATCTTATCTCTAGCTGCCGGAACACAACAATGCTACAAATATTAATGTTATGGTGACATAATTAGATGATAAGATGGTGGTAGCTAGCCAGGCAGACAAACAAGTCCTACCACCAACCAAACCGAGTACACAAAGATGTACCCTCCGCTGGGAATCGAACCCGGGACCTCTGGGTCTAAACCGGTGGTCTTAGAGGAGGTTAACATGATCGAGATGATACATTTTTGGTCACCCATCCGATGACCGGCTTTTGCGAAGGTTGCATAACATCAGCATCAGCAATCGCATACAGCGCCATCCAGCTAATTTTATGAAAATGAAGGTGCAAGTTTTTAATTAAATAAATAAGGCTTTCATTTTCACAGAAGACGTGCGCGAGAGCATGACTGTGTGTAAATCTTTCAAATGAATTAACCTATTAGCATAATTTGCCACAAACTTTGTGCTTGCCCTAGCTATTCCGTCTCTAGCCACAGTGTAGATACATACAGTATGATACATTAAAAGGAAATGTTAGATACCTACTTAATTTTGTTTTACTTTACCAAGTGACTACGAAGAATTTATTTATTTAATTGGCACAACTACAGAATACAATTCACAACATCAGGTATTAAAAACTAATTCTCATTCATTCATTCACCATACATTTGCAACAATATATTTGACTAGCGGCCCGCCCCGGCTTCGCACGTGTGTGTACCTACCTTTTGTTTTTTAAATATAGCCTATAGTCTTTCTCAATAAATGGACTATTCAACACAAAAAAAATGTTTCAATTCGAACCAGTAGTTCCTGAGATTAGCGCGTTCAAGACGCGCATAATTCACTAATATAAATATTTAAGATACAACGACATAATTTATTACAGTTAATAATTATGTCGTTCTTTACGCTGCTCTTTTTCACTTGTAGCTTTGGCACGTTTAATTAAACCTGAGATGCTGTTCACTATGCCTTTGTTTGCCTCCCCTGAGTACCTACACAGCAAAAAAACCTGCAAACAAAAAAGTCAGAGAAGAGAGAGAGAGAAACATTTATTGACTACACAAGTACATAAAAAATAAAATAAAAATAAAAAACATAAAACAAACAATAGGTCAATCAGGACCCTGCCTCAGCTTGTGTTGTTGCGAACGAAGCGTATCGCAACAACGCTGGTGGTGGCGGAGCCTGCCGCCGCCGGCGCCCACCGGTGCGCGGTGCAGAACATTAATTACTAAGAACTAGAACACAAGCAAAACAAATGTCAAAAGATCGAAGATCTAGATCGGATACCCTTTGGGTCTTTTCATTTTTATCACACCTTTCTTTTACACGTTGTATATCACACCGCACCGCACTGGGCCCTCGTGGTGGTTTCTGGCCCGTTCTCCCTATCCATCCATAGGGAAGGCTCGTGCCCCAGCAGTTGGGACGTCTAAATATTCCTATACGTCCCCACACGTGCCGCCCCTTCTATAATATATTATACTAGACATTCTTGTACAGTCTGCGGCAGATCAACCTATCCAAAACTGTCAAATTTCTACAATCAATTTTGAACTTTATGGCTTTAGTTATAAGAATCAATATTCATTGGAGAAATTTGACAGATTTGTGTAGGTTTATCTGCCGCCGTGTGCACTGTAAAATAATACTTAGGTAAATAGTGAAGCATGTTTTTATACTGTATAGCACAGCACTGTGGTCGACCTCAAATTTTTGATACTTATTAAGTATTAACTTGAACTTGGAACAGATGTATGGTCTGTAAAAAAATCTTTTGACAATTTTGTGTAGGTACTTAGATTTTTTTAAAGTAACCTTTTGACCTCGTGATAAGTGACGATAAAGCCGCGTTTGGAGACAATATTATGAGAGTATGTACATACGTATCATATACACCCTCTGCTGGATCCCGATCCGAACCCCCGATCCTATCCGAACCCCTCGGAGAATCTAGTAAGGAACGGGGACGCTCACTAGTGCGTGATGCCGTTCCCGCAAGAAAAATTCTGCCGGTGCTTCGTTTCACACGGCTTGAGGAACCCTTTAAATTTCTCGCCTCCCCCAAAAAGCCCGGTGAAGCTGAAAATGCAAAGTGGCAATCAGCAAACTCTCTCAAAAAAACCTCTGCTGGAAATCAAATCCAGGAAATATTGTAAGTACCAATGTAAAATGAATAAATAAATATAAATAGTTGAGGATCAAGAGTGAAGTGTGCTTCCATCATTGGCCTTCAGGTGAGATCAAGGCACTGTGCTTACCCGTAAAAAATATATATAATTTAAATTCTTATTGAAAATGTTAATCAGGTCAATAATAATGCTTAGACGATTAAAAAGAATTATTTTTTAATTTTATTTTAATAAAAAAAGACATTAACTTTGACTTTGAATCTTTTGTATCTTATGTTTGTTGTAATTGTTAATGTTTAAAAAAATTCACAGATTTCGCTCGCAGTCCTCGCAAGAATCGGATCATTGAAAATGAATACAAAAATTTACGAAAAAAAAAACTTTACAGGTCACAATTATTAACCGATTTTCAAAATTTTTTCGCCATTTTGTAGCTAAACTAATATCTAGGACCCTTTTTTCATTTTTTCTTAAGTCGATTTTTTTTAAATATTTACAATTTAGTATACAAACACCCCCCAAAATCCCGATTTTTTTTACATTTTTCAAAATTCCTAAAAAGGTTTCCAGCTGATTTTCAAAATTCAAACGCTCACACGTGTCTTGATAAATTCCTCAACTTATGGTACTATTTTCATTTTGATTTTCCTAAAATCCTCGGAGCTATGGCCAAAAATACGTCTCAGGCGATTTGCATCTGATAACCATTTTCAATGGTAAAATTCAAATTGGTTAACTAATCGGGTAGCCACTCCCTTCATCAAAACAGGACACATTTTTTTACTTTTTAAACAAAATTTTGTTACTTTTTAAACTAACCAACCAGAAACGAGACAAACACAATCTTAGACGCAACAAAATGACCGAAGAATCTCCAAAGAATGCGTAACAATATGTCTTAATAGCCATTTACGTGGAACCAAGTTCTCCTGCCCAATCACCGAAACAACTATTGCAATATAACCTCCACTTCTTAAGTAACAAGATCATATTTCCAACGAACAGCGCTAAGGAAGTATTTGACCACAAAGAAAAGATAATAAAAAAATATTGTTTGCTTTTCCTGCTGACGGTACGAGTACACAAATAAACTTTCTATTGTGTGCTGCGCCGTGTCGAATACTTTATCGATAATGGCTCGTGGGACATTAGTGATGTACCGGTATCGATAAAAAAATCGATAAATGTCATCATCATCATCATCATCATCATCAGCTTGCTGATTATGCATGCGAAACCGACTGGAGTGAGTACCCCTTTTGCCGCTATGCGGCATTCTTTTGCATTGCTGTGTTTAGGTTTGAAGGGTACTAGATCCATTGATTTTATAGGTATATAGGCAAAAGAGCTTAACTTCAGGGTTGGCAGCGCACACGTGATACTCGCAAGAGTCCCAAAGCTGTGTTGGTCACTTTTCATTTGTGGTCGTTTGCTCATTGGCCGGCTCAATAATAGCTTATAAACTATTTAAAGGTTTTTGTTTGTCCAAAAACTCATTTTCTCACTGATTTGAAACCTTTCTTTTCTTATTATTTAACTATATTTATGACTAGAACTTAATGAGAAATAATGAGTGGCCATAACGTTAAACCTCCTTTTCACAATAAACATTGAATTACACTTGAAATGTCAAATAAAAAAAGTGGATTTTTGATTGGACAGTTAATAATAATACCTACTGTAAACCTGTTATTTTATGTAAAATTATCGATAAAACTCTATCAACTTTCCTGTGGTCCCAACACTAGAGCACTGTGACCCTCAGCGAAAGTCCAACCTCCCCGACTTTGTACAGGCAACCAATGTGTTTTCCCATTGCCGCCTCTCCTCTGAGACCGGCAAGCCAGAGGTCGATGACCCCGAGAAATTGAAAGTACGCCAACTAGTGTCACCTGTGTGCTAATTCAGTTATCGATGACAGCTCTTGACAACGCCAATGAGGTTTGATACCAAAATATAAATAAATTGGAAAAAAAAAGAATTGCCTCCTTGAACGCATAAACTTTTAAGGAGGCAATTCTTTTTTTTTGACATAAAACCTCTCGTTTTTTTAAAAGTTCTCTCCCAAGAAGGAGCTTAAATTCTAAAAACATAATAAAATAGAAATTCACTACGTTCGAGGTGCTATAATAAAACCTGTTTCGTTACCAATATTTATTTTTAATTTTTTAAATTTCACTATGAAGTTTTAAAAGCAATTCTGCAATGCAGACTTTTCCGAACACCAAAGAAGTTTCCAAACGGAATCGCAACTAACAAAGTATTTTTTTTTTCTTGAACAAATCAATTCACCACAAGAATAATTATTAATTTACCGTTCCCATAGTATTAGCTCAATCGGCGTTCGATACTCAGACGCAGTTTACTCAACCTACTTCCAAAGAAACTTGGTGCATAGCGTCATCTCTTTTACACCTATTAAAACGGTCACTGTTAGATAAAGAGGCATGAGGTCATTAACAAAATAATAAAAAAAAGAGTTTTTGTACGAAATTATGTCATTCACGTAGTTATTAGGAAAAAGTGAGATGAATGCTACACCGACGGCATTCATAATCTTTTGAAGTTGACCACAAAAACTTTGGAGTATCCAAAATAATAGAAAAAAAAAAGAATCAGCATATTCAATGCTTATCCGCTTTGAAGCATCAAAAGCAAGGTCATAGTAGTTTTGATTACCGGTTGGGGTAGTCTTCAACTTTATTGAATGTCTTTTTTTATTAATTTTAATGTGTATCGACCATGGTAGACAAATTTTTTTTCAAAGAATTTGGCTTTAAATTTTTTTTATTTCTTTGTTATCATGTGTGTTTTTTTTATGTGTACAATAAAGTATTTTATTATATTATATTCTATTCTTGCTGAAGTAACCAGTTCCGAATTTCATGTCAATAAGACAATATAACAAAATATTAATTAAACAAACTATCTACACTACAGCATGGTTGGATTTTTGTTAGTCAATAATTAAAAATCGTGTTGTTTATTTTCAAAAATAGAAAAGATTTTCTTTTATATAAATAAATTTACACAATGTACGTCACAAAACGACCTACTAAATTAATTTAAATTATACAGTGCCCAAATGAATAAGTAAAACAATAAAAATCCCAAAGTATTTCAGGAATGTCGCGTTTGATAACTTATCACTTTCTTCGGCTGTAGTCCAAAGTTTTCGTGGCCGTTTGATAAAAAGAAATGGTTTGCCGTCCCGCTCAGACATACGTCTGTCTCTTACAATTTCTCATTTCACCGTTCACTTGTTTAGCAAGTTGCCAACGCTTACTATGATCGAGTTCTCAGTGTTTACGCACGAATATGCCTTCGACTTAATGCTCTACAACATAGAGGTGAAATTTCTCCGCTGGAGAAAGTAAGATGGAACTTTCTCACAGTAAGCCGACGCCAGCAATATGTATGTTTCTTATTTCACAGTGTTAAGTTGGTCACTCGGCTAGTGGGTTCTTTGCTGTGACATCGCTCGCACGTCTTCGTTATAAAGCCAGTTATTATAATAGAGTATAGTCGATAAAAAATGACGAGGAAACCATTTAGGTGTCGCTGTTGTTAACTTTGAAAAATTAAAAAGAAAATATGTGCAAGGAGTTCCGTTGCGACGGTTACTGAGAAGTTTTTAAAAAGTCAATTCGCGCGGGAATCGCGAAACGTCATAATGACATTTCAATGGTGTCAGTTTTCGGGAAGATCGCGCTGTGAAGTGAGACCTCTGTTGTTGTTGTTAGTGTTGTTAGCTGTGTTGGACAATTTCGCCAGCCACGCTCAAGAAAACGATAGAGGTATGTATTTTTATACTTATCCATAAATTTTACGTTTCGAAGATACCTTATGTATAATCGGTTCACAAAGCTATGGGATATGTAGATAAAGTCTTGACGTTTTTTGTAAATCCCTATTCCATTTTTTTAAAGATACAGATTCTATTTTTTGAAGTGAAATCTACTTTAGCGGCGTTGTGCACTTTTTTTGGAATGGGTAAAATATGTTAAACTCGCGTCAGGTCACGTGTCCTGATCGAAAATTCGTAAGAAGGATGGAGAGTAGACAGCTGGCGCGGCGTAATATAAATTTTTAATATAACTTAATATAACTTTTTAATGTAATATAAATTGTTATGTTTGTGTACGATAGCCCAATAAATAAATATTGTATTCTACCACATAAATGAGAGTACTTTTATACTGATAATTAAAGCAATTCGTGCAAAATTATTCCCTAACCATTCCAAAATATCAAAAATGCACAACGTTAATATTCAAGTTTTCACTTCTGCCGGCACTCCCAGAGTGCAACCCGTCGTTTTTTTATTATACGCTTTTCCATTTTGTTAAGCACTAATTCATATTTGAATCTCGAATATCGAAAACTATAAAAGGTAGAAAAAAAAGAGGTTTTAAATGAGACGATCAGTTAACTAGTGTATGTAATTCAAAATTTTAAATGTTGCATTCAGTTCAGTTTACGAGTAGGTTATATAACTGAGCTCTTATTGAAGTCATTGCGCCAACTTCGGTTTAGTAGAGACTAAAGACTAGTAGAGACAGGAGACTACTAGAGAGTAGTCTCCTGTCATTATGCATGCAGCACCTAAATCAATTATGTACTAGATAAAGGATCTGGAACAAAAATGCACCTGGAAGGTGGCTTTGTTAGTATACGTATACATTTACTAATAACAAAATCTGAAAAAACATTGGATAGCATTAACAACTTCAGCATACTATGAACCTTAAATCTTGAAAATAAAGACTAAATTAAGGTTGCAAAATAGTTTTACTTAATATTAGGTCCTTTGAAAATTTACGTTTTCTATGAAGATTTTTTATAAAATTATATTTTTCATACTAACGTTTTTTTTAATTTTCTTAGCATCTATTTATGTTGACACTATAAAAATTTTAGAGTAGTGTGTTTGTTTCACTAGCTAAATATAGCAGACATTGAAATGAAAAAAAGTTAATTCAATTCAATTCAAACATTTATTTCAGACATAGTAGTCCATACCTCAGCGTTGTAATAAAATATTATAAAATTACAAATAAAATTACAAATAAAATTACAAATAAAATTACAAATAAAATTACACATAAAGATACGAATAAAATTACAAAATAAAATTACAATAAAATTACAAACAAAATTACAATAAAAACACAATAAAACTACAAATAAAATTACAAAATTAAATTACAAAATAAAATTACATTAAAATTACAAATAAAATTACAAATATAAAAATTTAATTAAATTAGTAAAATAAACGAATAAAATAATTAATTATCACACGTGCAGCCGAACCCAATGCATCATAAAAGGGCAGTCTACTCGTTCAGCTACAACACGCAGAATGTCATTGGGGCTTCCACGAACACGTCTTAGCATCGAGGCTGCTCTCTTCCGAAGAATAGCCTGAAATCCATCGGTATGAGCTTCCGCGAACATGCCTGATGCACTGCAGTACCGTGGCAGCCCCAACAGCACCCTGAACGCGTTGTTGTACTGCACACGCAAGGCGTTGATGGTTTTTTGCGTAAAGTTGACCCACAGGTTACACGAGTAGAAGGACTGGCAAAAAGCCTTAAAAAGTATCACCTTAACGGGTTCTGTACATCGAGCAAACCTGCGAGCCAACATATTGCATCTTTCCGCCAACGCCCTCCGCTCCCTTTCGATGTCCTCGTTATCAGAAAGGTCCTCTGTAACCCAGTGACCCAGATATTTAAAATGCGATACCTGTTTTAGTGCAGTACCATCAAGAAAGACTTGAGGTACTGATGTGATATTGTGACCCCTAGACTTAAACATCAGCAGTTCACTTTTCTTAGCATTATATCTTAGTCCATGAGCGCCAGCATACTTCTCACAAATACTAAGAAGTTTTTGAATGGCACTAATCGAGGGGGCCAGCAGTACCATGTCGTCTGCATAGCTGAGATTATTTATAAACTTTCCGTCAATGGAGCATCCAACACCTGCGCCGCTGAGCTCCTCGACAAGCCCATTCACGTACAGATTAAACAGGCGGGGTGAGGTTAACCCCCCCTGTCTCACACCACATCTGAGCCTGTACTCTTCAGATACCTCTCCCGCCCATCGGACAACATTTGTTTGGTTTTTGTACCAATAGTCAAAAACATCAACTATTTCCCCTGGGAGACTCGTATCAGCCCTCATTTTATCCCACAACAACTCATAGGACACCAGATCGAAGGCCTTCGATAGGTCTAGAAAACACGCATATACTGGGGTTTTCCGATCAGTATAATACCGGACGGTATGCTTCATGCAAAGTATCGCAGCCTCTGTAGACAGTTCAGACCTAAATCCGAACTGTGCATCATTCAACTTCAGATGACTGTTTAAGATGCGATCAAGCAGACCGTCCAGTACCTTTGCCACAGTAGTGGCCAACGAAATAGGCCTATAGTTGGTTTTGTCAGAAGGATCTCCAGTCTTATTCTTGACAATTGGCACAACCACCGTCTTCATAAATTCCGACGGCAAGTACGCGTGTCGCACACAAAAAGTAAACAACATTGAAAGAACCCTGGGCAAATGTACACCTGCATGCTGTAAATGCTCAATACTGAGTCCGTCATGTCCTGGAGACTTTCCCCGCTTTATACGCTTAATAACAAAAGCTACTTCTTTTGCTGTGAAGTTAGTTGGTAATTGGGACTTGACAGGCTCAGGATCAAGCGTCCGCAGCTGGCAGGTTAGCTGAGATGGTTGTACATGAAAGTGGTCTTTAAACAAGTTAGCAATATCTCCGGGCTTAGTCACACCTTCCACACTTAGAGGAACTGGCTGCCTGGGGCTTAGCCTCTTAGTGCATTTCCAGAAGCTCTTAAAATCACTCTTAGCATGATGTGATGCCAAAACATCCATCTTAAACCTCTCCTCGTTATTCTGGCACCACTTTAGTTTGGCTTTAAATACACGTCGAGACTCCGCCATTCTCTCATAGAGAGGACCACTGTTCGGACTACCGTCTTGCCTCCAAATCTGGAAGTGAGACCTCGCCTCAGAATGTAAGGCTTGAACATGCTTATTCCATCCAACCACCCTACGCTTCCTTTCGCCCCGGGTCCGACAGTTTGAAGTGGCTTCGGCCGCGCTACTCAGTACATTAATAACATTATTGTATAGCTTGTCTATAACTAGCTTATGATCAGGGTTTTTACAAACGTTATCACAACATTTACATAACTCGGACGGAAAATCAATTTCCCTTAGTCCTTGATGACATAACTTACTATACTCTTTAATCTGTGTTTTATTCCTGTCCCCCCATACTACTTTATCACAATTATTCACAATTTCTGTTCTGGGTACACTAAGAGGGTTGATAGAACACAGATTGACTCCAATTTCGAGAGGCAGATGATCTGACCACATACAGTCATAGTGTACCCTCGCATCTATCACCTTCAGTTAAGTCCCTTCAAAGCTACAATGAAACAAATGGCCAATTCCGCGAACAAAAAAGAAGTCAATTTAAAAAAAATATATTGGGCGATAAAGACACAAAATAAATAATCATTGTTATTACTGAAGCCTAAGAAACATAGTCCTAATTAAAGATGTATGTATGTAGGTATAATATTAACAACCGGTATTGACTTTTAGAAGTAGTACACCTGTTAATAAGTAAGAAAATAACGTCAATTTCATAGGTAAGGACCCAATATTTACTGTCATCGCCACAAACTTCATTGTGGCTCCGTGGCCCCAAAGTCGCCTAACGTTTTCCAAGCGCTCATCGGGAATCTAGAACAATTGATCAAAGATACAGCACCATAAAAAATGACAATCGAAAACAGTCATATGGGACAAACAGTTTATTAAAAGTAACAAGAAGATTGAAGAAAGCGATGTAAAAGTGATGTATGTCAGCAAAATTTAAAATTCAAAATCATTTATTTAGTTTAAGCTACAAGTAGCTCTTATAAATGTCACTATGCCATCGGTTCGTAAGTCTACTCTGGGCGGGAGATCTTGTACTGAGAAGAACCGGCAAGAAACTCAGCAAGTGTCCAGCTCTTTTCTCCCTTACAGCGTCAAAAATATTGGAAAATGCCCTATCATAGCAGGACACTTTCCATTACAATAAACACAAAAAATATAGAAGACAACCACGACGTGTAAAAAAACACAAAATAAAAAATATACGTTAACAAATTTGCATCAGGTAAAAGTTGCAATTTCCACAATGTCATACAGTACCAGTACAGTGTACCACGAAGCACACCTAAACGAAGCACACCCAGACGAAGCACACCTAAAGTATTCCACGAAGCACATAGGTGTGCTTCAAATAATTTTTTTAAATAATAAATTTTCTATTCCACGAAGCACACCTACAAATATCACTCGCATATTGCAGGGATTAAGAAATATAGGTTTGCGATCTCAGCTATCCTTCTAGTTTGCTTATCTAATGAAAAAATCCGAGTGCAACACTTGTTTATGGAATGTACCAAAAATCATAGAGAGCGACAATTATTGGCGAATCAACTAAACCTCAAAACTTGTGATGTAGGTGTATATCAAACTATTTTAGCAAACCCTACATCAGAAGCAGCCAGACTTGTCTGCGATATGGTGTTGGTGAGCCGCCGATGATTGATATTACTTACTGTAATATATTGTTAATCATAAATTAAGTTATTTAAGTACTAGTAAATAAGTTTGATGTGGTGAGTATAAGTTATGATGGGGCTGACATGGCATGCTTAAAGTCCCAAAAAAAAATAGGAAAAAAAATGTATCCTTCTGTAACAAGCAATGCGAATAAAAGTACAGATACATTTGAGAAATACTAAACCGTCTGCACTAATAAGTACATAGAAACATTTACTTATACTTCTTATATAAAGAATTAAATCATTATCTGATATATAAATTAAATTAATTGTTTTTATGCCTAGTTTTTATGTCTAGGACGTGAAAAGAATTTATCAGCTGTCTAACTTCCCATTCTTATCGTAAGAGCCGACTAATGGACAATATGATCGCACATTAGGCGATCGGCTAGCAACCTATCACTAATGTATCTATTTCACCTCATATCTTACTTTGAAAAAATGTGTACGATAGACGCTGCATAAGTTTAAAACTGAATTGCCAACCTCGCCGAGCTAGCTTCCTAGTAATACCCAGGGCTCGAACAAATTACGGCAAAACATTGATTACTTTTAAAGGAGCACAAATTTACAATAAACTACCACATGAAGAATGTAAACTCGGTTAACGTATTTAAGAAGAAACTTGTTGAGTACAAAATAACTAATCTATACTAATATTATAAAGAGGAAACCTTTGTATTTTTGTATGTATGTATGTTTGCAACGAATAAACTCAAAAACTACTGGACCGATTTTAAAAATTCTTTCACCATTAGAATGCTACATTAGCGCTGAGTAACATAGGCTATATTAAAAAAAAATTTGAAAATAAAGCCGGGGCGGGCCGCTAGTTAGTCAATAAAATTAAAACAATACGTTAAATAGGTGTTTTTACCTCGCAGTTCTTAGTTAGTTTTTTTATCTATAGCTTAACTTAACTTTGATTATGTTAAATGTGGCGTCGAGGCGAGTTTATTCAAAATTGGTTATTTCGATGCTCTTTACACCTTTTTGGGAGAACACGTGAGAATATGTACGGACTCGTATTAATTGTATAAAGACAGTAACTACATAATGACAAATGCTGTGTATAGGTACCAGTAATTGGCGAACATATTAGAAATATGATAATTGTATCCAGTATTATGAATGTGTAATGAATGTGTATTCAACCTATACTGTACCTCTTCAATAAATAAATAAAAATTCATAGATTTCGCACCCCCCCCCCCCCCAGGAATCGGAGCATTGAAAATGAATACAACAATTTACGAAAAAAAAACATTTTATTTTAAATAACACAATTTTAACTTGAATGCACTTCTCGCCTGCATCCACATCTTTTAACACCATTACCATGACGATCGGTCAATAATCAAAGAAGCTACACCCGTTTTTCTACAATACCAAATCTAAAGGGACCACCTACAGGTCACAATTATTAACTGATTTTCAAAATTTTTTCGCCATTTTGTAGCTAAACTAATACCCTAGGATCCTTTTTTTGATTTTTCTTAAGTCGGTTTTCTTTTTGAAATATTTACAATTTAGTATATAAACACCCCCCAAAAAACCCGATGTTTTTTACATTTTTCAAAATTAAAAAAAAAGTTCTTAGCCGATTTTCAAAGTTCAAACGCTTACACGTGTCTCGATAAATTCCTCAACTCTTGGTATTATTTTTATCTCGTTTCTCCCAAAATCCTTGGAGCTATGGCTAAAAATACGTCTCAGGCGATTTGCATCTGATAACCATTTTCAATGGTAATATGTTGTGAAAACAATCAATCAAGAATGACATTGGCTACTTTAAGCCAAGCAAAACATTTTGCTCTACGAAAAAACACTTACCTAATTTTAACGACCTCATAAAAAAATGACAAATGGTCAAATATTTTGCTCCCAGTCACACATTTGGAACAGGCAAACATTATAATGAGCTGGTATTTCTATGCCTGCATTGTCGTAGTGGTTGTGGGTGGAAATCTTTACTTTTTTCCCTGGTAAATGTATCGCTGAGCAACGAGTATTTATGCACTGCTGCAATACACACTCATGCCACATCTTTATGTATACTAGTGGTCGCCCTGTGGTCGAAATTCGACCGTAATTTTATTAAGGCTGCACGGATTGGATCCTAAGCAATGAAAAATTAAAAAAGATAGAATGTGAGTTTGGATTGACATTGACAGATGTCGGCCGCATTAAAGACAAACAATACGTGTGTGTCAAATACATGGTAGTGTGTGTAGTGTTTTTTGTTGATTTAATGTATTTTTTATTCATATTTAAAAAATAAATTAACATTCGGATAACCTTCTCTATATAAACAATAAGTGTGCGAAATTTCATTCTCCTCCGTCCGCGCAATTTTCGTAAAAACGGGTACAAAGTTTTTGCTTTACGTATTAATATATAGATAATTCTTCTGTACGTGTGTTTGTTACCTCCTCCTAAACGACTGGACCGATTTGGATGAAACTTTGTGTGTATATGTCAATGAGTTCCTGAATGATTAGAAAACACAATTGGACCTGATCATGATGATCTGATGATCTGCGAGCATTTTGGAACCATGAATTCTTATTTATACTATTAACTATACCTTAATTCTTGTACCGGTCTAACACAATATTCCTGGGGGCATATGATAAACATATTCGTGACAGATCGAGATACACGCGCGAAGCCGCGGGCGCAAACTGGTGCTTAATAAAAAACCGTTTTAACAAAATCAGGACGTCGTCGGTCGTACGTTGTAGCTGCCCTTAATTTTTATTGCAAAATAACTGTTACTAACTTTTTCTACATTATTCATCATCAGTCTATACACGTCCACTGCTGGACATACCTAGGCCTCTCCAAGTGCACGCTTCTGAGCACGATCCACGTTACTAACTTAGATGCTGCTGAAGTAGTGTGTGTTAATACGGTGTACACACACTATACTACCCCCGTAATTTAAAAAATCACAGATTTCGCAGTCCCCGCAAGAATCGGAGCATTGAAAATGAATACAACAATTTACGAAAAAAAACATTTTATTTTAAAATAACATAACTCCAACTTGAATGCACTTCTCGCCAGCATCCGCATCTTTTAACACCATTACCATGACGATCGGTCAATATTCAAAGAAGCTGCATCACTTTTTATATACGGAAATACCCGTTTTTCTACAATACCAAATCTAAAGGGACTACCTACAGGTCACAATTATTAACCGATTTTCAAAATTTTTTCGACATTTTGTAGCTAAACTAATACACTAGTACCTGTTTTTTAATTTTTCTTAAGTCGTTTTTTTTAAATACATATTTACAATTTAGTATACAAACACCCCCCAAAAACCCAATTTCTTTTACATTTTTCAAAATTCCAAAAAAAGTTTCAAGCTGTTTTTCAAAATTCAAACGCCCAAACGTGTCTCGATAAATTCCTCAACTTTTGGTACTTATTTCATTTCGATTCTTTTAAAATCCTCGGAGCTATGGCCAAAAATACGTCTCAGGCGATTTGCATATGATAACCATTTTCAATGGTAAAATAAACAAGAACATTTTTTTTTAATAAAATTACACCGTATAAACACACACTAAAGTACGGTAGAATGGGGTTACTTTTGATATAAGTGTAACATTGATCGCAACTATAAATCCTTAAGTAGCAAATATGGGTATCCCTAGCGATCTAGGCGTCTCTAGTGCGCATCCATCCAGTCATACATGTGGAAAAGTACAGAACAGGAGCTGTGATCAAAACACTTGATTCAAAAGTAGCCCCGCCCCGTTCTACCGTAGATTGAGTTTTTTGCGGCACTGAGAACTCAGGCGGACTTCTTGAGAGAATTTCAAAAGTGACCTTGCACTGTTTTGTTTCATATGCCAACACTCGTGCACCGTCACGAACACTTAACGGTTAACAATCCAACATTATTTCATATTAATATTCGACAACACAAATTTTAAAAAATAAAAACAAAATCGCAGACGTGACTCTTCACTTTCCCGCCAAGAAGTCTCCTGCTGGGCTATTATCTATATGGAACAATATAATTCTTTGACAAGCAACTGCGCTTGTGACGTAAAATTCTGCTCTGCTAGCTTTCTTCGCATCTGGACTCAGTTGCCGCGTAACATCAGGTGGAGCGGAGTCGTCTGTCTTCACATAAAACATAACTTAGCCAGCTCATTTTATGCCCCACGGCTGGGACACGAGCCTTCGCCATGAATGAATAGGGAGAACGGGTATAAACCACCACGCGGGCCCTGTGCGGATTGGTGGTTGTTAACGGCTAATAATGCAGCCGGGATCAACGGCTTTACTTGCCTTCACGGAAGAGCTGCTCGAGATGATAAATTTTTGGTCACCCATCCAATATCCAGCATTTGTGAAAGTTGCTAATCTTAACGATCGCATACCGGGCGCGTTAACCACAGCGCCATCGAGCTCGTTCACATACTCTTATGTAATCTATACATATAATAAAGCTAAAGAGGTTCGAAAGTCTGTACATGGAAGATATTCGAAAAAAAGTTGGCTTGGGATACTTAGAATCGACAACAGAACATGTTCCAACAGTTTTTAAAATTTTTGTCTGTTTATTTGACCGCGCATCACGTAAAAATGGCTGAACGGGTTTGGATGAAACTTTGCACATAGACAGACCATGACCCGGACTTGGATATAAAATACTTTTTATCCCGGTAACAGGTTACAGTGAGATAGTGTAGTCTTCGCGAGCGAAGTCGCGCGTGACAACTAGTATGTAATAATAACCACTATAAACCCTAGTACAATCCCGTATCTACCACGGGGAGTTCTCGGAATCACGAAAGCGAGAACTGACGTCCACTCCCACAATAGCCCGAAATAGTTTTTTTTAGTTGTCTATTCACTACGTATATAACCTATAAAGGAGCCAGCTATAAAGGACCTATATAGGAGCTCGATGGCGCAGTGGTTAACGCGCCCGGTCTGCGAGTGCTGAGGTTAAGCAACATTCGCAAAGGCCGGTCATCGGATGGGTGACCAAAAATTTATCATCTCGAGCTCCTCCGTGCTTCGGAAGGCACGTTAAGCCGTTAGTCCCGGCTGCATTAACAGTCGTTAACAACCACCAATTCGCACTGGGCCCGCGTGGTGGTTTATGGCCCATTCTCCCTATCCATCCATAGGGAAGGCTCGTGCCCCAGCAGTGGGGACATAAAGTAGCTGATGATGATGATGATGATAACCTATAAATATACATAACACCACTATTAAAAACCAATAAAGGGTTTATCGAATACCTGAGTGAGATCGCATTCAAACTGCTTACAATATTAAAAGAGTTTCCATTTTTCTTTCTAAGTTTCGAGTTCTGACGCCACTCTAGCCCCAGGCCTTAACGAGACAGTCTGACTGCTATACCAATTATTATAATTCACGAGTAAAAAGTGAACCCGTTTGGCAGTGGTTTACGAGATCGCAACTTTCGCAGTAGGTAACCTTGTTACATTTGTGGACTGGCTAAAAAAATGTAGGCTCCGTGCCAACAATTTGTGGCGAAAAAAAGTAGCCCGTGTTTATGGTGTGATTTTTGGCGCGCAATCATTTCGTGATTGTTTATGGTTGACCTCTTGAATTCAAATTGAGGCGCAGGGCGGCGACTTGCACGTTTGTGTGTCGATCTTGAATGTGAAGCTATACTAATATTATAAAGAGGAAACCTTTGTATTTTTGTATGTATGTATGTATGTATGTTTGTAACGAATAAACTCAAAAACTACTGGACCGATTTAAAAAATTCTTTTACCATTAGAATGCTACATTAGCGCTGAGTAACAGAGGCTATTTAAAAAAAAATACATACTAAAAACGACAATTTAATTTTCCAATACAAAATGATTTGTTTGTTTTGTTGTCATGGAAAACAAACTGTCAAAGCGGTACGAAGTCCGCCGGGTCAGCTAGTAATTAATAAAGATCATAGATTAAAACTGTTTTGATATAATAATTACGAATCACTATGTTTCAGTCATGATCGGGGTGCCTTGTGTGAGTTTCATTTTACATTTGATCGCGTTAACGAAAACGAAAATTAGTATGGCATTGAAGCAGCGCCTCCTGGCGACATACGACAAGAGTTAACATTTTGCCATACAAAGGATATTTTTTAGTTTTGTATGGAGCCACGGCTAGGACTTTGTACACTATACCATAGGCAAGCAAAAGATAAAAACTAATTATATCGCAATAAGCTAACGCGTTTGATGGTACAAAAGCATTTTCGGGTAATATTTATGCAACCCCGATTCAATATGGCAGTAAAACGTCATACTCACATAAAAAAGGTCACTGTTTCTGACTTATGTGTATTTCTAACTTATTTTTTAATCAATGTTTCCGAACTTGAACCGAGCTGTTCCGAGATCCGGTGTCCGTGCAAGGGTTTTTTTATATTTACGGGTAAGCACAGTGCCTTGATCTCACCTGATGTTAAGTGATGACAAAGCCAATTGATTGAAGAGCACTTCATCCGGGATCCTCAACTAGTGAGGCACTGGCTATCTTATCTCTAGCTGCCGGAACACAACAATGCTACAAACATTGATGTTATGGCGACATATTTAGATAAGATGGTGGTAGCTAGCCAGGCGGACAAACAAGTCCTACCACCAACCAAACCGAGTACACAAAGATGTACCCCCCACTGGGAATCGAACCCGGGACCTCTGGGTCTAAACCGGTGGTCTTAACCACTAGACCACAGAGGCGGTTGGGGGGTGAGTTGTTCGAGCGCGGTATGTATTGCTTACCTTCTGAGTCTCCTTATTTTGTGATCATAGTGACTAATTTGAACGTGATATACAGGAATTGGACTTCTTGGCGGGAAAGTGAAGAGTCATGTCTGCGGTTTTGTTTTATTTTCTTAAATTTGTGTTATATCGAGCATTAATGTAAAATAATGGTGGATTATTAACCGTTAAGAGTTCGAGAGTGTGCATCAGTGTTGGCAAATGAAACAAAACAGTGCAACGTCACTTTTCAAATTCTCTCAAGAAGTTGACTTAATAAAGCCCCACATCTTTACTGAGATACTCGAGGGGTTGGGGGGTATATCATTTCTCACTTCTCATTTCTATAATCATTCATCATCATCTTAAAGGAAGGAAATATTGTTTATTTATGTATTGCTTTTAAGAAAAATTACTTTGACACTGGCTAAATGTGCTAATCGCACAAAGCCATCAACTAAAGGGAAAAAAATAGGAATTAAAATATGACCCATTGGCTACGGCTATCCAGATCCCAAAACCCATCTATTATACCACCTTTTTTGTCTATTATACCACCTGCTACACCATAGACTATAACTCACTTTCTCTTCAGACGACGAGTTTCTATTCAATCGTTCAAACTTTTTTGTTCGATAATATTTGTTGTTGGCAGTTCGATGACGCAATATTGGAACAATGTTTTTGTTCGTTCTTTAGTCTATTTGTGCTTGATGGCGTGGTGGCTAAAGCGTTCGTGTCGCGGTCTTTAAAGTTAAGTATCTTTCGCGACACTGGTCATCGGATGGATGATCTAAATTAAATATATCAAGCTTCATGCTCCAGAATGCATTTAAACTGTTCGGCCTGGTGGTTCTCGTTAAAACTTACTAACCCACTTTAGGCCTGCTTGGTGGGTAATGGCCTCAACTCTCCTGAAGTGTGTCATTTAACGTCAGGATAAAATAATTATTAGTATCCCCCGTTGAAAACGGAACCCGGGGCCTCTTGGTCTGAGACTGGTGGTAACCACGAAACTACAGAGGCAGTACGTAATTGGTACACCACCGTAAAGACGTGTTATAATTGAATCCCAGTTTTCGGTTCGTTCCCGAGCGTTGTGCCAGCGCTCCGGTTCCAACCGGTTCGCCAAAAAATACCTGTTCAAGGAACTGACCCGGTTTTGGAGACATTAGGGTTGTCAGGCGAAAAAAACGTTTTGTGTAGTTTTAATATTTCTTTTTGTTTGACAAATAAGTAACGGTTAAATCAAAAGCGATTTTAAGTTAAAGGGGTAGTACAGTCAGCAACAAAAGACACTGATCACTTTAGCAATTTATCAAAGCAACTACCAATCACTGTTTAAAGTTAAGTTACTTTGATAGACTGTAATAAACGATATTTTTTTAACTAAATAATGGAATAACTCTAGTACAGACTGCACATTAACTTATCCAAAACTATCAAATTTATTCAATACATTTCAACCATATGTCTAAGACATAATGTTCAAAGTCTATTGAGGAAATTTGACACATGCCTTTTAGTACTCTAGCAACTTTACCTAAGTTGTAGTAAATCTAAAGCTAAATTACTAAGCCCCTTACAAATAAACAAAGAATAAGCTACGAATAGTTATTCTGTGTTTTGTCACTTTTTTCATCTAACTAGTGGTCGCCCAGTGGTCGAAATTCGACCGTAATTTTATTAAGGCTGCACGGATTGTATCCTAAGCAATGAAAAATTAAAAAAAGATAGAATGTTAGTTTGGATTGGCATTGACAGATGTCAAATAAATATGCGTGTGTGTCAAATACATGGTAGTGTGTGTAATGTTGTTATTGTTGATTTAATGTATTTTTATGCATAACTTTAAAAAATTATTAACATTCGGATAACCTTCTCTATATAAACTATAAGTGTGCGAAATTTCATACTCTTCCGTCCGCGCAATTTTCGTAGAAACGGGTACAAAATTTTTGCTTTACGTATTAATTTATAGATTTGAAATTACGTTTAAATGACAGGAACAAAACACGGAATAACTATTCGGAGCTTATTCTTTGTTTATTTGTAAGGGGCTATAGCTTTACTAGCTTTGCCATTGCTTTACTAAACCTTTACCCCCTTACAAATAAACAAAGAATAAGGACCGAATAGTTATTCCGTGGTTTGTTTTTTTTACTCTAATTTGAAATAACGTTTTTTCATGACAGAAACAAAACACGGAATAACTATTCGGACCTTATTCTTTGTTTATTTTTAAGGGGTTTAGGCTAATTCGGTCACTGGATCTTTAAGTGGGTAAGCGTCTTCTCCCACTCGAGTTTTATGTGGCTTGACGAACACGGACGGCATTTTACTATTTACATTTACTTTTTATCTTACATTACACTTTTTACTTACACTTTATATTAGATTTTGCATTTTACTATATATTTGACAAAAAATATTGACTAACACACGTAAACACACAAAAACAGCGTAACCTCTTAACGGGCGACAACAAGCTTAAGTATCATCAAGCTGTAATGATCGAACATGCCTAGAAAGCTTTTATAAGAGATAGCATCACGCAATCATGTTCCAACCCCTACTAGAGTCTCTGAGACGTTTAAATCAGACTTTTGACATCTGAATCATCATCATCAGAGTTCATTTTATGTCCCCAGGCATGGCCTTCCCTATGGATGGATAGGGAGACCTGGCCATAAACCACCACGCGGGCCCAGTGAGGATTGGTGATTGTTAAGAACTGCTAATGCAGCCGGAACCAACGGCTTTACGTGCCTTCCGAAGCACGGAGGAGCTCGAGATGATATATTTTTGGTCACTCATCCGATGACCGGCCTTAGAGAAAGTTGCTTAACCTTAGCACTCGCAGACCGGGCACGTTAACTACTGCGCATTCAAGCTCCACTTTTGACAACCCTCCAACTGAGCAACTGTGGTACAGTGCAGCTATTAGGGCCAAAGTTATGATACCATAAACCAGTCAAAATTAACGTTTTCTTCGTCAAATGATTCATTACAAGAGGTTGACTTGGTCATCATTGTGATGAATATAAAGAGAATGGCCCAATTTCAAACAGCAGTAAGTCCGCTTTTACCATTTTTAAGGTGAAATGTCGTTTTTTTTACTGTCTCTTTTTTTTAATGAATGTGTGCTTCAATTATAATATAATAAAAGTGACTAACGCTCTCTAGAGACGTCAATATATGTAAGTCAATATTAGAAACATATTACAATGAAAAATAAAAGGTGCTATTTAATAAACTTAACTGGAAATGTCAAGAAAATAAATTTCATTTGACCCTATAGAAGTTCTAAAATAATAGTACTGAACGTTGTTAATTTTTGTCATACTTTTTAACAGAAAACTGTTAAAAAGTATGACAAAAATTAAAAATTAAATTAAAATAATAAATAAATTAAATTAAATAAATTAAAATAATTAAAATTTAATTAAAATTTAAAAAAAAATTTAAAGTATGACAAAAAACAGCAAAAGCTGTGTAAACATAAACTTTACGTGCCTTACAAATACACAAAGAATAAGGCCAGAATAGTTATTCCGTGTTTTGTCTCTTTTACTCTAATTTGAAATGACGTTTACATGTAAACGTCACGTAAACGTCATTTCAAATTAGAGTAAAAGAACCTTCAAAGAAAACTTTTACTAATAACTATTAAGTTACTAGTTATATAACTATTTCTAGTAAGTATAAATCTTTTTACTTTGTGACTCCTACTATCAGTAGTAAAAAGGTCAAAGGACAAAGCTGAAAAAATTACAAAATGGACTTACTACTTTCTTGCAAGGAGCCACCATTTCATTGCTGATCCGTTTACGGTTATTTAAGGATCACTTTCGGTGAAATACGATGTACTAAAAAAGAATAATCCTGGTAAAACACCATCATCGAGTGATTTATAGTTTTTGAGAGCAAATACTTTATAGTACTTTGTATTATATTACTTGAGACGAAGTACTTTTCCTGAGTTCAACTCCCAGGTCAGGCAAAGTGTTGCCGAGTTTTTGATCACCTACTTCACTTTTAACTTTAATTTAATTGTCAATGTTAAAATTTAAAAAAAAACTTTTCGTCAAGCGTTGTGATTAAGTAGTCATAAAAACGCGATGACTTTTGGCGTGTTTAAATCGAAGCCAGCTAAATACACAACATCTGATCACGCACTACTTCTTTAAAATACTCGATTTGAGCACGCTAAATTTACCCATGTGTTTTTGACGACGAAAATATTAACTCTAAGTGCCTTACAAATAAACAAAGAATAAGCTTTAAATAGTTATTCCGTGTTTCATCATCGTCAGCTCATTTTTATGTCCCCACTGCTGGGGCACGAGCCTTCCCTGTGGATGGATAGGGAGAACGGGCCATAAACCACCACGCGGGCCCAGTGCGGATTGGTGGTTGTTAACGACTGCTAATGCAGCCGGGACCAACGGCTTTACGTGCCTTCCGAAGCACGGTGTAGCTCGAGATGATACATTTTTGGTCACCCATCCGATGACCGGCCTTTGCGAAAGTTGCTTAACCTCAGCACTCGCAGACCGGGCGCGTTAACCACTGCGCCATCGAGCTCCTCCTCCTCCTCCTCCTCCTCCTTCCGTGTTTGGTCACTTATAATCTAATTTGAAATGACGTTCACATGACGGGAACAAAACATTGGTTTATTTGTAAGGGTTCGTGGGTTAGGCCCCCGGTGTATGACGCCCCCGTGGTGAAGGCACCCGATTTCGTTTTAGTACGATAAATTGTATCAGTTGAATATTTTTATCAAAAGTACAGTCAGATAGATAGCAAAGTGTAACCTATTACAAAAACGTTTATATATGTCATGAAATGATCAAAGTCTTAGATTTTTAATATAAATCTTTATTAATAATGTCGGTGAAACAACAAATGATAATAGGTACCTATCTACTTAAATATTTACAAAATTGATAACAAAATAATTAAATATTAAAATATGGCAATTGATATATAAGTTCTCATGTAAGTGACGAATTTGTTAATGGGAATAAAGACTTGATTTCAATGCTGGAGGCCAGTGCCCACCGCTGATTTACAATAACACAGAAGTTTGGGTCACAACCCACTACGGGTTGTTAATAGGTCGGACTGTCAAACAAAGCCAAATCAAATCATTTTTTTATATATTTTTTTATATCTAATGGTCCCCACCACCACTGTCCACTAATTGGCCAATTAGTTTTTAGAATGAAGTCTCTTTTTAATATTATTTACTAACATTGCATATAAGTTAACACAATGGATCTTTGTTGTCTTTTAATAAATAAAATATTATTATTTTCTTCTTTATTTATTTTCTTTCTTAAAACTAGATTTTTACAATATTTTAATATAAAAACAATAAAACATTATAAAAACCTAATCCTAGAGTACCACCAGCAGCGGGGCAGGGCTCAAGCTATCGGTGGTCAGGGCTGCAGAGTGAGGAACCTTCTGACAATACGTGCCGTGTCAAGGAGTACTGCCTTTTGCATCTGACCCTTAACCCAACCTTTCAGCGAGAGCCTCTCTAGGTGTTGACCGAAACGACTATTGGTACAATAATGGTTGAATCCACATCCCACATGGAGGTAACCTCGTGAGCCAAGTCAAGGTACTTACTGAGCTTGTCCTTCTCGGCTTTCACAAGGTTCTCATCATGAGGTATGGTGATATCTACCAGTATTGCACGGCGCTGGGATCGGTCGACCACCACGATATCAGGCTTATTGGCGACAATAGTCCTGTCCGTAATGATGGAGCGATCCGAGTAAAGCGTTGCTTGACCATTTTCGAGTACTGGCGCAGGTGCGTACTTATAGTACGGCATCTCCGATTCAACAAGGCCATATCCAAGAGCAAGTTGCTGGTGAATTATCCTGGCTAATATATAATTAATAAATAATTAAATTTTATGTAAACATTAACATAAACAAGTTGTTCCTTGTTATTCATTAATTAACGACAAAATAGGATTAACCACTAAATAATGAGGACACGCTTGCGTAATGCCATTCCTTCTAAAAAACCTCTGACGGTTTCGATCATACGGTTTAAGGTACCCTTTAAATTTCTCGCTGCCCCCAAAAAGAACTTCCAAAACTCTCAAAAAAAATTTACACGGTAGTCAAATTTTCATTAAGGCGAAGGGTAAGGCACACTAGCGCCACCAATTGATCATTTGACAATTACTAACGGACCGGATCTTTTTTTTAACATTGCGTACCGTCCGATAACAGGAAAGCATCCATAGTATTTATTTAATAATTGTGCACTACTTTTTGTTGCGTGGTTTATTCACAAAACGGGCTATCGCATTTATTCACAAACAATGGCCTCTGTTGGTGTTAGCGAATGAATACAAAAACAAACCTTAAAGTAGTGCAATTATTAAATAATAGTTGTTTGTCGGATATTCCGCAATGTTTGAAAAAAATCCAGTTTAGCAGTTATCAAATTAAATTCATTAGCGGCGCTAGTGTGCCTTACCCTTCGCCTTAAGTTGTTACAAAGTCATAGAAATTATGACAGTTACAAAATAGTTTTAATACATTCATTCGTTGTAAGTCGTAAAGTTGTATTGATAACCGAAATTCCGTCTTTATCTCAACCATTGGAGACATTGAGTCATACCATACGGAATTATCTCTATATATGATTGATAGTCAGCTTTAAGAACCAGTGCCCTTTTCTATGTTGAAGAAATATAGATGTACACATAGACAATAGACAAAGACATAAATATATACATTTATTTATTTACTAAATTAACAATGGACTTGGGAAAAATGAAAAAAAGTTTATTTTTACCCTATACCATTATAGAATACGTTATTCGAAAACGTGTAGTCTTTGTTTCAGTTCGATACGATAAGTATTTACAAAGTTATTGTACATAATTATATAAATTTGCTTAAAACACGCTTAGTTTGCTGACAGTCGGCTTATATCGGATGAAGTGACGTCACGAAAAACAAAACAATGTGGTGATTTTAAATATTTTTTTTAAATATTGTGAAGTAATAGTAATAGTACTTACCTACTACAGAAAAAAATGTCATATTTTAAGTTGAAACTAATAGAATAGAAAAAAAAATCCGTTCCTACCCTCATTATAATCACAAAAACAAACAGAAATAATTCAAAAAAACAGTGTATACAATTAGTTTGGTGCGTATTTAAGAAATAATAATTAAATTATATAATATAATAATTTATTAAAATAACATTGTTAGTACGCCTCAATGGCAGAGTGGCAACGCGCTCGGCCTTATAACGGTGGGTCTTGGGTTCAATTCCCAGGTTAGGCCAACTATGTTTTGGCTTTTTAATGCATAGCCCGAGTTTGGGTAACCAACTTGGAAACTGTTGAAATTGGGCCAGTGTGGTGAGTGATGACCTGATCTCTCTAAGTCTTGTTATTCGTGTCGAAAGGCCTGTTTCAAGTAGTGGGCTTGTACAGGCCGGTATTGATAATTTAAAATAAATAGATTACTTTAAATTATTTAAAATACTTTCATAGAAACAACAGAAGTACATTTTTGCCAATAATGCCAGTAAAAGACATCAACGCGTTACGTTTTATGAAGGATGAAACACTTTTGATTATTTTTGACATAAATATCATAAAAGGAGAGACAGATAAACTATTATAACGATTTTACAACGATTAACTATATTTTCTATATCAATCAAAACCATCATTTGGTTAAAATCTCGATTCGAGTAGTTTTACCATTAACAAAATTCTATTCCATTTTTTACAAAGACGAATTTTGCTGTCTCTGTTTTTATATGACTTCTAAAATCATTATAATATCACAATTTTAACACGATCATACTTTCTTTGTAATCTGGACAAAATCTAGTCTAAAGAAAACTTCGATTTCCAAGTAAACGATTTCGCTTACGGTAATAACGAATGAAACGTAACATCGACCGGTACCGTAATAACATAATACCGATTGGAAATGAAAGCGGCGCCATGAGTAATCCAATGGATCGGTCGATCACGAAACCCCTGCTCTGTCACTTTCATTTGGTCGTAGAAAGTTGAGACAGACTCATTTTATATTTAAACTTTAGATATTATACAATTACAAGATTGACGCGAACACAACATGTAAAGAGAATAAAGAATAGAAATTTTACACTTTATACTTGTGTTTATTTGGCGACGACCAATACCTTAGTTTTCCAGAAAGTGATATCCATAGGTGTGAAGGCTTTCACACCTATGGATATCACTTTCACACACATACACACACCCTCACACACATACACACACACACACCCACAAACACACACATACAAACATACACGTCATCATCATCATCAGCTCATTTTATGTCCCCACGACGAGCACTAGCCTTCCCTATGGATGGATAAGGAGAATGGGCCATAAACCACCACACGGGCCCAGTGCGGATTAGTGGTTGTTAACGGCTGCTAATGCAGCCGGGACCAACGGCTTTACGTCCCTTCCGAAGCACGGAAGAGCTCTGGATGATAGATTTTTGATCACCCATCCGATGACCGGCCTTTGCTAAAGTTGCCTAATCTCAGCACTCGCAGACCGGGCGCGTTAACCACTGCGCCATCGAACTCCTCATGTATGAGCTCATCCTTATGTCAACATACAAGTATTAAATAAAAAAAAATATTTTGTTTTATTTTGAAGAGCTTCTTGCTGCACTAATGCTGAATTAAATTATTAAAATAATGCAATAACCGTTGGATAGATGGCACTGCCGCTAAAAAGCAGTAAAAATCAAAGTAGTGAAAAAAAAATCAGTGCTTACGTCAGCCTTCCCGGTAGCATAATGGTCAGTGCAGCCGCCCGGATTGCGGAAGACCCTGGCTGGGTCGGGTAGACTTTTTTCTATATGTTATAATAACATAATTTTTTTTTTTTCCCAAAATAGACAAGCTGACATTTGTAGGTTAAAAGTTTCTATGGCACACACCTCATTGCATGCTCACAGAACATCTCTAGCGTTACTGCACATCCAAAGCAAAAACCAGCTGATTAAAACCGTTAATGTATTCAGTTCTTGCGTCGGTAAGCGCAAAGCGGTGTTTCATCATTAATGATAAACTCGGCAATGCAAAACAATGCTCAAGATTAAGTTTAATGCTTAGGCTTCGATAGGCGAAGGGATAGGTGCTTAAGCTTAACTCTTAAGCGTCGATAGTCGATGGGATAGGTGCTCAAGCTTAATGCTTAAGCGTCGTCGGTAGCTAAACGGACATATGTTCGGTTTGAATGCAAGGAGTCTTAGATACTATGCCCGACTAGGGTAAATTGTTTGTTCCTAATGAGAATATGCTTAACACCTGCTATGTTAACTGCGAAATGTAATGTAATGCGAAAACTGTTCGTTTATGGCCATATAGATCTTTAATCGGATCCCTAAAACCATTAGAGACTTACGATTGAGTTCTTTTAAAAGTCAACTCTCGAAGTGGCTTATAGATAAGTGTTTCTACACAGTTGAAGAGTTCTTAGGCTAGGTATTTATTGATATTGGTATTGGAAAATTATTAATTCACATTATTCTTGATGACATAGTAATCTAATTATTTAATCTATTTAATTCGAATGTGTTTTAGATTCAATTTTTTTTTGAATTGTATTAAATGTAATTTATCAATTTATTAATTTATTTAATATAAATGTCAACAAATTTTCGCATGCTGAATATTCAGCGAAACATGTGGATCAAATTATCGTCTATCATCTTTAATGTACCGTGTTTCCTGCACAATAAATACTTCTATTTCTATTTCTATTTATTTTACACAATTTTATGGCAATAAAAATTTATCTTATCTTATCTTATCTTATCTTATCTTATCTTATCTTATCTTATCTTATCTTATCTCAATCCCCATAGCTCTGTTAGACTTCTGACGTGAAACCATACCACATGCAAACATAAAAGCTTTCTAGGTGTATTCACAGGACTGTTATAAATATGTTATTAGCGAATTTATAGTAGTAATCTATTCAATAAGTTGCTGGCGTCAGTTAATGATTTAAAGCTATGTCATCATCATCACCAGATCATTTTATGTCCTCACTGTATACTTACTCTCTTTATACTTGTGTTTATTTGATGACGACCAACACCTTAGTGATCTCCATAGGTGTGAATGCCTTCACACCTATGGATATCACTTTTTGGAAATGTGTTAACACACACGGCTTATACGCGGGTCCAGTGCGAATTTGTAGTTGTTAACGACTGCTAATGCAGCCGGGACCAACGGCTTTACGTGCGCGAAGCACAGAGGAGCTAGTGACGATACATTTTTGGTTACCCATCCTATGATCGGACTTCGCAAAGGTTGCTTAACTTCAGCTATCGCAGAAGGGGTGCGTTAGCCACTGCGCCATCGAGGTCCCCTAACTATGTCTTTTTTTTCTTGCTGCCCTGGTGCCATATATATATTTTTTTTATTTACGGGTAAGCACAGTGCCTTGATCTCACTTGAACTTAAGTGATGATAAAAGCCATTTGGTGGAAGCGCACTTCACCCGGGATCCTCAATAGCGAGGCACTGGCTGTCTTATCTCTAGCTGCCGGAACACAACAATGCTACAAACATTGATGTTATGGCGACATATTTAGATAAGATGGTGGTAGCTAGCCAGGCGGACAAACAAGCCCTACCACCAACCACCGAGTACACAAAGATGTACCCCCCGCTGGGAATTAAACCCGGGACCTCTGGGTCTAAACCGGTGGTTTTAACCACTAGAACACAGACGCGGTAAATATATACTACTCAAAACAAAATAAGGGCCACGAGGTATTTTGTCTGTACCATAAAAATAATAAAACCAATATTAATTTTTTTGTCTCCATAACGAAAACTAATGTTGTTTTTACCGTGTAGACCAATAAATTTATTCCAATAATAATGATTAAAAAGTTTATTTGCTTTTGAAAGAAAAAACACATTTAAGGTTAAAAATAAAAACAATGTAAAGTTACTGAAAACAAAAGAAAATACTCCATGCTCATCTTTTAGTAACGGGTATGCCCCCCTCGTTTCGTTACGCACTCCTGAAGCCTGGAGTGCATGCTCTCAATCAAATGCCTGACATTTTCCATTGGAATCTCTTCCCAGGCTCTTTTAACAGCGTTGATGAGTTGCTGTTGGTTGTGGATTTCCTGATCACCGTCTCTAACTCTTCGTTTTAACTGATCCCACATGTGCTCTATTGGATTTAAGTCCGTACTGTTCGCCGGCCACGGCAAGACTTGAATTTGAGACGCTTCCAGTACAAACCGAGTCGCTTGAGCCGTGTGTGCACGAGCATTGTCTTGCATCAAGATGAATCCAGGACCCGCTCGCTGGGCAAATGGGATCACATGTGGTCTGACGACTTCATCAATATACCGCTGAGCAGTAACAGTACCCTCATTTAAAATAGCGAGCTCAGTTTTGCCGTGTAAGCTTATCCCGCCCCAAATCATTACATTTGGACCACCAAAACGATCGACTTCATGGATGCAGGCTTCTGAAAATCTCTCGCCGCGTCTTCTCCATACTCTAATACGCCGATCGTCGTTAAAAAATTTAACTTTGCATTCGTCTGTGAAGAGCACCATGCCCCATTGGTTTATGTCCCAGTCCAAATGTTGACGGGAAAATCTTAAACGATTTGCACGATGATTTCTGGTTAATGGAATACGGACAACTCGCCTTCTTGATGCCTGCTGGTCTTCATGCAATCGATTACGAATAGTTTGGTCACTGACACGAGTACCCGTTGTGAGCCGTAAACGATTTTGCAGCTTGCGGGCCGTCGTTGTGCGATCTCGGCGCGCACTTAATCGAATGTAACGATCCTCTTGAGCTGTTGTAATGCGAACTCTGCCCGAACCAGGTCTTCTTCTAACACTGCCGGTCTCTTGGAAACGATTCCATAGATTTTGAATAGCTCTTCGAGAAAATCCCAATTGCAAACCCACAGATCGCTGCGAATGACCTTCTTCAATCATTGTAACGGCTCTGGTTGCTGTCAGCGAGTCCATATGACGCCTGCGTGCTTGTGGCATATTGCAAAAGATGTTTCTGACTCGAGATATCAATGAACTCTGATAATTTCTAATAAACCAAGAAGCTAAGAAAAGCAAAACGTCAAAGAAAATGCAATCAAAATTTTCAAAAATAATTTTAAATCAAATTTTATTTAAAATTGTTGCCAGCATTAGATGAATACTACAATATTAAAAAGTTTAGGTATCAAAGAGTTTGTATACTCAATATTTTACTACTTTCAATATGTAAATGTTTAATGATTTACACCAAAATGAAAAAATACCTCGTGGCCCTTATTTTATTTTGAGTAGTATATATAACTTGCGGTCACAGCAAAATGTCCGTTTCTTCCTCGTACACTTTTGCTAAGGATTTTTTGAAAGAAAGAATGAAAAAACATTTATTGCTATCATCATCATCATCAGCTCATTTTATGTCCCCACTGCAGGGGTACGAGCCTTCCCTATGGGTGGATAATATATAATATATCATAACAAAACACTATTTACATACAATCACAACAAAAATAAATAAATAGAAATACATAATTGCGCACTGTTATGTGATGCCAATACTGGTGCCCATCTCAGTATACGCAGCAAGCGGGGCCTGCTGCACTGATATTCTGCTGAACACAGTAGTGACACCATGGCACGGAAAAATAAACGAAATACGAAAAAAAAAACATTAATCTATACTAATATTATAAGGAGGAAACCTTTGTATTTTTGTATGTATGTATGTATGTATGTTTGTAACGAATAAACTCAAAAACTACTAAACCGATTTAAAAAAAACTTTCACTATTAGAATGCTACATTAGCGCTGAGTAACATAGGCTATAATAAAAAAAGTGTCCACCCGTGCGAAGCAGGGACGGGCCGCTAGTCTATACTAATAATATAAAGAGGAAACCTTTGTATTTTTGTATGTATGTATGTTTGCAAAGAATAAACTCAAAAACTACTAGGCCGATTTAAAAAATTCTTACACCGTTAGAATGCTACATTAACGCTGAGTAACATAGGTTATATTAAAAAAAAATGCGGTACGAAGTCCCCTGGGTCAGCTAGTATAAAAAAAATAAAAACATCGATTTGGCAATGTATTTACGGCCGGCCACCAACCCTCCTTGGGAATTCTAGTAATGGTTTATCCGACACCGCGCAAGAGACCCACGGTGCTTTTCTTTGTGCACGGAGTCTTAAACTCCCTTAGTCGCCTTTTAAGGAAAATATGGAGGGACAGAAATATAACTAAAACTACTAAGACCAGACTTGTACGAACGCTTATTTTCCCCATATTCCTGTACGCTGCAGAGACGTGGACATTGCGAGAAGTGGAAAGGATGAAAACAGATGCTTTAGAGATGTGGTGCTGGAGAAGAATGCTTGGAGTATCGTGGACTGAGTTTCGCACTAACATCTTGATACTCCAAGAACTCGGCATTGAGCAGCGTCAATTTTCAGTAGTACAGTCTCGCATACTCACATTCTTCGGACACGTCTCTCGACGCGACCATCAGTCCATCGGACGTCTTAAGGTTCAAGGAAAAATGGAGGGCACAAGACCGCGTGGAAGGTCTCCCATGCGATGGACGGACCAAATTAAGTCAGCCGTGGGAGGTCCATTAAACACAGAACAAAAACTGTAGCAGGATGACCTCCAACAGAGAAAAGTGGCGCGCTGTCGTGAGGCGAATAACATCTGCCCAAACTGCTACTACATGACGACCACGACCGCTCTGTCAAGAGCGTAGCGGATCAGAAGAAGTCGCCTTTTACGACACCCATGGGAAGAGATGGGTTGGTGCTATTCTTTGCGTCCGACACCACACGGAACCATGACACCTCAAAACTATGTGGTAAACGTTAAAACACCTGTCAAAATCAATAAAAAGTAAGTAGAATCAACCTGCTTGCTAGGTCGCGCCGTCAATTCACAACTAGCCACAATAGCACTTGCTGAATACACAGACCCGTTTCACTTTCATTAACCTTTCGCTTTCCGTCTAGTGGTTTGTACACTTTAGCTTTGAGTTTCGTTCAAGGTCAGTGCTATGTGGCTTTTGTCTATGCTTCTATACGAATACTTTTATACCCACTATTTATATATTTTTTAGTTTTTGTGACATTCGATCACGTTAACGAAACCGAAAATTAATATGGCATTGAAGCAGCGTATCCTGGCGACAAGAGTTTTGCCAGAATAATTTTTGTTTTCGTAATCGAATTAATACGGATAGTAAACAAAACTCACGCTAGGCATCCATATTTTGCTTGGTTATTGTCTTTGCTTCTATACAAATAGTTAGAAGAACTAAGCTACTTAGTTACTTTTAGAAATGGGTATGAAATAACCCACTTATTAAAGTCGAATATAAATTATTGTTATTCGTATTATTTTCTTAATTAAATTTATTTCTTAAAAAATGTTTTAATTATAATTATAGTATTATAATATTATTATTAATATAACTGAAAACGGAAAAGATGCTCGGAGAAATCGCGGTCCAGTTTATTCAATCAACTGATTTTATACGATCTGACAAAATTCAAAATAATTTATTCAGTTTAGGCTACAAAAATTTGCTCTTTAAATATCAATATGCCATTGGTTCGTAAATCTACACAGGACGGATAACCTTGTACTGAGGAAAATCGACAAGAAGCTCAGCAAGGGCGTATCTTACGACATTTTCTAAGTGGATTTAAATCGCAATAATTTAGTTTTACAAGAGCTTTTTTAATGTTTTATATTAACTGTCAAAATCTCTGTATTTCTCTTAACCATAGTCAGTTTCATTAAAATTAAAGAAAGTTGCTTATCTGTGGCTCTACTATCAAAAACAAATAGGCCGCGATACTTCTTTTGTTTGTTACGGGTAAGCAGTTGGTTTCCATCGCACCAGACGTTGAGTACTCTTTGATTAAGGCCGTCCGTCTAAGTAAATAGTATCAGTGACACCTGAGATTACACCTCCATTGATCTAGATCGCGGGTTCATTGAATCGTTAAGTAGGCCAAAGTCATTCCCATCACTAGCTGAGACGCTGACTTCTGTCGGCGAGAACTGAGTACAATCGACAACATATTAAGCTGTACACTGCGGGTGATGTTTTGATGTTTTAATATTCGACTTTCTTACATGTTATTTTCTTGTATGCTTTTTATGTTTATTGTAATGGAAAGTGTTCTTTGAAAGGGCATTTTGGAATAATTTATTTAAAAAAGAAAGAAGGAAAGAAATGCCTTTGCTGAATTTGTTAGCGGTTCTTCTCAGTACAAGGTCGCCCGCCTTGGATACTTACGAAACGACGGCGTAGTGATGCGAGCTAATTTCTGAATTTCATTTATTTAATAAGAAACATAACATTGTGGAAATTGAAACTTTTACCTGATGTAAATTTGTAAACCTAGATTTTTTATTTTTGTCTTTTTTTTACATGTTGTGGTTGTCTTCTATAAGTATGCTTTGTGTTTATTTGTAATGAAAAGTGTCCAGCTATAATCGGACATTTTTCAATATTTTTGACACTGTAAGGGAGAAAAGAGCTGGACACTTGCTGAGTTTCTTGCCGGTTCTTCTCAGTACAATATCTCCCGCCCAGAGTAGACTCACGAACCGATGGCATAGTGACATTCACAAGAGCTACTTGTAGCCTAAACTGAATAAAATGATTTTGATTTTGAATTTGAATTTGAAATATCAGATGTTCTTTAATAAAAAACACGGTAAGAACTCCGTTTATAATTACTGTGAAGAAACAAACAGTAAATAAGCTTAAATTCTCAAACAAAATAATAAGACGCTCGATGTCAAGGTTACCGCGCAAGGCCTGCGATTTGCTGAATTTAAGCAACTTTCACAAAGGCCAGTCCTTAGATGGGTGACCAAATATGTATCATCTCGAGCTCCTCCGTGCTTCGAAAGGCACGTATAACCGTTGGTCCCGGCTGCATTAACAGTCGTTATCAACCAATTAACTACTGAAGAACTAGTTAAAAGTGAAATTCTGTAAAAGGTGTTAAAATACAAAAGTTGCTCTTTAAAAGTTGATTGTTTTCACACGTGATATTTAAACGAATCATGTTTGAGCACATTGACAAACAGAGCGTTGTCATAGTGAAAGTAAACGAAAGAGAAACTTGCGAGCAAGATCGTTGGGCAAATTGAATTAGGCTGTGTTTACCTTATACGAATCGTTTCAAAAACATTTTATATTTTTTTAAATATTTGACAGGTAAGCACAGTGCCTTGATCTCACCTGATGTTAAGTGATGATAAGGCCAATTGATTGAAGAGCACTTCATCCAGAATCCTCAACTAGTGAGGCACTGGCTATCTTATCTCTAGCTGCCGGAACACAACAATGCTACAAACATTGATGTTATGGCGACATATTTAGATTAGATGGTGGTAGCTAGCCAGGCGGGCAAACAAGTCCTACCACCGACTAAACTGAGCACACAAACAGTACTCTGCGCTGGGAATCGAACTCGGGACATCTGGGTTTGGTCTTAACCACTAGACTCGTGCACCGACGCGACGACGAGCCCACTTCAAACTTAAATATTTTTTGTCCATCCAAAGGTTGATCACTCTTAGTGATAAGATCGCTCTTTGTACGTGGTATTTTTATGTAGTTTTTTTGTCAAATGTTTTATTTTTGGTGTACAATAAAGTTTATTTATCTTTATCTTATCTTTATCTAGACCCCAAATGTGGTTAAATGTTTCTTTCTTTACACGCTTCGGTCGGCCGCCCGTTCCTCAAAATGCCACTACACATTTACATGACACACCAAACATGCACATTCGCATAGGCCCAAAACACCATACTTGTAGAATAAGGGTACGACACAACCCGGTTCACACGAACTCTATACCAGGTACAGACCTAGGCGCTTCTCCCCACCCCCACGACTCGGTCAACCCGAGCCGAGGTGCTAGACTTTAGAGGCGTCAAACTCTCTCCAAAACAAATGCCTCAGTCGCGGCAACACAAGCTGAGAAACTTCTCAGCGTAGTGATAAACGCGCTCGGTTTATACGATTGCTACAGCAAAGGCCGGTCGTCTGATAGTTGATCAAATTTATCATTTGAGCTCTTCCTTGCTTCGGAAGGCATGTAAAGCCATTAGTCCCGGCTGCATTAGCAGTCGTTAACAACCACCAATCCGCACTGGGCCCGCGTGGTGGTTTATGGCCCGTTCTGGAAGGCTCGTGCCCCTGCAGTGTAGACATCAAATGGGCTTGTGATGATGATGATGATACGCAAGTCCGTTGCTAATCAATAACAAATTGGAAAAAAGGTAAAAGTAAACAGCCTTCTGTCCCACAGCTGGGCAAAAGCCTGCATCATTGAAGTCAAGTCATCGCATTTATGGGTAATTGCTTAATCACCATTCTTGTCAAATGTGGGTTGGTGATTACAATCCCGGGCTATGCATCGAAAAATTCTAAATACATTTTGCCTAACTTGGGACCGAGTATCGTGTCGAGCGCTCTGCCACTTGACCACAGAGGCGTTAAAAAAAGTACAAAAAAATATGATTTTTTCTAACAATCGACGAACGAATGAAAGAATATGACATACATATGTGTTAACACATTAACACGGGAAGTGGCGTGTCACTAACAGTCACTCATTGTTCAAACGCAACTTTTTTCACATGATATCTCACGGTATACTTGACTACTCAAGACTATGGGAACAATGTACTTTTAAACGTTCTTACATGACACTTCTATGAATGAAAGCTTTAACACAAAATAGTTTGAGGTTATTAATGTTTTTAAATTCAATTCAAAAATTTAAATTTCAAAATTCAAAATCATTTATTCAGTTTAGGCTACAAGTAGCTCTTATGAATGTCACTATGCCATTGGTTCGTAAGTCTACTCTGGGCGGGAGATCTTGTACTGAGAAGAACCAGCAAGAAACTCAGCAAGTGTCCAGCTCTTTTCTCCCTTACAGCGTCAAAAATATTGGAAAATGCCCTATCATAGCAGGACACTTTCCATTACAATAAACACAAAAAATATAGAAGACAACCACAACATGTTAAAAAAAAACGACGGGTTGCACTCTGGGAGTGCCGGCAGAAGTGAAAACTTGAATATTAACGTTGTGCATTTTTGATATTTTGGAATGGTTAGGGAATAATTTTGCACGAATTGCTTTAATTATCAGTATAAAAGTACTCTCCTTTATGTGGTAGAATACAATATTTATTTATTGGGCTATCGTACACAAACATGACAATTTATATTACATTAAAAAGTTATATTAAGTTATTTTAAAAATTTATATTACGCCGCGCCAGCTGTCTACTCTCCATCTTACGAATTTTCGATCAGGTCACGTGTCCTGACGCGAGTTTAAAATTTTTTACCCATTCCTCTACTCTCCATCCGTCTTACGAATTTTCGATCAGGTCACGTGTCCTGACGCGAGTTTAACATTTTTTACCCATTCCAAAAAGTGCACAACGCCGCTTAAGAAGTTTTCACTTCAAAAAGATTATTAATTAATAAACTAAATTAGATTTAAAATTAATTATTAAAACTACAACGAACTGCAGAAGGAAACTGATGATGTATTCTCGTGCAGCACTTATAAGTTTGAGAGGGTTATTCTTAAATCATTGAAGTTGTAGCTCGTACATTTTCGTTTGTTTTTCTTTTTTACATTCGCAAGTCGTGGACTTAGCTAATAAACTAGTTCTTAAGATTATTAAAATGTATACACATGTATGTATAGTGTAAGATTTGTTGGTTGTCCTAAATTAGAAAAAAGTGTAATAAAAAAGCACTTTACCTCTATCTCACCTAATGTTAAGTGATGATAAGGCTGAAGGAGGAAGTCCACTCCTTGGAATCCTGCCTTGTCTCCAATCCTGGATCTCTGTTGCCAGGGTAAAATTATTGCTTAATTACGACTTATTTATGACTAGCCAAAACTAAGAGTCTTGGGCCGTACATGAACCACTATCTTGCCTTTTTTTATTGAAGAGTTGTAAAAAGACTCTGGAGGAAGATGCTCCACTAGCTGGGGATTGCGTGTGCCTCATTAGTCGTCCTCACCTTGCCGACTTGCAAGCTTCTTCACACCTCGTTTAAGCGAACGTTGGAGGCCTTCCACCAACAAGACGGTACACATCTAGACGTCCTAGATGACCCCGACGATCCCATAACAGTTGCGAACGCCCCCCCGCCTGATCCTCTAGATGCCACTACACATTTACAGAATACCCTAAATATGCACACTAGTTTAAGCCCAAGACACCGTACTCGTAGAACAAGGGTACGAAGAACCGGTTCACACGCGCTCTATACCAGGTACAGACATGTACCTGGGTGCTTTTCTCCTCCTCCACGGCCCGGTCAACCCGAGTCGAGGTCCAAACCTTTAAAGGCACCTTCGGGTTGTCCCGCTCAACTATCCGATCCGAACCTTTCGGAGAATTTAATAGGGCACGGGGCCGCGCACTAGTGCGCGATGCCTTTCCCTCTAGACAACCTCCGAAGGTGATTCGTTTCACACGGCTTGAGGAACCCTTTAAGTTTCTCACCGCCCCCAAACAAGCCCGGTGAAGCTGAAAATACCATCTAAGGCAATCAGCAATCTCTCCAAAAAAATATCGTTTAAACGACTCCATGTTGTAGGAAGGAGAGATAACGTGTGCTGGGAGAGCATTCTTATTTTTGGTGGTGAAACAAAGAAATTATTCACCAAATAACTTCGTTCACAACGGAATAGTTGTCACAGAAAATCGTCACGTTTACTGCCGCTATGACTCGGGATCAGAATGCCGATAAGCAAGTGAAACTGAACAAAAGCGACAGTCTGTTCCCCGCGCCATAGACAACGAGCATAGACAACGAGATGTTACCGTAGATTAGGCGCGAAACTAAAGGTCGCTTCAACAAGTAATAGTAGAAAGTTGGAATCAAAAGAAAGTTTGCGACGGGTACACAAAATTTGTTGATTCGCAAGAATTGTATTTATAGAAGACTATAAAATATGTAACACAATAAATGCTCGGCCAACTTTGTGATCTAATGGTTAAGACCACTGGTCTCAGATCCAGAGGTCCCGGGTTTGATTCCCAGTTTGGTACTCGGTTTGGTTGGTGGTAGGGCTTGTTTGTCCACCTGGCTAGCTACCACCATCTTATCTAAATATGTCGCTATAACATCTATGTTTGTAGCGCTGTTGTGTTCCGGCAGCTAGAGATAAGATAGCCAGTGCCTCAGTAGTTGAGGATCCCGGGTGAAGTACGCTTGCATCAATTGGCCTTATCATCACTTAACATCAACAGCTGATGCTGACTCAAGAGTCTTATTGCTAGGAGGTATTGCTGCTTAGAGGAGCTCGATGGCGCCGTAGTTAACGCGCCAAGTCTGCGATTGCTGATGTTAAGCAATTTTCGCAAAGGCCATCATCGGATAGATGACCAAAAATGTATCAGCTCTAGCTCCTCTGTGCTTCGGAAGGCACGTTAAGCCGTTATTCCCGGCTGCATTAGCAGTAGTTAAGGGGGTGCAACGCGGACGCAAAATTGCGAGATTGGAGTGACAACGGCGCACGACTACGAATACGCTCGCACACTAATATCTGTACAGAGTAGGCTGGTGATTTAATTAGAGCAATGTTTACTTTCGTAAAATCATAGGCGTTTGGGTAAAAAATAATAAAAGTCTTAATATTTTCATATTCATGTTTTTTAATTGAAAAATAAGACAACAGTGCTCTGCGAAATATCAATACAAACATTTTGATGTCGGATCATTGTTTCATTTGTGCTATATTTACAAAGTTTCTGAAGAAATAAGTTTTTAGATATCATTATTTTACGTATTGTTTATGCAGTTTCTGGGTATTTGTTTCAAATTCCAAGACAACCATGACCTTGTGAAAGGATCAAGCTAACCTACACTAGTCCGTTTAATGTATAAGACCTATTCAGCGCCTAGCACCACCAATGACTTAAGAACACGTAAATTTTCAAATTCCGCGCTGCACCCCCTTAACAACCACCAATCCGCACTGGGCCCGCGTGGTGGTCTATGGCCCGTTTCCCTATTCATCCATAGGGAAGGCTCGTGCCCCAGCAGTGGGGACATAACAATGAGCTGATGATGATGATGATGAGATGAGTAATACAAGTATGTATGTTTGTTTATAATATAGCTATCTTTACGCTTCTAAACCGACTTAGTCTAATAAAAAAGACCCGTTGTACCGTATATCGATAAAACCGATCCCCTTTGACACGCGAATGCAACGGCTAGCTGCGAGAGCACCGATCGGCGCATGCGCAGGTATGCGTTTCTACCACGCTCTGATTGCTATACGGAACGCTTCCGTATGCAATTATTATATTATTGATTCTATAACATGCGTTTTATTGCTGTGTGGGAGCGTAGTGGGAGCGTATCTCGTGCGGTTCGGACTGTGGACGGCCTTTTAGATTGTATTTGGTGATCTGTGACTGTTTGAGACAATTTGGTAGGTAGCTTTTTAGTAGGAATTTTAGATCCAAGCGTTGGAGATGGATCAAACAGCCAGTGTGTTGCCTATAGCGCTAAAGGTGAATACCGTGTACCAAGAAGAAATCATAGGTAATCTGATTCTTGCAGCTTCTTCTGGCAATTATATGGTAATAATAAAAGTAACTGTAATTATTAGTTATATAATATTGGGAGAGGTCTCAGTGTAAGTCAAAAGCTTATTTAACTATATTTTACATGCTAAGATAATATACGACAATGGGGACTCTTTATTTATTAATTTATTTGTTTATAAAGACACATAACAGATTTTTTTTATATCAAAAATAAAGATTAAATTAAGGTTGCAAAATATTGTGAGTGGTAGAGCCACTCTGCGTTGCAGCACGAAATGGGCCGGCTCGCCCGGCGTAATACCACCCTCTCACAGAATATCGGTGTGAAACAATGGCAATGGCACCTACTCCCTCTTCAAGATCCAACTCCTTCCTCAAGGCCGGCAACGCATCTGCGATTCCTCTGGTTTTGCGGGTGTCCATGGGTGGCGGTAATTACTTTCCATTAAACTCCTTAAAAGGAGGCAAACGAGTAGGCGGGTCACCAGAACCATAAAACAAAAAAAAATTGTACTTAATATTTACTGTTATCGCCACAAACGTCATTGTGGCTCCATGGCCTTAAAGTCGCGTACCGTTTTTCAAGCGCTCATCGAGAATCAAGTACATATTTTATAATATTATTATTATTATTATAATAGCTTGCCTACTTCTTAACTGATCTTTAGTATTTGTAAAAATATTATGATCGGATGTTAATGACGGTAGTTGTTGACATTGAATGGGCGCCTTTAGCTTTCAAAGTAAAAAGTAAATAGTGTTGAATAATTTCGGCGGGTTGGTTAGAACCATGATAGCTCAATTGGAAGAGCACCTAACCCGGAATGTCAGAAGGGTGCAGGTTCAAATCCTGCTCGTGGAAATTTTTTCAACATTTGTGTTTTTGTAATTTGTTCGCAACAAAATTTGCGTTAAAAATTATTTAAACATTTTAAGTACATATTTGATCGAAGGATATACTAAACACTATCTAACTGCTGGGCAAAGGCCTCCATCTTTGAAATCAAGTCAATGTTTTGGTTGAATCACTACGCTTGCCAAATACGGGTTGGATCACAAGCAAAATCGAAAATTTTAAATGGCTTGTGTTTAAACGCCTACCAAAAATGTATCAATTTTATTACAAATAAAATTCGAAACCCTTACCAAAACGGATAAATGATCAACAAAATGTGTTTCCTAAAATATTATAAAAAGGATACAATTTAAATTTTCATTAAATGCCTTAAAAATATATCATCATCATCAGTTTATTTATTGTCTCCACTGCTGGGGCACGAGCCTTCCCTATGGATGGATAGGGAGAAAGGGCCATAAACCACCACGCTGGCCCAGTGCGGATTGGTGGTTGTTAACTACTGCTAATGCAGCCGGGACCAACGGCTTTACGTGCCTTCCGAAGCACGGAGGAGCTCGAGATGGTAAATTTTTGGTCACCCATCCGATGACCGGCCTTTGCGAAAGTTACTTAACATCAGCAATCACAGACCGGGCGCGTTAACTACTGCGCCATCGAGCTCCGCTCCGCGCTAAAAATATATGAATACCTTTTAACTGCATTTCAGACCAAATATGTTATTTGGTAACTAAATAGGTAACACCAATATTTTATGCGTCGAGTTTCAATTTGGTAATTTTTGCTTTCTGTTGAATAATTAAAAAAATTACCTCGAAATTCAAGGCAATCGCTACGCTGCGCTTCGCGATTGTCTTAAATTTCTAACCTGTCACGTGACCTACAGGAGTAGGGCAGCTAGTATCCTCAATCATTTGAATAATAGTGTAAAAATTTGGTGATCATTAATTTATCCATTTTGGGAAGCAAAAATAATATTTGTACAACATATGCAATTATTGTGATGTGTTTATTTATTTTGGACCATAATTTAGTATATTTTAGGACCCTTTTCATAAAGGCATTTTTTTTTGGGTCATTTAATTTTTTTGGTACTTAAGCTTAGGGTCTAAAAATATTTCTTTAGATACGAGTAGATTTTTAAAAATGGTAAAGTTTGCTGTTAACTTTAGAAAACAAGAGATGAATCATGTTAAGAAATACCTCAATAAAAAAAAATCGATAAACTTTAAACTACTTTCCCAAAAATGATTCAATATTATTTGTCATATGTTTCGGCAAGCATGACACATATCATCTACATAATAAAGTAATAGTGATGTCATACTATATAGAAGAAATGAAAGTCTTAAGCGGAAGCTTTGGAAATGACTTGGTCCTTATCTCACTTGATGGTAAGTGCCCGATAAGGCTGATAGTGGAAGCGCACTTTACCTAAAGTCCTTAAATAGTGAGGAACTGACTATGTCCCTTTAACTTTCGGAAAATGATACAAGTATTAAGTCCTTGCCTATAAAATTGACGTTTTGTATAAAGATTTTTTATAAAATATATTTTTTATACGAGTACTAAGGGATGTTGGGCATCGACTCTAGAACCTCAAGATTCCAACCGATCCGATCCATAACCCTCGGAGAATTAAGTAGGGAAAGCGGAAATGCTAGCGTGATACCGTTCCCTCTAGCAACCCTTGACGGTGTTTCGATCACACGGCTTGAGGAACCCTTTGAGGTCTCGTCGCCCCCCAAAAAGTCCGGTGACGCTGAAAGGGAGGTGTTTAAAATATCAATAAACTCAATAATGTTCATCAATCAATAATCTTTAAAAATAAACAAGTTTCCAGGCCGGTTCTTATTGCTAGACCACAAAATATATAATTAGAATAAATATTATTAACAGGATTCATCATCATCATCATCAGCTCATTTTATGTCGCCACTGCTGGGGCACGAGCCTTCCCTATGGATGGAAAGACAGAACGGGCCATAAACCATGCGGGCCCAGTGCGGATTGGTGGTTGTTAACGACTGCTAATGCAACTGGGACCAACGGCTTTACGTTTCTTCCGAAGCACGGAGGAGATCAAGATGATACATTTTTGGTCACCCATCCGATGACCGGCCTTTGCGAAAGTTGTTTAATCTTAGCTTTCGCAGACCGGGCGCGTTAACCACTGCGCCATCGAGCTTCTCCTCGTTTTTGTGTAACGGACATTATCTAATTTAAAAAAAAAGTTTTTAATTATCTTTTACTTTTTACGCTTCGGTGGTAAAGCGCACGTGATATACGAAGGTGCTGAATTCAATTCCCAGGTCGGACAAAATCCAGTTTCGGATTATTAGATTTATCGCGTGTTTGATTACCGCCTTTGGCAATCGTGGTTATTAATCGTAGTGATCATATCAATGATGAAGGCTTCGTCCCAGCAGTGGGACAGTATAGGCTAAGTTTAACATTACTTTTGTTTTTACAAAATCAAAAGTCACTTTGTAAAATGAATTTGCAAGATTTAGGTATTTATTTATCTTATGTAATACTTTTAAGTACACAAAATATACTTATTTTATATCCTATAGCGTTATTAACAAATATATACACTTCTCATCAGAAAAATCGAAACACCTTGCAAGTTTATGTTTTGTAAGGATTATCAGAAAAATGTGTATATTTAGGAATATATGTCAAATGTCGTTTAATAGTACTTATATAATATAAGGTTTTCAAATCCTAATGTTAATGTTCTAAATTCAATTTTCATAGGTTTCGTATTTTGTTCAACAAGTCAAAGGCTGGCAACGCGTCTGCGATTTCTCTGGTTTTGCGGGGTGTCCATGGGCGGCGGTGATTACTCTCCATCAGGTGACCCGCCTGCTCGTCTGCCTCCTTCTTATATTAAAAAAAAATTAACCCTGTCCATACAGGGTTAATTTTTTTTTCATACTCCATAGTATGAAAGAAATTGATAAAACAACACACTCTTATTACTGCTTCCATACGATTCTTCATCGATTAGAATTTTCGCTTGTCATGTAATGGCCAAACTATACAATCATGTGATTTTTTTCATGGAATGAAAACTCTTTTGTGTAAAATTAGGACAGAAACCATAAAAACGGGGAAGTGTTTCGATTTTCTGATGAGAAGTGTATTACATATTGTATATATTTTATTACCAATTTTAACTTCTGCTACTCTACCTTTGCCATTTGAGCCTGGAAATATTTTTACAATACGACCCATAAGCCATTGCAGTGGAGGTGTATTATCTTTTCAAACAAATTACAAAATCCCCTACTTTCAAATTCTCATGTACAGTACTCCACTTTGGTCTGCTGAACAATGTTGCTATTACAATAAAATATTTAATAAAAGGCGTTACTTACATTGCTAGTACAATGAAAACTTATGCTAACGAACACATCATAACAACTTTTCATACTGTGGAAAAGATTCGGTGCAAAAAACTGCACTGCAATGTTAAACAAAACTCACACTTTACTAAGTAGTTAGCGTGAAACCTCTTCCAAAAAAACCGGCCAAGTGTGAGTCGGACTCGCGCACGAAGGGTTCCGTACTTTATGACGTATTAAAAAAAACTACTTACTAGATCTCGTTCAAACCAATTTTCGATGGAAGTTTGCATGGTAATGTACATCAAATATTTTTTTTAGTTTTATCATTCTCTTATTTTAGAAGTTACAGGGGGGGACACATTTTACCACTTTGAAAGTGTCTCTCGCGTAAACTATTCAGTTTAGAAAAAAATGATGTTAGAAACCTCAATATCATTTTTGAAGACCTATCCATAGATACTCCACACGTATGGGTTTGATGAAAAAAAAATTTTGAGATTCAGTTTTTTTTTTCTATTTTTTTGTGAAAATCTTAATGCGGTTCACAGACATCTACTGACAGACAGACAGACAGACAGACATGACGAAGACATGAATCCATAAGGGCCGTTTTTTTCCATTTGGTTCCACTTACTTTAAAATAGGACGCGAAAGTTCAAAAGTGAATATTAGCCACAGCCTTGAAGTCCAATGTCACTTTTACCCCAAACCCCTTGTAATTCATCCCACATCACACACCATTGGAAAGTGTAACGTGTACCCATTCAATATGAAAACTATTTGATATCATTGGTATTCGGCGCGCGCGCGACACACTTTGTACCATCCTGGTGATTCCGGCTTTAGTTTTGAGGCTGCCTTAAATAAATAAAGTGTTCTTAGAAAATGAAATCTTGTCAAGTCAGCGGGTATTATATAAGGTCACTTTTTATCATCTGCAAATATTTTGACAAAACATCTAGTTATACCAGAGAAATAAGGCCCTAGCTCTAGCATTTGCAAAAAAATTCAGGCTAGTTTTTTTTTTACTTTTTCTGACACAAAAATTGTAATATTTTTAAGAGCGGTCTCTCTGTCGGCTCTTTTGAATGAAACTAGGGGCACGTGTAAGCGGTGAAGGCATTGCGACCTCTCTGTTTCGGCTCCTTTGAATTAAAACTACCGAAAGTGTGAATTTTTCTTTTTAATCGAAATGTCTTTTGACGTTTTTCTTGAAGACTAGCGTATAAAAATTTAAGGTTTTTTCATAAAAATAGTTTATATATATGTTGTTGAATTTATCCTCAAAATATTTGCAGTTGATAAAATGTGACCTTATATTTTATTGAAAGCACAGTACATTCGTCTCCCCTGATGTTAAGTGATGATAAGGCAAGTGGAAGCGCACTTCACCCGGAACTCAACTAGTGAGGCACTGGCTATCTTATCTCTAGCTGCAGGAACACAACAATGCTACAAACAATGATGTTATGGCGACATACTAAGATAAGACATATTTATTTCTTCACATCTTTATCTAAGAGCTAGAGCGCGCGAATACCAGACACAATAGAATTTTAATTTTTATCTGCCACCTGGTGGTCGATCGACACTCAAGGGGTTAAGAGGTACACCAACAGCAACACACATTCATCATCATCATCATCTCAGCCAAAAAGACGTCTACTGCTGGACAAAGGCCTCCCTCAAGGATAAATCATTTTAAGGGGAATTTGCCATAATCGCCACGCTTGGCAAGCGGGTTGACGATCGCAGTAAGGTGAGAATAATCACAGAGAGACGCTGCTGCCCATCCTCTGGAATAGTCCCATAGTCGCCTTCTACGACACCCACGGGAAGAGATGGGGTGGTGCAATTCTATACCCCCGGCACCACACGGTTAACACACAATACACGCAACACACATTACACCTTTGTAATAGAAGACGAAGAAGAAGAAGACGAAGTAGAACAAAAACATTTATTGACACACACACACACATAAAGTAAAAACAAAGTAAAAACAAGACAAAAGAAAAAAACACAAACAAAATCCAAAAAAGGTGTATGACGCCAACAAGGACTCTGTCTCAGCATAATACTCCCACAACATTTGCAGATAAGCTGAGTGTCGGAAGCGCTGTTATTCTGACAGGACCTAATACTGGATACTGTAATACTTAAACAATTTTTGACTTCTACGATAGTACTGTAGTGGTACTGTATGACATTGTGGAAATTGTAACTTTTACCTGATGTAAATTTGTTAGCGTAGATTTTTTATTTTGTGTTTATTTTTTTTTTACATGTTGTGGTTGTCTTCTATATTTTTGTGTTTATTGTAATGGAAAGTGTCCTGCTATGATAGGGCATTTTCCAATATTTTTGACGCTGTAAGGGAGAAAAGAGCTGGACACTTGCTGAGTTTCTTGCCGGTTCTTCTCAGTACAAGATCTCCCGCCCAGAGTAGACTTACGAACCGATGGCATAGTGACATTCATAAGAGCTACTTGTAGCCTAAACTGAATAAATGATTTTGAATTTTGAATTTTGAATTTTGAATATAGTTCTAATAATACGTTCGCCGATTACAGGTAATCCTCAGCAATGAAAAATTAAAAAAGACAGAATATGAGTTTGGATTGGCATTGACAGATGTCGGCCGCATTGTAGACAAAAATACGTGTGTGTCAAATACATGATAGTGTTGTTTTTGTTGATTTAATGTATTTTATGCATAATTTTAAAAAAATATAAACATTCGGATAACCTTCTCTATATAAACTATAAGTGTGCGAAATTTCATACTCCTCCGTCCGCGCAATTTTCGTTAAAACGGGTACAAAGTTTTTACTTCACGTATTAATATATAGATGACGTTTCAAAGTCCTTCCACAGAGTTTAAATTTGCCTTTTTGGCGGGCGCGCTTTATCTATATATACATATTGTCCCAAAAATCCATATAAAAAATACATAGCTTTGCTTCGGGGTGCATTATATGGTCTAATCTAAACTAATTCATGTTTAATTTTTATTTTATTTGACGATTTGTTTACGCTAGTTATCGACAAGCCATGGACGTGGTTGTCTTTTAAACCACTGATCAAGATTGTTTAGAATTAAAAAGTGGTTAGTAACTTGAAATATTCTTTTTAGATTTAACCTAGTTTAAAAAGGACATGCACCATACTTATACAAACAAGGTAATTTAGAGGTCGTGTCCCAAGTTTGGTGCCTTAACTTTCTTCATGCTTTAGTATTCCACATGTACCAGTGAAGTTTCATCTCGACGCCCATTGGAAAGGGGTACAAACCAACTGTTTACAAATCAGTGTTTTATGCAAAAATATATGTTCGCACTAACGGTGCGACCTCGCACATCCTTTTGGATTAGGAATTTTACGCGTTGGTACAATGCAAGCGATACTTTTGGAAGCGATGTTAAAGATAGTTTTTTAACACACAACTTTAACGTTTTTTACCAAACTATGATTCGTGTTTAAATGTTATATAATAAATATGCTTTGGCAAACAAGTTACACCGTTGTTGCCAGTTTTTGACGTAAGATAGCGGGCATGCAAAGCATGCGTCTAAAAGTGTTTGAAAATTTTACTATATTTTCCAATTTTAGAATACCTTTTTTACTATGAATAGTATATTTTTTTGGATATTCTTAAAGTTAAGGCTGTGTTTTAAACAGTCGTTGCCTTAAAATAACAAAGTGTGGCTAAAGCAAGCCATAAGGAAGAAGTCTGTGGCGTCGTCCTAATTGAAAATGATCGTACGATGACTGGATGCGTTCTCGTCGTGCGATAAGTTCAAACATACAGATTTCTTCAGAGGGTCCTAATTACAGTTCGCAAGTCATCGCACGATCATCGTACGATCATTGTCAATTAGGACGACGCTTATCGTTATCTTTCTTGCCTGCCACAAATCAGACGTTTGATAAGTTGCCAGCTCAGTCAGTCAATTTAAAGCTGTAGCTTAGCTACCAATGTAATGGAAACCTTATGCTCCTAGTAAAATGACACAGTTTCGTTCATCACACTTCAACTGTGGCAGCGTCTATTATTAAAGTCTGTAATTTGCTTAAAACTCGCTTGACAGTTCGCTAGTTCAGTTTTAGTGCGTGTGAAGCTCTTCTTTGACATTGTATGGATCTGGGTGCCTAGTGCAAGTTTCATTTGCCATTCGATAAAGTTAACGATACCATAAATTCGTATGGCGAAGTGTTCTCCCGTCTGTCACCAGTAGATCGATTCTGTAAAAATTCTATCGAGCTACAAAAATCGCCGCTTCGAAGTCAAAGAAATTTCTGAACTATTGTGTTTGGTTATTTAGCAGTAAACGTGTTAAAAATATATTATGATAACGAGTAATGCTATGTTTTTTATAAGAGATGATATTCTCTCCAAACCGTATCTACATTTTATAATTAGGATTTTACTGAACTTATTGAGAGCATTTGAGAAGTTACGTACGCAATGTGTTGTTTTATTTGCCAACACTAATGCACGATCACGAAGAATAAGTATCGTAAAATAAAAGTTATTGGTTTTATAATAATGAGATTTATATAAAACCAATAATGATATAGGGTAAAAATTTACTTTTTTTCATCGTTCCCAATCTCATTGTTTTATTCTACTACTAGCTGACCTGGCGGACTTCGTACCGCTTTGACAGTTTCCATCATTGAGTTAATATATATCAATGGTTTCCATGACAACAAAACAATCAAATCATTTTGTATTGGAAAATTAAATTGTCGTTTTTAGTATTATATATATATATATATATATATATATATATATATATATATAATATAGTCTATGTTACTCAGCGCTAATGTAATGGTGAAAGATTTTTTTAAATCGGTCCAATAGTTTTTGAGTTTATTCGTTGCAAACATACATACATACATACATACATACATACATACAAAGGTTTTCTCTTTATAATATTAGTATAGATGTATGTATGTATAAATTTATAATACTTATAATATTTTATTTTCAATTAGATAGGTCTTAGGTAATTAGTATAAATATGTTTATGTTAACTAACTAACTGGGGTGGCGCAGGAACCCAAGATGGGTTTTGGCCTCCGATAATAACTGCCGCCACTTCTCCCGATCCCGCGCCACTTCCCGCCAGTTCCCAACGCGGAGCTCGCGCAGGTCCTTAGCGACCTCGTCCTCCCAGCGATACCTGGGACGGCCAACCGGGCGTTCGCCCACTCGGCCGTCCACGTATGCACGTTTCACCAGTGCTCTGAAGAACTCTTTGACCTAATCCCACCTTCTCCCTTCCTCCATAGGAGTACACGTGCTGCTCTCCGGAGTCACCGCTTCACTGTCTCAAATATTCCATCGCGCACTAAGAAATTTGGTGACTCGTTTTTTTTGTCGCACCTCTAAAACATGGAATAGTTTGCCAGCACACGTTTTCCCTCCTTCCTATGATATGGGGTCCTTCAAACGAGGCGTGAAGAGGCACCTTGTGGGCCGGCAAAGTGAGGATAACTGATGCTGCGTTGTTTTCACGCTGCACCAGTTGTCGTCGCATCTGGAATCCATATTCACTTAACATCAGGTGAATTGGAATCATTTGCCGTGCTACGTATAAAAAAAAACCGCATGTTTATGTCAGTTTAGTATTATTTTACAACTTATTCCTGCCTACTTGTTTGTTACACCACAGCTAGGCCACTAGAGATAAGCTCACCTTTGTATATGTCCTGTATAATGTGTGTTTAATTGTAATTTATTTGTACAATAAAGGATTAATTTATAAATTGTACGCCATTCATTAGTACGAGTGATAGAAGAATCTAATTGACATTCGACGATGTAGCTAATTAAAATATCTTCACAGAGTATCCTGATTTACCAAATATGTCTCTGTCTGTAGTCTGTGCCTAAGTTGAAGAAAATGCAAACTCTATTGGAAAGTAATGCTTTCGAAGTTTTCCCTGCCGAGCTTAAATACAAAGACGACGTAAATCACTTTCCATCCAAATAAGTTTCTCATTGGACGTGTGTGCATGTGTTTGTTGTGTTGCTATGTTTTGCCGTTTATAAATTAAAGAGGATAAACATAAAAGCTTTTTTAACTAATTAAAAAAATAAGTAGCTATTTAGTAATAGTAATAAATGTTTTATTTCAAGAAGTTGATTACTATATGTGAAATCTTCCTCCACAACCTTTTAGTTTAAGGTTTTGTTATCTAGTACAGATGCTTATCTATTGAGTAGATCCACAGTCGTATATTTATTTGAATTTGTGTTTATAAGTTACGCATTTTGAAAACAGACAAAAATCCGAATCCCGCTCGTGAAAATTTTACAACACTTTGTCTTTTTTCAAATTGCAATTTGTTTGCAACAAAATATGCGTAAAATTATATAACATCATTTTACTCATCAATATTAGGTTATAATAAATAGGCACGTTATAAAAGAAAGGGAGAACAAAAACAATCACAGATTTCGCAGTCCCCGCAAGAATCGGGGCATTGAAAATGAATACAACAATTTACGAAAAAAAACCATTTTATTTAAATAACACAATTCCAACTTGAATGCACTTCTCGCCTGCATCCGCATCTTTTAACACCATTACCATGACGATCGATCAATAATCAAAGAAGCTACATCACTTTTTATATACGGAAATACCTGTTTTTCTATGATACTAAATCTAAAGGGACCACCTACAGGTCATAATTAATAACCGATTTTCAAAATTTTTTCGCCATTTTCTAGCTAAACTAGGAATCTTTTTTTAATTTTTTCTTAAGTCAGTTTTTTTTAAATATTTACAATTTAGTATACAATCATCCCCCAAAAAACCCGATTTTTTTACATTTATCAAAATTCCAAAAAAAGTTTCCAGTCGATTTTTAAAATTCAAACGTTCACACGTGTCTCGATAAATTCCTCAACTCTTGGTACTATTTTCATTTCGATTCTCCTAAAATCCTCGGAGCTATGGCCAAAAATACGTCTCAGGCGATTTGCATGATATAACCATTTTCAACGGTAAAAGTGTTTGGTATATTACATTTGCATTGTTTATTTATCATGGAAAGGGTCCTTCTATGATATAATCTATAGAAAGATCGTATTTTCCACTTGTTGACGTTGTTAAAAGGGAAAAAAGGAACGCACGTGCTGAGTTTGTTGGCAGTTCTTCCGAGTACAAGGTCGCCCGCCCTGTAAGACTTACGAACATTTGTAATGATATTCATAAGAGTCCTGTTGTTATAGCCTAATATAAATGAACTATTATTTGAATATAATTTGCAAGTGTTCATCAAAAAGGTTTCTTTTATGGAAATTGTTTACCAACATAGTGTGACGATAGGACTCGGAAGGCACATTAAGACATTGGTCCCGGTTGTTGTCTTAAAATGGCATTTATGAACCCATCGACCGGTATTACCTGTATGGTGAATTCTGGCTTATACAGTACCGATATGTACATGTAACAAGTACATTTAAAATTTTATCACATCACTAAGAAGTACCTTTTCTATTATTTCAGAATCAAGAAAACTCTTCGGTGGATACCGAATAACACCGTCCCACTGCAAAGCATCACGAGCAGCGAAGTACAACAGAGGCAGCAGGATATGCATGTTCAACCACGAATGCGTCCAACGAGGTGGCGAGGTGGTAGGCACCTGCATGGACGGTTTCCTATTCGGAGCCTGCTGCCAGCTCAAATCGGACAGCCTGTCTCACATACCGAAAGGCCCCGGTGTTGTAATGACCAGCTACTTAGACTACCCTGATGTGGAGTCAGAAACAGACGACTACGATTCGGACCAGCTCACAGCGCTACATAACAGTTTCAAACCAGTCGTAACGCCCGGGTATAGGCCAGGAGCAACTCAGATCACTGCAGCACCTGACATGAAAACAACGCAAGCTGTCGAAACTGATATATCTGAGGGGCTAACCCAAATAACGAATACTTTACTCAGCACACCGCCTAAAGACAGCGACGTTTATGCAAAGCCTGTTAGACCAGATGGTGTTTATACACACAGCACTATAGACCATAACATAGCTGACACAATCCTGTTCAACATGAACGGTTCGGTAGCTGATAACGTAGTAAGACCATCAGATTTCAATGTACAAATATCTTCTATGCAAACAAAGCCTACTATCAATCCGATGTCATCGACGCCCACTTCAACACCTAAAACGGTGTCAACACATCACCCTGTGTATACTAAACCGGTGTTTAAACCGAAACCTACAAATAAGGTCACAACCAAACATCCTTCTACTGAAAACTACGTAAAAGTATCAACATTCACCAAAGATGGTCAGCAGTTCACTGAGTTATCATCAATAGGTTCAATTATGCAAATGCTAAATGAAAGCACTCCAAGTTTGAAAGAAGACGTCACGCCACCTCCTACTGCAGACGTTATGGAGACAAAATCTTCGCCGCATCCAACCGGAACAATATCTCCTATCTCATACAGCAGTGGTTATCCAGACTACTATGCGTCCACAGGACATTACGTCACAGTGAAACCTACATCAAAACCTTCGAGTGTTGGATATCCATCGAAACCAACATTCAGCACTAAAAAGCCTACATACCCTACAGCTACCAGTAGACCAGTAATCGATAAGTCCACTACAAGGCCTTACTCTTCATCGCCGATGCCTAGTCAGTCTACTAGTCAAGCTATTAACGCATTCAACAGATATCCAACAGACCCTGACAGTTTCGGTGGGTCTTTAACCACATTCAGCTATGTCAGTTCAAGTACAACGCCTCATACGACCACAACAAGAAAACCGCCTTCCACCAGCTATGTGACAGGCTCTAAGCCATTGAGAAGACCAGTAACACCACCGACTAGTTTGATATCAAGTTATGACGTCGCTCCCGACACCTTTTCAAGCGTAACACCAACAGTGATAGTCCTGAACGGATTCCAGACAGCCAAACCCGAAGTGACGAGCGAAAAAGAGCCGCAGTTCGTCGAGATATCACAGGAACCATTCAAGAAGCCCGTCAGCCAGATAACCGTGAACAACCATATACAGTCGACGAATAACATCTACATGGGCAAGCCGCCGCCCAACTACGAACGGCCCTCGTCACCGACTGTTGTCATCACTCCCAAACCTGCGCCGAACACTACCCCATATCCTGTGAAAGCGTCCACCCGTCCCGTCTTTTCGTCATCAACAAGTCCCATCCCTAGTCTCGAGTCCTACACAGAGTACTATTCCCCGACAACTTTGAGACCGGAATTGCAAACATCACCAGACGACTCGATTAATTTCCCACCAGTTAGGAATCCAATGCTGAACGCTACCGGTTCAAATCCAGCAATGTATAACACAAGCATAGCTTTGTCAGACGCCGATATCGATTTACTGCACGACACTGAGTTCACCACACCGACTTGGCAAGAAGACGAACAACTAAAGGAAAAGATGAATCTGTTTGTGAATAAAATCGTTGGTAGCCTCCAAGGGACTTTCCAAGAGTTGCACGACATAGTTATTTTAGACAAAAAGCCTAGTACGACAGCCAACAAAGCGACTACGGCCAAGCCGTTTAAGAAGACTACAACGACAAAAAAACCGTTTTTGACGACTAAAAAACCACTGAGATTCACGACGACGACGACTAGGAGACCTACAGTGAGAACTACTAAAAAACCGACTAGGTTGACTACTATTTATAGGGCGCCTACTACTACCCCTCCACCAACAACTACAACCACTAAAAAACCGGTAAGAAATCTACAAAAACTTTGGAGAATCTTCCAAAAAATCGTACCTACTTATAACTCTTCTTAGGGGTTTTAAATAAACCATTTTACTTTAGAAGCAACATAAACATACTTTTAATATAGGTAAGCAAGTACCTAGACATTTAGGAAATATAATTTACATGTCCAAAATATTTATTTTTTAAAAGTTTGCCACTTAATTCTTACAATAACAAAGTACTTCCTGTACAATATTCTAAACCTCATAAAGTTATTCGACATCTCATAATATTATCAAAAAAAAACATTTGAAGTTCGCATAGACAACCCATAACATCCAAGAAACACGTTCGCCTTTCCCTCGATGTCCCTGCTTCCAGGTGACGACCACCAAAAAGTCGAAGCCGACCAAAAAGGTGACCACGACCGCCGCCCCGACCACGGTGACCACGGAACTGGCTGACGACGAGACTACAGAGTCGGTGGTTTACGAACAAGTCGACTACAACGACAAGAACTGTGAGTATCTATGTTTTTGCTACGATTAATTTGAAAGGAGCTCGATGGCGCAGTGTTAAGCGCGCTCGTTCTGCGATTGCTGAAGAAAGCAACTTTCACAAAGGCCGGTCATTGAATGGATGCCCCATTCATATCTTTACGAGCTCGTCCGTGCTTCGGAAGACACGCTAAAGCTGCTGGTCCCGGCTGCAACAGCAGTCGTTAATAAGCACCGCACCGCAGTTAGGTACGCGTGATGGTTTACAGTCTGTTTTCTCTGTGATGTTTCCATCCACAAGGGTCATGCCCTAGCAGTGGGGACATAAAAACTGAGCTGGTGATTATGTGTGATGGTATACCACTAAGATAAGGTAATCTGGCATACAGCTCGCCTAATGGTAAAATATTACCGTAGCCTTAGAAATTTGCTAAGGAAGGATAGGTTGGTCTTGATCATCATCTCACATGATGGTAAGTGACGATAAGGCCGAAGGTCTGGCTATCTGATATCCCAAGTTGGTTAAAATAAATGAATTTATTTATTTATTATTTTATATATTTAACACATCAACAATACACAAGGATACTACTGACATTGTTGTTATACCGGCCGAATTAGATGGTTGGTTTCTGCCACCAACCTAACCGATTACTATAATCTCTCGTTGGAAATCGAAATCGGGGCCTCTAGGTCTAAAGTGGTATGTATAGCCACAGGTTTTCTTAAAATATGAGTATTATTCTTCTTTCCAGTGTGCGGCGTCCGTCCTCTAGTGAAGTCAGGCAGGATAGTGGGTGGCAAGAATGCCCGCTTCGGCGACTGGCCCTGGCAAGTGCTCGTGCGCGAGTCTACCTGGCTCGGCCTCTTCACCAAGAACAAGTGCGGCGGTGTTCTGATCACCAGCAGATTTGTTACCACTGCGGCGCATTGTCAACCTGGGTAAGTTTTCGTTATCATCTTGAGGTTTCATTATCATCATCTTGTAGGGACTGTAAGAATGCCAATGGTACGGGTTGTATGCCACATTGAGGAAGGCCAAAGGGAAGATCTTCCTCCGAGCTGGGTGGTATAGCTCGGGAACCGAGGTCCAACGGATGTTAGTTGGAGGTGCTATATATAGCGAAGGAGACTGTGAAACTTCGCTACCGCAATGCAGGCTTCCCATACTATTTTATTGTCGTAGTATGGCGACGTCGTTGGTATGCGTTTGTGGCGCCATCTGTTGACACGTTGGAGAAGGTGTTTGCTTCGTGTCGATGTGCGGCGTATGCGGTAGGTGGCGCCGCCACAATCTCAGCTAAAAGTCCACTGCTAGACAAAGCCCTCCTCCTCTTACACAACACCCTGTTATCTATTGCTCGCGTCCAGTGGCTTTCCGCGACCTTCACCAGATCGTCGGTCCACCTTGTTAAAGGCACATTGCCTTTCATACCATTAGGTGATAAGGCAGGTTAGTTACTAGGTAGGTCCATTAAGATGAAGTGAACTAAAGTTTTTCTTATTCTTGAGCCAGCAAACGAATCGGCAACGAGCTGCTTACCTGACGGTAACTTCCATCAGGTACTATCGACAAAGCTTAAGGATATCCTGTTACAAACATTTTTGCCTTAACTTGGCGATCGTAGTTAACTTCGCCTACCATGAAGATGACCATAGGATGACCAATATAAACCTTCCGACCTTTTTTTTTGTCAAAGCCATTTGTTTTAGTTCATTGTTAAAGCCTTATTGTAAACGCTGGACCGTGGCAACAATTAAACTTCTATTGTGTCTGGTTTTAAGGCAATCAACGTTTTAAATAGAAATTCATTTCTTTCTTAAGATTCCTAATGGTGGATATCCCGAAAATTTGTCAAAAACAAAAGGGGCGGGTATAGCCACTGACTCTTGCACAGAAAAATCGCCCTAATGGTGGATATCCAGACATTTTGTTGATAGTACCTTATGGTACCGATAATTCTTACGACATTAAGCTTATCACGCTATATATTATGATGTCAGTGAGTAATTAGTGCTACTTAGTGTGGGGAGCGTTCGCACTGACATCGGTACTATTATCATCGTGCAGCTTGTACGAGTATAATAATATGTACAGATACTAATCTAAGCTGCCGCCGACGTGTGGTGCGAGGGCTCTGTCAGACGTGAGTGGATATGTGCGTGTTTTTTGTTTCATTTTGTTTTTGTTTTTTTTTTTATAATGTCGAGAGTAAACGAACTCTCCAAGGCATACAAACCCACGGGTTTTTGCTAGGGATGGATGATTAAGTATAAGAAAAAAAAATGCCCTCATTGCCGTGTCTAAAGTTTTAATTGTTAAGCCCCTATAATTTCACTGGATCTACCAGCGTTAGGGTTGATGCTGCTTGGCGGCAGATAATAAGTATTAAAGCGGTTGCCATCTAGTTAAAGTTAAAGTAGAATTGAATTGCCTGGAATCCTTAACATATTATGTGAAACTGGACAACAGGACTGGTTATTAAATATAAGACAACGTCACATACATTGTTCTGGTTCCAAGATAAGTAGCTAAAGCACTCGTTTTTTTTAATGGAAATGAGAAACAACGACGGTGCCACAACCACACAGAACCAACACAATATCGATAAGTTCGTTTTCGACATTGACCCGACCGGGGATCGAACCCGGGACCTCAGAGTTAGCGCCGCCCAAAGTCTGGCGTGCAAAGCTACGGCTACGGAGGTCGTCGTCGTATTAATGTGTTAACAGCTCAATAAAATATATATTTTCCGTTTTTACAGCTTCCTCGCATCTCTGGTAGCTGTTTTCGGTGAGAACGACATCTCTGGTGACAAGGAGCCTCGGAGGCCAGTGTCCAGGAACGTCAGACGCGTGATAGTCCACCGGCAGTACGACGCAGCCACCTTCGAGAATGATCTGGCGTTACTGGAGCTGGAGTCACCCATCAAATTCGATGCTCATATAGGTAAGAACTTTGTCTGAGTATTGTGGAATCGAGTGAATAAAAAATTGGTTGGCACAAATAAATCTTTATTATCAGCTTATTGGATTTTACATGGCATGTTTAGGAAGAAAAACTTGAGGTACCTACTCAAAGATTTTTAGCCCTTCACCTCATACAAATGTTTTATGACAAGTTGCAGAACTGTTATAACGACTGTTTAGAAAATAAAACAAGGCCAATTTTGCGTTAGAAACTAACTCTTTTTGCAATATTATTAATCACATTACATTTTTACAACTGTTTCGACTCGACACCTATTAAAATTCTTAGGTTTGTCGTTTTGTAAGTTCCAATTATGCGTCACTAGATGGCGTGGTTGTGTATTAGAAATGGTGAGCTGACATTTTATTTTCACCCTCGCACTAATAAATAAAGTATCTATACGCATATGTATGTTTCGAATAATTATTTCGTGTTTTATCTCTTTTACCCTAATTTGAAGTTAATTTTACATGACAGGAACATAACACGCAATATTTTTTTTAAATTTATTTATAGATTCACAAAACCGAATTCAAACATAAACTTAACTATTAAACATACCTACAGTTATATTAAAACATGCAGTATAGTTTGTATCCTACAAGATGTGATGTTTTCCAAGCTTATACTCTGTTTATAAGTGGTTTCAGTAGTAGTTTATTCTAAAAAAATCATTAATTCGCCTATAATCAGTGGCAAAGCGCTCGGCCCTATACCCGAAGGTCGCAGGTTCAATTCCCAGGTCGGGCATAATGTGTTTCGGATTTGCATATCCAGGGTTTGTGATGACCAACCCGCATTTGGCAAGCGTGGTGATTAAGCCATTACCCATCAATTGTAGTGATGACTTGATTTAAATTTTAGTGGCTTTTGCCCAGCAGTGGGCTATTTAATAAAATAGGGTTATAGTCTAATCCAACTAGTTTCCCCAATATTATTGTACTTACTGATTGTAATCTGTTTAGTGTTGTAACAAATAAACTTACTTTACTTACTGATTAAAAAAACGTTATAATTTAATACTAGCGGCTGCCCGCTGTTTCACCCGCGTGGTTCCCGTTCTCGTGGGAATATCGAGATAAAAAATATCCTATGTGTTAATCCAGGTTATAAACTATCTGTATGCCAAATTTCATCCAAATCCATCCATCCGTTGCAGCGTGAAGAAACAACAAATATACACACATTCACACAAACTTTTGCATTTATAATTTATTTTTTTTCTTTTGGAGAGAGATTGCTGATTGCCTCAGACGGCATTTTCAGCTTCACCGGGCTTTTGTCCCTCAAACCGTGTTTTCTAGAGGGAACGGCATCGCGCACTAGTGCGCGTCCCCGTGCCCTACTAGATTCTCCGAAGGTTTCGGATCGGATCGGGGTTATAATATTAGTGTGATGTAACTCCTTATATTTTCCTATTTCAGTGCCGATCTGCATGCCTCCCGACGAGATGGATTACACTGGACGGATGGCCACTGTCACTGGTTGGGGTCGCCTGAAGTACGGGGGCGGAGTGCCCGCCGTGTTACAAGAAGTCCAAGTAATTATATTAATGATTATTTTACATATAATTTTATGAAAATTTTGTTGCGAACAAATTTGAAAAAAGCGGTGTTGAAAAAATTCCACGAGCGGTATTCGAACCCGCACCCCATGACATGCCAAGTCAGGTGCACTACCAACTATGCTGTCGTGGCTCAATCCAACTCGCCAATATTAATCAACACTATCTACTCTTACTCTGTAAGCCAAAGGAGCATTCAATGTCGACATCTACATCAAAATAAATATATATAATAAATAGGTGTATTACTTCTAAAAGTCAATACCGGTTGTTAATATTATTATACACCTTTGATTATTACTATGTTACTTAGGCTTCAGTAATAACAATGATTATTCATTCTGTGTTTTATTGCCCCTTTTTTTTTAATTGACTTCTTTATTGTTTCGCGGAATTGTTTTTTTGTTTCATTGTAGTTTTGAAGGTAATTGATTTTTTTTCTTTTTAATGTCTGCTATATTTAGCTAGTGAAACAAACATACTACCCTTAAAGTTTTATAGTGTTCACATAAATAGATGTTAAAAAAACTTCATATAAAATGTCAATTTCATAGGTAAGGACCTAATATTTTAATTTTGTTTTAATCATTTTAATTTTTGCATTCACAAAGTTATAGGTACATGTAGTGTGTACAAGATAAGATATTACTGGACAAAATCAAACAGTCTCCGGAAGCTCGAGTGGGTATTGAACCCGCTCCTATGCTCTGACCGCTAAGCTACCGAGACCTCAGAAGATACGTTGAAATTTAAAATTGTATCTATTTTATTTTATTTTCTAATCCAACTTTTACTTCTTTCAGGTGCCGGTGATAGAGAATAACGCTTGCCAGGAGATGTTCCAAACAGCAGGTCACTCCAAGAAGATCCTCAGCTCATTCATTTGCGCAGGATACGCGAACGGACAGAAAGACTCTTGTGAGGTGGGTATTGAACAACAAATGGATTTTTAAAGACATTTATACTAATATAATAAAGCTGAGGAGTTTTTTTTTTGTTTGAACGCGATAATCTCTAGAACTACCAGTCAGATTTGAAAATAAAAATAGTATTTGATAGCCCGATTATTGTGGAAGACTATAGGCTATTTTTTATACATCACGCTATGACCCTTAGAAAAAGTTTTAAAAAAAGGAGCCTTACAGTAGTCGCATATGATGTGTAACATTTGACATACTTGGATTTTTTATCAATGATCTGCACTTTTTATTTGTTACGGATATCCGTGAAAAATAAAAAGAAACGAAGATATTTTGTGTCCAAGTCAAATGATTGTAATTTTAAATATTTATAAAATACAGTGAAAAAATTAAATGCTTACCCGACCCAGCCAGGAATCGAACCTGGGTCTTCCGCAATCCGGGCGGCTGCACTGACCGCTATGCTACCGGGAAGGATTGTTTCGCAACAAAATTTGCGTTAAAATTATTTAAACATTTAATAGTATTTTTATTTAAAAATATTTTTGCGAACAAATTACAATTAGAAAAAAGACAAAGTGTTGAAAAAAAACATCCACTAATGGTACTTGAACCCGCACCCTATGACACGCCCGTCATCTGTGTGTGACCCGGCATGTCATGGGGTGAGAGGGCGGTCGAGTCCCGCTCGTGGAATTTTTTTTCAACTTTTTGTCTTTTTTTTTTCAAATTGTAATAAAATTAAATTAACGCCTCGGTGGCCGAGTACCAAAGCATTCGGTCTGATTACCGAAGGTCCTGGGTTCGATTCCCAGGTCGGACAAAGTGTGCTACGGATTTTTCGATACAGAACCCAGGTTTGTGATAACCAAACCGCATTTGGCAAGCGTGGTGATTAGGCCAATACCTATCAATTGTAGCGATGATTTGATTTCAATGATGGAGGTTTTTACCTAGCAGTACGTATATGTCCCATATAGGCTAATTTCTTCACTTTTACTTAAAGATTACTTGTTGATTAAGTCTATTGCTTTCCAGGGTGACAGCGGTGGTCCTTTAGTGCTCCAAAGAGATGACGGCAGATGGCAGCTGGTAGGTACAGTATCTCATGGGATCAAGTGTGCCGCCCCCTTCCTTCCAGGGGTCTACATGAGGACCACATACTACAAACCCTGGCTTAAGAGCATCACAGGGGTCCATTGAACGAGTGGAAAGGAGACAGGGTTACCAATATTGTGATCTATCAATCGGGCAAAGTTTCATCGAAAACTTCGGCATTTTTTTAAAGTGGATCTGGTGTGACGATTGGCCTTTTTTGTTTTTTTTTTCGATTTTTTTTTCATTTTTCTGTATTTATTGTAAAAAGTGTACATCGATTATTGTAAAATTTATTAATGTTTAAGTTATTGAACAAAAACCTTTTCCCCCTTCAACTTTTACTTTAAATCGTAATTTATTAAACAGCATCAGCTCTCTATTCCGTTAAAAAATTACTTCTTTTTCATACAATAATAGGAAATAACATTTTCTAAATAATTCAGTGAAAATCGTAAATTTTTTCGACATGTAAATTATTTTTCCAAATAATAATTTGTACATTAAAATTGCATTTATATAATACGAAATAGTATTAAAAATTAGTTTTAAGACTGAAATGAGGTAAAAACTATTATAGAGCGAATGATTATTTATTTAAAATATTTCTTTTAAATTGTATTTTGTTGACTTCTAAACAAAAACGAAAGTAAATACTTACTCAAAAGCAGCTTTATCTAAAAAAAACTGTTTAAAAATTTGATTTTAATAGAAACCAATTATAATTTCCGTATTTTATTTATATTTAAATTATGTTAAACGTGAGTGATTTGTTATGAAAGTATTTTTGAAATATATTGCGCTCAATTTAAGATATAGTAAATAAGTAGAAAATATTATTGACTGTTATGCATTTATTTAATAAATTATAAGTATTTATATGGACATTTTATTAGATAACAAAAAAAAACTAAATATCTGCGTGATGTGATGATGAAGAAAGTTAAACAACTATATCAATGCTTCATAACTATAATTTATTTAATATTTTTTATTTCTAATCTGCAAAATACACTTTGAAACCTACCTACTTTGTGTTTTATACATTTAATGCTAAAAGCAGATTTATATATTATCTATTATTTACCGCATAAGGTTAACATTAAAAAATAATATTCTAACTAAACTATAACATTTTTGTGTGAGATGTCATAACTATTTCTAAAGCATATACTATTTTCGTTTATAATAATGTCTACTTTTTAAGTTTTTTTTAAATGTTTTTATTGATATAGCACAGCAGTGATAACTTGTTATATTTTATTTTAAACGTATATATAGTACACAGCTAAAGATTTAATATCGACATCGATAAAAACTACATCTACATTACCAATCTAATCTTTACTTTGAAGCTGAGCGGAACTATTTCCAAATTATATTTGAAAATAATTTAAAATTAATGTACATTTCGCTCAAAGCACTTTAAGATAAACATTTATATGAGAACTTTCCGTTACAATCTTATTTCTATAACATTTTGATTACATTTGATCAAGTAACAATCATTATATACCTAACCTAGATGCTTATAATGAATATTATGTGCATCTAAAAACTAAAAAATACATAATAAAGTCATCTAGGTAAGCGTTGTGCCAGCAATCAATTATACGATGTCTAATACTAACATTTGACAATTATGAACCAGGTCCTTTTTTCTACATAGTAGACCTAGATTTAAACAAATATAAATGCACTACATAAACATGAATACTCTGATAACTTGCTAAGTTTAGTAGTTTATATTCAAGTGTATGTATCCTTTTTTCACATCTTAAACTTTTTTTTTATAACTACTAAAAATAATGACATTGACATGAAAACATTACTAATAATAATAAAATAAGTTGATGTACTAAAGAAAACAATATTATTTATAAAAAAATTGGAAGATGTAATAGATTTTTCCTTTTTTTAAAAAGACTCAGAAAACAAAGACTTAATATATATATATATATAGTTTTTCATTAAACTCCATGTCTGTTTTTAATAAGAACAGTCGCTTTTTTCTGATAGTAATATATTATTCAATCTGTCTATAATATTCTACTCTGTAACATTTATAATAAAATTCCCTACTTTCCCCTTAATTCTTCATTAGAACTTAAATTTATTAAAAAGATAATCATATCATATAAGATACACACGATTTTTAATCATGATACGTTATATCGCTGCCATATATATTATTGCTACAATACACATTTCCAATTTACTTACTAATTTTACCTTTATAATGTAAGCATTTTTTGCAAATGGCATCAGCTTTATCTTTAAACGATTGTGTCGACATAGCTCTTTCAGATTCAGGTCTAGCATCTTCGCTATCGAAAGGCCCTTCGCTAAATTGCTGTATCAACTTCTTGATATAGCTACCAGGGCCTCGTATCGTCAGTTTAGCATTAACATCATCCGTTTTACTTTCCTTTTTGTCATCGCCATTATTAGTGCATAATTCATTGAAGACTCCATCTTGTATATTATCAAAAGTTTGGCGGATTTTATCGCTTATATTAATTTTATCGTCGATTTTGCTAAAATGCACTGTCTTCTGTATCTCTTCGTCTACCACGCTCTTCGAACCTGTAGGTGTTATAATAACTTCGTTGCTCTTCATGTCGAATGTGATTTTGGCATTGTTCAATGACAAACCAGAGAGGGATACGTCAACAGATTTCGATCGGTATTGCCTAGATGGCGTTGCTGGTACATGCAGCTGGTTCGAATCGGTGCAAAGATCTTGTTTGATGGTGCCGGTAGATGTGACTGGTGATGATGATAGCGACGACCTTTCCCCGGGGCTGGATCCTGAATTTTAATTGACTTTATAAAAGAGAAATATTAGTGTTAGATGTTTGACGAGGGATATTAATCACATATATGTACGTAAAGTATCATGAATATATATTTAAATTCAACGTTGTCGTCATGTAGAAAAATATTTTTTATATATATATATTGATATATATAATATAATTTTAAAGAATTTGTTCGCATCAAAACTTGCGTAAAATTATATGTAAATAATCATATATATATTGATATACTTAAATCTAACTTATAAGAAGATCTGTATGAATATTAATTACATCAAGTATTGTATATTGTGTTGATGAAATAATGACGAAAGCTGTAGGTCGGGCTCAGTGGCATAGATGAAGAAGTCTATATGTCCAACAGTAGATGAAGCTAAGCTAAGCTGATTATGATGGAATCAAATAGTTATTCAAATGTGTTGTAGTAACCCACCACCAGAGAAAACTATTGGGTTTTTACCTTTATTTTTGGGCACCATTCTTTTTCTCCGTATCTAAAAATAAATAAATTTTGACAAATTTTTCATTGCAAAGATCATTGCTAATCTAATTATAACCAATTAGATAGATCGCAATAGGTAATCAGTAGTTTCTCATGTTTAGGTTACCAAACTACTTAATAATAAAAATTATAACCGGTTTAAGGGGAACGAGAAGTATTGTAGGGGTTGGAATAATACGATACCAGATTATCTAGAGCACTAATAGACGGATGCTTTCTCAATTGTTGCAGGTAGGTAGGTAGGTAGGTAACAAACTATACAACAATAGGCATGCTATAGCTCCTACATGTTTTAATAAGCTTTCCATCTTCATCATCCGGGACTGCTGTGCCAATTTGTGCCAATTTGAATTTGTAAAGAACTCTTTGACCTCATCCCACCTTCTCCCTCCCTCCATAGGAGTACACGTGCAGCTCTCCGGAGTCACCGCTTCACTGTCTCAAATAATCCATCGCGCACTAAGAAATTTGGTGACTCGTTTCTCTGTCGCACCTCCAATACATGGAATAGTTTGCCAGCACACGTTTTCCCTCCTTCCTATGATATGGGGTCCTTCAAACGAGGCGTGAAGAGGCACCTTGTGGGCCGGCAGAGTGAGGGTAACTAATGCTGCGTTGTTTTCACGCTGCACCAGTTGTCGTCTCATCTGGATTCCATATTCACTTAACATCAGGTGAAATGGAGTAATTTGCCGTGCTACGTATAAAAAAAATTGGCAAATGATGATGGGGACTCACTTCCCTCTAAGCTTAACCCTCGAGAAACTACCCGCGATCTCTTGTGACGTCATTAAAAATTAAAGTACACACGCCTGCAGATAAAACTACTACAAACTGTTAAATTTCCTCAATAGACTTTAAACTTTATGTATAAGGCATATGGTTGAACATATATTGAAGAAGTTTAACAGTTTTGGATAGGTTGATGTGAAGGCGTCTGTACCAAAAGCCACACGCACCATTCGAAGCGTCCTCCCTCTCGTCTTCGGTGCATAGAGGCAAGAACTGCTCCATCATCATGCCTTGCACCATATCCATGCAGGAGTCAAGCGAGAACTTTTTGCCGCACATCTTGATGCCGCGTATGCGCCGGCGCATCTCTGTTGTTCAAAGCAATATGAAGGGGGAAAATTACCACCACCAAGTTTTGTGTAAAGACTTTTTGGGTCTGTCAAATTGTTTCAAGAAAACGGTGTTCAAGATTAGATTATACTCATTGTAAATCAATTGTTCTTTGTAGTTAGAGGAACATGAAAAGGGTTAAAATAGAAACTACAAGGGAAAGTATTAAGCAGTAAACGTTATTCTATTTAAAAAATATAGAATTTTTTGACATGAAGGGGTAAAATTTTCACATAGAATAATCCAACGAATAATCACTCTATAGCTTGAGAATCAGGTCAAAAATGTATTAAACTCTTTTGTTATTACGTGTAATTGATTGATAGACTCCGCCTTTGGCTAATTTGAGCAGATTTGGATGTGTGATATCTTTAAGTTCATTACTAAAAATTATAAGTGTGATAGATCCTGGCAAATTATTCAATGTTATTTAAAAGAGCAATTGTTAAGTGCATTATAGAAGTGTGTAAAGAGCGTGGTTAGAAAATTACACGAGTTTGAAGATTGAACCTTACCTGGACTATCTTTGGGTTCCATTTTGAGTTGGGCGAACGTCTGAGCGCACGACGTCAGCACCTGTTCGTAGTCACAGATGGCCACATGGGTGCCATTGACTATCTTCGGACTCATCGGGCTGTTGGCGAGAAGTAGACTAGTGCCGAAGGTGGCGTTCAGCTCGCGGGTCTCTGTGAATTCAACAGTTTATACAATTTGAAAATAATACAATAGCTTTGGCTCAATAACACGCTGTGGCATGCACTTGGAGAAACCAGTATGAAGATGATTGGTCCGACCGATTCCGGTCATTGCGACCACTTCGATTCTTAGTCGATACGGCTCTGGTTCAAAGATGGCTAGCATAACCAGTCTTCTTAGTAAAGTAGACTGATGATGATGATACTGAGGAGGACTGGACTTAGCTATCGTCGGTTAAAATATGCTACGAGACTGCATGAAGTTTTGTGTACTGATCTCTAAACTTCAGTATGAAGATGGCACTAAATGATGATGGTGATGATGGTGATAATGATAATGATGATGATGATGAATATAATAACTTTTATTTGCATGTAAGACTTTGGATGTAAGACTGTGTTTCCACTGAGGCAAGTGAAGATGAGCTGAGCTGTGAAATTGCAAAAAACCGGTTCAGTAGCCTATTCATAACAAACTACTTTCAGGTTCTACGTTTATTTAACTTTGGGACCTATCCTATAATATGATAGTGATTGTAAGTGTTGTTAATGAGTAAATTAAATATTTTTTACCTTTGAGTGAGATCCTCGGTTTCTTTGGTACAGCGATATTTCCATTTTCAGATCCGAACATCTCCATTAGAATTTCGGAAGCGACTATCTTTATTTCGTTCCAATCATCTGAAACAAACAAAATATTGGTATAACACTTACAAGCTAATCAAATAGAAAAACAACAAGAGGGACAAGGTGAGGACGGCTAGTGAGGCAGAATCCTGCTCCACTATCTGTCTTCGTATCTGGACACCGCTTCTGTTTAACATCAGATGGATAGTCAATTGCTTACTCTTAGGTATGAAAAAAAACGAGTAAGGAGCTCAATGGCGCAATGATTAGACAGCAGTCTGCGATTGCTGAAGACATCTTTCGCAAAGGCCGGTCATCGATTGGGTAACCAAAAATGTATCATCTCGACCTCCTCCGTTCGTCAGAAAGCATGTAAAACCTTTGATCCCGGATGCAGCGGTCCTTAATAACCACCAACCCCAACATGGTGGCTCACCTTCACTCTGTGGTGTTCAAAAGCCTCATGCCCCAGCAATGTGGACATTATATGTGTTTGTGATAATGCTTACCCAAAATGTCCTGATTAGTGGTTCTCGGCGATGTGACAGTGAACCTGATCACGTAGATACCCTTGAAGCAAGCTGGCACAGCGTGTATGTTTCCTCGGCCGTTTAAGCGCTTCAGCAAGCGCTCAGTCAGCGTGTTGTCTCCCTTTAAGCGGAACGCGACCAGACCTGAAAAAGGTAACGAAGAAACTGTCTGTAAAATATGCTACACAACAATTAGATATGGAATAAAAATAGCAATGGTGGCAGAGTAACGAAGCACAAATTTCTGATATCTTGAAATCCTGAGTGCAAATCCTAGGACGGACAAAGAGGGTTTGAGTTTTTCGATGTCGGTGGCACTTCTAAAGCTGAAAGAATTTTTTTAAATCGGTCCATTAGTTTTTGAGTTTATTCGTTGCAAACATACATACATACAAAAATACAAAGCTTTCCTCTTTATAATATTAGTATAGACTTACTAAATTAAAGGAATGTCTTCAATTATATGAGAAAGTAAAATTGTTTTAAGGGACTATGTCGTTGATTATTTATGAGGTTAATTGAAGTGAAAAAGCATTCAAAATGTAAAAAAAAACTTACACAAGTAACCGCGAATGGAAGCCCATTAACGGGAATTATGGGTATTTTTACAAAAAAAAAACGATTGTAATACTATAAACCTACCCAAATTCCTAGGTGAAGGTATCTCGAATCTCGGATCTGCCAATACGAGAGCTTCAAACTTCTGAGCCAAGCGGACGCTCTGAAAATAAAAAAATAATGGTAAGTTATTAAAACAGAAATAAAAAATAATCAAGAATTATGTATAAACACTTAAAAATAGTAAACGCTTCTATCTCATATATTTTGTGTCCTAATGTAACTCGATCAAAAGGTGAAGAAAATTCGAACTCACCTCTTCAAAGGTACGCCACTATATTGTACAAAGTCTGTGGTGACATGTCACCACCACGACTTCTTTTTATTTATGCTACCTCGCTAGCAAATGAGCATACGGCCTACTGAAGGTAAGCGGCCACCCAAGCCCATAGACACTAGGTCACGCACTTACAAACTCCTTCCTCTGAAGCTTCAGCTCTTATATTTCTATGCTATCAACATACACAAAATCGCGGTTATGTGCAAAATTCTCCGAGGAAAGTCTTATGCCCCTCTATCTATGCCCTTGACTTGCATGATAGCTGTGTCGACTCTTTGCGCCGAACAACTACCACCGCAGTAGAAGGAATGCTTGCCGAGCCGCGGAGCCGCTCGCTCGCTCCCTTTCTGCACTCACCTCTTTTCTTGCCAACAACCCTGAATGTGACTTGTTTGCGGATCGATGGTCAGAAATATTGTTAGAATGTTTGCGTTATTGTGAAGGAGATGATTGAATGGATGTCAATAAATATATATTTTTAAAGTTTTTCTATGTGAAATTGTTTTAATAATTTTCTTTAATTATTGTGATTGGTGTGTCCGTAATAGTTAAAGTAAAAAATTTTTTAAAAATCAATAAATAAATAAATGCCCTGTAATTTTTTTATAGATTCCAGTTCCTATCAAACAGGAACATGGTAATGCAAAACAATGCTGCTTTGCGGAAGAAATAAGTATTAGAGTGGTTGCTATCCAGTTGGATTATTGGTAGGAAAACTACTACTATACAAAAAGTCGAATTTAAAAGTGACATACCTCACGAATATGCTTCTGCAATCCCACAAGACCAAAGTTGCGTAGCACGAACCACAGCTTCAGGGCTCTGAAGCGACGGCTCAAAGGGATCTGCCAGTGCTGCAATTAGAAAAACGAATGAAAAACAAGAACTTAAAGATTTTAGGAAGAAGAAAGAATTCAAAGAGGTCTTGCTCAAACATTGGAAGAAACCAAAGAGAATTGGTAATTTTCAATATCAATGAAGGGTGTATAAGTTTAGCTTCAAAGGAAAGCCTTAATATAATCTCAAAAAGCATTTAAGCTATCAAAATTACACCACCACCATCAAACGTTCACCGCTGATACCCAGATTTACTAAAGCATCTTAAAAAAGTTGTTTTTCGATATTTCTGAAGCACGTTTAAGCTTGGCTTTAACTAAAGCCTTTATATCTTCAAAACAAAGATGGACTTGCTCATAACATTGCATATACCACTGAGAGCTAGCAGTTAATTGCATAGACGTTTCTCTAGTGCTGTGACCAGTAAGTCAGCCCTTAGAGCTTAGAAAAACTTCACAATTCCACCACCATCATTAACACCGTCACCACTGATACCCAGATTGTGGCAATTTCTTACTAAGAGCTCTTTCTTGTCAGGATTCTCCAGTTGTATCGTCTCTCCACAGCCTGAGGACATCTTATTGTAACCATGCAGATTTGTGTCGTCGTACAGATCTCTGTCGGAACTGATGACGTCATCATACAATCCGTCGGTTGAGCTGTCGTCACCACTAGACTCTTTGGCGTTGTCAGAAAACGCGACGATGGAACCAATGTTGCGATGGTCATTTGTTTTTGTGTATTTCATCGCCTGCATTTGATTGATGTTAGCCCCATTCCGTTTTATGTTGGCGCCTTCGCTTCCAATCTAGGTATGTTGTGAAATTGCATTTTAAATTTAATGTAAGGATGTTGAAGCTTATGATTGTAAACTTACATCAGTTTAAATACCAATTGTTGTTTTTGTATAACTTTTTACATAATACAATACACATGTTAGGTATGCCAAATAGCACCAAATCTTATAAATAACTTCTTATCCGCACAAGAGATACTTGCGTTACAATCATTACCTTCTGCTATTCCAGGCCAGGTTACAATTAGTCTTTGTAGTTGTTCTTTTCCGAAATTTGTAATTATTCTTTTTACAGTATATCCTTCTTATTGCATCACTATTACTAATATTATTACTACTAGTCTACCGCTGGACATAGGCCTCTTGAAGTGTATATTAAGATATAATCATGTATGATGAATTGATGATTCTTCATTGAATCCACCATTTTGAAACCTCATAATTTATAAGTATTATTACACCAAATCAACTCACCATATAATCAATCGCCTTTCCTGTAAGAAAAGAATATTTATTTTTCAATTTATTTCCATAAAAAAATATACTTACTTATTTGAAAAAAATAAAATAACACAGCTTCTAATTATCTTACTTGTAGTAGTAGAAGTAAAAAGTGTATAAAATAAAGAGAAATCTTTATCCAATTTCAATGGTGGATTCGTCTTTTTTTTTCTATTTAATATCAGAACTAATACGTATAATTTACATTTTGATGAAGTCTCTTCGGTTTAAGTAGTACCACATATTTGTGTGTAGTGCCTAACATTTTTATTATTCCACGTAAACATGGAAAATTACAAAAATATAAGAAAAACATAAGAAAAATTTGTACTGTTGTTCTCCTTACCTGAATTCTCATGCCTCAGGTAAATTGGGTTGACGTTGAACGTTCTGTGCAGTGATGTACTGTCCTTAACCCTGAGAACATAAGAAATAAAGATTTCTTAAATCATCTATACAACATATAATAAAGCTTAAGAGGGTCGAAAGTCTGTACATGGAAGATATTCGAAAAAAGGTGGCTGGAGATACTTAGAATCAATAACAGAAAACGTTCCAACAGTTTTTAGAATTGTCGTCTGTTTATCTGTTTGTCTGTTTATTTGACCGCGCATCACGTGAAAATGGCTGAACGGATTTGGATGAAACTTTGCACATAGACAGACCATGACTCGGACTAGAATATAGGATACTTTTTTATCCCGGTAACAGGTTCCTGTGGATAGTGTAGTCTTCACGAACGAAGTCGCGGGCGACAACTAGTTTCAAATATAAATATTCACACTAGCGTTTCTCTCGTTGCGTTTCATATACACCAAATGGTATACAATTGGAATTATTATATCACCAGCTCTTTTTATGTCTCAACTGCTGGGGCACGAGCTTTCCCTGTGAATGGAAACCGGGAGAACGGGCTATAAACCACCACGCGGGCGCAGTGCGGTGCGGTGGATGTTTACGACTGCTAATTTATTTATTAGATTTTTCGACGTTTGTTAGCATTTCTTCCAAACAGATAAAAACTGCTTAAATAAAAATATTACTAAACAAGGTGACATTTTATCAACCGCAAATATTTTGAGAATAAATTCAACAACATAAATAAACTATTTTTATGAAAAAACCTTAAATTTTTATACGCTAGTTTTCACGAAAAACGCCAAAAGACATTTCGATTAAAAAACACCCCTTACACACTTTCGGTAGTTTCAAAGCCGAAACGGAGAGGCCGCAATGCCTACACCGCTTACACGTGCCCGTAGTTGCATACAAAGGAGCCGACAGAGAGGGCGCAATGGGTGCTCTTAAAAATATTACAATTTTTGTGTTAAGAAAAGTAAAAATAAAAACTAGCCTGATTTTTTTTAATGCTAGGACCTTATTTCTCTGATATAATGAGATGTTTTGTCAAATTATTTGCGGTTGATAAAATGTGACCTTATACTCGTATATATCAAACTACTAATAAAACTAATGCAGGCGGGTACAACGGTTTTACGTGCCCTCCGAAGTTCATTACATATAATTTTTTGATATAAAATTACGATAGTCTTACCACATAGCGGTGCAATCGAAGTTCACCATCAGCCACTTGGATGGATTGAACGCGAACGAGTCTGCATTCTCAACTCCGTCCAACCAATGCCTAGAAGATAAGATAAGAATAAGAAAAGCAGGAGAAGGAGACATGAACTGGAAGCCACTACCGTAGAACGGGATTATTTTTGCATCAAGTGTGGCATTGATCACATGATTAACATGTGCTTATAGATCGTTATTCCTAATTAGAAGAGAAGATCCCATCATCAGGTCTCAGTCTGACTGATTCGGGGTTATTATGATGATGATGACAATAGCGCGCCCTGGAAGACGCAGTATAGACAGGCCTCCTAAAAGGTAGACTGACGAGCTGATGAAGATCACGGGTAGCCGCTGGATTCGAGCAGCTCTAAGCCGTCGTTGTTAGGAAAGGTCACCTTCTCCCTACCTTTATATGATCACACGTGCTGGTCTTAGATGTCATCTATACAACGTGTTACAGAAAGATGTGGTCAAAATTAAAATATCTAAAGTGTATCCGATCTAGACCTTGTATGCAGAATGTTCAAATAATTTTTAACGCAAATTTTGTTGCGAACAAATTACAAAAACACAATTGTAGAAAAAAAAAATTTCCTCTTCATCATCAATCCTGCTCGTGGAAATTTTTTCAACATTTGTGCTCTTGTACACATTTCACGAAATCACTCCCACAAGCTTCCCCGACTTCCAGTTACACACTTGTTACACTGTTACAGATACTTCCGTCCCATTTCACGAAATCACTCCGACAAATAGCTTATACAGAAAGTGAGCGGAAAGAGGTTACACATCAAAAAGGCGTTTGTCCAGCAGATAACGTTTATTGGCTGATGTGGTTATGATGGAAGATCCTTAATTATCTGTTTAAATGAGTATCCATATTTAAGGCGTCTCTAATGTGACTACCTCCAGAATTATGCCGTAAGTATGTGTACACATGAAGGAGAAAACTTCAAAAAACAAGAAGCTGTGATTAATATTACCCTTGATTCAAAAGTAATCCTGTTCTTTTGTACCTTAGATACTTTTGGAGCTCGTTCTTTGCTTTGAGCAGTTCTACACCAGCTACGGTAGATACCTGAATTCTGGGCAGAGGAAAGCACTGCCAGCATAGGCTGCGTCGACGTGCAGCCAGGCTGAGTGGCGGGAGCAGACATCCCCAACCTCACGCAGGTTGTCGAACGCCACTGAACCAGTGGTGCCGAGGGTTGCGCACACCTGGACATAGTGGAGTGTCATTATTAATCTCTATCTAAGTGAAAAAAGAAAGAACGAAAGAAAGTATTTGTTCAGGCTACTTCCTAATTGGTAAACATCAATTTAAACACTCTCTTAAATTGTTTTTAGTATTTTTTTGAACTTTATACATTTTACCAAATGGGATGCTTGTAGCCTATGTTCATGAACACTTAATAACTAGTTATCATCAACAAAACACGATAGCTTAAAACTAGTTGAAATGGTATCCATTTAGTATAATCTCCGGATACCTGGTTAGCACCCTGACGTTAATCTTCCATGGATACCAGAAAAGGTAGGTGACATCACTAAACATCACAGAATAAGGAAGTATTACTATGTACTTCGTTGGCATGGCGCCATTAACCATTTTATCAAAGCTATGCAATGTGTATGTACAGTATACAGAATATTGGGTTATAAGTGTATACTCCTATTACCGAAACATACAGTGCGATTCAAATAGGATGGCGGCTGTAAAGTATGCTGCGAGCGCCGGTAACCCGCTCTGTAACGTCCCGTCTGAAGTCGTCGTTGTCGAAATTCGCTACTGCGACGCGACTCGTGACTAACTTCACAGCTGCCATCTTATTTGAATCACCAAGTATAAATAATTTTCCATAAAAAAACTCAACTTTATTTTATTACACTTTTTTTGTTAATTTGCGCAATATTTCGACTTCTGTTTATGTTTGACTATGTGGTTGCCGACCAAGAACCACGTATCAGCTTGACCTAGGGTTGTCACTGATGTAGGCAACATCAAAATTTAAAAAATTAGTTTAAGCAGTAAAACTGACTTCCGTCTCTTTGCCGCTCTCTTCCAATATTGTACGCTGCGTTGCAGCTTGTGATCTTTCAAATAAAATACACTTTAAGTGAATTTGGCATGTTCGTCATTTTGCTGCACCTTCAATCCCCTCACCAAGACGGTGAAGCCAGCGAAGATCACGGGCCAGCTGCGCAACAGTCACTTTACCGGTTTACTTAGTAACAAACAACCTCAATATCTCAGCCATGTAGTGCTTTTCAGTAATGATCATAATTGTCCGGGGTTCCATGGACGGTATCCTATCTGCCATATTCGGGATTATACAGGAATTACCAAACACCCTGTATACTGGTAGGGCTTGCCGAGGCTTCCCTCTCTCGCACTTCGACCCATTGTAATCTTCTGTGCAACCCCATCCTTTGACTTTTCCCGAGAGTTTTAAAAATTCGGAGAGAGGAAATACTAATAATAAGAATATAATTTGTTTTTTGTGTAAAAGATGGAAATTACCAAAACACCTTGGAAAGTTATCACAATTGCTTCGAACTAGCAATTTTAATGGTTTAACTTTCCATTATTATCATCATCATCAGCCTATAAACGTCCCACTGCTGGGCACAGGCCTCCCACATGCACAACAGCACGTGGGGAGATAGGCCCATAACCCACCTCGCTGGCCCAATGCTTTAACTTTTTCATAAGTAGGTAAACATTTCTTTAATCATATTTTACACCTTTAATTTTATTACTGAGGAGCTCGATGGCGCAGTGGTTAACGCGCCCGGTCTGCGAGGTGCTGAGGTTAAGCAACTTTCGCAAAGGCCCGTCGTCGGATGGGTGACCAAAAATGTATCATCTCGAGCTCCTCCGTGCTTCGGAAGACACGTAAAGCCGTTGGTCCCGGCTGCATTAGCAGTCGTTAACAATCCGCACTGGGGCCGCGTGGTGGTTTATGGCCCGTTCTCCCTATCCATCCATAGGGAAGGCTCGTGCCCCAGCAGTAGGGACATAAAAATGAGCTGATGATGATGATGATAATTAATTTTATTACATTTAAATTAATTAATTATAAGTATTGTTTTTGCTATGCCCTAACAGGGCGAATGTAATGGAATTAAATTTGAATTTGAATTTAAATTCGGCCTATAGTTAGCTACCGCCATTTTATCGAAGTCTATCACAGTAACAACAAACAGTGTCCCGACAGTAACAGATAAGATAAATCGCCAGTGCCTCAGTGGTTGAGGATTCCGGCTGAAGTGCGCTTCCACCAACGGCCTCATCTCTTACCATCAGGTGACGTGAAGGCCTATCGCTACCCCGTTTCAGCGAAAAATAGTCCGTATTATAACGATATTACGATACAACCTTGCGTAACGTAACCATTTTAAAATCGATGACTACCTACATCAAAAATGATGTTGGAATTGCGACGCGACTCGATCAACTAGCGATGTAGCAGTAAATGTGTTATTGTGTCGTTGCGACAAAAAAAACTGGAAGTGCCAGTTTGTTTAAAGTAGAAGTAAGTAAAAAATGTTTAAATAATTTTAACGCAAATTTTGTTGCGAAATAAATTACAAAAACACAAATGTTGAAAAAATTTCGGCGGGCTGGTTAGAACCACGATAGCTCAATTGGAGGAGCACCTGACCCGGTATGTCAGAAGGGTGCAGGTTCAAATCCTGCTCGTGGAAATTTTTTCAACATTTGTGTTTTTGTAAGTATAAAATTTTATAGGCATTTCGAATAATCACGATTCTAGCACCGGTTCGGAAAGATTAAGTATTGAATATACATCATAACAAAAGGTTACCTACGCTATAACGAAGGCAAATTGATCGACAACGATTAATCGAAAAGTCAAATGATCGAATCGTTATCACATCGAAAGTTCGCAATATCGAATTTATAAATGATTCAACGTTTATGAGATCGAATTTACCCGCGTTAATTAACGAACAAGATAATTTTCCCGTTTTTGCAACATTTTTGATTACTCTTATTAGTCATGGCGTGATGTAATATAGCCTATAGCCTTCCTCAATAAATGGACTATTCAACACAAAAATATTTTTTTAATTCGAACCAGTAGTTCCTGAGATTAGCGCGTTCAACCAAACAAACAACAAACAAACTCTTCAGCTTTATAATATTAGTATAGATTTCAATACAGGAGGTGCTCGATGGCGCAGTGGTATATGCGCTCGGTCTACGATTGCTAATCAATTCTCGAGCAAAGCCATTGATCTCGGCTGCATTAGCAGTGGTTATCATATTTTAATGGCCGTTCTTCCTGTGGTGTCATCACCATCATCATCATCAGCTCATTTTATGTCCCCACTGCTGGGGCTGCTGGGGAAGGCTTTCCCTATAGATGGATAGGGAGAATGGGCCATAAACCACCAGGCGGGCCTAGTGCAGATTGGTAGTTGTTAACGACTGCTATTGTAGTCGGGACCAACGGCTTTACGTGCCTTCCGAAGCACGGAGGAGCTCGAGATGAAAAATTTTTGGTCTCCCATCCGAGCGAAAGTTGCTTAACCTCAGCATTCGCAGACCGGGAGCGTGGTGTATTCATCCATAAAGAAGGCTTGTACCCCAGCAGTATAAATTTATGTATGTATGATAATCTATACTAATATTATAAAGCTGAAGAGTTTGTTTGTTCGTTTGTTTGTTTGAACGCGCTAATCTCAGGAACTACTGGTTCGAATTGAAAAACTCTTTTTGTGTTGAATAGTCCATTTATTGAGAAAGGCTATAGGCTATATTACATCAGGCTATGACTAATAGGAGTGGAACAGTCGCTAATTAACGCGGGTAAAACCGCAGGGCACAGCTAGTGTTAAAATAAATCCCTACTACATCCAGTGACTCTATTACCCCAATTAATCCCACCTTACAGTAAACACGCATCGGCCCAATAATCGCATCAGCGCGCCCCCGCCCCCGCCTCCGGCTTGTGACATCATTAGTGACGTAATTTTAAAAACACGTTACAAACATTTTACATCGGAGGAAAATTGTATGAAGGATTTTCATTTTCGCAGTGGGCAAGCGTGCTGATGATATGCAATTCCTTGACTTTAATCCAATGATGAAGGCCTTTGCCCAACTGTGGGACAGTATATGTAATAGGCTATTTTATTTATTATACTAGCTTAGATCTACCATATTTTAATTTTAAGTAATATACTTTTTATTTAAGGCAAAGTCAAATCATTTATTCAATAAAAACCTTTACAGGCACTTTTTGACGTAAAAACTATAAAATCAAATCAAATATTTACAATTTAGTATACAAACACCCCCGAATTTTTTTTACATTTTTCAAAATTTCAAAAAAGGTATTCACCCGATTTTCAAAATTCGAACGCTACACGTGTCTCGATAAATTCCTCATCTTTTGGTATTATTTCCATTTCGATTCTCCCAAAATCCTCGGAGCTATGGCCAAAAATACGTCTCAGGCGATTTGCATCTGATAACCATTTTCAATGGTAAAACATTTTTAAAAAAACGAATCTACCGCCAGTTCTGGGAGAGCCTTCGACCGAGAAGAGCTGTCAAGAAACTCAGGAGACTTATTTCTTTTTCTCCATCTTTTTAGCAAAATTTCAATTGTTACTACGCAATTTATAATAATTACATGTTTTCTTGGGATAAGTTATGTTTAGAAATAAATAAGTCCTTTGGTTGACCCAAAATAATAATGCAAACGGTAAAACTCTAAAGAATATGAGTACTTTCATATTGTACTACAAAGGCTACACTCCTTCAAAATAATTTATTCAATTTAAGAGTATAAGCTACCAATTAGTTCTTGAATGAATGACTATGCCATCGGTACATTAGTCTACAATCGTCAGTCAGTAGGGAGCTGTGGGAAAGAGACCTTGTACTGAGAAGAACCGTCAAGAAACTTTATCGTATACCTAATTTTATACATTTAGCCCCTTACAAATAAACAAAGAATAAGGTCCGAATAGTTATTCCGTGTTTAGTTCCTGTCATGTAAACGTCATTATAACATAGAGTAAAAAAGACAAAACACGGAATTCGGACCTTATTTTTTGTTTATTTGTAAGACCCATAATGTTTTATAGAGCTAAATATTAAGTCAACATCATATACACATTGCAGCAACAACTGTAGGCTTAGTCTAATTGAATACCGCCATTTTGAAGGGAGCTAAACAGATCGTATAAGTCATAGGAGTTAGCGATAAAGTCCGGTGACGCGAAAATGTCACCTAAAAGTCAGAAAACTCTGTCTATAAAAAAAAGTTTGCGAAAATCATTGACGCTTCACAGTAACAGTAACCGCACAAATGTCAAAGAATAATAAAAAATGGAGAGGATTCATTGTATACATAGTACCAACAGAGAAAAAAATCCTCCGGAATCTTCGCTGCCGAAGGCCAAAATTCAAATTGGTAGTCGAGTGAAACTAAATTTTAGTTACAAAATAAAATTTTACTAGAAATTATCAAACAGTCTCAGAAAACTTGAGTAGGACTCGAACCCACGACTCTTGGATTACTGGTCCATATAAAAATTAAAATAATAATAAAATTTAGTTTCTATTATTTGGAATTTTCTATGCTTTCACGTCAATAAGTGCCTTTGAAAGCTTATATTGTAAAAATATTTAGATTTTTGTTAAAAGTACTATAAGTGACATGTTAAAACCGCATGAATAAAAAACCTTTATTAAAAAAGTCACTAATAAAAAAAATCAAGTATCAAACCAAAGAAAATCAGTCCATTAACAATCCAACACCAGCCACAGTGAGCTACGAATCCACAGCACCTGCCTAAACCTTACAAATTGGACCACAAGCAAATCTCCTCGCTGACAAGAACTAATCTCTCACAAATTGGTCCCAATGCAACCTACCCAGTCGGTTTAAAAAGCGGCAACAAATGATCCTTAATAGTAGCTTTTAATTTAAAGTGAACTTTGAAATATGTCCTGTTCACCCAGGGGAGAGAAATGGCAGCATTAAAAATAGAAATATTGTTTTTCATCTCTAGAGAAATTTGTTGAATAGCTTGTTTATTTATTAAGAACTAGCGGCCTGTCCCTGCTTCGCACGGGTATACATTTTTTTTTAAATATAGCCTATGTTACTGAGCGCTAATGTAGCATTCTAATGGTGAAAGATTTTTTAAAATCGGTCCAGTAATTTTTGAGTTTATTCATACATACAAAAATACAAAGGTTTCCTCTTTAAAATATTAGTATAGATGAGACTTTTCGGTCGGTTAAGTCCGGTAGGCTAATTATATGTAAATATGTCGATAGTACATTTTTGGTGGTAATCTAAGCTGTAAGTGTCGGTACCTACATACCAAATGATTTGACTTTGATTTTGAAATAAAATTCATGGAGGTCTAAGAACGACCCGTGTAAAAATACAGACCTAGTTCAGTTAAAAAAAAATTACTGCTGATTAAAAGAAGATTAAAACTTACCCAGAAAGGCACGAGCCCCTTAGCCTTGTCGCTCAGAATAGCTTCCTCCAGCTTCGGACCCCTCATGCATTGTGTATCATCAGACTCAATGTACCTCATCCTCACGAGACCTGCCATCGAACGAAAAACTTAGATCAGATGCCATACGCCTCCGAGTATCAAAGTGCTCGGCCCGATATCCGAAGGTCGGTGCAACCAAGTCTGGCATAGTGTGTTTTAGATTTTTCGATGCATGCCCTACAGACTTATTACCAAAAAGAAGTAACCAGTTGCTAAGCACACGCGATTGCTACTAGTTGCGGTTGCTGCAATCGGTCGGTTTATTTAAGGCGAAGGGTAAGGCACACTAGCGCCGCTAATGGATTTAATTTGATAACTGCTAAACTGGATTTTATTTCAAACATTGCGGACCTTCTGACACTAGGCAGACATCTATTATTTAATAATTGTGCACTACTTTTAGGTTTGTTTTTGTATTCATTCGCTAAAACCAACAGTGGCCATCGTTTGTGAATAAATGCGATAGCCCGTTTTGTGAATATATATAAACCACGCAACAAAAAGTATTTTTTTTTTTTTTTTTTTTTTGAGAGAGTTTGCTGATTGCCTCAGACGGCATTTTCAGCTTCACCGGGCTTTTTTGGGGGCGGCGAGGAACGTAAAGGGTCCCTCAAGCCGTGTGAAACGAATCACCTTTGGAGGTTTTCTAGAGGGAACGGCATCGCGCACTAGTGCGCGTCCCCGTGCCCTACTAGATTCTCCGAAGGGTTCGGATCGGATCGGGGGGCGGAACCACCCGAGGGCGCCTCTAAAGGCTCGGACCTCGGCTCGGGTAGACCGGGCCGTGGAGGAGGAGAGAAGCGCCCAGGTACATGTCTGTACCTGGTATAGAGCGCGTGTGAACCGGTTCTTCGTACCCTTGTTCTACGAGTACGGTGTCTTGGACCTAAGCTAGTGTGCATGTTTGGTGTATTCTGTAAATGTGTAGTGACATTTAGAGGATCGGGCGGGGGGGCGTTCGCAACTGTTATGGGGTCGTCGGGGTCGTCTAAGACGTGTCTAGGACGCCTAGATGAGAACCGTCTTGTTGGTGGAAAGGCACCAACGTTATAGTTGGCGGCCGCCACAACAAGCGGGTTGGGGTGGTGGGGGGCGTTATCAAAGTAACGTCTGGAAACGTCTTTGATGAAATCTTTGATAGTGGGAAGATCAAGATCACGGTGGAGATCTACATTGCGATAGTACCACGGGCAGCCCGTGGCACCACGCATGAAACGGTTTTGGAGGGTTTGTAGGGGATACAGGTAGGAGGGCGCGGTATGCGCGAAAACTACGCTAGCGTAAGTCATGACCGGGCGAATGCAGGCTTTGTAAATTGTCGTCTTATGTCTAAGAGACATTTTACTTCGTCTGCCTATAAGGTGAAAGAGCCGGCCTAATATAAACGCGGCCCTGTTACGGACGATTTTGAGATGAGGCGCAAACGTCAATCTTCTATCGAGGGTGACACCGAGATATTTTACTTGCTTTACCCAAGGGATAGCACGGTCAAATAAACGGATGGGAGGGCAACGATCGTCGTTACCCCGAGAAAAGAACACAGCGGCGCTTTTCTCGGGGTTAACTTCGATCCGCCATTTGCGAAACCAAACGCCGAGGGTGTTAGCGGCTTTTTGGAGTCGGTTGGAAACCGCGGCTCTGTCTCTACCGGACGAAAATAGCGCGGTGTCATCCGCGAATAGAGCTAGGTCTACGCGTGGGGTCTTGGGGATGTCATTTGCGTAAAGCGCAAAAAGGATTGGGGAGAGCACGGATCCCTGCGGGACGCCGGCGCGAATAGGACGAGGGGTGGAGAGCGTTCCCTCGACGCGGAAGCGAAAAGTGCGATTTGACAGATAGTCTCGTATGATGTGCACGAGTCTGTCTGGCACGCCAAATTGGTAAAGCTTATAAATTAAGCCGTTGTGCCAGACTTTGTCAAATGCTTTCGCGACGTCGAAGAAAAGCGCTCCGGTTCCCACGGGACGTTTTTTATTGAGACCGGTAAGGATATGCTCCGTGAGGCGGTGCAATTGGTGGGTACACGAGTGTTTGGGGCGGAACCCAAACTGCTCGTTGATAAGGATGTTGTTAGCGGAGACGTATTCCCTTAAACGGGATACTAGAACGCGTTCATACAGTTTTCCCAACGATTTGAGAAGACTGATGGGGCGATAACTAGAGGGGGCGTTACGCGGTTTACCGGGTTTATGAATACCTATGACAACCGCATCCTTCCACTCAGCGGGAAAGATTGCGTTTGCCATGGCGCTATTGAAGATAGCTACGATTAAAACGATAAGTTGGGCGGGTAAGATCTTAAGGATCTTGTTTGAGATGCCGTCTGCCCCGGGGGCACTACGGGGTTTGAGACGCCTAATTAGAGTTTGCACCTCATCCTCCGTAACAGGCGGGAGGGTAGCGGTGGGGGGGAGGGACGAGAGTCTATCGACTTCGCTATCTACCATATCAACATGGTCCTGAGGGACTGGGAGGGTGCTAGGCGAGCATTGAGACTCGAGGCTGTCGGCGAGGCATTCGGCTTTGTCGTCGTCGTCAAAGGCGATCGAGTTGTCGGGTTTGATGAGCGGGGGCATGGACGTGACCGTGTCCGACTTAAAGGCTCTCGCCAACTTCCAATAAGCTTGGTGGTGTGGCGAGATCTCTTTAAGTAGGCCATCCCAGTTCGCACCGCGGAGCTCTTTTATGCGTTCCTTAGCAGCGCGCTGCAAAGAACGCATACGAACTCGGTTGTCCGAAGTGGGATAAGAGTCGTACGCGCGCGTGGCGGCGTTCTTAGCCCTCAACAGTTGCCTCACATCGTCCGGCAGTTTGAAGCGATGGTCGCCCGTCGCTACAACCCGCCGGGTCGATACGCTTATAGCGTTAGTGAGATGACTATTGAGGGCCTCGACCGCGGCCACTGTCTCGTGAGGCGAGGCAATGACATCGGGGATTTGGTTTAATGACTCACCGGCGGTAGGCTCGAGAGCTTTCTCAAGCTTATCCCAGTCAGTCACAACCTTAATAACGGGGGTGGGGTCGGTGGGGGGGCCTAACTGTAAAACAACCGGCCTATGATCGGAGGAGAGCGCGTGGATCGTTTCTATGGAACGCAACCGTAAAGTTACGTTCCTTAGCAACGCCATATCTAACGGGTTGGGGGTGTGGTTATCAACTAACGGATAGTGGGTGGGCTCCATAGGCACAACGATATCGAAGAGCAGCGACTCAGCGAGGTGGCTCATCACCCGACCATTACGGTTGGTTGAGTTGCAACCCCACTGAGCGTGTTTGCTATTGAAATCGCCGGCAATAATGACGGCGTTATCCATAGCAAACAGCGCCTCGAGATCGGGTTGTGTAAGAAGCTTGTTGGGGGACAAGTACGCGGACGCGATAGTAATCGACGGGTGGCCCGTCATGCCTAGCCGACAGACCGAAGCCTCTAAGTCGGATAGCTGTGGGGGATCGAGCGGGACACAGTGAAGCGACCGCTTGTAATAGATAAGAGTGCCGCCACCGCGGCCAACTCTATCATTACGGACAAGGTTGTAGTTTGCCAAACGCGGGTCTCGGATGGAAGGTTTTAGGAAAGTTTCCTGTACGAGAAAAACATCGACGGCGTGTTCGACTAGAAAGCCGAACACCTCGTCGCGTTGACTACTGAGACCGTTCGCGTTGAAAAACGCAACCGTAAGGGAGCGGGGCTTTATTCTTTGTGGGGGCGTATTATTCATTTTGAGTCTTTAAGAGAGTCAATGAGGGACGTGATCTTGTCTAGGAGGGGACCGTGATCAGAAAAGATTGTCGCTATAATCATAGCGGGACAAGCGTTGGGGGCAGAGGCGGCTTCGCGCAACTTCCCATCCACCTCCACGATCTCGTCCTTGTAACGATAGATCTTTACAAGTTCGACAACCGTAGAGATGGATGAGAAGGTGATTGGGAGGGAACCTACGGTCGCGGCGAACGGGTGTTGCGGGCGATCGTTGGATTTGGGTTTAGGGGCAGCCTTATGGGCGGGGGTTTGCCGTTTTGGCTTACGGGACTGGGTCTTAGTAGCCTTGGCCTTAGTGGCTTTAGCTTTAGGGGCTTTGGCCTTAGGGGCCGTGGCCTGAGGGGCCTCGGGAGGGCTTTGCTCCATTGGAGTTTCAGCCGGAAGCGGTTGTGGGGCACGAGCCGGGCCAGTCGCAGGAAAGTCGACAAGCGAGTCTGTCGCGGGGGCTTGAGCCGCGGGCTGGGAAGTCCGCGGGGTGGCCCACGGGTTGCGGGGCGGTGGTAAGGGGGCCGCGGGGCGGAGCGAGACTTTCGCGATCTGTGAAGGCGGAGGGGCGCGAGTCGCGGGGTTACGTCGCGGTCCCGACCCGCGGTTGGCGTTACTACGCGGCGCTTTGGGGCAGCCGCGATAGTTCGCGGTGTGTCCCAAAGCGACGCAGTTTACGCAACCGGGCGGGTCGTCGGAAACCGGCGCTTTAGGCCTTGCACACGCTTCAGTGCCATGGTCACCCAGGCACTTAACGCATCGGGGACGGCCGAAGCAGTTACGGGCGGCATGCCCGTAACGTTGGCATTTGTGGCATTGACCTACAATGCCACGCTTGTGAGGGGCCTCGATCGATAGGCCATCGAAGCCTACAATGGACTTTACGTCGAAAATGGATTTACCCTCGGGGGTATTTTCTAGCTGTGCCTTTAGGAGGCGTAAAGGGGCTTTGTCCTTGCCGAGCATCCGGGTCACTTCAAGGACGGGGTAGCCTTGCGACTTAAGGTCGTCCAGTACTACCTTAGGGTCCCAATCCGTGGGAAGACCGCGGATAACTACGGAGAGTACTCGCTCCTCGGGGAGCGAGAACGTGTGGAAAGGCACGTTCATTGAGCGGAAAAACGCCGTGCATTGGCGGAATTCGGTCGAGGTAGCTAGCTGTACCTTGATCATCTCGGTTTCGCCTTTAATGAGGCGAATTTTCAAAGGGATAATGTTGTGTCGCGCCTTCAGAGAACGCGAAAGTTCAACCCAGTCCTTGGTGGTCTGGATATAGAGCGGAGGGGGCTTCTTTTCCTTGCGCGGCTGGCTCGGCTCGGGCCTCGGGGAGCAAGGACGGGAAGAGGGCGCGCTGTTGGATTTAGCGGCCTTAGGCGGAGGGACAGAGGGAGGGGCGGCCTTACGTGCCCGCTTCCCTTTGCGGGTGACGGTTTCGTAGTCCGAGTCCGACGTGACAACATCGTCGGGCTCGGAGTCCGAGACGGGAGGGATAGTTTTGGAGGCGGAGGGACAGACCTCCATCTCCATTTCGGGATCGGACGGGGACGCGGGTTGATCCATCCGAATGATGGGCCTAATGTTTAGATGCGCGGTGGGCGTGGGGACAAAGTGCCCGGAAGGCACTTGTATGGGCTTCGCGTAGGGCGAGGGGCGCGGGGTGGACGCGGGGGAGGACAACTTGTTGTGGTGGGCAGTCTTAAGGACTGCAAACGCCTCGGGGTGACTTTGCCCTAGCAAGAGCTCTATCACCTCGAGCTCCATCTTAGCCGGAGTGCAATGGCTAAGATGCGTGAGTTGGTGTCAGACCCTCCCCGCCACAGGCAGGGAGGCGTGTGTTTGAAAAGAACCTACTGCCTGAATGGCCCTAGGTGTGTCCTCCGGTGAAAATCAATTCACCGTAGGGTGTGTTTGTCCCTAAACTGAAAGTGTAGCTAATAGTTCTGAGTTGACTAGGAGATCCCCCAAGGCCAACTTTGCCAGAACTCTTCCGGAGTGTTTTCCCCCCAGGAGGGTCAGGAGGGCAGCCGGGTCAGTGCCCCAACTGGTTTAGTTGTCACCGTTAGGTATCCACCAGTCGGCTACTAAGCGTAGTCTTTCAATGACAGTTATCGCTGTGAAACGGCGAAGGGTAGCGCTCCCGCAATGAAAATTGCGTCGAGAACGCTATAACGCGACGTACTGTGCACCGGAGCCTTACCGGTACACAGTAAAAAGGGACCGAGTAAAAAACAAACGGAACAGGCCGAGCGCGCGACGGAGCACGAGCGTACGTGCGTCCTGCGCGGCGAACGAACTGAGACTGATTTTTGATTTTTGAACAAAAAGTAGTGCACAATTATTAAATAAATACTATGGATGCTTTCCTGTTGTCGGACGGTACGCAATGTTTAAAAAAAGATCCGGTCCGTTAGTAATTATCAATATATCAATTGGTGGCGCTAGTGTGCCTTACCCTTCGCCTTAAACGCGCTGTCATGCACTTTTAATTCGTCAATCGCTCGCTTGTGGCGCATTGTAGCGTTCTACGTTCCGTAATACAAAATATTGGGTCCTTACCTATGAAATTAACGTTTTTTTCTCACTTATTAATAGGTGTGTTACTTCTAAAAGTCAATACCGGTTGTTAATATTATACACCTTTATATAGGACTATGTTACTTAGGCTTCAGTAATAATAACAATGATTATTCATTTTGTGTCTTTTTGGCCCAATTATTTTTTAAATTGACTTCTTTTTTGTTTCGCGGAATTGACTTTTTGTTTCACTGTAGTTTTGAAGGGACTTGATTTTTTTTTCTTTTTAATGTCTGCTATATTAATCTAGTGAAACAAACACACTACCCTTAAATTTTTATAGTGTTAACATAAATAGATGTTAAGAAAATTAAAAAAAACGTTAGTATGAAAAATATAGTTTTATAAAAAATCTTCATTACAAACGTCAATTTCATAGGTAAGGACCTAATATATGTTTACTTAATAAGCCTGCTGGTTTTTGATCACCATTTGGCAAGTGGTAATTAAGCCACTACCCATCAATTGTGGCGATGACTTAATGCGAGGAGGCTTTTGCCCAGCAGTGGGACAGTTATAGGCTATTTACTTTACATTTAGATATCAGAGAGCTAGGTTTAATCTAGAAATAAAAGAACTAGCATCTGAGCTGAATATAATAGGAGAAATTAAATCTTCCCGACTGAATTTTTGCAACCTAAAAAGTTATAAATAATAAAATTCTAAATGAAACAACTTTTACGGATCTACTCGCGTTTATTTTACTTTACACATTATTTAATGTTTATCCTGACGTTTCGAATCATTTGCAGGGTCCGTGGTCACAGGGAGACAGTCTCCGACATTTAGATGTGTAGTGTTCGCGTAAACTTTAGAAAACAATAAATAATAAAATTTTGAAATAAAACCGTTATGACAGTTGCTAAACGTTTATCTTCTGACTAATTACCCAATCGCTTCTTTTTAATGGTTCAAAAACTAATTGTGTTCATAACAAATAAAAACAGTGAAAAAAGCTAACATACATCTTAGCTACACAATCTTCTAGATGTGAACACAGCCTGCTTAAATAACTGAACGCTCTCAAATACATTAACCCCCTTATTCATAAAAACTATTTAAGCATAAAATCTTCAAATAATTTTTTTTAACGCAAATATTGTTGCGAACAAATTACAAAAACACAAATGTTGAAAAAATTTCCACGAGCAGGATTTGAACCTGCACCCTTCTGACATTCCGGGTCAGGTGCTATTCCAATTAAGCTATCGTGGTTCTAACCAGCCCGCCAAAATTATTCAACACTTTTGACTTTGAACAACTACCGTCACTAACATCCGATCATAATATTTCAGAGTCAAGGTGCAGGTTCAAATCCTGCTCGTGGAAATTTTTTCAACATTTGTGTTTTTTTTTTTATTTATACATAATTTAGTTAATCATTGTTTTGTCTCTTTTTCTCAAATCCAAAATGACGTTTGTGTGACGTTGACAAAACAATATTTAACTAAATAATGCTTAAATAGTTTTTATGACGGGTTTAGTTTGTAACACTAAGACTTGTTTCACACGTAGGTACCACAACCACACCACACCGTCGCAACAAAAGATGGCCAAGCTGTGGTTACGTGTGAATAATGTCGCTGCAGCTTCTTGCGGCTGCGTTGTACACAAAAATATGTATGTGGTCGCTAGTGGTTGAAGTGGTCGATGAGGTTGCATAGCGTACAGACAGACAGTTCGACTCCGGCTAGGTTGCGGTGTCGCTGGTGGTTGTGTTGTAGTTGCAACGTGGCTACGATGTAGGCGGTGTAACACACGCGGCCAATAATGTCGGCAAAATGTGACCCGTGTGAATTCAACTATTAATTTTCATACAAATTAGCGCTCGCCCTCGTGTTTTGGTTTTGGTAAGTGTAAAACAAACATAGAGGATATAACAATAATATTGATGGCTTTAAATTGAAATCTTTATGCTAATTTAACCTAGACTCACCAATCAGCCCTGCCTTCTCCACCGAAGAGTGAGCCTGGTCGGAGCAGTAGCAGATCAGGTGGCCCAGAAGCTCCGAGGATTGCAGGTCTGGATTCAACTCCGCCAGCTCGATCAGCGCTCTGGTGCGCGCTGCCAGTAGACTCACGAGGGTCGACTCACTGGCAGTGGTCTGGAGTAAAGGATCTTATGACATGTACGTTTATTAGTACTGTGATAATTTTAACTGGTAACTGATGTAAATTTGCAAACTCAGATGTTATTATTTTTTCTCTTTTGTTTTTTTTACCATGTTGTGATTGTCTTTTATATATTTTTTTTTATTTATGATAGGACATTTTCCAATATTTTTGACGCTGTAAGAGAGTAAAGAGCTTGACACTTGCTGAGTTTGTTGCCGGTTCTTCTCAGTACAAGGTCCCCCGCCCAGAGTAGACTTACGAAACGATGGCATAATGACATTCATAAGAGCTATTTGTAGCCTAAACTGAATAAATGATTTTGAATTTTGAATTTTAAAAAAAATTTGAAAAAATTTTGATGTTAGCCAGTTATTCCTGGTGAAGTGCGCCTTCACCATTGGCCTGCACTGGGCTTCCCCGTTAGTTTATTTTTATAAAATCATGTGTCAACATAAAGTAAGATTATTATCATATAACTTTTAAATGAGCAATTATTGTATATATGTATGTATATAATCTGAATCTCGGAAACGGCTCCAACGATTTTCATGAAATTTAGTATGCAGGGGGTTTCGTGGGCGATAAATCGATCTAGCTAGGTTTCATTTATAGAAAACATCGTTTTATCCGTAAATAAATACCGGTCATCCAGGTTCTTATTATTAACTGTCAACATCTCTGTATTTCCATTAAGAGCTCGAGCGCGCGAATACCAGACACAATAGAATTTTAATTGTTATTGACCACCTGGTGGTCGATCGACGCTCAGGGGGAGAATGTTTCATTAATCGACTTATTAATTTATTTTATTTTATTTTTTACTTTTTTTTATGATAGGGTTGCATTTGACTACTATCTCACCTGATGGTAAGTGATGTAGCCTACGATGTAACATGCTTGCCTAGAAGGTATCGATTCACTCGCGATTCGAAGACCCCAATATTATATTTGATAGGAAACACAGACTGAGGCAAGGAGTCCCTCAGCTTTGCGGTACGTAAGAAAAACGTGGACGCAAAACGCTTCGTACGCATGGGTGGAATCTCTACTGTGTGACTATGGCGTCGTGCTGTTTGTCTGATTGTCCTGTGAAATTTGAGTTAAGTTGAATTTGAAATAATTAGATCTAAAAAGTTTTTATAGAATACAAAATGTGTAATAGCGCTTGTGGTCACATCAGTCATCATGAACTGTTCTATACCTGTATAACCCCACCGCCCGGGCTTTCATTCTTCTCGTTCAAGAAACAGTCCGGTAGACCAATCAGCTTGCCCAACCAGTTCATCGCGATGGTTTCCAACTCCGTACCAGCAGGTGACGACGCCTGTCAACAAAGAAGGATCGTCAGCATTCCATATTAGTTGTTCTCAAATGATGATAAAGTCATGAGGACCTAATAAATTTTGATGACCTCCGTAGCAGGTAGCTTGCACCCCGGAATTGGGGCGGCGCTAACTCTTAGGTCCCAGGTTTGATTCACGGCCAGAGGGTCGACCGCCTAATTCTTTCGCTTTCGATCGCTTTGAAGGCGAGGCGAGGAGGAGACGTCATCTTGTCATTTAGAAAGCAATATTAAAGTAAAACAGTTTGTGATAAAATGCTTACCTATTGACCTATTTAATTTTTAAAAAATTTTGGACTATGGCTACTTGTTTTGGTATATGTAGTTGACTTACCCAAGTAAAGCAGAGGACATTCAGCGCGCTGGAAAGCATTTCACCCATGATGGAAGGGTACGACGTCAGCGCTGGGAAGTACGCGTGCATGTGTGGGCTCTGCCAGTGCACCAGCTGTGGGCAAACCGTGGGCTAGAGATAAGATGGCCAGTAGCTCAGTAGTTGAAGTGAAGTTCGCTAAAGATTAGCCTTACGATCACTTAACATCATCAGATGAGTTACAGGCCAAGTACTTAGACGTAAAGAATTAAAAAAAAATTGGTAAAATATAGGTTAAAAAAAAAATGTTGAAAAAATTTCCACGAACAGGATTTCAACCTGCACCCTTCCGACATAACGGGTCAGGCGCTCTTCCAATTGAGCTATCGTGGTTCTAACCAGCCCGCCGAAATTATTCAACACTTTTTACTTTGAAAGCCAAAGGCGCCCATTCAATGTCAACAACTACCGTCACTAACATCAGATCATAATATTTTTTCAAACAAATTTTTTCAACATTTGTGTTTTTGTAATTTGTTCGCAACAAAATTTGCGTTGAAAATTATTTGAACATTTTTTTTAAATATAGGTACTTTATAAATAGATTTAAATTGTTGACAAACGAGGAGAGTTCTCTTTTTCTATAACGTTATCGAAACAACTGTGACGAGGCACTTTTTGTTGTTAACGTCCATGGGATACGTTAACTGCTTATCGTCGTCATCAAACATCCATATGTCCGATTGCTACCTTGAGAGAAAAAAATATTTTTTTCATTAAAAAAACACAAAAAAAAACAAAGAAATATCTCACCCCCGGCATGATGTGCCGTTCCACATCCTTGAAGATGTCGTCCCACTGCTCCGGGGCCACCGGGGCTTCGCTGGGGAGGAGCTTGTGCAGGTACCCAGGTTGCACACCTGGATATACCCGTCTCTCTCGAATGTTCTCCAAGTAGTCCGCTATGTAGTCCACCATCTCTTTGGCTGTTGGAGAAAGCAGATTTTTTTTATCTATTCGAATTCCATTTTTACCTTGCAGAGTACCTTGCACCGTAAGATGTGGAAATGCGTGGGAAGGCCCAACAGTGAGGCACTTACCTACGGCTGATACAATAAAAAAAACGAGCGAGCCTTACAATAGTCGCATATGATGTGTAACATTTGACATCTCACCTTAGTAATAAGCAATTTTAACATTATTTTCTGAAAAAATGGGTCAGGTATTACAACATCACGTAAATACTCATTAGAAGACATTTGACATATTAAAATAACCTTTGATAGTAAAATGACACAATATGTGACATATAATAATAATATGTCATTTTCATAACATCGATTTTAAATTTACAAAATGGCGCGTGCTTGCGCGCTCACTCGACTTCCTGTTACACTGTTACACATACTTCCGTCCCATTTCACGAAATCACTCCCACAAAGTGCCTATATTTCTATATATGCGAGCGGAAAGATGTTACACATCAGTTATTATGATAATAATATTGTTGGTAGGCTAGACCGAGTAAGTAAGAGCAGTTTGTTAAAACAGAGTAACTGCTTTAACCCTATTTTACCAAAAGATGTTGCCACATCAATGTTTGTAGCATTGTTGTGTTCCGGCAGCTAGAGGTAAGATAGCCAGTGCCTCAGTAGTTCAGGGTTCCGGGCGAAGTGCTCTTCCACCTTCGGCCTTATCATCACCTAACATCAGGTGAGGTGAAGGCCGAGTGCTTACCCGTTAAATATTTTAGTCTTTAGTCAGTGGACTGTCACTGACTGTAAATATATTCTGGAAATATCTAGCTTTATTAGAACTAGCTGACCCGCGGACTTCGTACCGCATATCTTTTTTTTTTCTTTTTTTTATATAGTCTATGTTACTCAGCCCTAATGTAGCATTCTAATGGTGAAAGAATTTTTTAAATCGGTCCAGTAGTTTTTGAGTGTATTTGTTGCAAACATACATACATACAAAAATACAAAGTTTTCCTCTTTACAATATTAGTATAGATAATAAGGAATATTTAAAAAATAAGGTTTTCTGATCGTCCAAATTTTTGTAGCAGATAGAAACATAACTTGTGAATACCAATGATCAATAATAACAACAACAAAAGTACATTTGTTACAGGAATAAAAGTTTTTAATCATCTACACTTAGAACTAACTGAAAGGATTAAAACTCCAAATTGCTTAAAATTAAATTAAAAACGTGGTTGATGGGAAAAGCCTTCTATAATTTAACAGAATATTTTGACACATTATTTCACATAATGTTTAGACTGTTTATAATTTGAATTGTTAATGTAAATTTTAATAAATTGCAATACCTGAAAAGGGTAATTAAGTTTATAAGCCACCTACATTTTACCTAGTACAAGATCTTTATGTACACTTCATCATCATCATCATCATCAGCTCATTTTATGTCCCCACTGCTGGGGCACGAGCCTTTCCTATGGATGGATAGGGAGAACGAGCCATAAACCACCACGCGGGCCCAGTGCGGATTGGTGGTCGTTAACGACTGCTAATGCAGCCGGGACAAACGGCTTTACATGCAATCCGAAGCACGGAGGAGCTCGAGATGATAAATTTTTGGTCACACATCCGATGAACGGCCTTTGCGAAGGTTGCTTAACCTCAGCATTCGCAGACCGGGCTTAACCACTGCGCCATCGAGCTCCTCTATGTACACTTAATATGCAACAAATATATTTGTATTTTTGTATTTTGTATTTAAAAAAAAAACTGCGCTGATCTAAGAATATGTCTCTATAAAGAACAGAAGTCTACACATGGTGACAGCAATGCAATCTATTTCTTTGTGCCTACAGACGCACAAGTGACAAAGCTGTAAAGTGTCCTTCTAGAACTGAAGTGACACAAAGGGGACAAAAGAGAAATAAGTTTAAAACGACACTCAACGCTGCTGGTCAATCTATTTCTTAGTCATGCACTTGTTAAAGGATTTTGATTAGATGGCTGTGATTCAGCCATGTCCAGTAGTTCATATAGTTTGTTTGTTTGTTATATAGTATAAAACAAAGTCGCTTCCCGCTGTCTGTCTGTCTCTATGTATGTATGTATGCTTAGATCTTTAAAATTACGCAACGGATTTTGATGCGGTTTTTTTTAATAGATAGAGTGATTCAAAAGGAAGGTTTTTATATATAAATACATGCATAATATGGTAGAGAAACACTGATAATATCAGCATTGCACCCGTGCGAAGCGGGGCGGGTCGCTAGTAACTTATATACCCACTAAATATGAGTATAATTAACATAGCAGGAATTAATAGTTGAAATTTTACTTACAGACTATAGATACTCTGTCTGAATGAAAGCATTCATAAATAAGAGCGAGTTTAATAATGCTGTTTGTAGATTTAGTTCTTTGTTTAAAGTATTACATTGTATTTCAATCTGTGAGACAAGTGGTTTTTCTATGTAATATTTTTATGCCTATTAAAATTTGGTAAACCTTAGTTTTTTACAAAAATAAATGAAAAAGCAATTAAAGAAGTGAAGCTGGTAATTAAATCACATTGCTTTGTCATTTTAACCGCCTCTGTGGTCTAGTGGCTAAGACCACCGGTTTAGACCCAGAGGTCCCGGGTTCGATTCCCAGCGGGGGGTACATGTTTGTGTACTCGGTTTGGTTGGTGGTAGGGCTTGTTTGTCCGCCTGGCTAGCTACCACCATCTTATCTAAATATATCGCCGTAACATGTTACATGTTTGTAGCATTGTTGTGTTCCGGCAGCATCAATGGTTTCCATGACAACAAACGAAGAAATCATTTTGTATTGGAAAATTAAATTGTTGTTTTTAGTATTTTTTTTAATATAGCCTATGTTACTCAGCGCTAATGTAGCATTCTAATGGTGAAAGAATTTTTTAAATCGGTCCAGTAGTTTTTGAGTTTATTCGTTTCAAACATACATACATACAAAAATACAAAGGTTTAATAGTTTATAATATTAGTATAGACTACAGTTTAGCTAAAGACATCTACATCCACAAAGTTAAAGTAACAAAACGACGCAATAAGTTACGACTCCATGCAATACCGTCACTAAGGCCATATAAAAGGATTTGTCAAACGTTTCAATAATACAAATCCTGTGATCTTTCGCGCCAAGCAACGATCCGATTTTATTGCTCAATATAGGGGCAACGATTCTGCTAAATATAGACAAAGTGTTAGGAATAACAACGACGTGGAATAAGGGTTCTCTTTAAATACTAAATAAGTCAGATTTTTTTACAGTCTTAATATTGATCAGGTACTTTTATCCAAAATTCTCTTTCTTCTCTTTAAAAATAACTTCTAAGTTTGTATCATTTGTCATTTCAAAACTGAAGCCTTTTGTGAAATACTTGATGCCAGAAATTTTTTACGAGCAGTAACAAATTTAAATTTTTCTTAAGTCATGGAATCTCCGTTTAAATACGTGATAGTGCAGATATATAATTTGAAATTATCGAATGGTTTTCTTCTGAAATATTAATACAGTCCTGTGTAACTTCTGTAAGCGTCGGAAAATTTTGCAGTAATTTGTTCACGTCCACAGACCACAATAATAATCGCCTGCGCCTAATAATCCCGCGGAATTTAAAATTTGACTTTCGTTAATAGAATTTGGAGCTACAACGGCACTTTCATCATGCGACCTGTGGGCCGCAGTTTGAGTATGGTTGACGTAGATTGTAGTTAATATTTTTCATTTACAGCAATGTTTTTGAATTAATGCGAATGTATTGTAGTGGTACCAGTAGTGTTCAATGCAGTACCCCTGTTTTCGTCACCAAAAATAATATAGAAACTTATCGATTTTTAATAAAATAAAATTGTTGGTAAAGTAAAACAAAAATAGCTTACCCCTATTTCTAATGACTGAAGGAAAAAAGTGTCAATCGAACTGCTTACTGTTTTTTTTTAATAAATGTTTCCCACACTCATATATCTAGAAGCTTCCCAAGAAAAGCTTAAATAAGAAACTTGATAAATGGTGAACTAGACAACGGATAGACATACTTAATATACTTAAATACATACTTATTATAGATAGGAAACACCCAGACCCAAAACAATTTAGAAAAACAGGTATTTCTAAATCGATCCGACCGGAGATCGAACCCGGGACCTCAGAGATGGCGACACCATGAAACCGATAGCCACACCATGTGCTGTTTTTACATATTTCCGACAATATCGTTCCGATTCGGCCATTTGCTCGATAGCTTCATGCGGGCAAGTCATCATGGCAGGCTATAGAATAAATACAATACAATATCTTCCGACGGCTCACGGGCATCCGATGGTGCCGCCACCACATCGGTGTCGGCTCCGATATCCGATATCGGGCCGGACAATATTAAAGACAGATACATATTTCATACATTTTACTTCCTCCAATATCGTATCGGCGCCCGACACCGATATCGGATCGGATAATGTGAAAACGCTTAAAAAAACTTTGATTAAAATAGAACGCGATAGTTTAAAAGTGTGTATAGAACTTTGAAATTTGCATGGAATCTTATCTTATCTTATCTTAGTGGGGCCTGCTGAGGTTTCCCTCTCGCAGTAACACTTCGACACAACGGGATCTTTTGTGCAACCACATCCTTTCACTCTTCTTCCTCTGTAAAGATAGATGCCATAAGCTTGGCAACGTCCTTAAGAGCGAAGAGCCTGAAGTCCTCCGGTTTCGGATAAGCCGACCCCAGGAGGCCCATTCTTTTCCTGGCCAGAGAGTCGCAGTCACACAGTAACTGCATTGACTTGACGTGCTTGCATGGAATACTAAAATATAAAATGTTTCTTAAAACTAAAAACACTAAAATGTTGAAAAAAATTCCACGAGCAGGATTTGAAGATTTATTATTTGAACATTTTATAAATAGCTTGCTTACTTCTTAACTGATCTTTAATATTTGTCAAAATATTATGATCGGATGTTAGTGACGGTAGTTGTTGACATTGAATGGGCGCCTTTGGCTTTCAAAGTAAAAAGTGTTGAATAATTTCGGCGGGCTGGTTAGAACCACGATAGCTCAATTGGATGAGCACCTGACCCGATATGTAAGAAGGGTGCAGGTTCAAATCCTGCTCGTGGAAATTTTTTCAACATTTGTGTTTTTGTAATTTGTTCGCAACAAAATTTGCGTTAAAAATTATTTGAACATACTATAGGCCTTTCCGTTGTGGTACATAAAAACTGTTCTACAATACAGGAAAAAGAGCTTCATCAATATTCCTGTCGCATACGAAAAGTTATTGAAACCAATTGCATTTGTAATAACAATTCTGTAATTGCTATGTCACAGATGTGATTATACCTATGTCACATCTGGTTTGTGAAGGTTGGCGCTATGTCTGTGTTCTGCACAAAATTAATGGAAACTTTTAATGAAATAAATCTAGATCGATTCTTTTTTAACTTTACGCGAACACTATACGATGATATGACTTTTCCTTTAATTTACTCGTTTATTATGTCGAATAATCCCTTTTTAAGCAAATTGCGCGGACAGAGGAGTATGAAATTTCGCACACTCATAGTTTATATAGAGAAGAAGTGCAGAATGCTAATATTTTTTAAAATTATGCAAAAAAAATACATTAAATTAAAAAACATTTGTTCATACATTTTTCAAAAATTTCTAAAATGGAAGAGGAGCGGCCGATTTCTGTCAATGCCAATCCAAACTCACATTCTATCTTTTTAAATTTTTCATTGCTTAGGATACAATCCGTGCAGCCTTAATATAAAAATTACGGTCGAATAAAGAAGTAAAGTTTGTTTGTTTGTTTGTTTGCGGAGGGTAATCTCTGGAACTACTGGTCCGATTCCCAAAATTATTTCACTGATAGAATGCTACATTTCTTTCGGGTAACATAGGCTATATTTTATTTTTAAAATATTAAATTTTTGAAATCTGATTCCACGCGGACTAAGTAGCGAATAAAGTACTAGTATGAAATATAATTGTTTCAAATTAAATATTAAGTTTTAAAAAGTTATATTCAAACACAACACAACTGTGAGTATTATTGTGAATGGTAAAAAAGTCGCGGCATTGTGCAATTTAGTGATACAAAAAATTAAAAATAACAACTTATTCAAATGTACGAACCTTTGACTCGAAATTCGGCGTGCTCCATCTTGTCAACAAACTATCTGTAACAAAAATAAAGGCGTTGATGATACGGCTATAAATATTATCTCACATATAAAAATAACATACTGTTTCAAATTGGGAATTTATAATTATTTTACTGATACACAAAACATTTTTTTCATAATTTAATTATTATTATAAACAAGATGGTTAAATACAAAGAGACCTGTTGCCTGAAATAAATAAATCTATTATAATCTATTATATTCTATTCTATAATAATAATTAAATTATAACAGATCTTGTACATTGTAATAACAAAAAAGTACAAGATGGTTAAATACAAAGAGGATTATGTATCAAATGTAAACTCAATTATTTGTTTTCATTTAATTTTCTAGTACTAATCTGTTCTTAAACTGGTTGTCACTTTGTGCTATTATTAGCACATGAGTAAATATCTAGTTTTAGTCACCTTGGTCAGTTAATTCCAGGCAACAACCACTCCGTTGATCAAAAAGTTTCTAAGTGGGTTGTAGTGGAAAATTATTTGAAACCACCTCTCACCAAGTCTCTAAAAGAGGTCTGTTCATCCAACGCAAAAAAAAAACAACAAAAAAAACACAAATTGTAAATTCGGTTCCGACCTCGGTCGAACCGCATAATTCCTTAATCCCCACGACGACGCGACGACTCTAGTCGCGTAGAAGCCTTACAACGGAGTGTTATCTACATCTTATAGTACATGAATACCACTACAATATGGCCTATTTACGACTCCCGAGTTTCAGCAATCAATTTGTAAGTAGTAAATAGGAGGAGCTCGATGGCGCAGTGGATAACGCGCCCGGTCTGTGAGTGCTGAGGTTAAGCAACTTTCGCAAAGGCCGGTCATCGGATGGGTGACCAAAATGTATCATCTTGAGCTCCTCCGTGCTTCGGAACGCACGTAAAGCCGTTGGTCCCGGCTGCATTAGCAGTCGTTAACAAGCACCAATCCGCACTGGGCCTGCGCGTGGTGGTTTATGGCCCGTTCTCCCTATCCATCCTTAGGGAAGGCTTGGACTTAAAATGAGCTGATGATGATGATGATGATGAAATAGCTTTTAACTGTCGCACTTCTAGGCAAAGGCTTCACCGAAATCAAATCGTCGCGGGCGTTGGTATTTTTATTTTCCCCCTTTTTTTTGGGCTTTTTCCACGTGGATATGCCAGCCCCATTGATTTTCGCAATTACAGTTTCACACTGAGCTATGAGCTTAAATGTTTTGTTAACTACATAAAACGTATGATTATTGAATAAAAGGAACGGAATCACCACTGTTCAGTAAATTTTACTAAAGTACAAAATTATTTAGCCACATCTAACTTTGGTTTCGACAAATTGTAATGTTTAATTTAAATTCTTTAATTTATTTATTTTATTTATTTATTTAAACTTTTGCAACATAACTATTACATGGCGGACTTAATGCCTGAGGTTATTCTCTACCAGTCAACCATAGGGTGGTGCAGAGATAACATTGGCAGGTGCAATAAAGATGTATAATAAATGATTTAAGTGTAAGTAAGTATTTAATACATGCATAAATATTATTTATACATAAACTTATTGTATTGTAAATACATAAACTACAATAAATAAACATACATAAAATACATAACTCTATACATATAATAGAAAGTTATTGAGATGATTCTGCCATGATTCTATCAAACAAGAGCTCGCGGCCTTTCTTTTTAAAAGCGTCTCGACCTGATTTCGAGAGGCAGCGCGTTCCACAGGAGAATGGATTGGATGTGAAAGGAAGAATGAACAAAGTCAGAAGTATGAGATGGACAGAGAAGGAGAAGATTATTTGAGGACCGGAGATTTTTACTATGCGAGGAGCATAGGTACTGAAAATGGGGAGCGAGATAAGAAGGAGCATAAAAAAAGAATTTAGTAGCGTAAACTGTGTACACAGTGTAGTTTAAAGTTGTACATCTCAATTCAATTTTACATCAAGTCATCGCTGTAATTTATAGGTATTGAGTTAATCACCATGATTGCCAAATGCGCGTTGGTGATTAGAAACCCTGGCTATGAATCGAAAAATCCGAATAACATTTTTTGGCCGACCTAGAAATTGAATCCAGGACCGATGTCTATCGGGCTGAGCGCTTAGCTTATCGGACACCTAGGCGTTTTAGTAATCAATTAACATCTTTTAAGAGCATTTATGCATTTCTATAATAATCAAAATTTTAATTTATTAAACTGTATTTGAAATGGAACAACTTTTACGGATCTACTCGCGTTTATTTTACATATTGCTTTTTAGTGTTTATCCTGACGTTTCGAACCCTTTGCGGGGTCCGTGGTCACAGGGAGACTGAGGTGTTTGTCGTGTCATAATTAGTTAGTAGCTTGTATACCCTCATTTAAATGTAATTAGGTGCATTAGGTTTTACGTAGAAAGAGCTTACAGTATCTTTTGGTCTGGCAGTATGGTGTTGGTGCTGGCATTTAATATTTTGTATGATGGGATCCCAGGCTGGTGGTAGATTCCAACCATCTTCTCTATTGAAATTAGGATGTTTTTTAATTTCAATAGCCTCACGTATCATCCTAGGGATGAATCGTTGTTCTCTAGCGAGTATTTGTGGTTTATCAAATCTGATGTAATGGTTGGGCCCCTCTAGGGCATGTTCACATACTGCAGACTTATTTTCGCGCCTATTCTTGACGTTAACTGTATTTCTTTATGCGATTCAAAACTGTTCATAGTGGATAAAGTACACTCACTTCATTTGCAATAAATTCAGTTGCAGCGATGACTTCATTTCAATTATGTAGGCCTTTGCTTATAATAAGATATATTACTATATTGCTGTCAAATGCGTGTTGAAATAAGTCGTCTGCACTGGCTTGGATATTATTATTAATGAGTACAAAATAATATCTATACTAATATTATAAAGAGGAAAGCTTTGTATTTTTGTATGAGAAATAATAAATTGATCCACAAAAAAATCGTAGGCTAGCACCTAAAATGGTAAGTTAGCATCTAAATGTAGTTTAGGTGCTAACTTTGTATTTTTAGGTGCTAACTTAGTATTTTTGTGGGTTACGTTAGGTTACTTTGGTGATCGATTAAATACAACCCTTTTCTTATGTATGTATGTTTGCAACGAATAAACTCAAAAACTACTGGACCGATTTAAAAAATTTTTTCACCATTAGAATGCTATAATAGCGCTGAGTAACATAGGCTATATTTTAAAAAAAGAAATGCGGTACGAAGTCCGCCGGGTCAGCTAGTTAGTTATATGATTGTTATTTGATTGAAAATATGGAGAAAAAGAAATAAGCGTCCTGAGTTTCTTGCCAACTCTTCTCGGTCGAAGGATCTCCCAAAATCTGAAGAGACAGTTATGGTTGATATAAACAAATACCCAAATAAAGTGCCTGCGAAGGCTTACATTGAATAAATTATTTGACTTTGACTTTGACTTTGGCTTTGCCCAGCAGTGGGACATTCAGATGGCTAATATAAATTTACTATTACCCTAATGTTACGTTTTTTTACGTTTAAATAAATTTATTATAAAAACCCATTTCAAACTATATAAAACATGATGACGGTGTTTGTATCGCCAAAATGTATAAAAATAATAAATAATTATTTTTCTTTTTATTATTAATTATTATGTAGTTTTCAAGATAACATTTTACTAAAAGAATCAACTTACCTCAAATAATCTATATATTAATACGTGAAGCAAAAACTTTTACGAAAATTGTGCGGACGGAGGAGTATGAAATTTCGCACACTTACAGTTTATATAGAGAAGAGTTACAGAATGATAATATTTTTTTTAAATTATGCATAAAAATACACTAAGTCAATAAAACAAACATAACACACACTACCATGTATTTGACACACACTCATACACCTATACTATTTTCAAAAATTTCAAAAATGGAAGAGGAGCCTAAATCTGTCAATGTCAATCCAAACTTACATTCTATCTTTTTAATTTTTCATTGCTTAGGATACAATCCGTGCAGCCTTAATAAAATTACGGTCGAATTTCGACCACTGGGCGACCACTAGTAAACATAATTACAAGTTATTTTTTTCTATTAAAAATTAGCTCAAAAAGGAAGCTCGAGTTGGAACCCTCGGCCCTTGGATTATATTCATCATCTCACTCCAGCTTCCTGAGACTGGTTGATTTTTCTAGTAAAAAAAACATTTCTAGGGAAGACCCAGGTTCGATTCCTGGCTGGGTCGGGTGGGCGTTTAATTTTTTCACTGTTACAAAAACACAAATGTTGAAAAAATTTCCACGAGCAGGATTTGAACCTGCACCCTTCTGACATACCGGGTCAGGTGCTGTTCCAATTGAGCTATCGTGGTTCTAACCAGCCCGCCGAAATTATTCAACACTTTTTACTTTGAAAGCCAAAAGCGCCCATTCAATGTCAACAACTACCGTCACTAACATCCGATCATAATATTTTTACAAATTTTGCGTTAACGCAACAAAATTTGCGTTAAAAATTATTTGAACATATTTTCACTGTTTTTATATAAAAATATTTAATTCAGCTTAAGTGTTAATCTTAAAAATAATAGTAAAATTTTACCATAGCGTTGTGTTATCAATTTGTAGTATTCATCTGCAAAGATGAATCTGCATGTCCATCGGTTGCAAATACCTTTGGATAGATGGCACTAATGTCGCTCTAAAGCATTTCAAAAATCAAAAAGCAGTGACAAAATTCAGCGCTTACGTCAGCCTTCCCGGTAGCATAACGGTCAGTGCAGCCGCCCGGATTGCGGAAGACTCAGGTTCGATTCCTGGCTGTCGGGTGGGCGTTTAATTTTTTCACTGTATTTTATATAAAAATATTTAATTAAGCTCAAGTGTAGCAATTAACACTTAAAAATAATAGTAAAAAAAATATATCTTGTAATTATTTTATTAAAAAAAGATTCTAAAAAATAAACTTTGTTAAAAATAGCCAATAGAACGGGAGCAAACAGAAAAGCCAGCGACAAATAAAGTGTGAACGGAAAATGATATTATTATTTTTTAATACGAATAGGTTTTCCCAACGTTTGACAGATTGAGATGTATTGACTCCGATCCCTATTACACTTTACACCTACAATGGAACACCCTATATTTACTTATAGTGTGGATTGCTATATTCGTAACTGAGAAATAGTTTTTTTTTATACAGGGTAACAGCACTGGTGTACTTTACCTTTATTTTCTATCTTTCTATCTTTTACCTTTACAAAGATCTGTTATATTTTGTACATGTAGCAAGTAAATGAATGAATTAATTAATTAATTAATTAATGTTCGACAAGAACCAGTGATCGACATTTCGTTTCTTTATCCACAAACCTTGTATCCCACAAACAAACAAACAAACAAACTCACTTTTTAATAATAAGTCTTTGATTATACTCTTGGGAATATATGTACAAAATTTCATGATGATCGGCTGAATAGTATACGCGTGAACGCGTAACAAACAAACAAGCAAACAAAACTCACTTTCGCATTTTAAGTTAGGTTAATTTAGTTAGGGTATAAACTCTGATTTAGACACACAGTCTGCTTATAACGTACACCACTATTGTAACCCTGTAAAGGCCATCCCAATACTATACAAACTACTCGGAGAATCTATGTAGTAGAGTGCGGGAGCACGCTTGAGTGATGCCATTCCCTCTAGAAACCTTCTGACGTTGTTTTGATCGTGATCAAGCATTGTGGCTTGAGGAACCCTTTAAGTTTCTCGCCGCCCACAAAAAAGTCCGGTGACGCTGTAAAGGCCGTATAAAGATAGCAGCAAACTTTCTCCTAAAAATTTTTGAGCTTATTAGCGAAATCAATCTTTTTTTATATATTGATTCAACCTTTTTTGAATAAATCGGATTGAGTTTTCAAAGATGTGTCAAAATAAAATGTAATTTAAATCAAAAGCACTAATAAGTACTAAATAATCCTTGTGTTGATATCAACCTTCGAAGCAAATCACCGCCAAAATAACTTCTACCTCTTTTTAACCCCGTTAGGGGAATAATTTCAATAAAATACGAAACACGTCTTCCATCAATTCTGTTAAAAAAGGTTTATGCAAAATTTGAAGTAGATTGAACCATGGAATCACATTGTCCTATACAAACTTTGCCCCCCTTTTTCACCCTCTTAGGGGTAGAATTTCGGAAAATCCTTTCTTATCGGATGCCTACCTCATACAAAGAACACACCTTCCAAGTTTCAGGTCTCTACGATCAGCGGTTTAGGCTGTGTTGATCCGTCAGTCAGTCATTCAGGACTGTATGTATAGATTTGAAATGTCTGTTTGTCCATATTTATTTGATGATACGCGGCCATACTAATTTAAGGTGTTTAATGAAAAATAATAATTTAAATAACCGCATCATAAATCGAAAATGTGAGACGGAAGATTTGTAGTTTAGACATTGGTGATTGTTTAGACAAAGTCAGAGGTACAATAATTTAGATAAATTATAAGATATCAACTAAACGCCGCCACTCGTTTTCATGATTTTTTTTGCCCCACTTTAAATTATATTGTAGAAAAAACTATAGTGTGTTATGAATTTATGGATCGGA